>CM064530.1:5768293-5904357 GCA_032716605.1 Paralithodes platypus | reverse complement strand
AGAGGTTCTCAGACATATTAACCTCAAGAGAGATTGAGAGAGAGAGAGAGAGAGAGAGAGAGAGAGAGAGAGAGAGAGAGAGAGAGGTGGAGAGGGAGGGGGGTTACATAATTACATAGACACACATGTAACTCAAACGTAATTAATCCCATTAAGATCGTCCGTCCAGTTACACAATTCAAACAGTTGATATATATATAAATAAAGGAGAGAGAGAGAGAGAGAGAGAGAGAGAGAGAGAGAGAGAGAGAGAGAGAGAGAGAGAGAGAGAGAGAGAGAGAGAGGTAGGTGGGGATACCCAAGTACCCTTATGCCCTATGGTTGCAAAGTAGGACACACACACACACACACGCACACACACACACCCACACACACACACGCATAGACAGACACACACACACACACACGGTAAAGCATCGACAAGGTATTTTTTATTTGATTTCAGCAACACTTACACGATTTTATGAAGCTTAGGAAGGACATATGACAGCTAAAAGGACTAATTGAGATAGTTTGTAGCCTTTTCATGGGTAGACGTCCTTCCTAAGCTGAATAAAATCGGCTAATAGTTGCCAGAATATAGTGAAAAGACGTAACTGGTACTGAAAGGGTTAACCCTTTGAGTAACATGGATGTAGTTTTGTATTAAATCTAGTTATATTTGGGCGATCTTATGCAGCTTAGGAAGGATCCGTGGTTGTTAAAGGGTTGTTAAAGGGTTGTTAAAGGGTTGTTAAAGGGTTGGTCGAGATATTCTGCATTCTTTTGATTGCTAGACATATAATATAAGATGCTATGAAGAAATATAATAGGGTATGGCAATGTATTAAAATTTATGACAATGGGCTAGGATATGACAAGATACTAATATAAGACGGTATGAAGATGATATGATAGAGTATGACAATGTATGACAAGATTATGACAAAGGGGCTAGGACATGACAAGATACTAATATATGACAGTACGAAGACGATATGATAGGATATGATAATGTATGACAAGATTATGACAAAGGGGCTAGGACATGACAAGATACTAATATATGACAGTACGAAGACGATATGATAGGATATGATAATGTATGACAAGATTATGACAAAGGGGCTAGGACATGACAAGATACTAATATATGACAGTATGAAGACGATATGATAGGATATGACAATGTATGACAAGATATGACAAGGAGCTAGAACATTACAAGGCAAGAGAGAGGAGGTAGGTATATACAGTACTGTGTATACATAATAATTAATGGTATCTGTCTGTGTCCATCTGTCTATCTATCTAGCTATCTGTCTTTCTATCTATCTATCTATCTATCTATCTCTATATATGCTTGTTTGTTTCATATTCTCTCTCTCTCTCTCTCTGTTTATATATATATTGTATATATATATAAAAAAAATATTGTTATATATATATATATAGATATATATATTATATATATATATATATATATATATATATATATACAGACAGATCAATAGACAGACAAATATATATATATATATAATTGCAAGAAAGTGTGTTCATAGCTTATATAATTGCAAGAAAGTGTGTTCATAGCTTATATAATTGCAAGAAAGTGTGTTCATAGCTTATATAATTGCAAGAAAGTGTGTTCATAGCTTATATAATTGCAAGAAAGTGTGTTCATAGCTTATATAATTGCAAGAAAGTGTGTTCATAGCTTATATAATTGCAAGAAAGTGTGTTCATAGCTTATTCCTTTATATGATTATTATCTATTTTCCTGAATTATTATATGTATAGTGTGTTCGCTTAACCCAGCTATGTGAGGCATGGTAGCGATCAATAGAGAGTTATAGATAGGGTGATGCAACTTCGATGAGTCTGGTAAAGCAACACATCTGCAATATACTTGATAATCTGGGTGTACAGAAATAGCTTCTTAGAGTCGTAAAATTGGGCCGAATGTCGTAAAATCTCAAAACTACTGGGGGTAAACATGAGGGAGAAGGAAGGGCCAGAGTAACGAGTCGAACCATGGACCATAAGCTTATTGACTACTATGGATGGTATGCTTTTTTTTTTTTGGGGGGGGGGATCATGACACATTTTCACAGTTTATTTTGGCTATCATTAGACGATTTTATACAGTTTTTTTACACAGAATTTTCGTTGGATTTCGATAGTCTCGCTGTTTCACTAAATGGTTCGTGGTCACCAGAGTGACTCCTAAATTTCCCCACGCAAACGATCACTTTGCCCTATATACTGTATTTTGTTATCTCTCTCTCTCCTCCTCTCATCCCCTCAATCCTCTTCTCAACCCTCTCCCTCTCTCGTCCTCTATATATATATATATATATTAGATTATATTATATATAATATAATATACTATATATAGATAGATATATCTAGATATATATATATATATATATATATATGATATACATATATATATTATATATATATGATATATATAAATAATATATTATATATCTATATATATATATAGTATAATATCTATATATATTATATATATATATATATATTTAAACCCCTTCTACACATTGTGAAAAGATTCTTATCTTTTGGTAAATTATGGCAGTTTGCACTGTTTGTGTTCGACAATCTTTAGTGATCTTTTTTATCAGAAGAATTTAAATTGAACATCGATTTGAGATGTTTGGGTATCATAATCCCTCCCTCTCCTTCTCTCAGTCGTACCTCCCTCCTTCCTCCTTCTCTGCCTCGTAACTCCTGGCTCCCGCCTCCCTCCCCCTTTCCTCCCTTATTCTCCCCTCACCACCTTCCCCTCCCTCTCCGCCCTCCTCCTTCTCTCTCCCCTCTTTCCTACTTCTCCGCACGACACACAACGGCGCGCACTCTTGCCTTCCTCCCTCCTCTCCCTGCCCCTTCTCTCTCTCTCTCTCCCCACCCTCCCCCCACCCTCCCTCTCACCTCCCCCACACCCTCGCCCTCACCCCTCTTTCTCTCTCTCTCTCTCTCACACACTTTCTCTATCTCTCAAACTTTCTCTATCTCTCTACCCACCCTCTCCCCCCCACCTCCCTCCTCAACCTCCCCACACCACCTCCGCCCTCACCCCCCTCTTTATCTTCTCTCTCTCTCCTCTCCTCCTCAGTGGGTCAGTGTTTGTTCCTTCAAGACCAAAAAAAAAAAAAACACGGTATTCGGTGCTGTGAAGTGATACCTAAAATTGACTCGTTTTTGTATCATTATTATTTATTCACATTATACTACTTCTCATATCTTAATCATGCATTCATACACTCATTCAATAGCTACATCTAATGACCTATATATTAGTTTCGTTATACAATTTACCATTATTGAAGGGAATGCAACAGTATATATCCTACTTACAAATTAACTCATTCATCCATTCATCAGCTATATTTTACCCAAGACAAAGTAGGAAGAAAAGGATAGTACGTTTTGGTTCCATGTTTAGGAGGCTATTTAGGACAAGTGAGTGTTCCAGGCTCGATCTTTAACAAGAGGGAAAGCGGTTTAGTTAAAAAGACAATTCAGAGTATTTGATGGAGTATTTGTAACTCCCGTGTATTTGTGAGATAACGGTATAGTTATTAATCACCGTTTCTTCTCTCTCCTCTCCCCCTTTTCCCCTCTCCCGCCTCTCTCTCTCTCCTTCCTCTCATCGTCTCTCGGCATCTCCTCTTCTCTCCCACGCCTCCGTCCTCCTCTCCTCCTCTGCTCATCTCTCTCTCTCTTACCATGTACAGTATATCAATGTATTCTTTCACAACTACACATGGAATACAAAACACGATTCTCTCAGTGTTATATAAAATCCGCTTAAAAATCAATATGAGCAGAATGTTTAGCTTGCAAGGGAGTTAGGATTTATGAAGCCTATATTTTCTGAGTATATAGATGTCCTTTAGATTGTTGAATGAGCGAGGAAGTTGGGGTTTTATATTTAATGAATGTATCTCCACCTTCGCTAACAATAAATATATCATCTCCATCATTTCCACCATTTTCACCATCACCATCACCATCACCACCACCTTCGTCCACAACAAGGATAGCATCATCATCACCATCTCCATCACTACTACCTCCACCACCACCATCGCCAACAACAAGAATACTACCACCATCACCAGTATCTCCACCATTTCCACCACCACCATCGCCAGCAACAACAAGAATACCACAACCATCACCACCACCACCACCACCATCTCCTCCAACAACAACACCAAAGCAGTATTCGGTAAGTACACATTTCATTCGGTGTCACACGAGCGCTTTTTCCGGCAATTTTCGATGAGCAAGTTTTGTTTATCGTACTTGTGTTAGGCTTTATCGCATTGGAATCGTTTTGTTTATCGTACTTGTGTTAGGCTTTATCGCATTGGAATCGTTTTGTTTATCGTACTTGTGTTAGGTTTTATCGCATTGGAATCGTTTTGTTTATCGTACTTGTGTTAGGCTTTATCGCATTGGAATAGTTTTGTTTATCGTACTTGTGTTAGGCTTTATCGCATTGGAATCGTTTTGTTTATCGTACTTGTGTTAGGCTTTATCGCATTGGAATAGTTTTGTTTATCGTGCTTGTGTTAGGCTTTATCGCATTGGAATCGGAAACTAAATCGACGGTAGATTATGTGATACTTATTTCCGAAACTATCATGAAGTTTTTCCTAACATTTGAAGCCTATTATATAATTAGAATGTTGTAAAAATCATATTTAAATTTGTTTCAACGAACGGAGGAAATGCTATGTGCACTATATAACGCACTGTAAAAATATAAATATGTCCTATAATTCTCCCTATTGGTGGCAGTAAAACCCTTATTAAGGGGGTAGTACTCGCTTTTTATGGACCCCCTTCTCCCTCGTGTTTAGCATACTAGTTTTGAGGTTTTAAGATTTTCGTGCCGTTAGTTTGTCAATGTTAAGACCTTTCGCCCCATTTCCTCGTCGTCAATGTTAAAACCTTTCGTGCCATTTAAGTGTCAATTTTTTCCTGGCGAGCGAAAGTGAGCCTGTAATTTTAGAAGGCACTACCGAAAAATGTACACAATTCTCTTGAAAGGGGGTCTAGGGGGTGCTATTTTAAGGGGGTCTAGGGGGGTGCTATTTTAAGGGGGTCTAGGGGGTGCTATTTTAAGAGGGTCTAGGGGGTGCTATTTTAAGGGGGTCTAGGGGGTGCTATTTTAAGGGGGTCTAGGGGGTGCTATTTTAAGCTTGATGGAGGTCTAGCGAGGAAACTCAAAAATAATTAAATTAATAAATACATATGCCAAAAACCAAGCACTACCCCTTTAAGCCCCTTACTGGCAAAATAGCAAAAACCAAGCACTACCCCTTTAAGCTCCTTACTGGCAAAATAGCAAAAACCAAGCACTACCCCTTTAAGCCCCTTATTGGTAAAATAGCAAAAAACAAGCACTACCCCTTTAAGCCCCTTACTGGCAAAATAGCAAAAACCAAGCACTACCCCTTTAAGCCCCTTACTGGCAAAATAGCAAAACCAAGCACTAGCCCTTTAAGCCCCTTACTGGCAAAATAGCAAAAACCAAGCACTACCCCTTTAAGCCCCTTACTGGCAAAATAGCAAAAACCAAGCACTACCCCTTTAAGCCCCTTACTGGCAAAATAGCAAAAACCAAGCACTACCCCTTTAAGCCCCTTACTGGCAAAATAGCAAAAACCAAGCACTACCCCTTTAAGCCCCTTACTGGCAAAATAGCAAAAAACAAGCACTACCCCTTTAAGCCCCTTACTGGCAAAATAGATGCTGAAGAAAATACCATTTTCTACAGGATATATCTCTGTAACGAGTAAAATTTGGAATTCTGCTTATACTGTAGAACATTTTATGCTTAGGATATTATTTGTCCTAACCTAATCCTGAAGTTTGGCACGTCTATTTGTATACAGGGCGTATACAGTATGTATAACTCTACCAGAACATGTATATCTCAGTATGTGTATCTAAGTATGTATGTGTAGTTCTGTACGGGTGAGTCTGCTGGTGTACGTGTGTGTGTGTGTGTGTGTGTGTACCGGTATATATGTATGTGTTCATGAGTGTTTGTGTATATATGTATCACTCTACCAGAACATGTATATCTCAGTATGTGTAGCTAAGTATGTATGTGTAGTTCTGTACGTATGAGTCTGCTGGTGTGTGTGTATGTGTGTGTACCGGTGTATATGTATGTGTTCATGAGTGTGTGTGTATATATGTATCACTCTACCAGAACATGTATATCTGTGTATGTGTATCTAAGTATGTATGTGTAGTTATGTACGGGTGAGTCTGCTGGTGTACGTGTGTGTGTGTGTGCGTCATGAATGTTGCATGACCTAACCCTCACCAGCACCTCTTGCATGATAATTGAGTAATGGTTGTACAGCCGTTGTTGGTCAACCCTTACTTAATTCATTTTATTTACCTAACGCATGCTTATGTTCTGGGTATGGTGTCCCGAGTTCGAATCCCGGAAGGACCATATGCTTTCATTAGTTTATTCAAGTAGGCTACATTGGGGTTTGTAATTGATGATTAATGTTAAGAGCGGAGTGTTACTTATATTAGTACATTTAGTTATATTAATGATGGTGGTGTTGGTGGTGGTGATGGTGGTGGTGATGGTAATGATGATGATGATGAGGGTGGTGTTGGTGGTGGTGATGATGGTGGTGGTGATGCTGATGATGGTGGTAATGATGATGATAGAAGTAATGATGATGATAGTGATGATAATGATGATGATGATGAAGAACATTTACTTAGTGTATAATTCATCACGCTTCTAATTATTGGATGGTATCTTGGACTAGTAATATCTGTTCTATCTGTCTCTGCTTATCAATCTATCTGTCTCTGCTTATCTAGCTATCGTTCTATACCTATCTAGCTATCGTTCTATACCTATCTAGCTATCGTTCTATATCTATCTAGCTATCGTTCTATACCTATCTAGCTATCGTTCTACCTATCTTTATCTATGCCTATCTATCTTGCCATCTGTCTAAACATCTATCAGTCTATCTATTTATCTATCTATTTATCTATTTTTCTATCTATCTATTTGCCTGTCTGTATGTGTGTTTGTCTGTATATCAATCTATTTATTTATCTACTGTATCTATCTATCTAATATCTCTATCTATCTATCTATCTAATCTCTCTATCTATTTCTTTATCTATCTATCTAATCTATCCATCTGCTCAGTATTCGAACCATTAATAGATAGGCCTACCTATTACACACACTCATCACCGCCCCATATATCCATTAATTACCGTCCGTACGTAAGAGCTTATTAGTAGTTTGGAGAGCGATCTGTATAATTATGTTTATTATTAGTTATTATGTTATTATTAGTGTATAGTAATGTTATTATTAGTTATTATGTTATTATTAGTGTATAGTTATGTTATTATTAGTTATTATGTTATTATTAGTGTATAGTTATGTTATTATTAGTTATTATGTTATTATTATTGTATAGTAATGTTATTATTAGTTATTTTGTTATTATTAGTGTATAGTAATGTTTTTATCTCCCACCAACGAAATGGACGGAGATTTTGCGGTTATGGGGGATGGCTGTTTTTTTTTTTATGGACCACCTTCTCCCTCGTGTTTAGCTCCATTAGTTTTGGGGATTTTATGACGTTCGGCCCATTAGTTTTGCGATTTTAACACCTTTCGGCCCATTTCATTGTCAATTTTAAGACCTTTCGTGCCATTTAGGTGTAAATTTTTGTGTTATGTCTGGTGACCCTGTAATTTAGAATTAATTGGCTTTCGACCACCGGGATATTTTTCAACCGAAAAATTAAAAAATTGATCTTGAAGGGAGTTCTTGGGAGTGTTTTTGTATTTATTTATTTTGTATTTTGTATTTTGTATTTTTTTTTTTTTTTTTTTTAAGTTTGATGGAGGTCTAGGGAGGGAAAAAAAAGTAATACATATAATTAATAAACACATACATTAGGCCATCCCCCCTTAACCCTTTGAAGATTATGACGCATTTTGACACTATTCTGGCTATCATTAGACGATTTTGTACAGTTTAGAAAGGATCTGTGGGTTATAAAAGGTAAACACTATCTCAATTAACCCTCTGACTTCCACATACCCTTCCTAATCTGAATAACATCGTCTAATAATAGCCAGAAAACAGTTAAGAAATGCCTCATCGGATCTTGAAAGGGTTAATACTGTCTATCTGAGGTTGATGTTATCTAAACTCTCCCTCCCTGGTTCGTCTCATTAGTTTGGCGATTACAAGACGTTGCCCCCCATTCAGGTACCGATTTTTTGTCCTGGTGATCGATAGTAAGCCTGCAATGAGAGAGAGAGAGAGAGAGAGAGAGAGAGAGAGAGAGAGAGAGATAGAGATAGATAGCTAGATAAATAGAGAGAGATAAATAGAGATAGATAGATAAATAGAGAGAAAGAGAGAGTGTGAGAGTGAGTGAGTCCACCAGTAGCCTAGTACCGAGGTCAGAGGTCGTGCCAGGTCAGGATGGAAGATTACAAGGCATGCCCACGGGGTCAAGGAGGAAAAGGTCAACAGCTATAACCATTGAGCAGAACGTTGATCCCGGGCAGTTGTAAGACTCAGACTCAGACTCAATATTTTATTTCGTAAAAGCTACATAAAACTTTGTACATAGTAAGAGAATTGTGAAGCACATTTATCTCATAGTTGGTTCACGGCTTTGAATAAAAGTAATTCTAGATTTTACTGCGTCAATGTCATTTTCCATTAAACATTCGATATTATATATATTATATAAAATATTCTTTACTTCCTTCATCAAATATAAGCTATCATCATTGTTAAGTAAACATTTTCTTAAAAAGATACAAGGCTTCATCATACATCTGTGAGCAAACCGTATTTGGTGCCAATTAATTAGATGAGTGAATGTCATTAACCCTGCTAAATCACATGCTTTGTGCTAAATTCACATATATCCTGCATATAAATTCACATGCTTTGTAAGATAGATAGATATATGGATAGATAGATAGATAAATATATACATAGATAGATAGACAAATAGATAAACATATATAGATAGATAGATAGACAGATAGATAGATAAACAGATAGATAGAGGTAGATATATAGATAGATAGAGATAGATAGATAGAAAGGGTTAAACAAAGCCTCACAGACCCCCCAAGTAGTGAGGTCAAAGGTGGTGACAGGTCAGGGTTGACTACGCTGACCACTAATGTCACCAGGAAAGGTCAACATCTAGCCCTTGAACAGAACATTGACTTGAGAGAGAGAGAGAGAGAGAGAGAAGAGAGAGAGAGTAGAGAGAGAGAGAGAGCGAGAAGAGATGAGAGAGAAGAGAGAGAGAGAGAGAGAGATGAGAGAGAGAGAGAGAGGAGAGATCAAAAATAGAGAGGAGCGGAGAGAGAGAGATAGAGAGAGATGAGGATTCAGGGAGAGAGAGAGAGGAGAGAGAGAGGAGAAGAGAGAGAGAGAGAGAGAGAGAGAGAGAGAGAGAGAGAGAGAGAGAGAGAGAGAGAGAGAGAGAGAGAGAGAGAGAGAGAGAGAGAGAGATGACCACTGCTTTCAGTTGCAGAAAAAGGTGAAGATATGCATGACATTTCCTTTCCATTTCTAACTATTCTGTATATTGCTTCACTCGATTTCCATGCCCTGCAAGGTTATTCACTTCTGTTTTCAGGTTAGGCAAATTGCCGGTGGTAGCAGAGGATGGGGAGAGAGCATTCATCTATTTTATCCTTTCCTTCCACTTTCCCTTACTCTTAGGGTTGCTATTTCTACTAGGATTAAGTCTTGGCCACCTTTCAAAGATCGTAAGGTATGTGTGGCTAGTGTATCTATGTAAATTTCAATCTCTCTCTCTCTCTCTCTCCAGCATCGTACCCTGCTACACACGTCAGCATAGGAGGTCATCCCTCAGCATATCCCTTGACATCTCTTGACATAGCGACAATACACATAGGGAAGCTCGTGTTAAAGGGGGGGGGGGGGGGGGGGTATGTATTTGCTCATGTATTTAGCTTTAGACTAACTTTGCTAATGAGCTTCTCCTGATCTCTCTTGGAAAGATCATATTACCACTCTTCCTAAAAAAGCTTCCCAGAAGCTGGGTGTACTCAACCGCCTCCGGAGGTTCTTTACCCCTGCACAGCGTCTTAATCTGTACAGGGGCACAGTGCGTCCATGTATTGAGTTTTGGTCACACGCGTGGGGAGGATCCTCTCACACAGCACTTCCAGAAAAAGTAGAAAAGAAAGCCTTCCGTCTCATTAACTCACGTCCACTCACCAATTCTCTGCAGTTTCTCTCTCTTCGCCGCAATGTTGCATCTCTCACTTTTCTACCGTTATTATAATAATCAGTGTTCCAAAGAGCTATCTCAGTGTATATCACCACCTCTTCGTAGAGCATGTAGCACCCGTCTTGCAACACAATCCCACCCCTACTCTGTGCAACTCTCCAACCCTAGATTGAAACGGTATTCTCAATCTTTCTTCTATTCAACAGCTGAGCTCTGGAACTCTCTCCCAGAATCAGTCTTTCCCTCTTCCTATGACTTAAATTTCTTCAAACTCCGTGTGTCCAGGCATTTTGGCTCGAACGTCCCTTGATTTTGTCCCTGTCACACTTTCAGCTCTGGAGGAGGCACTTGCCACAGGCATTTCTGCCTTTTGTCTCCTTCACTCACAAAAAAAAAACAAGGCATAAACATATTGGCATTTGTCCAGTGGGTGCTTATTCGCTAGGTCAATCCGGCGCCCTTCAAAACGAGTCCAGGAACTTTTTGTGTTAATAGTAAATGGCGAGTAGGCGGTGGATGATAATTGGCCTGATGATGGGGTTTTGAAAGGTTTGAAAGGTTTGAAAGGTTTATTAACTCGAGCGACCCCAAGTGGGGTATTAAGAGTACATACTTCAATACAAATACAAAATACAATAACACATATACAAAACAACAACATTATTTGTACATAATAATATTTCAACTTGACTGGTGGCCTTGTTGTAAGTTCAAGACTTTATGTCTTGAAATAATTCATAATTTCTCCTACAAATTTGGCAAGTTTTAATATAACTGCATGTTGTGTACTGCTGAATAACTGTGACATTTTCATAGAATTAGGATTATAATAATATTTGTTAAGGTACTGCCTTCTGTAAACATTAAAATGTGAACATTTGAAACAAAAATGGAATTCATCACCGACTTCATTACTGTTACATAACGTACAAATTCGCTCGTTTACATTTATGTTGTTGTGTCTACCGCTGGCAATAGGCAGCATATGATTACCACATTTGAATTTACACAACCTTATTGAATATTGCTTTGGCAGTTTAAGTAAATAATTTTGGATGCGGTAATCGACCGTCATTATTCTGTAATTCAAACAAACACTACTTCTATTAATTTCCTCCGTCCATTTTTGCCTATAAATATCACTAGCTCTAAGTTTAAATGCTTCTTTAAACCAGTTACCATTAATATAATTTACATTATTAAATACATGCGACATTCCATTGCTATCTAGTAAGCATTTGATATTATTTAACCAGGGTAATTTGTACTGTTCTCGATCATACAAAACTTTCATTAATCTATACAAAACACATGAACTTTTATTTTCCGTATCACTTGTAATCCTAAACCAAAAATTTACCATTCTATTGTCTATGATTTCCTGCAAACTTCTAAAACCTGATTCACCATACACCATACATGTTGCAGTTGATTTATTCAACCTCAAAACTCTCTTCAAAAAGCTAAATTGCATGTCCTTTTTAGGTGATCAATATTCTCACAGCCCCATATTTCACTACCGTACAATAAGATGGGTAATACTAGTTTTTCGTATAAATCGATACTTGTGTCGAACGGTAGGTTAAGCTTGTTAATTGTATTTAATAACCCATAATTTGCTCTCTTACTTTTAATTACTTGTTTTGCTTTAGCTTTATGAAATCGACCGTTGAAGTTAAATGTTGTGCCCAGGTAAGTATAATCAGCCACTACCTGGATTTCATCATTACCGAATTTAAATGTCCTATGTTTTCTGACCTTACCCCTGGAAAATATTACAACTTTAGTTTTACCAATGTTTACCTGCAGTGATGAAAGGCTACAATACTCCTGAACGGCATTCAAAGCAAACTGTAAATCATCTTCATTTTCGGCCATAACTATAGTGTCATCAGCATAAAGTAGGCAAAACAAATTAAAATAAAGTTCAGCATCATTCTCGCCCAAGAACCCTGCAACATCTGTACTGATAGTTGGCATGGCATGACAGCGTGAAGGACGCTGATGGGGGTCCAATACAAGCTTGAGGGTGGATATATGTTGAGGTTGGTAGGGTCTTGTTGTCAGGTTCGGGGGGGGGGGGTTCTTTCTTTGTGTGTGTGTGTGGTGAATCGATGGGTCAGTTACGGGTGAGAGATGTTTTAGTGTAGTTAAGGCGGTGTCACACGAGCCGATTTTTCCGTCAATTTTTAGAAGCAATTGTAGTCTGGCAGGGTTAAAATTTCAGTTATATCAGAAATCAGCCACCTGACATAATCTACCTTCATTCTAGTTCCCGATCCCAATGTAAAAAAGCCTCAACATACCACGAGAAAAAACTTGCTCATGGAAAATTGCCGGAAAAAGCGCTCGTGTGACACCGCCTTTAGTTTAGGTGTGGGGCCTATATGGTGTGTTAGGTGGGAGGTATTCTAGGATAGTTATAATATAGGTGAGGTATGGGGTTATAGGTTGTGATGGGAGGTAATGTTAGGTATAGTAGGATAGTTATAATATAGGTGAGAAGTTACATGGTGGGATAGACAGACGAATGAGGAAGTAAGAAGGAGGTGTGGTGTGGAGGTAGATGTGCTGGAAAGTGTGAAAAGGAACAACTTGAGATGGTTCGGCCATATGGAACGTATGGAAAGCGAGAGAATGACTAAGAGGGTGTACGAGAGCGAGGTGGAAGGACAGAGAGGGAGAGGTAAACCGAGAGAGAGGTGGAAGGATGGAGTGAAGATGTATATGAGTGAAGGCGGTGCCGGTTGGGAGGAGGGGCATCAAATGACTGGGGACAGAGGTGATTGGGGGGCGTTTCGTTCGTGACCAGCCCTTTGGGGATCACGGCGTCAGGCAATAGATAGATAGATAGTACCCTACCCGTCTCGCTTTCGTACACCCTCTTAGTCATTCTCTTGCTTCCCATACGTTCCATATGGCCGAACTCTTTCAAAGTGTTCCTTTTCACACTTTCCAGCACATCTGCATCCACACCACACTGCTCTCATACTTCCTCATTCGTCTGTCTATCCCTCCATGTAACTCCGCACACACTTCTCAAGTAACTCATTTCCACCCCTCTCACTCTTGGTTTGAGTCTCTTCACCAACGTCCATGCTTCGCTCCCGTAAGTCAATGTCAGGAATACCACACTGTCATGCAAGGACTTCTTCACTTCCATGCTGACCACCCTATTTCTTGTTACTGCTTTCAGCGTTCCTACAACCCTCTTCGGCTCTTCCCCTGTTGCACCCTCTCCCGCACTTATCATCCATACTCCCATCTTTACTCAACACACTGCCCAAATACTTAAATGAGCTGACAATCTCCATAACCTCACCGTAGAGGGTTGATTGGACCGTTCTTTACCCTTTTAACTCCCACACATCCTTCCTAAGCTGTATAAAATCGTCTAATGGTAGCCAGCATAAACACGCCCTAATTCTCAGGAGGTTAAGATTAAGTGTATAATGGAACTGAAGGGTAAAGCCGCTGTCACACGAGCGCTTTTTCCGTCAATTTTCCATGAGCAAGTTTTTTCTTGTATTATTTGTGGACTTTTTCGCACAGGTATTGATAACTAGACTGAAGGTAGATTTTGTTAGGCGGATGAATTCTGATAAAGTATATTTTTGTTAAGCTTCCATACCACAATTGCCCGTAAAAATTGCTCGAAAAAGGGTTCGTGTGACTCCTTCTTTAGGGCATAAAGACCTGTTGTTGTTGTTGTTACGAATGTTGACTTTATGAGTGACGTGTAAACTAATACAGTAACAGTAAAGTATGTTGTTATGGTCTCCACATTAAGGTTGTTAAGATAAGAAGGGTTGCCATGTTGAGTGTGTTGTTTGTTTAGCACACCTGAGGCTTAACCTATGGTACAGGTAAAAAGGCGGCATTGTGCTGAAGTAGTTATTGACCTTCTGACTCCGATACATTCTCCCCAAGCTGCATAAAATCGTTTAATGTTAGCCAAAATAGCTGTTTTGTCCAGGAAATTTTTCTACCGAAAAATTTACAAATTTATCTCGAAGGGTGATTTTTAAGCTTGATAAGAGGACAAGGGAGCAAAATAACCCCTCCCGCCATTAATTGCTCAGCTATTCCCAATTGTTTTAAGCTAAATGTGGTGTCAACTATGAATCTATCTATCTATTGCCAGACACCGTATTCCCCGAAAGGGTGGACACGAATGAATCGCCCCCATGCACCACTGTCCCCCGTCAGCCGATACCCCTCTTCCCATCCAACACCGCTTTAATGTATATAACTCTCAACTCTATCCTTCCACCTCACTCTCGGTTTGCTCTCCCTCTCTGTCCTTCCACCTCACTCTCGTACACTCTCTTAGTCATTCTCTCGCTTCCCATACGTTCCACATGACCGAATCATCTCAAGGTGTTCCTTTTCACACTTTCCAGCACATCCACATTCAAACCGCTCTCTTACTTCCTCATTTGTCTGTCTATCCCTCCATGAACTCCACATGCGCTTCTCATTTGTCTGTCTATCCCTCCATGAACTCCACATGCGCTTCTCATTTGTCTGTCTATCCCTCCATGAACTCCACATGCGCTTCTCATTTAACTTATTTCCACGCACCCCTCTCACTCTTGGTTTGTGTCCCTCCAACAACGTGATTATATTATGCAGAGAGTAGTTTTTTTTGTTTTCATTAAGGGGACACTGACTGTTTTTTTGGCCTATAAATTCATTCATTCATAAATTCTTAGTTTCCTCGCTAGACATCCCTCAAACTTAGAAAAACATCCCCTAGACCCCCCCTCAAGATAAATTTGAACATTTTGCGGTAGAAAAATGTCCCGGCCAAAGGCCGATTCCTATTAAAATGACAGGCTCGCTATGGCTCGCCAGGAAAAAACGACACCTAAATGGCACGATAGGTCTTAAAATGTATAACGAAATGGGACGAAAGGTCTTAAAATCTCCAAACAGATGGGCCAAACGTCTAAAAATCTTAAAACTAATGTGACTAAACACTAGGGAGAAAGGGGACCAGAAGAACGACAATCTCCCCTTAAATATCGATAAATCAGTTGCTAAGAGATTCAATTTACCGTCAGGTGCAAACAAACCAGACTACATTTCTAGTTCACAGACCCAGCCATTTGTTTTGCAGTTAATACACGCCAGGACCGGGGCTGTGGTGGCCGTGGATGCATCATTATTATGGCTGTGTGTATGTGTTAGGGGAGGGGAGGGGGAGGAGGCTATGTGATGTGTGTTTGTATGTGTGGAAGGGGGGCTATGTGATGTGTGGAGGGAAAGGGGGAGAGGGGGTTTCTGGGATGATCTGAAGGCACTATGGGAGCAGAATAATACTATCTATCTATTGCCTGATGCCGTGATCCCAGAAGTCCCGAAGGGGTGGCCACGAATGAAACGCCCCCATGCACCTCTGTCCCATCAGTCGACGCCCCTCCTTCCAACCAGCACCGCCTTCATTCATAAGGCCTATACTTCTTCACTCCATCCTTCCACCTCTCTGTCGGTTTACCTCTCCCTCTCTGTCCTTCCACCTCACTCTCGTACACCCTCTTAGTCATTCTCTCGCTTCCCATACGTTCCATATGGCCAAACCATCTCAAGGTGTTCCTTTTCACACTTTCAAGCACACCTACCTCCACACCACACTTCCCTCTTACTTCCTCATTCGTCTGTCTATCCCTCCATGTAACTCCACACGCACTTCTCAAGTAACTCATTTCCACCCCTCTCACTCCTGGTTTGAGTCTTACCACCTACGTCCATGCTTCGCTTCCGTAAGTCAATGTCGGGATTATCACAATGTCATGCAAGGACTTCTTCACTTCCATGCTGACCACCCTTTTTGATGTGGCCCATTAAAGTTCGTTGTGCCGCCGTAGCACCGTTGTTACTGTTGAGGCTCTGTTGTGTACTGTTGTGTGGTGTTGAATGAGCCGCTGGTAGTGTTATGCAAAGGCGAGATATCACCAGGTAGTGTGGACAAAGTGGGTCTGGCAGCATCAGGTGGGTATCGAAGAAGAACCCCCCATTGTAATAGATAGGGGAGAGCGGTGATGGTTCGGACGGAAGGATGGTTCGGACAGTGCATTTCCTGAGAAACGTATGGGACCTAAGGCCCCGAGACTTTGCGTGAAACTGAGAGAGTTTGTCTACTTTCATCACGCGTGATTTGGTTCCTACATCAGCTACACTTTTTAATACAGGTCCGATTTTATGGTTTTTTGCACTTCCTATGTAATATTTTCACTTTATATCGTAAGCTCTACCTCCATGAATATGTCAACCAGCGAAATATGCATTATTATGGTGAAACTATGTTGTATGCCGAAGATATTGCCGTAAATAACAAATGCTGAAGTCGCTTGTGTGAACGTTGAGCGTACCCATCAATTAACTATATAGATTCGGGATCATTCGGACAGTTGAGGGTGGTGATGGTTCGGACCAGTCCGAACCATCCTTCCCACTAATTACCAAAAAATGACCTTATCAATTGATAACACTACTTCTTGTAAACATCTATATTATGAACACATAGTGAAACACAACTCTTAATATCCATCAGGGAATAATATATTTATATTTTATTATGTATTTATCTGTGCTAATACAATATAATATAAACTAAGTCAATTATGTAATTTATTTGAAGTAACATAGTCCTAATCCATACCTATAATATTGTTTATACAAATAAAGGTACTGTATGTTTATTTGATTTATGGATAAGTACATTATCCATAATTCTGGTTAAGTATAATCCATTTTTTTTTCAATATTGTTTGTTTACAAATATGAAGAGGTTAATTTCGATTATGAAGTTTAATTTTGTATTTTAGCAAAATAAAATGTCTTTGAATTGATAAATTCTTGTTTTTAGCAAATCCAACTCGCATAATTTTAAGATTATGCCAATTAATATACGTGACCGAACCATCCCACCCTTCTGACCGAACCATCACCACTGGTTGTTGTTGTTGTTGTTCCCTAATCTGCCTGGCCGAACAGCCCCGAGTCCTTAAGGAAGGCCATGGCCATGGTTGGGCTCTCCCACAGAGCTCTCAAATAGTGTAAATTGTGTTGTTGGCGTAAGTGGTTGTGTGAAATGCAGTCTTCTATGATGTGTTTTATGGTATGGGGTGCTGTGTTACAACCCGGGCAGGTGTCGACGACGGAGTCCTCCAGTCTCTTCTGATAGCTCAGAACTGGATGGTGTCCGCATCTCAGCCTGGCCAGGTGGACTCTGTCCTCGCGAGGAAGGGAGGATTCAGAAGGATGGATTTCGGGAGGTCGTGCTTGCAGCTGCGTGTTGTCTATGAGTGAGTGGATGGAACGGCGAGTGATATGAGTATGGATGTGCTTCCGGAAGTTGGTTTGGGGTGGGCAGGGAGGGAGAGAAGACAGTATTTGTGTGTGATAGCGTGTGCTGGGTGTGGTTTTGATATTTCTTGGTGTCTGTGGGTGTGTTGCCATGTAGTGTAGTGGGTGGTGTTGATTCGTGGAGGCTGCTGCCAGGAATTGAGTGCCTCTCATGTCTAGATGATCTTTGACTTTTAGGACTTTGGTTTCTTGATGTAGGTGATCTGTGGGTGTAGTAGCTGTGCATCCTGTGATGATTTTAAGGGCTTTATTTTGAATAGTCTGTAAGGTCTTATGATGTGTTTCAGCTAGGTTAGAAGCCCAGGCCGGGCTTGCGTATTCCATAACTGATCTTATGTATTGTTTGTAGACTGTGGTGGTGGTTTCTTTGTTGTGTTCAAATTTCGTGTGGGCAAGTGATCTGAGGGCGTTAAGTCTGGGTGTCAGTTTCTTTTTCGTGTTTTTGGTGTGCTGTTTGAATGTCATTTGGGTGTCGTATGTTACTCCTAGTATTTTGTGTGTGTGTGTGTGTGTGTGTTAGGGGTGTGTTGTTTATGATGAGTCCCGGGACGTAATCGTGCTCTCCTGTCCA
The DNA here is from genome assembly GCA_032716605.1 of Paralithodes platypus. Taxonomy (NCBI): domain Eukaryota; kingdom Metazoa; phylum Arthropoda; class Malacostraca; order Decapoda; family Lithodidae; genus Paralithodes; species Paralithodes platypus. The sequence goes on along the minus strand of CM064530.1, from coordinate 5,886,095 downwards.
GCTTGTGAGGAGGGTTGCAGTGGATTTAGCTGGGGCTAAATTGAGTCTGTTTGTAGTGCACCATTCATGTAATGTGTCGAGATAGTCTTGAAGGAGTCTTGTTGCTGTGTCTGGGTTTTGGTGCATGCTTGTGAGTGTTATGTCGTCTGCGTAGGAGGCTATGGTTATTTGGGGTGAATTTGGTGTATTTATATCATGCATGTACAGATTGAAGAGTGCGGGCGACAGGACGGATCCTTGCGGGACTCCGTTTGGGAAATTTCTAATGCTAGATGACTGACCGGCAAAAGATACGTGTGCACATCTGCCTGCTAAGAAGTTGGCCAGCCATCTTTTTGTGTTGTTGTGCATGTTTGTGTTGTAGATTTTGTTTGTTAGGTTGTGGCGGGGGATGGCATCGAAGGCTTTACTAATGTCAAGTGTGGCAAGTGCTGATCTGTGTGGTGGTCTAGCTGAGTTGATGCTGTCAAAAGCTCTTTGTGTAAGGTCTGTAAGAAGAGTGTTTGTGGAGTGCAATGGCCTGAAGCCGTGTTGTGTTGGAGAAAGGGGTAAGTCAGGTGTCATCAATTGTAGTACAAGGTGCTCTATGACTTTGGAGGGGGTGCAAAGGAGTGTGATAGGGCGGTGTGAGGAGGGTAGCGTGGGGTCTTTGTTAGGTTTGGGGAATGTGATGATGATACCATGCTTCCAGATGTCTGGTATTGTGTTGTGTGAGTAGCTGTAGTTTGATATGTTAGTGAGTGCTTGTATACCTTGTGGTCCCAGGTGTCTGAGGTGAATGTTGCTTATGTTGTCTAGGCCACAGGCGGGTGAGAGCTTGAGATTGTTGATGATATGTTTGTCTGGTTGTTGGTGAAGGGTGTATAGTCAGGGTCTGTGGGGAATTGTCTTTTGCGTCGGATGACACGTCGGTCGTCTTTGTGGGGTTTTAGGTGACTGACATGAGAGAAGTGATTGATGAGAGTGTTTGCTTGTTGTTTACGTGAAGGAGTAGAGTCTTGTGTTGTGTTGCTGTTGGAAAGTGTGATGCTGTTTAGTGTTTTGTAGAGTTTTTTGGGGTTTGTTTTGTGATCGAGTGTTTGTAGGAAGTTATTCCAATTTAGTGTTTGTTGTTCTTGTATTTTGTTGTTAATCTGGATGTTGAGTGCTTTAATTTGTTGATTGATGTCTTGTGTGTGGGGGTGCTGGGGAGTGTTTCAGTGTGTCGCGTTGTATGAGTATGATGAGGTTTTGAATTTCTGGTGAGAAGTTGGGGTTGTGTTTTTTTTATGTTACCTCTTGGAATGTGTTTCTTGTCGGCGTTTTGGATAGTCGTGTTGAATGTGTGTATAGCATTGTTGATGTTAGTGATGGGTGTACTGTTTAAGGTTTCAAAGTGTTGTTCTGTCTCATTTGTGAAAGCTTCCCAGTTAGCTCTTTTATAGTTAGTGTAAGTGTGTCTGTGGCTAGCTGGGGTGAGTCTTGTTTTGGTGGTGATAATGATCGGGAGGTGGTCTGAGCCTAAGGTTCTGACCACCCTCCAGGATATTGTGGGGGCGAGTTCGGGGGAGCAAAAGGTGATATCAGGAGATGATGGGGTGTAGAGGGCTTGGTGGGGAGTATGGGTATGCTCATGAATGTTATTAAGGATATATAGGTTGTCTGTTTGGTGTTGTAAGACCAGCCCTCTGTCTGTGTCGGGGTTGTCGACAAACCAGGCCGACGTCTTTGCATTGAAATCACCACCCAGGATGATGTGGGGTGTTTGTGATGTGTTGTATTTGTGGTCTGTAATCGTTTGGTACTGTAGGGGATGTTTGGGGAGGGATGTATGTGTTTATAATGGTAATGTTGGAGCTATTGCCAGTGCGTATTTTAATTGATTGAATTTTTGTTGTGTTATCGTTTGGGGGGAGGAGGGATTTTGTATGTGCACTGGTGTCTATATATGTAATATCTTTGTGTACCAGGGTGATGAGTCCACCGCCAATGCCGACGGCCCGGTCTTGTCGTATGGTGGTGAAATTGTGAAATGTAGGTGTTTTTTGTGTTGTACGGAGTTTTGTTTCTTGTAAGATGGCAATGTGTATGTTGTGTTGTTTGATGAAGTGTGTGAGTTCGTGTTTCTTTGTGTTGATGCCATCTATGTTTAGTTGAAGGATGTTAATGTTGTGTGTGCAGTGTATATTGGGTTCTGCTGCACGAGGATGGGGTGGGGGTGGGGGAGGGGGTGATGGTGGGGGTGGGATTGGGGATTGGGGTGCAGGAGATGAGGGTAGGAATGGATTAGGTTGGGGTGTGGATGGGCTGGGTGGGTTGGAGAGGAGAGGTGGACGGGTTTTAGGAGTGGGAGTGGATGTTATGGGCAGGTTATGTGGGTTGGGGAGGAGAGGTGGACGGGTTTTAGGAGAGGGAGAGGGAGTGGATGGTATGGTAAGGTTATGTGGGTTTGGGAGGAGAGGTGGACGGGCTTTAGGGGAGGGATTTGACTGGGAGAGGGAGAGGCATCATCATCATCATCATAAAATTTTAAGACTGAGTGTTCCACACATAAGTGCAGTTTCAGTCTCTTGTCCTAATGGCGGCATTCCAGGCAACCCTGTTAAGGGCTGCTTCACTTGTCAAGTTCTTGGATTTGAGATCGGCGCGTATAGTCCGATCCCAGGTCTTCCTCGGTCCACCCCTTGGTGCAGCTCCCTCCACAATCACAGACCTGCATTTTTTCACCCAATTTTGTTCATCCATTCTCTCCACATGTCCATACCATCCCAGTCTACTTGTACGCATCACCTCGCTAATACTCTTTATACCTAAACGTCTCCTCAGCTCAACATTTGTTATTCTATCCTGTAGCCTGGCTCCACACATCCATCTCACCATTCTCATCTCATTACGCTCCATTCTGTTGACATCCTCTACTTTAACGGCCCATGTTTCTGAGGCATACGTCATTGCACTTCTAACACATGAGGCATACACCTTTCCCTTCAGGGGGAGAGGCATTCTTTTCATGGTCAGGATTGGCATCAATTCTCTGAACTTCCCCCAGCCACACCTAATTCTAGCAACAGTGACAGCCTCAGCCCCACCACCGGCAGAGATGGTATCTCCTAGGTAACAAAACTTGTTCACCAGCTCCAAAGACTCATTTCCAAAATTCACAGCCACAGGATCATCACTTAACACAAGCTCGCCTTTGCACACTACGCACTCAAATTTCTCTATTTCTGACTTATCCTTCGGCAGGGGTCCCTTTATTCTACTACAGCGCTTACTCCCATGGTGTACCCAACATCGACAGATGCTACATTGAATTGAGTTAACGCCCACTCCCTTTCCACACACTGCACATGGGTATGCACCGCTCTTTTCCACATTGCCTCGTCTCGAACTACAATGCATAACCTTGGTTTTGTTAATATTGACTCTTAAACCCTTGCTCGCCATGCCCTCTCTCCACTCCCTGAATTTGGCCTCAGCATCCTGCATACTGTCAGCTATTAGGACTAAATCGTCTGCATAAAACAGTTCCAACGGGAGTCCGCCTCTAAAAATTCTAGACAGCGCCTCCAAGACCATAATAAAGAGGAGGGGGCTTAACACTGAACCCTGATGGACTCCAACACGGACTGCGAACTCATCACTCAGTACACCCTTCACCCTCACCGAACTTCGCGAATCCTCATACATCTTCATTATCACACGCACCAGCCACTCTTCCACACCAAGTTTCCTCATAGCCCACTGTACAACATCTCTAGGTACCCTATCAAAGGCCTTCTCCAGGTCCACAAACACAAAGTAAAGATCCCTGCCTTTTAGTAAGTATCTTTCCTGTATCTGCCTGACTATGAAGATAGCATCGGTTGTACCACGTCCTGGCATAAAACCAAACTGCATATCATCAATAGAGATGATGAGAGCCTGATCAAAACCTCAAGGACTCTCTCACAGACCTTCATGATTTGGTCAAGCATTTTCAGGCCCCTATAATTTCCTCTATCTAGCGCATCCCCTTTTCCTTTGTATATATTTACTATTACACTTTTGAGCCAATCCTCTGGGATTTTCTCATCTTTAATAATGGTGTTTATCAACTCAGTGACTAAGTTTACACCAATCTCCCCTGAGGCTTTCATCATCTCAGCGACAATGTCGGAGCAACCTGGAGCTTTACCGTCCTTCATTTTATTGATTGCGTCGCTCACTACAGCTGGTGCTATCAAAGGAGGGGGCCCAGATATTGGTTTTTCGATACTAAGCTGTTCCTTATCCCATTCAAACTCTACATTTAGCAATCGTTCATAGTGTACCTTCCATGCTTCTCTGATTTCATTTTCTGCATACACAATCTTCCCATTATCTCTAACACACTGTTCACCTATAATATCCCTACTGTCATTTTTAACTCGCCTAGCTAGGTTGAAGATCCCATTGGGATTGTCAGTGTTACACACTTGTTCGAGGACCAGGTCCTTAATGCGATTTTTAGCATTGTAAATAACTCTTTTGGCAGTTCGTTTAGCTGCCTGGTATTCCTCCCTGCTGCCTCCTTTCTTCCATGGGCATGAGGAACATGTCCAGGTGTTTGTGTATTATTTCATGGAGGCAGGTGTTGTGCAGGTGAAATGGGTCCAGCTCCCGCATGAGTTGCAGAGAACTGAACCCTTAGTTTGGCGGCTCGAAGCAATGGGTTTTGAGCAAGTTGGACATGTGTATTTGTAGGTGGGTCCTGCGTTGCTCTCAATGTCTCCGGCTAGAAGGAGTCTTCGAGAAATGACAGCCGGAGAGTCATTTCTCGGTGTAGGAAAAACTGTGTATTGTGTGTGTATGTGTTGTGCGAGAGGTGTGAGAATTGCCCGGCGCGACCGCAGCCGCTCCAAGGACGCGTGCCCCCAGGGAGGGGGCAGAGGATAGTTGTGGCGGTTTGGCTCCCGGAAGCTGCTCCCCACGGTCGGCAGCCTGCTGTCCTCCACTGTCGGTGATCTTGTCCCCAGACGGGAGGGTCGGCTGCCATCCATGGTCGGCAGTTCCGGGAGGTGGTCCCACGGCGTAGACGCCGCCACTCCAGGACTCCCTGGTAGGGAAGGTTCGGACGATTTAGAAACTTGTGTTTCGGGAACTATAACTCAAAACTGAAAAGAGCCAAGGGTTTGAAATAATTAAGCTAAAGAACCAAATAACGAAGCAACATTTTAACATCAACTAGATTATACTACTGCTTAAACCTGAATTTCTACAAATATTTAAAAAAAAAAACGTCCGAACTATCACCGCTCTCCCCTAGGGTTAAGGTGCTTGCTGATTGAAAGGTTTAACAATAATTTCATTCATAAACATAACAGAGGTACTTTACCTCCTGACTACAAATATATTGGATGATCAATATATAAAATAATAGTCATGTACTGTCAATGATAGCATTACGGTAAGTCAAACTTTGGCTTAAAACATATATTTGTTATTTGGGCACAAGATTTATTTGTCTTTTTTTATGACGGTGAGTAATAATGTGTTGGCAACATCACGGGCAATATTAAAGCCCAACTGGATGACCTTCACAATATTCTCATTAGAACAGAGATTGGACAGCTTCATGACTAGTGCTTTACTTGATTTATGTTACTGCCATGATTTATACTCTACTTAAGAAAGACAATCATTGGAGAATCCTTCAGAACTGCAGGGTGTACAGTTGTTGTTGTTGTTGTTCTTGTTCCCCAAGCTGCCTGGCCGAACAGCCACAAGGCCGCCCAGTGCAAGGCCACAACCGAGTGCCCCCACAGAACCCTCCCTGCCGACCACAATAAAGCCTGGGTGACCGAAGCCAGTCCATGGCAGGGAGCTAAGGAGGGTGCGAAAACGCCCAGGAAACCAAAGCCCCACCCAGGGCCCTGTGCCCCGCAGCAATTATGAAGAGAAAGTTGAGGGGCAAAGGAAAAATGTGATGCTTTGGCTTCCAATCTTGGTAGATTGGGAGGTCAATCCACGGAAGAGACGCCGTCACTTGAGATTTAAAAAGTATATAAGTAAAAGGAACAGTCAGAGTAAGCTATGGGTATGGCAGAGATCACTCAGTTCTCACTCTGATAGACCAGCCCATCACCACATGACTAGAACCCATTCCTCTCAGCATCAGCTAGGAAAGGCACTAGAAAGCCGCCTTTGGCGGGGGGATAGCTCCCCTATTTCAACCCCTTTCGGGGTTGGGCACCCGCCCTGTGTACAGTTGTTGTTGTTGTAGTGCCCAAGACTGTCTGGCTATTTATTCAGTAATTAAATATAATAATAATGCTTTATTCCAGATTCGCTAGACCTCCATCAAGCTTAAAAAAAACACCCCTTAGACCCCCTTTCCAGATAAATTTGTACATTTTTTGGTAGAAAAATGTCTCGGCCGAAGGCCGATTCCTCTTAAAATTACAGGCTCCCTATTGCTCGCCAGGAAAAAATCGACACCTAAATGGCACGAGATCTTAAAATTGACAACGAAATGGGGTGGTGTTAAAATCGCCAAACTAACGGAACGACCGTCTTAAAACCTCAAAAGTAATACAGTATGCTAAACATGAGGCAGAATGGGATCCAAAAAAAGCGAGTACTACCCCTTTAAGCATTCTAAGGCAGTATTACCACCATAAATAGGGTACAACTTGATTAAAAACAATCCCTCTAAATATGGTACTTTATTGAGATATCATGAAAAGCATAACTTGTAAGAAAAACACCTTGAGAGTATACAGTAAATGGTAAACCATCTTTAACCCTTTGAGTACCAGCGACGTGTTATATTTTATTCTAGCTATATTTAGATGATATTATGCAGCTTAGGAAGGATCTGTGGTAGTTAAAAGGGTTGGCTGAGATAGTTTGAAGCCATATTAATTGCTAGAGGTCCTTCTTAAGCTGAATATAATCGTGTAATACAGTAGTTAGTTATGTAGAGCAGATTAACCAGACCACTGAGCTCCATACGGAACTCTCATAGGTCTGGCCTGTAATACAGTAGCTGCCAGAATATGATGAAAAGAACGTCTCTGGTACTGAATGGGTTAATAATCATATATATATATTTATTTATATCACATAGGCTTATTAGTACATTACTGTGTGTAAGTATCTTGTCAGGAGTCTAAACCAGAACACATATACTGTATTAGGCGTTGAGTTATGATGGTGTACCAATATCGACCTCTGCTACTTGTACTTGAGAGAGAGAGAGAGAGAGAGAGAGAGAGAGAGAGAGAGAGAGAGAGAGAGAGAGAGAGAGAGAGAGAGAGAGAGAGAGAGAGAGAGAGAGAGAGAGAGAGAGAGAGTTTAATATACATAAACATAAAGAAATAGATACAGTAGAGAGAGAGAGAGTGAGTGAGACAGTGAGAATGAGTGTGTGTGTGTATTTTTTTTTACATTAATTTTTAGCAGAATTACAAGCTAAAATACACACTTTTTATCCATCAGAAATCTACAAATTACTGCATTTCTGATTCATGTCGATGTTCACGGCACCAACTTCCTTATAGCCTGAAACTCGTAAGTGGTCAATTGTGAGGAGACTGCCCATCTGTCCCTTTCACTACCGGGGATGAACGTGTATTATTTCAACTATATGTAGACTATTTTATGCAGCTTAGGAAGGATCTGTGGTAGTAAAAAAAGGGTTATTTGAGATATTTGACGAGTTCTTTTGCTTTTATCTTGTGTCGTCCCGGTTTTGGTGTGTTATTTTGTAAGTTTTACATAATAATAATCAGTAGCCTCTTAATTGCTACACGACCGTCTTGAGCTGAATACAATCGTCTAATAATTGCCAGAATATAATGAAAAGGATGTCACCGGTACTGAAGGGGTTAACCAATGGGCCGTAGCACACCCGGAAGATAGTACAGTAATTACCCTTAAGAGGGGATGGGTCGTTTTTTCTGGCGCCCCCTTTTCCTCATGTCTAGCCCCATTTGTTTAAGACTTTTAAGACGTTCGGCCCATTAGATTGGCTGAGCCTGTAGGCTAATTGTGGAAGAATTTTTCTACCAAAAAATGTACAAATTAATCTACAAGGGGGTTCTAATGGATGTTTTTTTTTAAGTTTGATGGAGGTCTAGGGAGTAAACTAGAAAAATAATGAATAAATGAAAAAATCAACCAAAGAGTGAACTATCCCCCCTTAATTCATGAATATTGTAAATAAATTGAAAGGTCAAAATCCATGCAAAAAACGAATAATGAATTACATGTTAGAACTAAAACTGATGTATATAGGGATAAATACAGCTCTTACAGTACGTGTATATAGTATTAACATATAACTTCCAAACTTATTCTCTGAGCTTTCAGAACATAAAATAATATGAATACATTGTAAAACATAATTATCTTGATTAAATTAAATGAGCTATATTTTCCTTATTGACAAATCAAAGGCTTTTCTTGAAATTAATATATTGACAGTAGCCATAAGTAAACCTTTTATTGAGCACAACATAATACCCATCTATGTTTACATCTCCAACTTCCTCGTGGCCTGAAACTCGCACTGTCGTTGATTGAAATAACCTTTATTTATATTAATTCTTAACATCAATCACAACCATATGATCCTCCATAATAAACCCAAGCTTCAAGAGAATAACAGACAAATTCATATTCCAAAGATAACTTCATAACTTTATATTCTTTTATTTCATAAATTCTATTTTAGTAAGCGTTGTTTCCACATAGCAATTTTGCCTTTATATTGTCTTTGTCCCAGTTTTGGTTTGTTTAGTTTACAAGTTTTACATTTTAATACATGACAATTAATATTACCTAAATGCCAGGTACAGTACTCTGCTACACAAAATAAAGTAAGGTACTGTACAGTACTGTCTCTTTTACTACCCTGCTTTCCCTTCTGGGGGGATAGGAATCCTCCTCCCCTTGTATAATTCTCCTACTCGACGAGACAGAGAAACAGACGAGAGAATGCGAAAGTGGTCCCGGACCCTGAGAATAGGAACTTCGAATGTTGTTTCTGTTCAGGCTCTGTCACGTGTCGGCCACCCCCAACAATGGGGTATGTGCCCGAGTGTATACATACATACAGTACCTGTTACAGAAGTTTATTTTCACCATACAGTAATTACATTCCTTCCATTCTTGGCGATTTTTACCGTACCCGCTGCTTTGTACTGTATATTATATTACGGTATATACTGTACTGTATATATATACCCGGTATACAGTATATAGTGTGTATAGTCAACCCCCGCCTTTCACGCATTCGCCTATTGTGCTCATCTCAAATGCTGCCATCCAGCGTCTATACTAAAGCCACCCATGTCACACCCAAAACTGATTATGACCACTTTTGACACCCCAAAATCAAATTAAAATGTGAAACTTGCAAACTAAACAAACCAAAATTGGGACAAGGACAATATAAAGTCAAATTAAATTATCAAAATCGCTATGTGGAAACAACGCTTACTAAAATGAAAATTATTAAATAAAAGAACACAATCCACCACATAGGGTGTACATTACTACATGAGCAAGTTAATCTGTTTCCCAAGCAAACTAATCGCACATATAACAACGCACTATCGTCACGTTAAAGGAAGTAGTCAAGTTTGGGAAGTCCGGGACGTTCTGGCAAATTTTACTAAACTCTGCATGAATAAAGAAACTACATGTTAAATGTCAAAATATATTTAAAATCAAATTTGCAACATGACAAGACATTAACAATAGTAAAAAATACAAATATTGATAAGATATCTATACTATTACAAAATAATATATAAAATACAGTACAGCACTCACTAACGATAGTGCTATCGGGTAGATACCTGTAAGCATAGCATGCCTCAAGTGACCCCTATCAATAACTACCCTACAAATAACCTACATTTATAGCACAAATAAACTAAGGAAATCGCAAAAGTAAGCAATTGATACTATCGACAATGAATACATATAATATAAAGAGAAATAATTGCAAAATATGAAGTAACAACAGATTTAAACAAAGAGTACTCTTTTAACAAGAACAATAAATTTAAAAAATCATCAATATTAATAATAATAATAATAATAATAGAAAAAGAAAAAGATAAACAATAAATACAGACAAAAAGTAAGCAGAGGTTATACAAGAAACTTCAAGTTAAAAATGCTTGATTAAAATTATTGATGTCAAATTTTAGAATACAGTCACAATAATTGACCCTAAAAAGATTAAATTTATGGAACAATTTACTTGCCTCAAAACCTCTGTCCACTAAGAGTCTGTATAGTAACCTAGCTCTAGCCCAAAAGTCATCTACTTTAGTGCAGATTTTACAAAATCTTATTAATTGGGAATAAAAACAATTATAAGTGATTTTACTATCGATATTACTACTAGGGAAAGGAAAGTTTATTACGTTAAAATTAAAATCATCAACTTTGTGATATACTTTAAGTATGCACTGTTCATTAACAATCTCTATATTTATATCAAGAAAATTTTCAACTTTATAATTTACGTTACATTGTGTGAGGGGAATATAATTAGGGTAAATAAGTTTAGCAACTTGATTAAAATTTAACAAATTGCAAACAAGAATATCAATATATCTACTATTATTACTTAACAGTTTAGCAAGTGCTAATTTTTCTGGAATTTTATTTTTCTTGCTACTGTCAACTAAGTCTTTTATATATTTAAATTCTAAAGCAAGCAAGAATAAGTCTGCATATTAATTTTATAGTATACAGTACAGTACAGTACACAATAACCCTTAGTCACCTTATAATAGTTGAATAGAAGCTTAAGCGAGAAACTACATCTATATATATCTATATACAGTATATAGACACACATTATATATATATATATATATATATATATATATATATATATATATATATATATATATAGTATATAAAGACATTTTAATGACAAATAATTCATATACTGTACAGTACTTAAGTTAAGTTATGTAGAGCAGATTAACCAGACCACTGAGCTCCATACGGAACTCTCATAGTACATAGTACAGTACTGTACTACATACAATTATACTGTAATAATAATTAATAATAATAATAATATTTATTCAGTTAGCATTTTACAATGTTGGTACCACATATGTTACAAATATGACATGTACCAGCCTTGCATAATTCCAACTAAGGATAGCCCAATAAGGCCGTTAGGCGTACTGAACTCTTATAAGATTTCTAAAGACATACAATTTCATATTTCAAAGATAAGGCCACAAACTTGACTTGATTGGTCAGACAGGTTTATACCAAGTACTCCAGATATATATTTTTCAATAATGAAACAGCAAACATGGAACTTATATTATTTGGGCACTAGAACTGGCAGCCAAACCATCCACATTTGTACCAGTAACTCTTGTACATGTACATGGTTCAGTCAAAATCCAGGTGTCAAACAAGAGACCTATTCCTCTTTTTCGCCATCATTATTAAATATACACTGTTAAATTTATGTTTCACAGTTCTTATTGTGTGTTTGGAAGGGATGAAACGGCCAAAACAATGCTATTTCATGTTGATTTTCTTGTATTCCTTGTCATATTTATTAAAAGTCTTCAAACAAAACTGCTCCGGTTAGACACACTGGTCAAAATCAATAGTTCACCACAAACCTTGGTGATAATGGGTGTGAAATCTTGCGAGGGGAATATGACTCGACAAATTCTATTTCATGAAACAACGGTATTAGTCACCAGCAATTAGAAACACATGTACTATGAAGATATAATATTATGTTAAAGAATGGAACATGACTGGACATATTCTACTCTGTGAAAAACGGTATTTGTCCCAGACTATTAGAAACATATATAAAGACTATGAAGAAAGACACACTATTGGACATATTTTACTCGGTGAAACAAACGGTATTAGTCACAGGCTATTTGAAGCAAAGACTGTGAAGACTTAAAGTTAGTTTGTCAGTAATATAGTATTTTTCATGATTTTTTATATTTAGGCACCGGACCCAAATAACGACCAATAAAACCCTTGCCCTCGGTGTAGTGGAGAATAACGCTCAGCAGCCAAAGTAACACAATGCAGGAGGAAGTTTGTCAAAAATCCTCTGTAATAGATGATGTTCTAGTGTCCTCATAAAGCAAAACTTTGCTACTCAAATCTATTATGGCCGACACTTGAGATTTCAATAGACGGCAGGACGATAATCTAGTAAATGAATGAATGTGACGTCATAGAGGGATTGGGAAACAAAAGAGGCTCAATTCTATGGACCGACGTTTATTTCCGCAACAATCGTTCAAATACTGTACCACTGACGCTTGTGACGTCACTGTCATCACACGTACTTCTGCAACAACCATTATTTTGCCAACAGCGTTCGTGACGTCACCTTCGTCACACACACTTTATTCACCAATAGTATATCAGTTTACACCACTATTCAGCTCCGCCTTTTTAACATCAGCTGGCCTGGGAAATTCTTGAAATTGAGTACATGATTCTCTCTAAATATTCCTTTATTTCATTAATTTCATAGGGAGGTGTTTGGTGTTGGGAGCAAAATTAATATAATAGATCATTAAGTATATTTTCCATTTCTAATAACTTCTAGTAATCTCCAATGTAACATACGTAATACATATATAAGTACAAAAAAGAATTATTATACTGTAACAATGACAAATTCTTGGGATATACGTACTCCCGCTGCGCAGTATTATTGCTAAAAGCTTAACCCCTTCAGCACGATGATGCCTTTTTACCATTCAGTCTGGCTACAATTAGAAGATTTTATGCAGTTTAAGAAGACATATGTTATTGAGAGGGTTCATTGAAAAGGTATTTAGCCTACCGGTACACCTTTGAGTCCTAGATGTAGATTATAAGCTAAAGAAAATCATCTAATGGTAACCAGAATATGATGAAAATTATGTCATTGTGCTGAAGGGGTTCACATACACCCCTAGTTAAGGGGAGATGGGTCACCCTATTAGTTTTCAGATTTTAAGACGTTCGGTCCATTAGTTTGGCGATTTTAAGACCTTTCACCCCATTTCTTTGTCAATATTAAGACATTTTGTGTCCACCACATAGAGTGTACATCACATGAGCATATACAAATTCTTTCACCAACATCATTACCATAGTTGATTTGCTAACATTTTGGGAGTGTTATCGTTGAGTATCATTGAGGGGTTTGATTTTAATTCCCCTAATTTCTCTTAAATTGCAGGCTCACTATTATATTGCTAGCCAGGAAAAAATCAACACCTGAATGAGTCTAAACAATATACTGTATATATATAATCATTGACAAAAAATAATAGGGCAAGTCTTAAGGGGGAGGTACGGCAGTTGCTTTTTCTGAATTCCCTTCTCCCTCATGTTTAGCATATTAGTTTTGACCCCTCTATACCCTTTTGTAACTCAGGGGGGACTGAGGCAAATGGAATGCAAATACTGTATCCACATCTATTTCATCTTTGACTCTTGCAATGTGATAAAAATATCAGCTGGATTGATATCGTCCTTTTTTAGTTATAAGAGGTTAGATTTCTGACTTAGAGTGCATAACTATATTACTCTACTGATTTTACTTGGTTCACTTTGTAATTCTCCGAAATCTTATGCAATGAAAAACTACCTAAGTGTGAGGACATACTCGGGACAATATTCCTGCTTGTCATACTTCACTACCACACTGTTCCCATCGCCAGTGGAGTCAAATGGAAAGCCTGTGGAGGGATTGGTAGGGGGGCGCACTGTTCCTGTGTTGCCTGCAGTGATGGACCCCACAGCTACTCTGGCCACAAATATAAACTTATGTCCTGAGTTGTCTGGCCGGCAGTAACCATAGGAGGTGGCAAAGTGAGGGGAAAAGTAAGTTCCTCGGCCGTTAGCCTGACCGGTGCTTGTGCCGTGGAGTCGCCAGTCAAAGTTCTCTGCACAGATACTGGCGATGACGTCGGGTTTTGTGCCGTGGAACAACTGCCTCACGTCCACCTTCTTAACATCCCCCTTGTACAGCAGAGTCATATCCTTGATCTTGTTCTGCAGGGCGCGCCATAGGAAGGGGTTCTGGACGCGCTCCATTTTGACGATATTATTTGCAGTGCCCCCGAGCAGTTTGGCCACAGACTGGTATTCCGTTGAGTTGTTGGGTACGGTAACCTGCCTCACCCGTTCCTCTGGTTGCATGGGTTCCCAGAAGGACGGGAGGCTTCCATTTCCGGTGCTGGTGCTTGTGGAGGATGACTGACCAGTTGATCCGCTTGCTCCGTTTATTCCACTTGATCCATTGTTTCCACTTGATCCACTGCTTCCACTTGATCCACTACTACCACTTGCCCCACCTGATCCACTCACTCCTTGCCTATCACTGTTATTGAGGTGGGGATCTGGACGCCGCCTCACCTCTCGCTGGACTTTCGTATTTTGATTCGTTTGGGTCATGGCCACGAAATCCAGGACATAAGTGTAGCTGGCATTGCCGAAGGTGAGGGGGACGTGCTGCTTTTGCCTGTAGTGCCGCTCAATGTCTGCTGAGGTAACGCTACTCACCAGATTAGTCTCTCCTGCTGAGTCAACCTTCCCATACCTCACCCACTTGTTGTTTTTGTCGCTGAAGAACCAGGCATACGTCGCGGCTTTGACTCCCGGGAGGTATTCGGTGCACAGCCGTCGGAGATAGAGCAGCTTGGACTGGTCTGAGTTGCAGAGGACCATGGCCTGGAAGTTGGCCTTCCACGTCTCTCGGCCTAAAATGGTCAGCAGTTTATTCAGTGACTGGCTTAGCTTGGCCGGGTCCAGGCGAGGCATACTGACGCCATCTTGGCTTGGGTCGCAAAAGGCCTGTTCCAGACCAATGGACTGGAATCGTCGAAGGTTCAGCCACTTACTTCCTTCTTCACTTATCTGCCAGTGGAAGTGGAGGTCGCAATGTAGGCGGCGACACCCACTGCTCTCATTCCTACAAGACGTCTCCACAGAATAGTAACAAATCTCGTTGATCTCAGTGTCGCCGAACAAGTAGTGAGACCAGACGGTTTGTTGTGGCTTCTCTTTCTTTGCCAGGGTGTTTGGTTTGCCTCCACTGGCATTTCTGCTGTCCTGCTTACCGTCTCTTGATACATTGCTTCCATTCCTGTTCTGACCTGAGTTTGTACTGTCATTGGATTTTATTGGCTCTTTGTTACTGTTGCTATCATTAGCTGAACCAGTTGAAGTGTTACTGGAATTGGACATAAATGTCTGCCTGAGCATAGACAAAAAACCTCTGCCACCACCACCTCGAGACCTATTTCCACCTACTCCTACTGCTCCATGCTGCTGAAGTGAAGCAGATCTCGAGGAGGTGGAAGACTGGTTGTTGGTCGACTGCTTTTGTGTGTTGAATGACTGATTACTATTGGACTCTCTCTGTGAAGCTTGATTTTGGTAACCAGCTGACGATCTCTGCGAGGTGAAATACTGGTTAGTGGTAGATGATCTCTGAGGGTTACGAGGCTGGTTGTTTGGTTGACTCTTGGTGGTGTTAGATGGCGGCAAGGCGGAGGCAAGGGATGGACAGGCTTGAAGTAAAGCCACAGCAATATCTCGTGGGGCCTCATTAGTTGAGAAGCCGTGAGTCGCAAGCAGAGTGCGGATTTCTTGGGCATGGAGATTGTGGTTAAAAATGCACCCTGAAACCCCGCACCGAGTCAATCCCTTCACAAAATTCACACACACATGCAAACTGCCGCAGTCTGTCCGGCGACAAGTTCCACTGTTGTATCCCTGGCAAATGTCTAGTTGTCCTGATGGCGGTTGGGCTAAGAGACTGTCACACATAAGGTTCCTGAGTGAAAAGACAGGCAGGCGCTCCATACAATAAGCTCGCAGGACTTTTTTGTTGTGTTCAGTATGCCAGTGGTGGCCCACAAAACACTCACGATCGCGACAGTTACCACGGATATAATTCGCACACACGTGAAGGCCAGTGCAGGTAGACAGACCCTGACAGCCACTTGGCCCTGGGTGATCTTGACACAGTCCAAGATGTGGCCTGAGCTCTACATCCCCTCCGTTAATTTGGAAGATGTGTAAGTGCACCGAAACGACCTGACGGACAGAGTTAGGATCCATATCATACCAATCTTTCAGGTTATGCATGGAGACGCTAAAGTCAGGACACTCGGCCAGAGCTTCGACAAGTTCCCATGGTTTCACACATCCCGATCGCTCCCTTCTTTCTGGGCAGTATTTCTCGCCTCTGCCTCTTCCTCTATTGCTACTATTTCCTCTCCCTCTGTAGCAATTATCTCCATTTCCTCTGTAACTACCATATCCCCTTTCTCCTCTTCCCCTGTAGATGCTGGTATTATCTCCTCTTCCCCTGTAGATGCTGGTATTATCTCCTCTTCCCCTGTAGATGCTGGTATTATCTCCTCTTCCCCTGTAGCTGCTGGTATTATCTCCTCTTCCCCTCTGGCCATATTTACTCTGACCAAGTACGTCAAGGTCTCTCCCTTCATATCTACCCTGACTGAATCGATTTTCATTCCTGCCTTCATCTCTTTTGCATCTGCCATCATTACTACTTCCCTCCCTATTCCTGCCTTCGTATTTATCTACACTTCTGCTCCTGTGGCCATATCTATCGCTGCTCCTGTCCCTGTCACTGAATCTATCCTGACCGCTCCGGGCATCATCACTGTTCAGGCTGGTCATGCTGGTGGAGCCTCGGGAAGATTTGCCACGATTCTCTTGATTCATCCATGGCATGTCATTAGGTGATCGATTCCCTCCGTTAGGTTGATAATTTTCTTCGTTGGGACGATACTTTTCTTCGTTGGGTCGATATTTCTCTCCACTGGGGCAACTATTCTCTCCAATGGGGTGACTATTCTCTCCAGTGGGGCGTCGATCCTCTCTGTTAGTGTGATCAAGTTTATCTTCATTGGGGCGACAATTCTCTTCATCGGTGCAATTAATCTCATTGCTAGTCTGATTCGGGAGTCTTCCACTACCAAAATATCCTCGGTTATTTCTGCAATTTGTATTCCCTCTGCTGTAAATATACTCCCCATCATTTGTATTTTCGCTACTTTCCTTATTTCTCCCACCAGTAGTTTCATCTTCCCTAACAAATGTGCTTTCTCTCTTATTCGCATTTGTGCTATTGTTTCCATTTCTAGTTTCATTGTCTCGGTCGTATGCACCTACACAGACCTTCTCATTTTTGTTAAATTCATTTCTCCTGCCCCATATGTCTTCCCTATCGAAGGAATCCACTCCGCTGCTACCATTTCCCCTGACATTGTCTCTTCCTCTAGCATGGTGACTATTCTCTCCTTGATCACTCACACTTCCTCTCTTCTCCACATTCCTCTCCTCATACTGTACTTCATTACTATCCTCACTTCTGTCAAAACTACCACCTCCACTCCGGTTATTATTTCCACCATGATCAGTTTCCATGTAGTTCCCGTTCCCTTGACTATTTCTACGGCCTCTGTCATATTCACTCTCTCCATCGATTTCCATTCTTTCTTCAATTTCTCGGCCTCTACCACGCTCCATTTCTCTGCCGCATACCCTCCTGTTTTCCTCAATTCCCGCACCGACACCGCTTTTCCCGTTAAACTCAGTTCTCCTATCATACTCCATTTCTCTACCGACTTCCCTCTTGTCAACCTCCATGCCTGTGTCGATTCTCCTGTTAAACTCCATTCCCATCGCATCCTCGTTTCCCCTAATATTCTCATTTCTTACCTCACTGCTGTTTTCATCTCCAAATTCACTAGACCTAGCATTTCCACTTCCCGCAACACACTGTCCCTCGTCGTCAATGGCACTTTCTCGGTGTGTTTCCTTATTTTCAAAGGAACAACCTCTGCCCAAGTATTTCCGAGGTGCCTTTGATCTACTGAAGGGACCATCTTCCCATGGATTTCGGCGACAAGCTTGCTCCATACCTTGACGATCTTGTGCCATGCTTTGAAGACCTCGCTCCATACTTTGATGATCTTGCTCCACACTCTGACTTTGTCTTGTGATATATCCTTGTTCTTGCCTGGAGATCATCGCTTGATTTTCTTGTGTACCTCGCGATGCCGGCTTCTGTGACTGCAAAATAAATTAGGGGGTCACTACAAATTTGACACCATTGCATAGTACAATATGCAGTACAATGAAAATTACATAATTATCCTTATGCGAGAAGTATTTAGAGAAGCATAAGGAGATATTTTGGGCTTTATGGATTTGGAAAATATGTATGATCGTGTGGATTGAGATCAACATTTCTGTGTAAATTGATCACTCATCACCAGCAATTACCATACAATTAACGCTTTCAAATTAGTCACATAATTTTGTCAGTATATTTTGGCTAACACTAGACAATATTATTCATTAAAAGGTAAGACTACAGAAATCAAAGAACATGCAAAATATCTCTATTAACTTTCCTAAACTGATTACAGTACTGGTAGTCTAAGTGTGTCGTTCCTGAGTCCTTTACAGAGAACATAGGCCAAGTTACCCTGACCACAACACTCTCATAACAACAAAACTAAAAGCTTGCATTTTTTATGTTACCACATTAGTGGATTCAATATTGTCCAGATTACATAAGTATGCAAAGATCTAAAGTTTATAAGCTTTCGTTTCCAGTAAATTCCGCAGTATCATATGCTCATGAAAAAAATTATTATTTCAATTGCTTCTTGAATGTTTCAATAAAAGTTAATTGCTTAAATCTAACAGCTACGCAATCTTGATTATAATAAAAACATCCCCCATCTTGGGGATGATTTGTTAAGCTTGATGGAGGTTTAGGGAGGAATCATAATAAATAAATCGACCAATAAATATACCCTTCCCCCTTAAAAAGATAATGATCACTAATGTATACTGTATAGTACAGTACTGTATATATTTTTTTTCATGGTTAATTAAGGGTGAGGGCTGGTCCTATCCAGAGTGAGGTTTGGCATCACCTACCCAACCTTTGCTGTTTCTGTAGGCTAAGAATCCTCCTCCCCTTGTTAAATTCACCAACTAGATGAGACAGAGAAAGGGCGAGAGAACTCCAAAGTGATCCAAGAATTGGAACTTTAGTAAATGTTTCTGTTCGGTCTCTGTCTCGAGTCGGCCACCCCCAGCTATGTGGCATGTGTCTGAGTATATACATACATACAGTACATGGTTAACTATGTACTGTAGCCTACTGTATATGTTCTTAATCTTAGTAGAGTAATTTTGCTTTGCTGGTTATTAGCAGATTGATTCAGATACAAATTATACAACTTGAATATATCTAAATTGTAACTATCAATCTATTAAAAAGCATTCTACTATAGCCTATCTCTCACATTTTCTCTCTTTCACACACAAACAAACACTAACACAGGAAAATCAACATTGCTTTACAAATGTCTACCTTCACCTCTGCTGTATCTTTCACATGCACTAATACAGGAAAATCAACATAGATGTAGAAATGTAAACCTCCCTCTCTCACACACTCAATGAATATCAACATTGCTATCAAAACGGCAATCTTTCTCTCTCCCTCTCTCTCTTTACTAACCCGAGGTGTGGGGACCGGTGGGCGTTTGGCCATGGCCTGCTCGAAGGGATCATTGGCGTCCTCTTCCCATTCCAGGGGCTGCGAAACATTCACTGTCAGGCGGAGGAAGGAGGCGTGTTATAATAATAATAATAATAATAGTTCTTAAAGTTAGCGCATGCTAAGGATAGCTCAATAAGGCCGATTAGGCGTATTTCCATTGGGGTCCTGTACTACTATCTCATCCCTTTGCTCATGAGGGATGGTAACGACTCAGTGCTTGTGAAAAATCTTTAATGCGCCGAGCGTGGGCGCAAACCCGGACCTTCTGGGTGGAAGTCCGAGACGCTAGTCACTACACCAAGCGAGCCGCTTGTTTATATTATGTATTTAAGGGGCGATGGGCGGGTTTTCTGCCTTGCTATCGCTCGCCAGGAAAAAATTGACACTTAAATGTGATGAAAGGTGATGATATTGACGAAGAAATGGAACTCTTAAAATCGACAAACTAGTGGGACGAATATCTTAAAATCTCAAGCCTTATGGGGCTAAACATGAGGGAAAAGCGACTACCTCTCCCTTAACACTATCTGATCCGATGTCAGATGATTTTATTCAATTTATGAAGGA
This sequence comes from Paralithodes platypus, assembly GCA_032716605.1. Classification (NCBI taxonomy): domain Eukaryota; kingdom Metazoa; phylum Arthropoda; class Malacostraca; order Decapoda; family Lithodidae; genus Paralithodes; species Paralithodes platypus. The sequence continues at coordinate 5,865,943 of CM064530.1, read as the reverse complement.
TACTGTATCTAGGAATCTAAAGGGTTCAGGAATATCTCGATTAACCCCTACTGTACCGGTGACTTCCTTTTAAGCTTTCTTGTGGCTACTATTAGACGATTTCATTCAGTTTAAAGAAGGCCTGCAGCAATTAATAAGCTTCGAACTGTCCCACTTGGCCGGTTTACTACCACAGATCCTTCTTAAACTGTATAAAATCGTCTAAACTTGAATAAAAAATAAAAAAGAAGTCGCCGGTACAGAAGGGGTTAACCCTCTAACAGGTGCTTGTAGGTATATACAGTACTGTAATTCATCACTTACATTTTTAGTTACATTCTTGAAAATTAACTTTATAGTAAACTTTTAAGTGGTGCCATTATGTCTTTGACATTTTCATTGTAATTTTGAATATTTTTTTTGTCTGATATAGCTATTTTGATAAATTCTTTTGTCTGTATATTGTGTCGTCCCTGTTTTGGTTTGTTTGTTTTGCAAGTTTTACGTTATACTATAATATGACTTAAAAATGAAGCTTCCCCAACTAATGAACAGTGTAATAATAAAACCACTTAAAATTAGGCAACTATAAATGAGGAGTGCCTGTACTGTAGATAGAATTATCACCAAAATTGGAGTTATCAAACTATTTAAAGAAAAATACAGTGCAAAAATATAAGTACAGTGCAACATTAAACTAACTCAGACTCAATATTTCCCCAACGTTAGCTGCTGCTGCTGCGGCCGTCGGATAGCCCCCCTCACACTCTCGCTCACTCATCTCCACTCTCTCCTCCATGTTTTCATGCACAGTTGCCGAATCTCCCGCCGCCTGCAGACAAACCTGAGAAAAGGGATATTGTTTAGTTGGTGTCACATGAGTGCTTTTTCCCTCAACATTTATCCTCCACACTGGTCTGACAGCTTTTGAGGTAATTTATTTCAAATAATGCTCTTACCTAAATTATCTATCATTCGTCTATAGTTTCCGATAGCAATGTAAAATATCCCCCAAATGACACCCCGCCATTAGGACGTGAGATCGGAACCGGGCTTCGCGTAGAGCACTTGGTCTTTAAATTTGTGTGTGTGTGTGTGTGTGTATGTATGTATGTATGTATGTATGTATGTATGTATGTATGTATGTATGTGCCTGAGTATTATACAGTAGGCTATTTATAGAAAGTAATAAAAATAAACATTAAAATGTGGTGGGGATGTGGATGTGCTGGAATGTGTGAAAAGGAACACCTTGAGATGGTTCGGCCATGTAGAACAATTATGGGAAGCAAGAGAATCATGAGAATGACTAAGTGACTGTACGAGAGCGAGGTGGAAGGACAGAGAGGGATAGGCAGATCAAGAGAGAAGTGGAAGGTGGGAGTTGAGAAGTATATGCGTGAAAGTGGTGTTGGATGAGAGGATGAGCGTCGGGGGACAGAGGTGCATGGGGGTGATTCGTTCGTGGCCACCCCTTTGGGGATCATGGCATCTGGCAATAGATAGATAGAAAAGATCCAATAACTAACCTCATCTGTTAATTCTTCATCATCCGTGAACCGGAAATTGCGACTGTCTGTGTTGGTGCTCTTTAAGTTGTATATGTTAGTACCGTCTTTTGGTCCTCCTTCATTCTTCGACTCCCGGCTCCAAGGATATCGATTAGGAATCTTCCTAGACATATCTTCCTTTCTTGATATCTCTTCCTGGCTATTGGTTTCGTGACGATCAGAGTGTTTTTGACAATTGTCTTCCGACCCCAAAGTCTCACATTCGGTCTCTTTATAGTCAGAGAAGTGGCTATGTTTATCTACCTCGACGCGGCTTATAAACTCTACACAGTCAGAACAGTCGCTATGGTTTTCAGCCGATTCCTCAGCTTCAGAAAAATGGTTGCATTTTTCTCCTTTGCCTCTCTCTGTGTCTTTGGATTCTGAGAAGTGGTTGCAATTTGCTTCCTTGTCTCTGCTCTTAATCTGTTGACACTGGGAATGGTGCATGTGGTTTTCTGCGAAATTCTCAGATTCCCCTTCTGCCTCTTTGGATTCCGAGAAGTGATTACAATTTGCTTCCTCGTTGGAGAAGTGGCTGCTTTTTTCTTCCTCGTCTCTGTTCTTAATATCTTGATACTGAGAATGGTGCATGTGCTTTTCTGACAACACCTCAGTTTCTCTCTCAGTCTCTAGGGATTCTAATAAATGTCTGCCATTATCTTGTGAATCTCCTCTGTTCTCATCCTCCTGGCATTCAGAATTATGCGTATGGTTCTCTTTTGGGTGCTCAGTTTCACTCTTATTCTCATGGGGTTCAATGCAGTGGTTATGATTTTCTTCTGGGCTCACACTTCCACTTTCTCGGGACTTAGTCTCGTGGGATTCAAGATTGTGGCTATGATCTTCCTCTAGGCTCACAGCTTCTCTCTCTCGGCACTTAGTTTCGTGGGATTCAAGACTGTGGCTATGATCTTCCTCTGGCCTCACAGCTTCTTCCTCTCGGCACTTAGTTTCGTTGGATTCAGGATTGTGGCTATGATCTTCCTCTGGCCTCACAGCTTCTGTCTCTCGGCACTTAGTTTCGTGGGATTCAAGATTGTGGCTATGATCTTCCTCTAGGCTCGCAGCTTCTCTCTCTCGGCACTTAGTTTCGTTGGATTCAGGATTGTGGCTATGATCTTCCTCTGGCCTCACAGCTTCTCTCTCTCGGCACTTAGTTTCGTGGGATTCAAGATTGTGGCTATGATCTTCCTCTAGGCTCGCAGCTTCTCTCTCTCGGCACTTAGTTTCGTTGGATTCAGGATTGTGGCTATGATCTTCCTCTGGCCTCACAGCTTCTCTCTCTCGGCACTTAGTTTCGTGGGATTCAAGATTGTGGCTATGATCTTCCTCTGGCCTCACAGCTTCTCTCTCTCGGCACTTAGTTTCGTGGGATTCAAGATTGTGGCTATGATCTTCCTCTGGCCTCACAGCTTCTCTCTCTCGACACTTGGTTTCGTTGGATTCAAGATTGAGGTTATGATCTTCCTCTGGGCTCACATCTTCGGTCACTTGATACTTGAGTAGATATTTAGGGTTCTCTTCTTGGTTCTTGGCTCCACTCACAAAACGATGGCCTTGAGAACCGTGGCTATGGTTCTCAGTCAAGGCCCTCCCTTTGCCAAGAGACCCCCAGTCATAAGGCTGTTGGTTGTAGTTCAAACGAGGGTCTTCCTGGACATCCTTCTTGGCAAAAGACGCCCCAGCTTTACCACAAGAATGTTGGTGGTCCTCTACATCCATCTGCAGAAGTTATATTGTGTAAGGATATGAAATATAATCATAACAAATACAGTAGTGGTAGTTAGCCTACATTTGTAGCTAAATACTTGTCAGGCAATACTTCCCAATTACGTGATATGGCATGATATTAATAACATGTCATCTTAATTATGTTATCAACAAAACTTCAAAACTAGTGATCCAAATATCCAAATTATCCACATTAATATGTATGTGTGTATATACAGTATATGTAATTTTTTGGTAAGGGCTGGTCCTGTCCAGAGTGAGGTTTGACATCCTCTACCCAACCTTACCCGTTTCTGTCCGTCTCTTTTCCTACTTCGAGGGCGGGAGGCTAGGAATTCTCCTCCCCTTGTAAAATTCACCTACTAGACTAGACAGAGAAAGGGTCGAGGGAACGCGAAAGGGATCCCAGACCCTAAGAATTGGAACTTTAAATAGTGTTTATGTTCAGTCCGAGTCTCTTGTCTCAAGTCGGCCACCCCCAGCTTATGGGGTATTGTGCCTGATTATAGACCTGGAGAAGACCTTTCTTTAATAGGGTGCCTAGAGAAGTTGTGCAGTGATTTATGAGAAAACATGGTATAGAGGAGTGGCTGGGATAATGGCAGAACCGGACTAGCTATGCAATTCGGACTCAGACCTCAGATTTCCGGAAAAGTTCAGAAATCTGAGAAATATAGTCCGGATACGATCACATCCGGACTACATTACTGTACTCAGGACTTTTCTGGAAGTGTCAGTAATATAGTCTGTATGAAAGATCTTGTCCGGACTATATCAGACTTTTGAACTTTTCCGGAAGTCTGAGGTCGGAATCCGGAGTTTCAGACAACCGGAAAAATCATTCTTTCAGACAGGCTCTTTCCCCAATTAGTCCGAAAATGCGAGATTTTACTGATACTGTCAAATGCAAAGAAGGGTCTCGGGAGACTCGAGACTATTAAGTGAACACTAAACTCTTGCCAGCTGTGCGAAGAGTGATCTCTAAAAAGTTGAGCTAGTTCTTTAGAAGGGCGGGGGATCGTTCTTGCTGTTTGCCTGGATTCTGCTTCTGGGCTGAACTTTATCCTTGAACTGTAGGTTGATGGCCGGGGCAGGGGCTGATAGTAGTCCTGTTAAGAAGACTATGCAGTTGTCCAACTGGAAGGTTTATTAAGGATGTAGGGTTTGTACAGGGGGAACCGTCACAACTTCTCAAGATACGTCATAAACAATATCTGCAACCCCAGCATAAACATCAATACTGTATTTGGACCATCTAAACGAGGGGCGACCTCTCCAAGTCTGCCACCAACCGGACTTGCGGCAACATCACATACAATAGCTGTTTCAGCATGTTGTATAAGCAGCAGGATGTGAAAAGATTAATCCCATACCTTATCTGATAAGATTACCTAAAAGTATCATTCATAGATAACTGAAGGATAGCAACAATGTATGAGTAATATGTTTGCTTATCGGAATTCCGTACAGTATACAGTATGTTTTTAAGCATCAAACTAACCTATTAACCTAGCATGTTCTAATATTATGCTGTACAGTACCATATCTATGTTAGTTAGAAACTTTATTAAGTTTTGGAAAACCGTAAAATGACATAATTGGATTATAGCTATGATCTACTTTACAGCAAGCCAATATTCCACCAAGAATGTGAAATAAATTTAATTTCAATAAATCTCTCAATAATTTAATTTTAATTATTTTTCTTTCCACTTTATATGGAAAATAAGGATTGAGGAAAAAACAACTATCTTGGATTGTTTTGTACATTAGTGGACTACAGTTAAGTTGCTTACTTTTTGTGACCGCCTCCCCGCCACGATGGAACTATCAAAACAATAGTCACAGAGTCTGGAGTCGTAGTCCCAACCAAATTTATATATATCTTTCAAACCGTCTTCAGTATACCGCCTCGTATCTCAGACCTCATAACCAGTAGGTCTAGCATTCGATCCCACCAGAAGCTAACCCGGCAAAATTGATAGGCCTCACGGAAGTGTCTGTAAAGCGGATGTGATAGGCCTCATGGAAGAAAACCCATGAAAAGAAAAGAAAAGAAAAGGAAAAAAAAAAAAAATGCCCCAGACACTCACATTGAAGCAATATGTGATTAGGTGGCATTTTTTACAAATCACCCTTTAGTACGGTACTTCCTTCCTCTCCCCAACACGTGTGCCCCCACTTCCCCCTTTCAATTATTGACTATTTTTCCTCTTATATGTCATTCCTCCCTTATTTCTGTGCGAAATATGGTGAGTAACGGTCTTCCACACCCCCTCCTCCCTTTCACATGCGAGAGAGATGACTAACACAGCTCAGTCACTAAGTGCCATGCCTCCAGAGACCTTGCAGAGGTAAGATGTTGCGCGCTCTCTCTCTCCCGCCTCCATCCATCCCCTCCCGCCACAATTTTTTTTTCCACTAGATATTTGCTGTTTACACCTATTTTCTGGTCTTCACAGTTCACATGTTCATCATATGTAAAATATACGCACATGGAACAGAAATAATGCTTTCTATGGTAAATATTGTATAATTATTATATAAACAAAATGTGTCGGGTAATTTTTTCGCATACGCGGGCATTTAAAAATATCAATGGACACTCTTCTCGGGTTAATGGTATTGTATATATATATATATATATATATATATATATATATATATATATATATATATATATATAATTTTTTGTTATTTTTTTTTTTTAATATTATTTAAAATTGGGTTAGGTTAGTCTAATAATAATAATAATAATAATAATAGCCTATAACATTAGGCTAGAAGAAAAATATAAAAATTTGTGCACATAATTATGCAGATCAGTGAAATCGGACGGTCTACGTGGTCACACATTCATATAGGCCTATGTGTGTTCTGGAAGATTGGAAACATTATTTTTTAGTACCGGTGTGAGGTGCTAGAGTTCCCTGTGACAGAGTGACAGGTTAAAACAGCCCATATGCCTATCATTTGAACTAAAATAAGTTAAATCACGACTGTATTTCGATATATTTTACTTAATGTTATTGTATTAGGTTAGGTTAAAACCTGTTAGTAAATGCAATAGGCCTAACATTAGGTAAAAATCCACCGAAATAGAATCGTGGTTAGCGCCCCGGGAGCTGTTGCCTTCTATAAGTAGTTTCTACTTTATCCCACAAAATTATTGTTATTTATTGTTATTTAGGCCTATAGTTATTTTCTGCATTAGTATTATTGTAAGTAGTGGTAGCTGTAGGTTAGACTCGCTAACAATATATCGAAATACAGTTGTGATTTAACTGATTTTGGTTCAAATGATAGGCATATGGGCTGTTTTAACCTGTCACTCTGTCACAAGGAACTCTAGCACCTCACACCAGTAGCCTACCGTAGTAAGTGATAACAGTGATAAATTTCCCTGGGCCTAATTTATAACTACTACAACTTGCCTAGGCTAAGTTCAATTCGTACAAATCTATGGGGTACAATTAGGCTAGGCTAGGCTAGGCTATAGGCTATAGGCTAGGCCTAGCTATCTCAATTAATTCAACACTGCGAAAGATACTTCCTAGCCTGAATAAACTACTCTAGATCTACTTATAGCCCTAATTCAATTAATAGAAATGCCATCGTGCTAGAGGCAGGGTTAAAATTCACAACCTACACGTGTGAAGAAAAGTCGGTTTAGGCCTAGGCTAATGTTATTTTAATAGGCTACCACAAATTTTGTTGATATAGGCTATTTGAAGATAAATAATGAATCTATAGGGTCTATGCTCTAAAGATCATAAGAAAATTTGTTTTAACCCTCGGCAAAACCTAATAAAAAAGTATGGTACTAAAATGTCTTTTTTCGAAACAAGGTTGTCAACACGGTACTTTCAGTCATCGATAGCTCTAAAGTCTAAAGATCATATGAAAATGTGTTAAACCCTCGGAAAAACCTAATATAAAAGTATGGTACTAAAATTTAATTTTCGTAACAAGGTTGTCAATAGGCCTACGGTACTTTCCCGTTATCAATGTACAATCAAGCTGAAGATTGCAGAGTAAACACCATAGACTTCATCGACTTTTCAGTATAACTCCATTTATTGGTCACCAATTATTTTGACATATTTGAAGACAGATATGGAATCTATATGCTCTAAGCATCATATTAAAATTAGTTTCAACCCTCGGCAAAACCTATTAAAAAAAACGGTAACAACATGTCTACCTACCGTAAAACGGTTGTCAATACTCTCTTATAGACGGCGCGGCTTTCAGCGACGCCATTTTTTCGTGAACTGGAGAGCTCTATCCTTCAACTTTTGTAATACTATCACGCCATCTGCCAATCCTCATTGGAAATACTGAGTTTCATTTCCTAACTCCTGCGCAATACGTCACGAGACACTTCTGGATTCTTATTGGGGTTTTTTTCTGACCACGTCATTAAACTCATAGATTCCGTCACGCATACAACCAGCAACCTATCAGGTGAGTTTATTGACCTTGATTACATCATTGCACTGAAACAATCACAGCTACACCTTCATTTAAGTCTCTCCTCACTTTAGTCATGGACGCCGCTTGTAATGGTTGTTCACCCCTCCCACATTCAGTGATTATTGACACTACAAGGAACAATAGTGCAGCCCTTAAGGTTTTTACTGACCATGGTTGTTTGCCTACCTCTGTTTCCTGCAAACTCTGCTCAAACGAATGTTACTATTATGAACCGGCAGACCAGTGGCGATGCGGTCATTATTGGTTTTTAAATAAAACCACTACTCGTCGTAACTCCTCGTCGAAAACGTGGACGCATCTCTTCCTCACCTACTCCCTCCACATCTCAATATGGTATGCAATTACGCTTTCTTATTTTCGCGGGTTTAAAAACGGCGAAAACAAATTTATTTAAGCAAAACTTGGCTCGTGTTTTAAGGTATTTCCGTAATTGTTTAATCGAAGTACTCTTTTTTTTTCTAGTTATTAAAAACGTATTCTATGGTGTATTATATGATATATAGAAGCAATATAACTGTTCAAATGACCTGGTAAGTGTATATTAAACCAAATACAAAACTTTGAATAATGAGGTAAGAGATATGTGTTTTTTATCACTTTTCATCCCAAGACCAGCGGGGGTCTGGGGGCAGCAGCCCCCAGGATGCCCAGGTTACCTTAGGTTAGGTTAGGTTAGGTTAGGTTAGGTTAGGTTAGGTTAGGTTAGGTTAGGTTAGGTTAGGTTAATGACCAGCTATGTAAATACAGTAGTGAACATTTGGTTTAGTCTGTGCTCAAAAATCCATTTTCTTTAGCAGGCCATACACTAAACAATTACCCCCTTTTCACAGACAAATACACAAACAATCTGTCAAAGATGCAAATAGCGGGGGTGTGGGGGCGGCAGCCCCCACCCATAATACTAGGATAGGTTAGGTAAGGTTGTTAGGTTAGGCTAATGTCCTTTCAAAGGGGTATAGGCTTGTAAACACTATGATAGCTTAACATGAGCCAAAAATCGAAATTAGGTTAGTGTAATTTGTTTACTCTTAAAACTCGCAAAATCAGAGACAATTTTCCCAAAACATGGCTCGGGTTTTATGGCTTTGCAATTTCGGGAAACCTGAGCCAAATTTCTAAATGAGGTTACTGTCATTTGTTTGTCTACAAACTCGCAAAATCCGAGCCAGCTTTGGCCAAAACCTGGCTCGGGTTTTCCAAAATTCGGGTTTTATGGCTTTGCAATTTTGGGAAACCTGAGCCAAATTTCTAAATAAGGTTACTGTCATTTGTTTGTTTACAAACTCGCAAAATCCGAGCCAGCTTTGGCCAAAACATGGCTCGGGTTTTCCAAAATTCGGGTTTTATGGCTTTGCAATTTTGGGAAACCTGAGCCAAATTTCTAAATGAGGTTACTGTCATTTTGTTGTCTACAAACTCGCAAAATCCGAGCCAGCTTTGACCAAAACTTGGCTCGGGTTTTCGAAATATTGGGTTTTAGACCTTTGAAATACCTTCAAACCCGAGCCAAGTTTTGCTTGAATACGTTTGTATCGCCGTTTTACGCATTTAACCCCTCATTTTCCCTGTACTTCATAGCCCTCCCCACTATCGGGTGTCTTAAGATCGTTGTATAATGGGGAAAACGGTTTCGCCGAGGGTTCTAATTATTTCTAAACACTATATATTGATGAAAACTAACAGGGAAAAATAAAAAAATACATGGGAAAATTGGTGACCAATAAATGGAGTTTTTCCGACTTTTCTTTCACCTTCGTATACCGGTAATCACAGACAATTTTTGTTTTTATTGTTTTTATTAAGGGATTAGTACTCAACCAGCGGGGGTGTGGGGGCGGCAGCCCCCACCCATAATACTAGGTTAGGTTAGGTTAGGTTAGGTTAGGTTAGGTAAGGTTGTTAGGTTAGGCTAATGTCTTTTCAAATCACTATCAGGAGCGTGTCTCAACAACGATCGATAGGCCTAATGGGGAAAATAGGTTTTCCCGAGATTTCTAATTAATTACAAACACTATATATTGATGCAAATGACCAATTTTGTTTATAAAAAAACACTCGGAAAATTCGTGGTAGGCCTATTAAAATAAAAAAAATCCGAAAAGTCGTAGGCTAGGCCTATTAAAATAAAAAAAAATCCGAAAAGTCACACCCGTCACCACAAATAACTCTTTGTCCACTGATACATGATCAATAGATTCAATAGGCTAAGTAGCAAGAACTAGGCTATTATATACTTTTAAAAACACGATACTTACAAGCTCACAAGTCTGCAGGCGCCCGATGGCTCCTTGAATGACCAACACAACCACAAGAAACGTACGTATGGGCTAAATTACGCACCCCAACCTCACGTATACCTTCCTCGTCTGTGTGTGTAGCTCTCCTGAACTGAACACGTCGAGCGTTTGTTTACTCCACCAGTCAGCTGATGAAGCCTTGGAGGATGGATACTAAAGGAGAAAGTGAAGCCAATTTCCGGCGCTTCGACCTTCTAGTACTGTACCTTTTTTTTAAGATACATATTTTAATATGTTACAATATCATTATAGCTTATTATATTTGCTTCTATATTCCAGACAAATGTTAGCCATATTCGCCAGCGCCAGCAGACCTTTAACTAGCTTCACGCTCGCATGGGGTAAGCAGGGACCATACGCTCGTATCCCTCCCCACATTTAACCTCCTTAGATGAGGCACCCGTTTTCTGTGGCGCTTGAGAGACGTTTGTTTATTTGCGTCGAGCGTTGTTTTCCTTGTGGTGATAATGAAAGCTCGTTTGTGATGTTCTTGTCCCTAATCACCAGAAATATTATGATTGTTATGCTCTTTGGGATGTTCTAACTTGTGTTTTAACTTGCTCATCTTTGCTTGTAGATACAATACTGTATATTATAGGCTACTATTACCCATAGATATCAAAACCCGTTATGCACTATTTCTGACTTCCACATCATTGTTTAAGTGTTTATGTTGTGGTAGTTGATAAACTGCCGTAACATAGTAAAGCTGTTATGATGCAATAGCAATCATAGGATAATCTCAAATTCTCAGAACTTTAGCAAGTTCACACTAGCGTCATTCTGTTTTCCACATTTACCGAGTAGAACTGTGGAAATCCGAACAAACAAATTACGCCTTGCTTTGGATTATATTAAAGAATGCGTGGGAGGTGAAGGAGGAGAGGAGAGAAGCTCTGGAGGGGGAGGGGGTTGGGGAGGAGAAACGAAAGGGGGAGGAGGGAAGTGGTGCACATCTCTACCAGACGTATGAGTCATGCCAGACAAGTTATTTATCAACACTTGTCATTTCTTTGCTTGCATAATGTTGCAGTCCTAATTCAGTGTACTTTAATTGAAATCATCAATGCATAAGTATTATATTAGGCTATATATGGCAGTTTATAGTGTACCCTGTTTCGATTATGCAGACGTAGGATATTTATGAGACATTATAAGCTTAATAATTTGCAATAAAGTGGTCATGCAGTACATGGCACATTGTGCCATCCGGCATGTAGGCTATATACACAGTCCTTGGCTATAGCCTACCAATCAGCCTCCCAAATCACCATATTTATCTCTCAAACAAAATAATCACCATAGCCGTTGCATGTTCATAATAATTTTGAATGGATAGGTTATATTGCATAGGCCTACAATATATTCCCTGTACATTTAAATGTTACTCTGTTGTACAGTCGCGCTAGTAAGTGATGTCTCGGCACCAAGTAGCCTATGTTTTGATCAATAATTGGTTTCAGCAATATCTAAGCTTCATTTCTTAATATCGAGTGAAATATACAAACATGTTCCTACACTTGCCCACCCTATTCAACATCTGACAGACATTAATACAGCACAGAGCAAGCCAAACGTAATGCCAGCGGAGACATGACTTATTAGCGGACTGTACAGTCACTCATAAAAATTCAAGGACCCCTTATGTTTTCTTAATGCAATGATAAATATGTTGTTTATTTTACTTTTTTTAAGTCATAGGAAGAGGTAAAGACTGATTCTGGGAGAGTTCCAGAGCTCAGTTGCTGAATAGAAAAAAGATTGAGTACTGTATAACGTTTCACTCTTGGGTTGGAGAGTTGCACAGAGTTGCCTAGGGGTGGGATTGTGTTGCAAGATGGGAGAGAGAGAGAAAGAGAGACCTACCTGCATGGGGTGAAGTGTCTTATAAATGCCTAATAAATGAGGTGAAACCACTTACAATCTTCAAGAGGAAGCAAAAGTCAAATCTTGAATTATCTTTATTTGTTTGTGTTGCTTTATAATAAACAGGAATTTAACATATTATTCAGTATTCCATTTATTTAACTCTACATAGTTACTGAAAAAAATATATATATATACAGTATACTGTATATATATATATATATATATATATATATATATATATATATATATTATAACTGAAAATAAAAATATACTTTACCAAACATCATCATTTGTTTCCATGGGATATCAACCTCTTCAGTAAAATGATAAAACTTCAAGTTTATTCTGGCAAATATTAAATGATTTTATCCAGCTTAGGAAGGACTAGGTAGTCAAATGTTAATGGGAATAGTTTTTCCCTCTTTAATCTTTGATTTCTCTATGGCAAGGTGTCAAACGAGACAACTATTATAACTCTTCCCTTCTTTTTAATCATCATTACTATACTCTATGTAACTCAACTTTGCCGCCGGCCTCATACAGCATGATAAAGGACTGTACCCGTGATTGGCTGGCAATGGGAGTGATGTCATTGCCAGTCAATCACAGGCGCAGTCTCTTATCATGCTGTATAAGGCCGGTGGCAAAGTTGAGTTACATAGAATATAATACACTTTTACATTTATGCTTTACAAATCTTATTAAGTCCTTGGAAGTGATAAAATTGCCAAAACAATGCAGCTTCATGTTTTGTTTTTTTCAGTCCTTTTGTATTAATTTCAGAAATTGTCCCGGTTTGACACACTTCTATAGGGGTCGTCTTCAGCTGAATTAAAATATACAACTTGAAAACTAACTCAAAATTTACTGTTCAAATTAATATAACAAACTCTATAATCTACTGTAGTTAGTTTTATTGCAGCTGACGGTAAATTGGATCCCTTAGCAACTGATTTCTCGACACTTAATGAAATATATGTAACTATCATGTCTGTGTCATATTAAGGGTGGATGGTTTGGTTTTCTGGCCCCCCTTCTCCCTCATGTTCAGCCCCATTAGTTTTCAGATTTTAAGACATTCGGCCCAATAATTTGGCAATTAAAATGTAAAACTTGCAAACTAAACAATTTTTAGATATTTTGTCCCATTTCTTTGTCAATATTAAGACCTTTAGTGCCATTAAGTTGTCGATTTTATCCTGGCGAAGGATAGTGAACCTGAAAGTTAGGAGGAACCAGCCTTCGGTCGAGAAATTTTTCTACCAAAAATTGTACAAATATATCATTTTTTTTTTTTTTTTAAGCTTGATAGAAGTCTAGGAAGGAAACTAAAAAAAAAAACAGTACATGTATATACATATATAAATCGACCTATAAATATACCCTACCCCCTTAACCCGGGAGCTGCGGGGAGACTCTTAAGAGTTCCCCCGGCGCACTGCGGGAAGACTCTTAAGAGTCAGAGAAAATAAAAATCAACTTTTGACATCGAAAAAAAAATATTTTTTTATTTTTTTTTTTTTTATTTTTTTTTTTTTTTTTTGGCCCCTGGGCCATGCAAAATCTCAGTCCTCTACCTCCCCTCCTTCCCCACTTTCCTCCTCTCCTTCAGTTATCACCTATTTTCCCTGTTATTCCCTTATTCTGAGGTATATTTTCGTGCTAACATTAGAAATCCGATTGGAGGGTGTGGTCATCACTGATAGCAAGCGAGTGCAAGAGAGAGAGAGAGAGTATCGATCGACTGCGTCTCAGTGGCCTTGGGGGAAATTGGCGGGAAAGCAGATTGCCTCACCCATACATTATACAACTCGCGGGCTATATCTCCGATTTTGACCATCCAAACGCTGTTTTCACTCGTTTTATTGTTGTTTCAGGTTAATACCTTTATAATCAACCCATAATAGGCGCATATGGATAAATATTAATGCTATTAATGGCACAATGAATATTTTAGTGACGGAAACACCTCAAATACGTCAGCACAGGGGGACGTTTCCAATTACCCCCATGCGCACTTCAGAGGTTAATGCCAAGTTGTTGTTGTTGTCGTTCCCTAAGCTGCCTAGCCGAACAGCCCCAGGAAAAAATCGACACATAGGCTAAATGGCACGAAAGGTCTTTAAATTGACAGAAATGAGGCGAAATATCTTAAAATCGCCAAATTACTGGGGCGAACGTCATAAAATTTCAAAAGCAATGGGGCTAAACATGAAGGAGGTTAAAAAAAATATCCCTGAACTTGAAAATCTCCCCTTAATCCTCACATGACCAGGGTGCCAAATTGGAGCCATTTTGTTTTGAAGACTTGACTGAATATGAGAAGAAATACGAGAAAATTATCATGGAATAGTGTGGTTTGGGCCATTTTATCACTTCCAAAGATATCATTTGAACTATAATCTATTTTTTATTTATTTCACCCTAACCCCAAATACCTCCAATGAAATTAATGAAAACCATAATTGTATCTTTTCAAATACAATAACAAAGACTAAAGGCGCCAGGCGGGATCACACGAGGCATTTTTCCGTCAATTTTTACGGGCAATTGTACTCTGGCAGCTTCAAAATATAAGTTTCAGACAAATTAATCTACCAAACATACGGTAATCTACCTTCGATCTAGTTTCCGAAGCCAAATGCCAAAGACCTTCAAACTAGTACAAGAAAAAACTTGCTCATCGAAAATTGACGGAAAATGCGCTCGTGTGACACCACCTTAAAACTAATAGACTCGGCTTTTGTTTGACACCTTGCGCATGGTCAATTTTCCATGCTAATACACCACCTCCGAAGTCAACCAAGTGAGGAACACATGTTATCAGAGAATCTGCTCAAAATCCACCCAAAATACTGAAAGGGTTAAAATGGCATCATCATACAGCGAAGGGTTAACCCAGTCAGGACGATGACGTAATTTTCCTTATGTTGTGGAATCCATTACAAATTTTTCTTTAGCTTATAATCTACCTTGAGGACTCAAAGGGGTGTAACAAGACAATCTGAATATACCCTCTGAAAAACATAGGTCCTTCTTAAACTACATAAAATCGTCTAATTTTGTCCAGAATATAAAGCTACCGGCATGCAAAACAAGGAATATGTAGTCCGTAATATTATAGTTTTCCCAGCTGGCGGTAAATTGCTGTCCCCAAAATAATAACTCCGCAATTACAAAGATATTGTAGCAACATATTTTGTTAATTATATAAACTTGACACTATGACTCAGACACAAGGCAATAATTTTTCATCAAGTCCCCGGTGTCCAGAAATCCGCTTGCTAAGGGACTGAATTAACTGCCAGGTGAAAACAAAGGACTATAATTATTCAACCCAATAAGTACAAGTGGTAATAACCAAGCTTTACATAATTCTATATTGTTAGCCAGAGTAAAATAAAATAGAAGGTATTTAGTGGAGATGCTAACTGATGCCATATTCTGCACACACAGGTACAGTCACGCTTATAAGAGAAGTCTCCCCTTATTCTCCTAATAAAACAAAATAACAAAACTCAAACCAAGTATGACTATAAATAATTGGTCTATGTTAACCCCTTCACTACAGAGATGCCAATATATTTGCTTTGGCTGTGTTGAAAGCACGATTCCGCTGACTGTGTGTGTGCATTTTTGTGTGTCACAAACAATAATTCAACAGAAAAATCTCCATAGCTGACTTTACCACCTTAATATTTGTAATGACACTACACAACAAACATAACTGCATAATGTCTCTAATTAACCCTCTCCGACATATGACGCGATTAGGGATACTTTAAAGACTTTGTTACCATCAGGGGTATTTAGAAACCTTTAGTTTAGTTACTTCAACCTCTGCAGTTGTCTTTGAGTTAGCTGTGGGAAGAAAACTAATTTTGGAGAGGTAATTATAAGAGTGGGAGAACTCTATTTCTTATTGCTAATCTGGCAACCTCTGCATCATATGAGTCTGAAGGGGTTAAGGTACAGTATACAGTTGACTGATAAGTTAAGGGGGTAGTGCTTGTATTTTGGCATATGTATTGATATATTAATATATTTTTCAGTTTCCTCGCTAGACCTCCATCAAGCTTAAAAAAAAAAAACCCTAGACCCCCTTTCAAGATAAGTTTGTACATTTTTCGGTAGAAAAATTTCCCGGCCAAAGGCCGGTTCCTTCTTAAATTACAAGCTTGCTATCGCTCGTCAGGAAAAAATCAACACCTAAATGACACAAAAAAAGATCTTAATATTGACAAAGAAATGGGGCGAAAGGTCTCAAATCGCCAAACTAACGGAACGAACGTCTGAAAACCTCAAAACAAATATGCTAAACATGAGGGAGAAGGGGGTCCAGAAAAAACGAGTACTGCCGCCTTAAGAGGCATTTACAGTAGCAGTGACTTCATTGTTACTGATGTAGACACAAACCCTACTGGAGGGTAAGAACAAACTCTGGGAAGTACTCCTGCTTGTCGTACTTGACTATAATGGAGCCAGCGCTGTCGGTGGTGGAGTCGTAGGGGAGGGAGGTGGCTGGGTTGGGAGGGGGACGAACCATTGCGCTGTTGCCCTGAACCATTGAGCCAACAGCCACTTTGACGATGAACATATACCGGAGGCCATTTTGATCAGCTTTAGCGTAGCTGTATGAATATGATGCATCTGTTGAAAAGTAAGTCCCTCGACCATACATTTGGCCGCTGGCAGACCCATGTAACCGCCAATCCAAGTTTTCGGCACAAATACTAGCAATAACGTTGGAACTTGTACCGTGGAAGAGCCGACGAACATCTACTTTACTGGCATCATTGTACACTGCCGTGAGTTCTTTGACTTTGTTCTGAAAGGCTCGCCACAAGAACGGATTTTGGACACGTTCCACTTTCAGCACATTCGAGGATGACACTTTGCTACCCCCCAGTAACCCCACGGCTGTTTGATATTCGTCGGATGTAGGGGCCAGAGTCACCATCCTTAAACGCTCCTCAGGTTGCATAGTTTCCCATTGTGCTGGTAGGTCAGAGGTCGCAGTTGCTTGTTCAGAACCTTTCTTCCCGTCTTGTTCATTAGGCAAGTGTGGCTCTGGTCGTCGCCTCACAGAACGACCAACATTTGTTTTTTGGTTTGTCTGTTTCATTGTATTTAGATCCAGTATGTATGTGAACTGGGAATTCTTAAAATTAAGTGGCTGCAATGGAGTTTGCAGGAAGTGTTTCTCAATGTCATCAGAAGTAACGCTGCTTACTAGATTTGTTTCCCCAACGGTGTCCACATTCCCGTACATGACCCACTTCTGCATCTTGTCCAAGAAGTACCAGACATACTTGGCTGGTAACATGGGTTTGCCTGGCATCACCTGGGTAGACAGTCGTCGCAGTTCCAGTATCACGGTCTTGGCTGTGTTGGTGAGGGTGAAGTTTTGGTCGTCAGGAAAATCAGCATGCCAGACATCACGACCCAACAAGATCAACAAGCCGCTCACCGACATTTCCAGTGTGGCTGGGTCCAGGCGAGGCAGATCAACACCGTTCTGACTGGCGTCACAAAAGGCTCGTTCTATACAGGTGACCTGGTTGGGTCGGAGGTTCATCCAGCGACCAGATTTCTGCCTCACCTGCCAATGGAAATGATGCGAGGCATGAAGCAAAGGACACCCAGTGCCTTCCAGTTTACACACATCTTCCACAGAGTGATAGCAAATCTCTGGTGTCATCACATCCCCTTGGAGGTAGTGTGACCAGAGTGTCCTGCGCCGGGGAGCTGTAGGAGCAGTATCTTTCTTATTTGTCTTTACTCGCTTCTTCTCAGACAGTTCATCAATGCTTTGTGATGACGAGTCTGTTATCTTCTCATCCCCACTCTCTGAAGACCGACTTGAATCGTCAGTTTTAATGTACTCAGATTTATGTTTCTTAGTTTTTAGATTCTTTGATGAGGAATCTGAAATAATCTTGCTGCTTTCAGAATTCTTGGAGTGTTTCGTTTCTTGTTGTTCATCAGTAGATTCAGAATTAGTGTCAGTGCTCTGTTCCGATGATTGATTATCACTCTCTTCCGATATCTTATCTTTGGCAATTTGCTTCTTTTTATCCAAAGAAATTTTCGTGCTGCTCTTTTCCTTGTGGTTGTTTGGGCTCACAGTTGATGTAGGTTTTTTCATGGTATCCTGGAGCTTATTTGAGGCCTGAGCCAAGCTGGGATTGGCTTGCAGCAGAGCAGCCACAATGTCTCGCGGTGATTCGTTGGTTGGGATTCCGTGGAGTTTCAGCAAGGGGCTGCAGGAGGGACTCAACAAGTTGTGGTTCAGCTGACAGTCCGTATGGGAGCACTGAGCCCGGCCTGTAACGAAGCTGATACAAATGTGCAGCTGCTGACAGTCTGACTGGCTACAGCTGGACTTGTTGTATGCAGCACAGATGTCCAGTGGCTCTTGGCTCTGGTTTTCATCACTTCCGTACAAAAACTGCAACAATTCCGCGAGAATACGTTGTTGAAGACTTTCTAGGTAGAGGGTCTTTAGAACTTTGAGGTTGTGGTTGGTGTGCCAGTGGTGTCCCATCACACAGTCCTGTTCGGCATCACACTTGTCCACAGCCATCTTGGGACAGATATGTAGGTTGGTGCAGCTGGTGAGATCCTGGCACCCACTAGGCCCACAGTGAGCTGCACATATGTCCAGCTGTGGTCTCAGCTGCACATCTTCACCATCCAGACAGAAGACAAGATCATAGCGAGACACTGTGGCTCGAACAGCTGCTGGTGTCAGCTGTTGCTGCTCCATCAGCTGCAGGAGACTAACAGAGAAGGTTGGCTGGCCAATTAAGGCCTTTACCAACTGGTGAGGCTCCACCTGACGATCTCTGCTCAATCCAACCTGTTCTCTGTTGTCATTATTGCTCCTGTGATACCTCCTAGCACCTCCCTGGCCCCGTAGTGTATCACCAACCTCTCTCTCGTCCTGCCAGAGGTCCCTATCAGTTTCTTCTCGCTTTTGATGGGGTCCTCTGTACCTCCGATTGTCATCTTCATAGCGACTTGGATATGATTCTCTTTGCCTATAGTTATTATCATGTGGCCACCTTTGACTAGTGTCTCTGAATCTCTTATCATTCCGAGGGTATAGATGCTCACTGGACTCCTGAAACAGAATAGTATTAAGTCTTAGTATATATCTAGATGACTAGGCAGGATCAGATTTTTTTTTTTTTTTTTTAAGAGACAATGAACGGAGGAAGGAAAAACACAGATAAAACAAAAAGGTCCATGTGCCTAAAGGCATCCTCCATTCATAAAATGTTTGTAACAACTGGATTTAAACATTTGTTGATTGTAAGTTTGTGGAAAGCAATTCGAGGGAAGTGAATTCCAAAGAGTAGTAGCTCTGGGGATAAATGAATTCTGATAAGCAGAAGTTCTGCATTGTGGAGGAGAAAGTGTAAATTCATGGGCGCTCTCAGCTGCCCTAGTTCTACGGGGAAAGATGTGGAGAGGCGGCACAATTGAAGCAAGTTCCTCGGAACAATTGCTGTGAAAATATCTGTAGAATAATGCAAGGGATGCAACGTTTCTTCGTATGGCTAATGTAGGAAGGTCCTGTGTGATTGCAGGGTTATTGATTAATCTAATAGCTTTATTTTGAATTTTGTCCAACTGCCTCAATGCAACCACTCCACTTCCACCCCACAGAGGTGAACAGTAATCCATCTGAGAGCGCACATGACTTTTATATATTACGGCCAACTGCTCGTCAGTGAAGAATTCTCGAACTCTGTACAGGAGTCCCAGTTTTTTAGAGGCATTCTTAGCAATGCTTCTAACATAATGTGTCCAGCTCAAGTTAGTAGTTAATGTTACACCGAGAATGTCAATACTAGGGGAAGTGGGAATATTTACATCATTAAAAATATATGGGAGTCAGTGAGATTCTGTCGGTTAGAAAATTGAATGTACTTGGTTTTCTGTGCATTAAAGGAAACTAGATTCTCTTGTCCCCATTCATTAATTCTAGAAAGGTCCTGGTTCAGAGAAATTGCAGTGTTTATTTTTGAATTTATAAGATCGGGTTGGGTGAAAGAATTGGTAAATGTGAAGGAACTGTGGAGTGTTGAGTCATCTGCGTAGGAATGTATTGGATTATGAGTGGTAGATATGAGATCATTGATATGAATGAGGAACAGAGTTGGGGCCAAAACTGATCCCTGGGGAACACCAGCATTTATTGAGTGAAATTGAGAATAAAGGCCATCTACCATTACACATATTTTTCTGTTATGAAGATAAGAAGAAATTAGTGGAACTAATGATGCAAGGCCGTAGTGTGACATCTTCGACAATAAGGATTGATGCCAGACTCTATCAAATGCCTTTGATATATCCAGTGCTATTGTATGTGTTTCATGTGTTTCATGTGATTGAATGATATAGCACTAATGCAGTCGATGCATGCTGGATACACAGCTTTTATATGAAAGAAAAAGGTCAGGAAGAAAGATAAGATAAAGCAGTTGGAATAAACAAAATAATTTTAAGTTTAGTGATCAAGGTATATGAGAGAGGTAGTGTCACTCCCATTTATCCCTATAGTAATCTTTGAATATATTATATTTGTTTTCAGGCAGTTTTATATGTATCCTATGCAACAGAACGCTGCTTCAACCAAATAGAAGATCTCTCATAAATATTAATTAGGCAGAGGGGTGTCCATGATTTGTAAATAAGTGCGGAAATAATTTCTCATCTGCAGTTGTTAGCTCATATCCTTAAGACAAAGCTCCGCGGCCCCGCCCCTTCGCTCCATGCGCAATTTTGATTGGCTAGTAATGTCTCGAGTCCCCCCCACCCCAAAAAAAAAATAATAATAATAATAAACAAAAAATAAAATAAAATAATAAATAAATAAATGGGGTATGTGCAAGAGTATAATTATACTGTATATGGATAGTAATGACGTCATGAATAATGCATCACAAGCCCTGCCCCAAAGTTCATGCCACCAAACCTTCAGCTGGAGATTGAAATATTACTTATATTTATCAGTCTCTGGTGTGTGTAGGCCTGGTATAGATAATATATCTTCTTTGTGTTATATTTATTATACAATATGCAAATTCAAGCAATTTTATCGATTAAGTGTAGATCAAAATTATGTCCAAACTCAGAAATGTACAAAATTATGCATTAACCCATACAGTCCCAGCGCCGTATACAGTACCGGGTATATATTTCTAAAAAAAAAAAAAAAAAAAAAAAAAAAAAAAAAAAAAAAAAAAAAAAAAGTGATAGATCCATTCTTGCCTCATCACTTGAGGTGAAAAGGTGGTCTCTCCTGTCATTTTGGCCACATTGCCTGGGACTGCTGGGGACTTTTATTACTGTATCCTACGGTACAGTACGGGTTAATAAGATATTTACATGGATACTATAAAGTACATAGATTATGAAAATATATATACCTGTATATCGTCCATGAGTCCATCACAGGATTCGTTCATCATCTTAGCCAATAAGAGCTTAATGTTCACAAGCATTGTAGACATTGCTTTCTATAATGGCTCATTTAACATAGAAAAGGACTAGAAGCTACTGGTATCCTATGTAATGCTTAAACAAAATATATAAACCGTAGAAACAGTACATACAGTGTGTGTATATATATATACAGTATATATATATATATATATATATATATATATATATATATATATATATATATATATATATATATATATATATATATATATATATATATATACAGGTCTATCTATCTATCTATTGCTGGACGACTTACTCCCCTTACGAGGGTGGCCATACACAGAATGCCCCCAAGCGGACCTATTCCCTGTGAGAGGGATAGCCCGAGCCAGTTCAGTGAAGGACTTACAGGATTGACCACTCAATTTAGGATCCGTCCGACTCCGAGGTCCTCTGTGTATCTTGTTAGCACTCTTTTTCTAGTGGTGTTTGGCTAATCCATCCACTAACCTACCTTACCCTTAGGTAAGCAGTACGGATTTGTATCAGGTTTACTCCCCTATGATAGGTTGCCAACCAAGGCTGACGAGTCCCATCCACCTGAATTTGTATAAGGTTGTCTCCCCTAGATGAGTTGCCGACCAAGGCTAACGAGTCCCATCCACCCCATATATACAGGTACAGTTAGTTATGTAGAGCAGATTAATATATATATATATATATTTTTTTTCTTTTTTCTTTTTCCATAGCTTATAAGTGGTCAACGGGTAAAAAATTTGTGATTTCATCAAAGGGACCAGACTACTTTGGCCTTTTTCCCATAAACACTGGGCGGTTAGTGATTTTTCATTTAGCGGTGGCTTTTCCAGACTATTAGGCATGAGCCCACTGTGTGAAAATGGGTACCCAATGAATGAGAAGACCCACATCGTTTCTGGGTCGCTTAGACCTACTTTACAGCTTGATAACACGGGATGCCCCTGTATTCTTGATAGGGAGAATCGACCCATTCAGGATAATTTCACCATCATTATATTCTAGCTAACACTAAATTTTTGTATTTAGCTTGAGAAATATGCCTCAGCCAAGGGGTTATAAACTACCTCACGTAATTCCTTCAGTACAATGGCACTTTTATATATATATATATTTTAAAATTCTGGTTAACACACGTTGATCGTATTAAACTCAAGGAAGGTCTCACATAGGAAAGGGATTTATATTAATGGCCATGAAGGCCCCGATATAGCCTTACCTGAACAAACTGGCCTTGTGTTGGTGCGAAGTCTCTTCCTCCACCATAGCCCCCACCTCTCTGCCTCCACCGGACGCTCTCCTTATCATCACCACCGCTGTAACCACTCCTTCCATCGCTTCTGGCACCACCACCACTGTAACCACTCCTTCCATCGCTTCTGCCACCACCACCGCTGTAACCACTCCATCCATCTCTTCTGGCACCACCACCACTGCCGCCATCACTCCTTTCATCGGCTCTAAATCCACCATCTCTTCCAAAACCACCTCTGCCACCTCCTCTGCTACCATGTCTGCCCTTGTGCCCCTCTTTCGCTGCTTTTACTGTTGGTGGATAGAGAGACAATTACTTAATACACTATATGGAATACAGTACTGCTAATATGTGTAAGTTTACTTGTAAAATGTACTGTATTTAGTTTACATATTACTTCAGTATACAACAAATGAAACCACCAAAGGTTGTAAGCGCCCAAGCACAGAGAGGGAAAGAGAGAGAGAAAATGTGTATACTGTATATATATTTATTTTTCCTTGTGTATGAAGGACAAAAGGCAGGTTGCCTGTAACGAGTGTCTCCCCCAGAGTCAAAAGAGTGACAGAGAGCCAAATTCAAGGGACGTTGTGGTCAAAATGCCTGGACACACAAAGTTTAACCTTTCCCTGCGGGAGACGTTCCCGAACGCCATGGCAATTTACAGTAATTTACAGGCTTTTAAAGCCTCTAAAAGCCTGTAAAATTGAGTGCAAGGGAGCAGGAGTGCGACAGGCCACACGTCCGTCTCCCAGCCAGGCGGCCGTGGCACTGAAGGCTCTGAGTCAGAGTCTCGCGAGATATACAGTGCTGCCAAAGGCAAATGTAGCGAGACATTAGCAATAATTGCTCATTTTAGCGAATGTCTATGGTAGCACAGCGGGTGAACCCCGCGAGCTACGAAGCTCGTTTTGGTGTCATTTTGAAGCTATTTTCTTCTAGTTTTTGGCTGAATACATATAATTTCGTTCAAACAATTGCCTAATCAATCAGGAGTGACTGAATGAGCCCTAATATGGCGGAAATATTCCCACAGAGAAAGTGTTAATGCAGTTTAAGTCATAGGATGAAGGGAAGATTGATTGAGGAAGAGAGTTCCAGAGTTCACTAGTTGAGTAGAAGAAAGACTGAGAAAATTTGCCAATTCTTGGATTAGAGAGCTGGACAGAATAGGAGAGGGACTGTGTTGAAAGGTGGCTGCCTCGCACTCGCCGCAAGGGAGGGGGTATGCACTGAGAGAGCTCTGAAGAACACTGATTGTTGTAATAGTGATAGAAGAGCGAGAAGCTGTTTTAGCAAGTGGTAATATGATCTTTCCAAGAAAGGTTGAATGAAAAGGATACACCAAGGATATTTGAAAGAAGATGAAGGGTTGATCTGTGTATTGTTGAAGAGTAATTGATATTCTTATGGAGGATTGCGACGGTTAGTTAAATGGAGAAATTGGGTCTTGGAGGCATTGAAAGTAACAAGATTTTCTCTGCCCCAATCAGAAATAATTGATAGATCAGAAGATAGGTGTTCTATGGTCTCGCCACGTGACTTGGCGTGATTGCATACATGGTTGATTTGAAAAAGTAGTTGAATAGTGTAAGGTAGAGTCATCAGCATGTGAATGGATGGGACTAGAGGCACAATTGAAATCATTAATTAATATTAGTAAGAGAACTGGAGACAGGACAGAACCCCTGAATTGATAGGTTGAGGAAGTGAGCGATGGCCGTCCACAATTGCAGCTATGGAAAAGTCAGAAAGGAAATTAGAGACAAAGGCACAGATAGAAGGATAGAAACCGAAGGCGGGTAGATTGGAAATTAGAGATTTGTGCCAGACTCTATTGAAGGCTTTCGATATGTCTAGCGCAGTAGAAAAAGTCTCACCGATGTCCCGAAAGGATGACCAAGAGTAAGTAAGATAAGTAAGGAGATCACCGGTAGAGCGACACATACTGATGATCTGAAAGTAGATTATGGGAAGATATATGCTTGAGAAATTTTAGAGATGCAAGAAATGAGAGCAAGTGGACGATAATTATTGAAGGGTTGAGAGCGGTCACCCTTCTTTTTTGGGACAGGTTGCATGAGAGCCAACTTTCAGCAAGAAGGAAAGAAATTAGAGGAAAGGCAGAGACGAAAGAGTTTGCCTAGGCAGGGAGTCAGCACGGAAGAACAGTTTTTGAGTACAACAGGAGGAACGCCTTTCAGTCCGTATGCCTTCTTAGTATTAAGTCCAGAGAGGGCAGAAAGTACATCATTAAAAGATATTATGATAGGCATAGGTAAGTGAGAGGGGGGTGGAGAGGAAGGAATAGCACCGGAATCATCGAAGGTGGAGATATTAGCGAAAGTTTGAGCTCTTTGAAGAGTTCAGCTTTGTCAGAGGAAGACGTGACGGTGGTGCCGTCAGAGTGGAAAAGAGGAGGGAAAGACGAGGAAGTAAAATGGTTGGAGAGGTTTTCAGCTAGATGCCAGAAAGCTTGGGAAGAGCTAGTTTGAAAGTTCAGAACATTTGTTATTAATGAAAGAGTTTTTGGCTAGTCGAAGAACAGATTTGGCTCGATTCTGGGCAGAAATATAAAAAGCATGAGATTCTTGAGTTTTAAGGTGACGGTGCCATTTGAATGCTTCTTCCTTATTGCAGACAGCAGTAGAACAAGCGTGAGTAAACCAAGTTTTGTTTGCATAGATATATACCGTACTGTATATAATGACAACAATAAACAAACTATTAAGGTACAGTATACTCACACTGCTTAAGCATATCAGTGACGGCATTGGCAGTCTGAAGCAGTTCCTCCCTTCTGCTGCCACCTCCATCTTTTCCTCCTCCTCCACCTTCACCCACTCCCGCCATGATCTAGCCTTCAATTATAATCACAACCACCTGGAATGGAAAGTGGGTCAATTAACCCTCTCCGACATATGACGCGATTTTGAGCCTATTTGGGATACTTTAAAGCCTTTGTTACCATCAGGGGTTACACTTACACTTAGTTACACTTAGTTGTATTCCGTCCGTTAGTGACACAGTTGAGCTGGGGCTCCACTGCGACCAGGCAGCTCCCTTTCTTCCACTCTCCATTCCAGAAGTCGGTTGGAGTTGGTGCTGGGGTATCCTGGTGTTGGTGGCCGGTCCGGTATTTTGGCCAGCCACATGTCCAAGTGTTTCTTGAAGGTGTCTGGAGACACCCCGGTTATGTTCCTGAGAGGGGCTGGTATACAGTTGAACAGTCTGGTTCCATTGTATGTAAAGCTGTGATGGATCAGGGATTTGATTTTTTGTGTTGATCCCGGCGTAGTCCTCACATAGCACAGCCTCCCTCGCCTTTGGTGCTGAGTCTCTTGGATGTTTGGGTTTGGTACCTTTTTTTCCAAAATCTTCCAGACGTAGATGATGATGTATCTCTCCCTACGTCTTTGAAGTGAGTACAGCTGCAGCTCCTTAAGTCTCTCCCAGTAGTTAAAGTGTTGAAACCCATGGATTTTACTGGTGAATGTCCTCTGGGTGGCTTCAATTTCTGTTATTTCTCCTACTTTTTGGGGAGACCAGAGCTGGGAGCAGTACTCCAGTCGTGGTAGGACCAGTGACTTCCACAATGTTAGCATACACCTCTCATTTCTTGTGTGGAAGGTTCTCAGGATCCAGCCTGCTATTTGTTTTGCTGTTGTTGTGGCTTTGGTAATATGCTGGGAAAAAGTGGCGTCACTGCTCATATTTACTCCCAAGTCCTTCACTGTGTCCTTGGCGGTAATTTCTTGCTGTCCGCTTTTGTAGTTGGTGTCGTTTTGTAGTGCTCTCTTGTTCCCGTACCTTAGAAGCTCGAACTTGTCTCCGTTTAGGGCCATGTTGTTTTCTTCTGCCCACTTCAGGATTTTGTCCAAGTCTTGTTGTAGTAGCTGAGCATCATGTTGTGAGGTGATTTTCTTCATGAGTCTGGTGTCGTCTGCAAACGATGTGGCTGTTGAGTGTTCCAGAACTTCCAGGTCCCTGTCGATGGGTATTTAGAAACCTTTAGTTTAGTTACTTCAACCTCTGCAGTTGTCTTTGAGTTAGCTGTGGGCAGAAAACTAATTTTGGAGAGGTAATTATAAGAGTGAGAGAACTCTTTTTCTTATTGCTAATCTGGCAACCTCTGCGTCATATGTGCGTGAAAGGGTTAATATGAACTCCCTACCAACGGAATTCAACCTTTCAACTCTATTCGACCTTTGTACTTAAATATACTCCTATATCGATTTAGCTCCACTGGCCAACTCAACCTATCTATTCAACAATTTCAACTTATGTCAAGTTAAGCCCAGTCAAATCACGTCCTATTAACTCAATCAGTCCAACTCAACCCACCCTGTCAACTTAACCCACCTGTCAACTAAACCCCATCGACTGCATTAGGCCTATACAGTACGTTAGATTTGACTGTTAGATGAGGTTAATTGTTTCAGTCTTATATTTATTCCTTTTGTCTACTCTGGCAAATAATAGATGGAGTTTGGTCCTTTGGATAGGCTAGGGTATGCAGGATGATTCACTTTTATGTGAGTTCTTATTACTTAGGTTAGATTTGTAAAGTAGGATTGGGATGATAATATACGAGGCTGTGCTTTGTTATAGTGTTCATCTCTGCGTCCTAGCCCTTTGGAGTCTGTGGTTTGTAAATTGTAAGGCCTAATGGGGCAGTGTGTCAAACTAAAGACTATTCAACCCCAATCCTAATTACACAGTCCCTTCTTTTTAGCCACTATTATTATTAAATAAGCAAAGTAAAACAATATATATTACAGTTCTTATGTATTTTTTTCTCTATGTGAATGAGGGAGACAAAAGGCAGAACTGCCTGTGGTGAGTGCCTCTCCCAGAGTTGAAAGGGCGACAGGGCCATAATCAAGGGATGTTCGTGCCAAAATGCCTGGACACTGTACACACAGAGTTTGAAGCAATTTAAGTCATAGGAAGAGGGAAAGACTGATTCTGAGAGTTCCAAAGCTCTGGAACTCTCCCAGAATCAGTCTTTCCCTCTTCCTATGACTTAAATTGCTTCAAACTCTGTGTGTCCAGGCATTTTAGCTCGAACTATAGCTTCCACATCCCTTCCCTTTAGCAGAATTAATAGGTTAACCCTTTGAAGATTAGGCCTATGACGCATTTTGATTTTTTTTTCTAACAATTTTAAACATTTAAAGAATGTGGGAAATTATATGGGTAAACTTGGGTAAAGACTATCTCATTTAACCCTCTGACCTGCATATGCCTCTCCTAATCTGAATAAAATCGTCTAGGCCTATAGAAAAAAATGCGTAGGCTACCGTATCGGATCATGAAAGGGTTAAAAATGAGGAAACACAAAGTTGCCCGGGATTAATTAAATATCACACTACACGGGCACTAAAGCCGGTGTCACACGAACGCTTTTTCCGGCAATTTTCGAGGAGCAAGTTTTGTTCTCGTAATATTTTGAGGCTCTTTGACATTGGACCCAAATTATTAACTAGGCCTAACCTAGGCTATAGCCTATATATATATATATAATATATGTTTGTCAAATTATTAACTAGGCCTAGGCCTATAGCCTTTTAAGCTTAGCTGCTTAGACGAGGTGACCATATTTAGGCTAGGCCTAATAGATTAAACGAAATTAGGTGTAGGCCTATGTAGCAAACATAACCTATAAATAAACTCAAACTGAATAATAGGCCTAGACTAGTAGGCTATAGTAGGACCGTTAGTAGGCTAAAGTAGGCAGGCTACATATGATACAGGTACGGTACTGAATTAGGAAACATTACATTTTCGGTTTAATATTCCCTTTCTTCTAACTAGGCCTAAGCATTTTAAAATAAACTGAACAATATGCACAAACACACCCAGCCAGTAATATGTGTCAATAAGGGTGTGTAAACATGTTATTGTACCGATCAGTTGATAGGGATAACATTCTTCACTTACCACTCCACTCGTCAGCTGATACAAGGCGAACGAAACTTCAGCACTTATTCACAACCTCTTCCAAGGCCACAGGTGGCGTTTATTTACCTCTCCGGCCACGGATATTTGTTCTCTAGACCTTCGTACACTGTTAATCACTTGCGCAAAGAGTTTCAGACACTTCCATCACTCGATTTGGGGAGAAATTAACCAGACGTTCACGTATAGATTTACCTCTCGTACAAACTCACAGGTCTAACACACGTCAAAACCGTTCTCTAAAGCTCCGCGGAAAATATAAGGGGGAGCTAAACTAGTTTATTCGTGCACGACTTTTATTTGTTTTATGACTCCTTCTTTCCCATAATCTAGAATATTGGCTGTAATAAACTAGAATAGGGTTGTATTAAGCTATAAATAGGTTCTAATAATCTAGAATAGGGCTGCGATAAGCTAGCATAGGGATGTAATAAGCTAGAATAGGGCTGCAATAAGCTAGAATTAATAGGGCTGTAATAAACTAGAATAGGTCTGCAATAAGCTAGAATAGGGCTGTAATAAGCTAGTACGCTACTGTATATGGCTGAAATTGGCTAGAATAGGGCTGTGATAAGCTAATATAGGGATGTATTAAGCTAGAATAGGGATGCAATAAGCTAAAATAAGGCTGCAATAAGCTAGAATAGGGCTGTAATAAGCTAGTACTGTATATGGCTGCAATTAACTAGAATAAGGCTGTGAAAAGCTAGAATAAGGCTGCAGTAAGCTAGGATATAGCTGCAATAAGCTAGAATAGGGCTGTAAAAAGCTAGGATATAGCTGCAATAAGCTAGAATATTGCTGTAATAAGCTAGAATATGGCTGTAATAAGCTTGAACAGGGCTGCAATATGCTTGAACAGGGCTGTAATATGCTAGAATAGGGCTGCATCATTAATAAGCTATACTATAGGGTTGAAACATAAGAACATAAGAAAATGGGAGTCTGCAAAAAGCCGATCGGCCCATACAAGGCAGATCCCTGTCACACCCAACCCCAATTACAAGGCCCAACTCACTAATACCTTGAGTACTGCCCCCACCAAAATGGTCAGGGATTAACACAAGATTACGGGGGTCTGCTGAGCGCCGATTGGCCCACACCTGGTAGATCCCCCTCACACCCAACCCATCTCGTCCATATGCCTATCTAATTTTATCTTAAAGCTCCCTATCGTTCTTGATCCCACTATATCACTTGGTAGCCTATTCCACCCATCTACAACTCTGTTACCAAACCAATATTTGCCTATATCTTTTCTGAAACGAAATTGATCTCATTTGAAACCATTTGTACGAGTTCTTTCGCTATCACTGAGCTTTAGTAAATTTTTCATGTCCCCTTTATTCATCCCACTAACCCACTTGAATACCTCTATCATATCCCCTCTAACTCTGCATCTCTCTAACGAATGTAAGCCTAATTTCTTCAACCTTTCTTCATACGGAAAATTTCTAATATTATGGATAATTTTTGTCATTCTACGTTGTACTCTCCAATGAATATATGTCCATTCTGTAATAAGGACACCAAAATTGAACAGCATAATCCATATGGGGTCTCACTAATGACAAGTAAAGTTTTAAGATAAGATCAGCAGTTCTGTTACTCACACTCCTAGATATGAACCCGAGAATCCTGTTTGCCTTGTTACGAACGCTTATACATTAATTGTTTTCTAGGCTTCAAATCATTGCTAACAAACACACCTAGATCTTTCTCACAGTCTGAGTTTTCTAATTTCATATTAGCTAGTTTATATTTAACATTTGTATGCATCTTCCCTAGCTTTAAACCTTGCATTTGTCAATGTTAAACTTCATCTACCAATTTACTGACCATTCGTGTAAGGTAGTAGCTAGAATAGGGCTGTAGTAAGCTAGAATAGGGCTGCAATAAGATCAAATAGGGTTGTAGGCTAATAAGCTGGAATAGGTTTGTACTAAGCTATAATTGGGCTGCAATAAGCTAAAATAGGGCTGCAGTAAGCTAAAATAGGGTTGTAATAAGCTAAAATAGTGCTGTGATAAGCTAAAATAGGGTTATAAGCTAGAATAGAGCAGCAAAAAGCTAGATTATTTTTCTATGTGAGTGAAGGAGACAAAAGGCAGAACTGCCTGTAGCGAGTGCCTCCCCGAGTTAAAAGTGACAGGGCCTAAATCAAGTAATGTTTGAGAAAAAATGCCTGGGCACACGGAGTTTGAAGCAATTTAAGTCATAGGATGAGAGGAAGATGGATTCAGGGAGAGAGTTCCAAAGCTCACCTCTTATAATTTCGAATCCCATTACTCCATCAGACAGTACACTAGGGCCATACGGCTGGGAAAGTGTATATAGCAGAGAAGGGGTGTTCTAAACTTCTAGATAGAGGAAGCTGTTGGAATGGCTTGGAGTGTTGAATAGAAGAAATATTGCAATTAATATCATTTCACTCTTGGGTTGGAGAGTTGCACAGGGTATGGGTGGGATTGTGTTGCAAAACGGGTGCTACGTACTCTACATAGAGGTGGTATACATTGAGAGAGCTCTGAGGAACACAGTACTAGCGGTAGAATAGCGAGAGATGCAACATTGCGGCGAAGAGAGAGATTGCAGAGAATTGGTGAGTGGACGTGAGTTAATGAGACTATTAAGGCTTTCTTTTCTACTTTGTCAAGAAGTGCTGTGTGAGAGGATCCTCCCCACACATGTGAACATAGGTTTGGATGATCTTTAGATTGAAATCTGCATACCGGTACTGTATCTAGGTTAATTTTTCTTTAAGGAAAGGAGTGTGGGGGTGGCACCCCCCACTTATGTTACTTGTTTTAAAGGTTAACCAGATTAATTTAGGTTCGATAAAATAAGCTATGTTATGGTAGGTAAGTTAGGTAAAGTTAACACATTTTCTTAACCCAGGAGCTGCGGGAAGACTCTTAAGATCCTGGGCCTAAAAAAATCCATTTAGAACACCCCAAAAAAACTTGAACCCTTTTTTTTTTTTTTTTTTTGCCCCTGGGCCATGCCAAATATCACTCCTCCCCCTCCTTCAATTATCACCTATTTTCCCTGTTATTCCCTTATTCTGTGGTCTATTTTTGTGCTAACATTAGCGGGCGTTGTCATCAGTGTTACCAAGCGTGGGAAAGAGCGAGAAAGAGAGTATTGCGCAAGTGTCTCTCCAGCCGTCTGGCAGGCTGGCTGGCTGGCAGGCTGCCTCAGCCATAATTTATGTTATGTAACTCCCGGCCTCTATCGCCGATTTTGACCATCCAAACACTGTTTCCACTTGTTTTATTGTTGTAACTGGTTAATATCTTCATATTAATGGTAAAA
Organism: Paralithodes platypus; assembly: GCA_032716605.1. Taxonomy (NCBI): domain Eukaryota; kingdom Metazoa; phylum Arthropoda; class Malacostraca; order Decapoda; family Lithodidae; genus Paralithodes; species Paralithodes platypus. Next base: position 5,833,991 of record CM064530.1, on the reverse strand, counting down.
TAGGCGCATATGAATAAGTATTAACGATATTTATGGTAAAATAACGATGTTAGTGATGGGAACAGCTCAAATACGTGCGCACAGGCGTGTGGTGTCTCATACCCCCCATGCGCAGCCGAGAGGTTAAGGAAGCGGGTATACAAATAGTTTGAATTACATCAAATACCATAGGAAAACATATATTCACCACAAAAATAGGCTGTACGTGGCACAGAAACAGCAATTTTAGTGTGATAAGCTAGATAGGGTTGCAATGATCTAGATTAAGGTTGTATTGTATTAAGCTATAACTAGGGCTGTAATTTGCTAGAATAAAGATGCAATAAGCTAGATAGGGTTGTAATATGCTAGAAAAAGGCTGTAATATTCCAGAATAGGGCTGAAATAAGCTAGAATAGGGTTGTAGTAAGCTATAATAGGGATATAATTAGACCAGGTGAATGCCACCAGGTGGAACCACAGTGTGGATCACTTCGACTCGAAGAGCAGTGCTCGTGAGTCAACGTTGGCCAGCCCTGCTGCCGACTTGTGGGGCCAGTGTGGAGCAACCCAAGAAAGCGAAGAAGGAACAAGATGCCGATGCGAGGACTATACACTTGACATATTTATACCCTCACTCACCTGTTAGAGACAAGACACCTCCCCCTGTCCTCTACCCGTTACTCCCGGGAAATCCTTGGGCTTTTAAACTAGAGATTATCGGAGTGTTTTGCTGTTCCATTGTTCTGGAATCCCTAATTAAATGTCAAATAACAAAACAACCCCCATGCTATCCTTGCCACCTGCCTGCTATACTCTTAATCTAGAATTCTCTAGGCAAGTTGGCCATTGTCAAGCGATATTTATGTATTTATTGATATGAATTTACAGAAAGGTGTGCTACATAGCTTTTAGTTTTCTTATTTCTTATTCTACCTCTTTAAACTCAACCAAGCTGCTCACCAATTCGGCCCTCTGCCACAGATAACTCAGTCTAGGTCTCACTATTGTCCTCTTTAAGGGGGGATGGGTTTCTATATTTGCTCATTTACGTATCTTTATAACAATTTTAGTTTCCTTCCTAGACCTCCATCAAGCTTGAAGAAACACCTGCCCAAGACCCTCCTTCAAGATAAATTTGTACATTTTTCGATAGAAAAATGCCAAAAACCGGATCCTCTTAAATTACAGGTTCGCTATCGCTGGCCAGGAAAAAATTGACACCTAAATGTCTTAATATTGATAAAGAAACGGGGCGAAAGGTCTTAAAATTGCCAAACTAATGGGCTGAACCTCTTATAATATGAAAACCAAAGGGGCTAAACATGAAGAAGGGGGACCAGAAAAACGGCCCATCTCCTCTTAACGCAAGAACGGCAAGCGTTCTCAATTGAGTCTTAACCCTATGAGGGCGAGCGTCCTCATATGAGCCAAGGCCTAAAAGAAGTCTTTCAAAACATCCCACTGGCACTCAAAACAAAGGCATGTGTGATTAAGTGAGATAATTCCCCCCCCCCCCCTCAATTATCACCTATTTTTCCTCTTATTCCCGTTTATCGGGTAATTTGTAAGGTCAAAAGGGAGGTGTGTAGAACAGGAGAGAGAGACTTCAGTCTGGCTTCAGGCCTCGAAAGGGGAGGGTGTATGTCTCACGCGCCTCTCACCTCATGACTGGACAGTCGGCAATAATTCGTCTTTTTCACCCCCCAAATACTATTCCAGTATTCCCACTTGTTTTATTGTTGTTACATGTTAATATCTTCAATTAAACGTAAAATATGCGCATATGAATAAGTAATGACAATATTTATCGTAAAATGACTAAATTCGTCACAATACAGTACCTTCGCCCAGCAGGACGTTTTAGATACCATAGCTTCGTGCTTTTACGAGTTAATATGTCTCTCATCATATTTCTGCGAAGTTTTCATAAGGAACAATTTAATATATATTTTTCAACAATCTTCCTAATAGCCGAGTAGGCTAATCAAGATGGATACAGTCGGCCAAATAAGTGATGTCGCGGTACCAAGTATATTTCGATCAATAATTGGTATCAGCACTAACTAAGCATTAATTCATTATTTTGAGTGAGATATACAAACATCTTCCTATCTTTACACAGCCTATTCAACATCTGACAAACATTAATACAGCATACAGCGAGCAAAACATAATGACAGCGGCGACACGACTTACTTGGCCAACTGTATATGACAATTTACCTTCTGCTAGAGAGAGAAAAAAAAAAAAATAGTCTTTACAAGGTTTCGACATAAGACAGGTTGAAGTAATACTCATTGTGCCGAATATTGTTCATTTATTTATTAGAACTAGTAAAAAGGTGTATAAAATGCAAAATATATGTCTGTAGTAAATATATTCACCATACTTTGGCCAAATATCTTAAGGGCTAGAACAAATGAGCTGTAAATTTCCCCACCTATTACCCGGCCGACCGTTCCCAAATGATAGAAATATTAGCTCGATTACTCTAGATATTTTTTAGTTATAAAGGTTAGTGGTTAAGATATTTTGCCAACTCATAATGAACAGACTATAGTAACAAAGGCCAAGGCACACCCGACCTGCGCCACATCAGCACATTTATCGAGTCGGTTATCATAGTTTTTATCATATGATTTTAAGGGGTGATGGGCTTGTTTTTCTGGCCCCCTTCTCCCTCGTGTTTAGACCCCTTTGGTTTATAGATCTTAAGACGTTCGGCCCATTAGTTTGGCGATTTAAGATGTTACGCCCCATTTCTTTGTCAATATTAAGACCTTTTGTGCCATTTAGGTGTCAATATTTTCCTGGCGAGCGATAGCGAGCCTGTAATTTTAAGAGGAATCGGCTTTCGGCCGGGACATTTTTCTACCAAAAAATTGACATATTTATCTTAAAGGGGGGTCATGTAAGTGATTTTTACAGGTTGATGAAGGTCTAGGGAGGAAACAAAAAAAGATTACATATGTAAAACAAGCAAATAAAGAAGCCCATCTCCCCTTAATTTATTTTTGCTGTTTATTCTTATATTAGATACGACTGTTCACTAAATACAAAATAGTCATAATGCAAGCGAATATTGTCAGATAGTAGATTGAATTATAGCTACTGTTTTACTCGGATACAGTGGTTTCAACACATCCTCGTGCAACATCGGTATTTATGACTTAGACCCCAAATTAAATGTTATATGAAGTGGACCCCCGGATATATATCTTCCTCTAGCCTATATAACTGGGTATATTGATGATATACCTTTCTATCCTTATATGCTAAGGGTATATTACTGCCAATTATGTTTTAATACGTTGTCGTAATTCCTAAAACGTACGCATATTGGTAAATGAGGATCCATAATGCTCGAATACATACACGCACACAGACACAAGACAATTTCTACGGTATATGCCTTTCAATGGGAGTGGGTTAAATTAGGTTAGGTTAGAAAAGTTAAATAGGCTTGGCAAAGTTGGCCATGGAGAGTAGGTTAGGTTAGGTAAGGTAAATAGGCTCAGCAGTTATTTTGTCATAATTTAGAAACAATAAGAGAGGGGATTTAGGCAGAGTTGAAAACCCAGTAGCTAGGCAGCTATGAAGAGTGGGAAAGGTAGTCAAATTCAATAGTTTACTGAAATCCTTGATGCTAATTTGCTTGAAAGCTAAAGAGAGGAACAGTACTTCCCACTTGTACAATGTGAAGCATATAGAATATACTGTACAGTACTAGTACTATCACAGGCTATTAAAAATACATAAATATTGTCAAGAGAACGTGATACTTTAAAATCCGTTTATGAAGATTATGAACAAGATAAAAATAAGAATATAACTATTGCCTGAATAAAAATCTGGAGAATATTGAAATTTGAGGGTTAAAAAAAAAATAAAATAAAATAAAATTGAACGCCCAAATTCTGGTAAAGAAAGTTCTACAGGAAACTAAGAAGGTATTCTGGGTAGTACTCCTGTTTGTCGTACTTCACTATGATGGTACCTGAGGCGTTAGTGGTGGAGTCATATGGGACGGAAGTGGCCGGGTTGGTAGGGGGACGGACCATTCTACTGTTACCTAAAGTCTTTGAGCCAACAGCCACCCTGACCACAAACATGTACTTCAGGCCCTTGGAGTCAGCACGGCAGTATCCATATGAATATGATGCATCTGTTGAAAAGTATGTCCCTTGGCCAAAAGATTGGCCACTGGTAGATCCGTGCAGTCGCCAGTCAAGGTTTTCGGTACAAATATTGGAAATAACATTGGAGGTTGTGCCATGGAATAGCTGACGGACATCTACATTACTAGCATCTTTGTACACTGATGTGAGCTCTTTGACTTTGTTCTGAAAGGCTCGCCACAAGAACGAGTTTTGGATACGTTCCACTTTCAGCACAACATAGGATGAGGCCCTGCCTCCCAGTAACCCCACAGTTGCCTGGTACTCGCTGGATGTGGGGGCTAAAGTCACCATCCTTAAACGCTCCTCAGGTTGCATAGTTTCCCACTCTTTTGGTAGACCTAAATATACTTTTCCATGTTTTGAGCTTTTCCCATCTTCTTCTTCATTGGGCAAGTGTGGCTCTGGTCGTCGCCTCACAGAACGACTAACTTTAGTTTGTTTATTTCTTTGTTTCATTGTTTGAAGATCCAGTGTGTAGGTAAACTTGGAGTTTTGAAAGTAAAGCAACTGTGAGGGACTGGACTGGAAGTGCTTCTCTATGCCATCAGAAGTAATGTTGCTCACCAGGCGTGTTCTCCCCATGGTGTCAACATTCCCATATTTGACCCACTTCAGGTTCCCATCGAGGAAGTACCAGACGAAATTGGCTGGTGCAATGGGTTGGCCCGGTGACACCAGGGTACACAGCCGCCGCAGTTCTAGTATCACGGTCTTGGTTGGGTTGCTGAGGGTGAAATTTTGGTTGTCAGGAAAATTAGCATGCCAAACATCACGACCCAATAAGATCAACAAGCCACTCGCCGACATTTCCAGTGTGGCTGGGTCCAGGCGAGGAAGGTCAACACCGTTCTGACTGGGGTCACAAAAGGCTCGTTCTATACAGATGACCTGGGTGGGGCGTAGGTTCATCCAGCGATCAGACTTTCGTCTCACTTGCCAATGGAAGTGTTGCGAGGCATGAAGCAAAGGACACCCAATGGCTTCCAGTTTGCACTTACCCTCCACTGAATGATAGCAAATTGCTGATGTAGATACATCCCCCTGAAGATAATGTGACCAGAGGGTCCTGGGTCGAGGAGTTGGTTGTGAGTGGATGTAGTTAGAATCATCCTCAGCATTAGTGGACTCATCATTATTCGATTTTATTATATTTGAAGAGGAATTTGAAGTTATTTTACTACTCTCAGTTTTTTTGAAGGGCTTCTTCTCATCTTTATCAGAGATGGGATTATTGTCTGTACCCTCTTTTAATGACTGATCATCATAATTGTTTTCCGAGGTCTTACCAGTGTTCGAATGCTTCTTGTTTTCCAAAGACATTATCGTGCCATTCTCATCTTTGTGATTATTTGAGCTCACCGGTGATGTAGGTTTCTGTTTGGTCTCCTTGGGTTGGTCTGAATTATTTTTCAAACTGGGATTGGCTTGTAGCAGCATGGTCACAATATCCCGCGGTGATTCGTTGGTTGGAAGTCCGTGCAGCTTCAGCAGGTGGCAGCAGGAGAGACTCAGTAGGTTGTGGTTCAGCTGACAGTCCGTACTGGAACACTGGGCCCAGCCTGTTACAAAACTGAGACACACGTGCAGCCGCTGACAGTCTGTTTGGCTACAGCTGGACTGGTTGTACGCAGCACAGATGTCCAATGGTATTTGGCCCTGGCCTTCAGTTCCATACAATAATTGTAATAAATGTGAGAGAACCTTATATTGAAGATGGTCTAGATAGAGGGACTTGAGAACTTTGAGGTTGTGGTTGGTGTGCCAGTGGTGTCCCATCACACAGTCCTGTCCAGCATCACACTTGTCCACAGCCATCTTGGGACAGATATGTAGGTTGGTGCAGCTTGTGCGATCCTGGCACCCACCAGGCTCACAGTGAGCTGCACATATGTCCAGCTGTGGTCTCAGCTGCACCTCTTCCCCATCCAGACAGAAGACCAAATCATAGCGAGACACTGTGGCTCGTACAGCTGCTGGTGTCAGCTGTTGCTGCTCCATCAGCTGCAGGAGACTGGCAGAGAAAGTTGGCTGGCCAGTCAGAGCTATTACCAGCTGGTGAGGCTCCACCTGACGATCACTGCTCAATCCAACCTGTTCTCTGTTGTCATTATTGTTCCTGTGATACCTCCTTGCACCTCCCTGGCCCCCTAGTGTGTCACCAACCTCTCTCTCATCCTGCCAGAGGTCCCTACCAGTCTCTTGTCTCCCCTGATATGGTTCTCTGTACCGCCAGTCATCCTGAAGGTACAATTGCTTATTTGGCTTCTGCAATGAAAAACAAAAGTTTTAAGGAATTGGTTAAACTAAGAAGGGCCAGTCAAGACACACACACAACACTGGTACAGATATACTATGGTTGGGTTAATCAAATATTGACGAGTTGTTGTTGTTGTTGTTGTTGTTGTTCCCTAAGCTGCCTGGCCGAACAGCCCAGAGTCCCTGAGGAAGGCCATGGCCACGATCGGGCTTTCCCACAGAGCTCTCATTGAGTGTAGATTGTGTTGTTGTTGTTCCCCAAGCTGCCTGGCCGAACAGCCCCAAGGCCCCGAGCAATTCCAAGGCCATAACCGAGTGCCCCCACAGAACCCTCCCTGCCGACCACAATAAAGCCTGGGTGACCGAAGCCACTCCATGGCGGGGAGCTAAGGAGGGTGCGGAAATGCCCGGGAAACCAAAGCCCCACCCAGGGCCCTGTGCCCCTCAGCAATTATGAAGAGAAAGTTGAGGGGCAAGGGAAAAATGTGACGCTTTGGCTTCCAATCTTGGTAGATTGGGAGGTCAATCCACGGAAGAGACGCCGTCACTTGAGATCTAGAAAATATATAAGTTAAAAGAACAGTCAGAGTAAGCTATGGGTATGGCAGAGATTGCTCAGTTCTCACTCTGATAGACCAGCCCATCACCACATGACTAGAACCCAATCCTCTCAGCATCAGCTAGGAAAGGCCCTAGAAAGCCGCCTTTGGCGGGGGGATAGCTCCCCTATTTCAACCCCTTTCGGGGTTGGGCACCCGCCATTGTGTTGTTGGCGTAAGTGGTTGTGTGAAATGCAGTCTTCTATGATGTGTTTAATGGTATGGGGTGCTGTGTTACATCCCGGGCAGGCGTCGACAACGGAGTCATCCAGTCTCTTCTGATAGCTCAGGAGAGCTGGATGGTGTCCGCATCTCAGCCTGGCCAGGTGGACTCTGTCCTCGCGAGGAAGGGAGGATTCGGAAGGATGGATTTCGGGAGGTCGTGCATGCAGCTGCGTGTTGTCTGTGAGTGAGTGGATGGATCGGTGAGAGATATGAGTATGGATGTGCTTCTGGAAGTTGGTTCGGGGTGGGCAGGGAGGGAGAGAGGACAATAATTGTGTGTGATACCGTGTGCTGGGTGTTGTTTTGATATTTCTTGGTGTCTGTGGGTGTGTTGCCATGTAGTTTAGTGGGTGGTCTTGGTTTGTGGAGGCTGCTGCCAGGAATTGAGTGCCTCTCATGTCCAGATGGTCTTTGACTTTGAGGATTTTGGTTTCTTGATGTAGGTGATCTGTGGGTGCAGTAGCTGTGCAGCCTGTAATGATCTTCAGGGCTTTATTTTGAATAGTCTGTAAGGTCTTATGATGTGTTTCAGCTAGGTTAGAAGCCCAGGCTGGGCTTGCATATTCCATCACTGATCTTATGTATTGTTTATATACTGTGGTGGTAGTTTCTTTGTTGTGTCCAAATTTTGTGTGAGCAAGTGACCTGAGGGCGTTAAGTCTGGGTGTCAGTTTCTTTTTAATGTTTGTGGTGTGCTGTTTGAATGTCATATGAGTATCATATGTTACTCCTAGGATTTTGGGTGTGTGTGTATGTGTTAGGGGTGTGTTGTTTATGGTGAGTTGAGGGATGTATTCGAGTTCTCCTGGCCAACTTGTGAGCAGGGTTGCAGTGGATTTGGCTGGGGCTAGATTAAGTCTGTTTGTAGTGCACCAGACATGTAGTGTGTTGAGATAGGGTTGAAGGAGATCTGTTGCTCTTTTTGGGTCATGGTGTGTGCATGTGAGTGTTATGTCATCTGCATAGGAGGCTAAGTTTATTTGGGGCGTATTGGGTGTAGTTATATCGTGCACGTACAGATTGAAGAGTGCGGGCGATAGGACGGATCCTTGTGGGATTCCGTTTGGAAAGTTTCTGATTTTAGATGACTGACCGGCAAAAGATACGTGTGCACATCTGCCTGCTAGGAAGTTGGCCAGCCACCTTTTTGTGTTGTTGTGCATGTTTGTGTTGTAGGTTTTGTTTGTTAGGTTGTGGCGGGGGATGGCATCGAAGGCTTTACTAATGTCGAGTGTGGCTAATAGTGATCTGTGTGGTGGTCTAGCTGAGTTGATGCCGTCGAAAGCTCTTTGTGTAAGGTCTGTGAGAAGAGTGTTTGTGGAGTGCAGTGGCCTAAAGCCATGTTGTGTTGGAGCTAGGGGTAGGTCAGGTGTAATTAGTTGTAATACTAGGCATTCCATGACTTTGGAGGGGGAGCAAAGGAGTGTGATGGGGCGGTGCGAGGAGGGTAGCGTGGGGTCTTTGTTGGGTTTGGGGAATGTGATGATGATACCATGCTTCCAAATGTCTGGTATTGTGTTGTGTGAATAGCTGTAGTTTGATATGTTAGTGAGTGCTTGTATGCCTTGTGGTCCCAGGTGTCTGAGGTGTATGTTGCTTATGTTGTCTAGGCCACAGGCGGGTGAGTGCTTGAGATTGTTGATGATATGCTTTGTCTGGTGATTGGTGAAGGGTGTATAGTCAGGGTCTGTGGGGAATTGTCTCTTACGTCGGATGACACGTCGGTCGTCTTTGCGAGGTTTTAGGTGGCTGACATGTGAGAAGTGATTGATGAGAGTGTTTGCTTGTTGTTTACATGGAGTAGAGTCTGTTGTTGTGATTGCAGCATGTGATTGTGTTGTGTTGCTGTTGGAAAGTGTGATGCTGTTTAGTGTTTTGTAGAGTTTTTTGGGGTTTGTTTTGTGATCAAGTGTTTGTAGGAAGTTATTCCAATTTAGTTTTTGTTGTTAGTTTGGGTGTTGAGTGCTTGAATTTGTTGTGTGATGTCTTGTGTGTGGGGTGCTGGGTAGTGTTTCAGTATGTCGCGTTGTCTGATGAGGTTTTGAATTTCTGGTGTGAAGTTGGGGTTGTGTCTTTTTCTGTTACCTCTTGGAATGTGTTTCTTGTCAGCGTTTTGGATAGTTTTATTGAGTATGTGTACAGCATTGTTGATGTTAGTGATGGGTGTACTGTTTAGAGTTGTGAAGTGGTGTTCTGTCTCATTTGTGAATGCTTCCCAGTTAGCTCTTTTATAATTGGTGTATGTGTGTTTGTGGCTAGCTGGGGTGAGTCTGGTTTTGGTGGTGATAATGATCGGGAGGTGGTCAGAGCCTAAGGTTCTGACCACCCTCCAGGATGTTGTGGGGGCGAGTTCTGGGGAGCAAAAGGTGATGTCTGGAGATGATATTGACGAGTTATGTGGACTCTATGCAAACCAACACATATCATGTTTTTATACTATGGTAATATGCACCTTTTTAGTTTGTACTGATACTACATAACAAAAGCTGGGTTTGGCTATGTACCCTATAAACAAATACAACAGTTAAATTAGAATAATGTGTGGTAAATGTGTATAAGAATAGCCTACCCATAAAGACGTACCTGTTGAGGCGATACAGAGTGTTCAAGATGTTTGGAATCCTGGTTCTGAACCTGGCCGGTACCCCTGCCTCGGCCATGCCCTCCACCTCTCTGTCTCCTTCTGCCTCTTTCCCTCCCCATACCACTGAAGATTCCTCCTCTGCCACCACCACCTCTCCCACCTCCTCTGTTGCCTCTGTCTGCATACTTCTCTCTTGGTAATTTCACTGTTGATGGATAATGAAAAACCTATTTAATTAACATTAATATCGGAGTCTGCCTGAAGCAGGGCATTATTCTCAACTTGGAGGTTCTTGCCGGCAATTTAGGTAATTTGACACACTGGATACAGACTACACTCATGACCATCACCACTCCAATACTGTACTACATTACGGTAGCCTATCCCTCAAACAACAGGACGCTTCTAATTTCTAGGGCTCCCTGCGTTAGCACTTTCTCAATTTTATTACTTTTTTCACCTCATTATAACTCTGTGAAACAAATGGTTAACCCTTTCTGTGTGGCAGACTTCTATAGGGATGCGCGAGCCACTGTAGGATGTTTCGGCTAATTTTCATTCACCATAACTCGCGTTATCATGGTAAGTATAGAAGCGAGCGGAACGAAACTATGCTCATTGAAAAATTAAGTTCAAAATATCAAAAGTAGCCTATATTGTAGGTGGCAGTTTATGCATTGGGCCAGCACTGGCAGCCCCGGACCAAGCGCTATTATCCAGTCGGTTTTGTCATTTTCCACTCGCAATAACTCTATGAAATAAACACTTAAAAAAACAAGTAGGCCTAATGCGTTTATAATACAGTAGGAGTTATGGCTTGTAAAATTAAATAAACCCCACATTCATACCTTATATGTAGCCCTCACAAATATATATAGAAGCTGGCATGTTTATGCCTGTATAACAAATCCCAAACCATATCTCGCAAGAACACACCCTCTCATTATCAAGTCTTTTAGGACACTGATATTACAACAGGAGTGAAGCCTAGAGATATCTGACAACAATGGCGGCCGCTCAGTAATACCAAATGCAGCCAGTAATACCAATGCGTGTCACCGGACACGGCGGACAGGCAGCAGTATTACCAACCTAATGCCGCATTTTTTAGTCACGCAGCAAACATATAGTTTTACACAGGACGTATCCATACGTCAGCCGCACTGAAAGGGTTAAGGAAGATATACAGTACTGTATATATATATACCGGGTCCGGTATATATATACAGTACCGGTATATATATATACAGTATATATACCATATATAGAATACTCACGCTTTTTAAGTATATCACCGATGTCATTGGCTTCCTGAAGTAGTTCCTCCTTTCTGCTCTCTCTACCTCCTATTCCTGCCATTGTTTCCTTCACTTACAATCTGAGGAAATTGGGAGGCGGTCAGTCAGTTTTAACCTTGTTTGGTCCAAGGGGGGTCGTTTTGGGCTTCTGCAACTCCGCTGTTTCCCCCCCATTAGTTAGGAGATTTTAAGACATTACACCCAATTAGTTTGGCGATAATATGACGCTTCACGCCATTCAGGTGTCAATTTTATATCTGGGCGAACAATAGAGAGCCTGTAACGTAGAAGAAATCTGCCTTTGGCTAGGAAATTTTTCTATAAAAAAATGTAGGCCTACAGCTTTAGTTTGAAGGGGTCTGGGTGGGAATGTTTTAGTTAGAAGAAAGTCTGGGACTGGGATTCTGGGAAGGCGTCTTTGTTAAACTAGGGGACAAACTAAAATACATTGTTCGTAAATGGTAAAAGCAAGCAAAATATCCTCAATAATAATTAAACAAAATAGCATAATAACCCACAAGACGTCAGACTAGTGTTAAACCCCTAGCAACACAGTCTCTCTGTCACCGGACACGGCGGACAGGCAGCAGTATTACCAACCTAATGCCGTGTTTTTTAGTCACAAGCATAGGGCCTACCTACAGTACCCAACGACATTACTGCGGTAGTTGTTTACTGATTTAACCCGACAAGCGCGCGTTATTCATGTATTTGAAAATGGGGCCAGACGCCCGTGCGAATTAATTCGGACAGAATTTATTATATTAACCATAGGCTATAGGCCTACAGCAATATTAATTCTCCATATGTATCTATTTTAATTTTATAATGAACATGTGAATATTGAAGAACCAGAAGAAAGGTCTAACAGGTTACAGGTAAATATCCAGTCAAAACTGAAGACTGTAGCCTATATTTGTGGCCGGAGTGGGTAAAGGCAGATAGGCCAAAATCCTCCCTCTACCACTTCTTGCTAGACACTGGTCTCACTCTGCTCAGTCCGAGTGATCTCTCGCCCATGTCAGAGGAAAGAGGGAGAGTGTGAGTCACCATCATTCATGTTGTAGGAGGAAGAAAGGAAGGAGGGATATAGAGGGAAACTATTCAATAATTGAGGAGGGGAGAAGGGGGGGGGGGGGGGGCCCGGGGGGGGGGAGGTGGGACACATGTATAGTATATAGAAAGCTGGAGGTAGTGGAGCGTAACATACCACCTAATCACATATTGCTTCCATTTCACTGACTGTGGGGCATTTTGGGGGTTAATTTTCATGGGCTCTCTTCCATGAGGCCTAATACGCTTCTTGGATTAATGCTGTTAACCCGGGAAGTGCGATAGACCTTACGGAAGTATGTGTATAGCGAATGCGTTAAGTCCTCATGGAAGCAAGACCATGAAAAAAACCTTCAAAAACGGCCCAGGGGCTCACAAATCAAAGGAATATGTCATTAGGTGAGATCATTCCTCTCTAGTACTTCCTACCACTCATACATATGTTTTTCACCTCCCCCCACCCCCCCCCCCTCAAATAATCACCTAGGCCTATTTTTCCTCTTATTTTCATAATTTATTGGTTATTTTTCGTGCAAATTTCTCTCCCGTGGTCACGTAGCACAAGTGAGTTACGTAACTTCTTAGACGAGGTGACCATATTTAGGCTAGGCCTAATAGATTAAACGAAATTAGATGTAGGCCTATGTAGCAAACATAGCCTATAAATACACTCAAACTGAATTATAGGCTTAGACTAGTAGGCTATAGTAGGACCGTTAGTAGGCTAAAGTAGGCAGGCTACATATGATACAGGTACGGTACTGAATTAGGAAACATTACATTTTCGGTTTAATATTCCCTTTCTTCTAACTAGGCCTAAGCATTTTAAAATAAACTGAACAATATGCACAAACACACACAGCCAGTAATATGTGTCAATAAGGGTGTGTAAATATGTTATTGTACCGATCAGTTGATAGGGATAACATTCTTCACTTACCACTCCACTCGTCAGCTGTCAGCTGATACAAGGCGAACGAAACTTCAGCACTTATTCCCAACCTCTTCCAAGGCCACAGGTGGCGTTTATTTACCTCTCCGGCCACGGATACTTGTTCTCTAGACCTTCGTACACTGTTAATCACTTGCGCAAGAAGTTTCAGCCACTTCCATCACTCGATTTGGGGAGAAATAACCCAGACGTTCACGTATAGACATGCCTCTCGTACAAACTCACAGGTCTAACACACGTCAAAACCGTTCTCTATAGCGTCGGAGAAAATAGAAGGGGAAACTAAACTATTTTGTTCATGCACGACTTTTACTTGTTTTATGACTCCTTTCCCATAATCTAGAATATTGGCTGTAATAAACTAGAATATGGTTGTATTAAGCTATAATTAGGTTCTAATAAGCTATAATTAGGTTCTAATAAGCTAGAATAGGGCTGTGATAAGCTATAATTAGGTTCTAATAAGCTAGACTAGGGCTGTGATAAGCTAGAATAGGGTTGTTATAAGCTAGAATAGAGCAGTAATAAGTTAGAAGAGGGCTGTAATAAGCTAGAATAGAGCTTAATACCGGTAAGATAGAAAAGGGCTGTAATATGCTAGAATTAAATGGCTGTAATAAGCTACATTAGGGTTGTAATAAGCTAGAATAAGGTTGTAATTAGCTAGAATAGAGCTGCAATAAGCTAGCATAGGGCTGTAATATGCTAGCATAGAGCCGTACTAAGCTAGAATAGGGCCGTAATAAGCTAGAATAGGGCTGTAATAAGCTAGAATAGTGCACAGGTATGCTAGCTGCTTTATGTACTGTAGTTCACCTTTAATTCCACAAGACGGACCCCAATGGAATAATGCCTAACGGCCTTATTGGACTATCCTATAATTGGAATTATGCAAAGCTGGTACTGTAGGCTACATGTCATAATTATAAGCTGTAGCCTACTAACATTGTAATAAGGATAACTATTTATACATTATTATTTATTATTAATCACGGTTACAAGCTGTTTTAATATAATGCAGATATGGTAGTTTCACATTTTATAGCATGTTGTATATAGAGGAATCAACTACTTTAAAGTCAGGTTCTAAAGTATTTGGATTATAATAAATAACATTGTGTTGTCTCGTTTGCGTTCAATAGGCCTACCGATTCAAATGGGTGCGTCATTATTCTGTATAGTCGTGGTCAGTAATACACCGGCGGCCTGCACTCCGATGTCATAAAGGGTAGCCTGGGTAGGATCAACAAGAAACGTAACTGGCCCCCCTGGCAGGCAAAGGGCCCAGCCCAGCTCCAAGGCTTGCTGATCCATCCAAGGCTTGCTGATTATTACAGAATGGACATAGATTCATTGGAGAGAGTACAACGTAGAATGACAAAAATGATCCATAATATTAGAAATCTTCCGTATCAAGAAAGGTTGAAGAAATTAGGCTTACATTCGTTAGAGAGACGCAGAGTTAGAGGTGACATGATAGAGGTATTCAAGTGGGTTAGTGGAATTAATAAAGGAGACATGAAAAATGTACTAAAGCTCAGTGATAGCGAAATAACTCGTACAAATGGTTTCATATTAGATAAATTTCGTTTCAGAAAAGATATAGGCAAATATTGGTTTGGTAACAGAGTTGTAGATGGGTGGAATAGGCTACCAAGTGATATAGTGGGATCAAGAACGATAGGGAGCTTTAAGATAAAATTAGATAGGCATATGGACGAGATGGGTTGGGTGTGCGGGGGATCTACCAGGTGTGGGCCAATCGGCGCTCAGCAGACCCCCGTAATCTTGTGTTAATCTCTGACCGTTTTGGTGGGGTCAGTACTCAAGGTATTAGTGAGATGGGTCTATAATTGGGCCTTGTAATTGGGGTTGGGTGTGACAGGGATCTGCCTTGTATGGGCCGATCGGCTTTTTGCAGACTCCCATTTTCTTATGTTCTTATCCCATTAACCTCTGAAGTGCGCATGGGGGGTATGAGACACCACACTCCTGTGCTGACGTATTTGAGCTGTTCCCATCACTAAAATATTTATTTTACCATAAATAGCATTAATACTTATCCATATGCTCCTATTATAGGTTGATTATAAAGGTATTAACCTGTTACAACAATAAAACAAGTGGAAACAGCGTTTGGATGCTCAATATCGGCGATACAGGCCGGGAGTTACACAATGTATGGCTGAGGCAACCTCCCAGCCCACCACATTTCTCCACCTCTGGAGAGAGACTGTCGAGTGTCGATCGATACTCTCTCTCTCTCTCTTGCACTCGCTTGCTAACAGTGATGACAACGCCCTGCTACCAACTCGCTAATGTTAGCACGAAAATAGACCACAGGAAAAGGGAATAACAGGGAAAATAGGTGATAACTGAAGGAGGGGAGGTGGAGGAGTGATATTTGGCATGGCCCAGGGGCAAAAAAAAAATAAAAAAATAAAAAGATTTTGTTTTTTGTTTTTTTTCGGTGTTTTAAATTGATTTTTTTCCCCCCTGACTCTTAAGTCTTCCCGCAGTCCGCCGGGGGAACTCTTAAGAGTCTTCCCGCAGTTCCCGGGTTAACCCACTGAACCCCAGCGACGACAGTGTCATCGGCAATGTATGCAACGCTAAACCCCAGCGACGACGTGTCGTCAATGTTAATTACTCCGGTCCTATGGCACCTAGAGGGCTCAGATTTGTATGGGAACTGTGTAAGTATCCCACGCAACCTTGCCGATGGTTGAAAACTCTCAAAGTCCAACCGTGTGCGTGTAAGCGCGCACAAACATGGTTTTTGGGTGTTTTTGCCTTCAAATTTTTACTCTTGTAAAAATCAAAACCTGCCGGTCCCTGGTGGTAGGCCTACATTTATTTATAACTAGCTGGGGCTCAGTGGGTTAAAAGATTGGAAAAAATGAACTAGTGAATTCTAGTTATTTGCCCTATGTGGCTAAAGCAGTTTATCAAAATAATTTGTCAGTGTATCATAATTGTGCCTCCAAAATTTATCCACAAATTCCTGTCCATGACCATACAAAACTAATTAATACCCAACACACATGGATATTTATGGGATGCCGAGTATCAATTTTTTTTTTTATACAGAATGCAAGTGGCTAGCTACAGCAAAATAAGAAAAGTTGAACAAACCCAAATTCAAAGAAGCTGTAGTTTAAAATCTTAGCTATTCGATCTTATAGCTAACCCAATACCCTACTCATTGTAACCTTTATACTGTATTAACCATTATACTTAACCTGATACAGTAGCTAACCCGGAACCCAAATACATACATGTAGAAGGAAAGGAGGTCTGGGCAAGAACGCCAAACACATCCTTCCTCTTAAAGAGACTGGCCATGGTAGAATTACTATATACTGTATTAATCTACGTTTCCGCGCCCTCCTCAGCTCCCCGCCATGGAGTGGCTTCGGTCACACAGGCTTTATTGTGGTCGGCAGGGAGGGTTCTGTGGGGGCGCTCGGTTGTTGTTGTTGTTGTTGTTCCCCAGGCTGTCTGGCCGAACAGCCCCAAGGTCTCGAGCAAGGCCATAAACGAGCGCCCCCACAAAATCCTCCCTGCTTACCACTAACAAAGCCCGGGTGACCGAAGCCACTCCAAGGCAGGGAGCTGAGGAAGGTGCGGAAACGCCCGGGAAACCAAAGCCCCACCCAAGGCCCTGTGCCCCTCAGGCGCTCGATTATGGCCTTGGCCTTGTTCGGGGCCTTGGGGCTGTTTGGCCAGGCAGCTTCGGGAACAGCAACAACAACAACAACTATATACAGGTATAGCTAGATAGACCCCAGTCGTTTAGGGAAGTTTTTATTGTGCCACTGTTACACAAAGAGCCATTCTCGCTTGATATTAAGATACACACACTCTTGCTTTCTTACATACAACCACAAGCGCTACACACCCAACTCAAACTTAACTCTTCCAATTTCTAATTCTGGCATAGGGATGCAGTGACCTCACCGCCTGCCACTTTGGTGGTGCAATCAGCTTCTGTAGCAGTGGACCACTGGTGCCTATCTTCAGAACATTCCTGTGCTTGGTATGCTTCCGGCCAGGACCTCTACGGGGGTAAAGAAAATAGCAAAACAGTGTTGGAACTGCCATCCAGGTGAGGAACTGCTCTGGGTCTGCTTCTTCAGTGCTAATGGTCTTAATCCACTTTGTGGAAATAGCACTGTGGAGTGAGACAGTGGGGGCATGTCTGGGAGCCTGGAGGCAGTTTCTGCTGTGGCCATTCCTTTTGGGTGCTTCCTCTGGAAGCAGGGTGTCAGATTGATGATCATGATAATCTAAATAGTAATTATACTATGAGTGTAACTATAGTCTGTTTGTTTTCAGTGAACGGATTTTAATCCCCTAGATGATGGTTTCTGGATACTTAATGGAAACGCATGAAATTAATGTCTCCATCATACTACTGCAAAGTTTTCATAATTAACAATACTGTATATATTGCTCTATAATCTTCGTAATAGCCGATTAATCAAGATGGGTAGGCCTACATATGACAATTTACCGTTTACTAAAGAACAACAAAAATACTACAGTTTAGTCTTTACAAGGTGTTCAACATAAAAAAACAGGTTGAAATAATACTTGTTACGCCAAATTATTATTTTTTTATTAGAATTATAAAATGGTGTATAAAATGCAAAATACAGTAAATATATGTGTCTATTGATCATAATTAGGCCAAAAATCTTTAAGGGCCAGAACAAATGGGCTCTAAATTTCCACACCTATTTCCCGGCTGACGTTTCCCAAATAGTAGAGTTAATAGCTCAATTACTCCATTATATTTTTGAAATACAGATTAGTAGTCAAGATTTCTGTCCTAATTATAAAGAATAGACTATACCGTTGTTACAAAGGCCAAGTCATACAGGTGATTTTACGGCATATCATGGTCTGGTTCCAAAATAAATTAAAATGTAAAACTTGCAAACTAAACAAACACAAACTGGGACAATACAAGATAAAGGAAAAATAACTTATCAAAATCACTATGTGGAAATAATGCTTACTAAAATCAAATTTATGAAATAAGAGAACAATAAAATGTAATATGAAGTGGACCCCCTGATATATATTTACCTTCAGCTTATAGTCTACACTGTAAAAATATAAGGTTTATTAAAGATAAATGAGATAATTGGGTGATTGGGTAAATACCGTAAATACAATAACAGACAGTATCTACTGCATAAACAGATCTCCATATATACAAAAAGTAGGTCACCCACATACTGTATACCAAAAACTTATCATATTGCGAAGGCCCAAACGAGAGGGAAAATAAGAGTCCTGTGAGAAGGTAAACGCAAGAAAACTATAACCATCACAATGATACAAATAAAGGGGGGGGGGGGGGGGGGAAATGGCCACTGAGGGTACTAGAAATGAAGATACGGTAAACAATACTGAAATTCACATTGCATTCAAGGTGCCACCTTAATATTTCTAATGACACTAAACTGAACCTACGTAACTACATAATGTCTCTAATAAAGGTATATGAGAGACAGACTGGTAAAGTGGCAATTAAAGTAGTGATTACTTTATTGTTATTGATGTAACAAAATTCTACTGGAGGGTAAGAACAAACTCTGGGTAGTACTCCTGCTTGTCGTACTTGACTATAATGGAGCCAGCGCTGTCGGCAGTGGAGTCGTAGGGGAGGGAGGTGGCTGGGTTGTTAGGGGGACGGACCATTGCACTATTACCCTGAACCATTGAGCCAACAGCCACTTTGACGATGAACATATACCGGAGGCCTTTTTGATCAGCTTTAGCGAAGTTGTATGAATATGATGCATTTGTTGAAAAGTAAGTCCCTCGACCATAATTTTGGCCGCTGGCAGACCCATGTAACCGCCAATCCAAGTTTTCAGCGCAAATACTAGCAATAACGTTGGATCTTGTACCGTGGAAGAGCCGACAAACATGTACTTTACTGGCATCTTTGTACACTGCCGTGAGTTCTTTGACTTTGTTCTGAAAGGCTCGCCACAAGAACGGGTTTTGGATACGTTCCACTTTCAGCACATGTAAGGATGACACTTGGCCTCCTCCCAGTAACCCCACAGCTGTCTGGTATTCTCTGGATGTCGGGCCTAAAGTTACCATCCTTAAACGCTCCTCAGGTTGCATAGTTTCCCAATGTGCTGGTAAGTCAGAGGTCAGGGTTGCTTGTTCAAAACCTTTCTTCCCGTCTTGTTCATCAGGTAAGTGTGGTTCTGGTCGTCGCCTCACAGAACGACTAACATTGGTATGTTGGTTTTTCTGTTTCATTGTTTGTAGATCCAGACTGTAAGTGAACTTGGAGTTTGAAAAGCTGCATAGTTGTGTGGGACTTTGCTTGAAGTGCTTCTCTATATCTTCAGAAGTAATGTTGCTCACCAGATGAGTCCTTCCCAGAGTGTCAACATTCCCATACTTAACCCACTTCTGGTTCTCATCGCAAAAGTACCAGACGTATTTGGATGGTGCAGTGGGCTCGCCCTTTAAAGCCTGGGTACACAGTCGCCGCAACTCCAGTATCATGGTCTTGGCTGTGTTGGTGAGGGTGAAGTTTGGGTTGTCAGGAAAATCTGCATGCCAGACATCACGACCCAACAAGATCAACAAGCAACTCACCGACATTTCAAGTGTGGCTGGGTCCAGGCGAGGCAGGTCAACACCATTCTGACTGGGGTCACAAAAGGCTCGTTCTATACAGGTGACCTGGTTGGGTCGGAGGTTCATCCAGCGACCGGATTTCTGCCTCACCTGCCAATGAAAATGATGCGAGGCATGAAGCAAAGGACACCCAGTGCCTTCCAGCTTACACACATTTTCCACCGAGTGATAACAAATCTCTGGTGTGATCACATCCCCTTTAAGGTAGTGTGACCAGAGTGTCCTGCGCCGGGGAGCTGTAGGAGCAGTGTCTTTCCTAATTAGCGTTACTCGCTTCTTCTCAGAAGATTCATCAGTACTGTGTGAGGACGAGTATGGTATTCTTTCATCTTCACTCTCTGAAGAGCCACTTGAATTATCCTCATTTTTTATATACTCAGATTTACGTTTCTTGTTTTTTAGTTTCTTTGACGAGGAATCTGAAGTAATTTTACTGCTTTCAGATTTCTTGAAGTGTTTTGTCTCCTCCTGTATTTCATCATCACTAAATGCAGAATTATTGTCAGTGTTCTGTTCTGATGATTGTTCATCTTCTCTCTCTGAAGAGCCACTTGCATTATCCTCAGTTTTTATGTACTCATCCTGTATTTCATCATCACTAAATACAGAATTATTGTCAGTGTTCTGTTCTGATGATTGTTCATATTCTCTCTCTGAAGAGCCACTTGCATTATCCTCAGTTTTTATGTGCTCATCCTGTATTTCATCATCACTAAATACAGAATTATTGTCAGTGTTCTGTTCTGATGATTGTTCATATTCTCTCTCTGAAGAGCCACTTGCATTATCCTCAGTTTTTATGTATTCATCCTGTATTTCATCATCACTAAATACAGAATTATTGTCAGTGCTCTGTTCTGATGATTGTTTATCTTCTCTCCCTGAAGAGCCACTTGCATTATCCTCAGTTTTTATGTACTTATATTTATGTGTTTTGTTTTTTAGTTTCTTTAATGAAGAATCTGAAGTAATTTTACGGCTTTCAGATTTCTGGAAGTGTTTTGTCTCGTCCTGTATTTCATCATCACTAGATGCAGAATTAGTGTTAGTGCTCTGTTCCGATGATTGATTATCATTCTTTTCCGACTTCTTATCTTTGGCAAGCTGCTTTTTTATATCCAAAAAATTTGTTGTGCTGCTTTTTTCCTTGCGACTGTTTGGACTCACAGTTGATGTAGGCTTTTTCATGGTCTTATCTGAAGCCTGAGCCAAGCTGGGATTGGCTTGCAGCAGAGTGGCCGCAATTTCTCGCTGTGATTCATTGGTTGGGATTCTGGGGAGTTTCAACAGGGGGCTGCAGGAGGGACTCCGCAAGTTGTGGTTCAGGTGACAGTCCGTACGGGAGCATTGAGACTGGCCTGTAACGAAGCTGAGACAAACATGCAGCTGCTGACAGTCAGACTTGCTACAGCTGGACTTGTTGTATGCAGCACAGATTTCCAGTGGCTCTTGGGTCTGGTTTTTATCACTTCCATGCAAAAACTGCAACAATTCTGCGAGAGTTTTATGTTGAAGATGATCGAGGAAGAGGGTCTTTAGAACTTTGAGGTTGTGGTTGGTGTGCCAGTGGTGTCCCATCACACAGTCCTGTCCAGCAGCACACTTGTCCACAGCCATCTTGGGACAGATATGTAGGTTGGTGCAGCTGGTGCGATCCTGGCACCCACCAGGCCCACAGTGAGCTGCACATATGTCCAGCTGTGGTCTCAGCTGCACATCTTCACCATCCAGACAGAAGACCAGATCATAGCGAGACACTGTGGCTCGTACAGCTGCTGGTGTCAGCTGTTGCTGCTCCATCAGCTGCAGGAGACTGGCAGAGAAGGTTGGCTGGCCAGTCAGAGCCTTTGCCAACTGGTGAGGCTCCACCTGACGATCTTTGCTCAATCCAACCTGTTCTCTGTTGTCATTATTGCTCCTGTGATACTGGTACCTCCTAGCACCTCCCTGGCCCCCTAGTGTATTACCAACCTCTCTCTCGTCCTGCCAGAGGTCCATATCAGTCTCTTGTCGCCTCTGACAGGGTCCTCTGTACCTCCGGTTGTTATGTTCATAGCGACTCTGATATGATTCTCTTTGCCTCCAGTGCTCATCATCTGGCCTCCTTTGATGAGTGTATTTGAATCCCCTATTATTCCAAGGGTACAGTTGCTCACTGGACTCCTGAAACAGAACAGTACGGTATTAAGTCTTGGTATACATAAAGATGACTAGACAGGATCAAATTGTACGATATACCGGTAGCACTAATGCAGTCGATACATGCCTAATATATGGTTCATAAAAAAAATAAAAAATAAATAAATAAGATAAAGCAGTTGGAGTAAACCTAGATGACTAGACAGGATCGATCAAAATGAATGATATAGCACTAATGCAGTCGATATATGCCTAATATATGGTTTATAAAAAAACCCAATAAGATAAAGCAGTTGGAGTAAACAAGATTTGAGTTCTATGGTCAATTTGATATCTGCATAAATAAACCAGTAAACCATTTCAACCAGATCTCAACCATTGCCAACTCAACAAGTACTGTTAGGTTAGGTATGTTAGGTTAGGACTTTAAATCGGTACTGGTTAACACCTACTGTCCCAGCGACGTACGTTGGCCGACAGTAAAAAAAAGTCACGTGTCAGTACCGGTACCACGAACGGATGACGTTCATCCATAATATGCGGTCCTTGTAACTGCCCATATCGATTGGTAGGCCTATCAGGCACCACGACTTGTATACACTGCTATGAGATCTTGGCAACACTTCTCAGCTTATATCCAAGCTCCCACAGGCTAAGAGGGTCAGTATTCCTCCATCTTTTAAGGTGGAAGGGTGTTCTCTCTTGAGTCTGAAGCCATTTTGGCCACATTGCTTGGTACTGGAGGGTACATTTATGGCAATACCCTCTGGTACAGTAGGGGTTAAGTGGCAGACACAACGCCATACCATACCAACAGTATGGTACTGTGCTGTGTTTGTGAATGAGACTTTTCATGGCAATACCTTGTAAATGGAATAATAATAATAATTAGAGGTGGACTGGATGTTAATTTATCAATATTTGCGGCGGAGATTTAGTGGTTGTGGATATTTAATTTGCATATTTGTTGTTGCGGATGCATATGTTATTAGCCATAGATAATTAAAATTTTAAGATACTAAAATGTAGGAGTAAAAGATATACCGGTATCATTAAATTATTTAGAAATAGAGGAACCAAGATTATATGAATCAAATTATGCTACAATCTCAATTATCTGTTTTACTAAGGTAACCTAACCTAACCTTACCTAGCTAACATGCCTGGAAAACTAAGCACAACTATGTACTAAATTTGTGCGTGTTGGATGTTACTCAGTTACTTGTTCGTCAAGGGGAATCCACGCAATGCGAGCTAAGCTCATTATTATCGCGCCTCCTTAACTGGGAATGTATTGCGTGAAATGCATGTTGTGTTTTATGTACTGTTGGAATGGCTGTGGATGTGTGTGTAGTCTGTATTTAGCCAATTGGCGACATCGGAAACGAAGGCTTAGGGTGGATCTGTATGGTACTGTACCATTCTCACTATAGACGGTACCGTCTCGCCCGAAGGCTTAGGTAGCCATCAGCTTAGGTGAACCATATGATACCCATCTCACCTTGTACCATTTTTGCCAACCCCAGATGGGACGTCACAACGTCGTCCACTTATTCCAGGTACCTATTTACAGCTAGGTGAACTGAGGCTAACACATGAAAGGAGACAAGCCCAATTTGTCTCCGCCCGGCCGGGGATTGAACCCCCGACCCCTCGTGTGTGAGACGAGAGCTCTACCTACTAGGCTACGGGCTGTGTGTGTGCTTGTTTTTGTGCATATCATATGTGTTTTGGTCTTGTAAACCCGCTCATGTTTATTTTTTTTTCTATGCGAGTCAGTGAGACAAAAGGCAGAACTGCCTGTGATGAGTGCCTCCCCCAGTGTTAAAAAGAGTGACAGGGCCAAGATCAAAGGACGTTCGAGCCAAAATGCCTGGACACACTGAGTTTGAAGCAATTTAAGTCATAGGATGAGGGAAAGACTGATTCTGGGAGAGAGTTTCAGAGCTCAGCTGTTGAATAGAAGAAAGATTGAGAATAACGTTGCACTCTTGGGTTGGCGAGTTGCACAGAGTAGGGGTGGGATTATGTTGCAAGACGGGTACTATGTGCTCTACGAAGAGGGGGTGGTATACACTGAGAGAGCTCTGAGGAGCACTAACTATTGTAATAGCGGTAGAATAGTGAGAGAGATGCAACATTATGACGAAGAGAGACTAGAGAATTGGTGAGTGGACGTGAGTTAATGAGACGGAAGCCTTTCTTTTCTACTTTGTCTAGAAGTACTATGTGAGAGGATCCTCCCCACACATGTGAACAATACTCAATACATGGACGCACATGGTTTGGTCCACTAGGCTTCTTATTTTGGTTTATTTATCAATCCAAACACGATTTTATAGTTTACTTGCCTAAAACTAGTTAGCATAGAGTAATTAGAGCCCATAAAAATTAATATGAATCTGTAAATAAAATATTGATGTCGTACAGTAGCAACAGAAGTTTACAGTGCATACGTTCGTCTGTCCAGAAATCCGGAAGTTTACATTTTGACCATTTGTGTTGAAAATATATTATAACTTTGTAGCACTTGATGTGGCACTATCACAGTATCCGTTTTTTTTTTTTGCATTATCTTTACGCTCTATATACAGTAGGTAATAATAGTTATAAATACTCTACTTATGATTTATGAGTTATTGAAGATATCCGCATAATATCCTGAGCGTACTTTTAACTGTACGCCCGGGCTCTGTGGATTAAAGCTGTAGCCTATATAGAGCATGCAGTGTCTCATATGACTCCACCTGGGTTCCATGGCGAGAGTACGATGGGACCTCATATGAGACCATCCGGGTCTGGGGGCTTAACTTAAGAAATATGCCTCAGCCAGTGAGTTAAAAATTAGCTTGTGTAATTTACTCACTCTTTTTTTTTTTCTCTTTTAAAAACAAGTTGATCATATTAAAGTCAGTGAAGATCTCACGTAGTCAAGGAGTTAATATAGACCTACCTGAACAAAACGGCCTTGAGCCTGCATGAAGTTCCTTCTTTTACCATAGTCCCCGCCTCGCTGTCTCCGCCTAACTCTCTTGATTTTTTGTCCCACTCTCACGCTGCCACCATTCCTTCCTTCACTTCTGACGCCACCATCGCTGCCTAAAGCACCGTTTCCACCACCACTCCTTCCATCACGTCTAACACCACCATCTCTTCCAAAATCACCGCTGCCACATCCTCTGCCCTTGTGCCCTCCTTGGGTTGCTTTTACTGATGGTGGATTGAAAATACAAATATGGTAATTAATACAGGTACACTATATGGAATACTGCTAATATCTCATATGTAGGTTTACTTCTAAAAAGTATTTAGTGTACATAGTATAGCCTACAGTATACTACGATTGATAAAAACAAGAATTTAAACATAGACAAAAGAAATACTACTTCAATGTTCATGGTTCATTATCAAGGATTTTTTTCTTCAGTTGAGACAAAGCTTTAACCCTCAAGACGCGGGGCCCGACATATGTCAGCCGAGAAAATAATGGCCACCCCTGCGGTGCCCGACATATGTTGGAAGGGATTTTGAGCACATTATCGGCTGAGAGAGAGTCCACGTGTTGGGAGGAAGATAGGCGGGCTCTGACCGTTCGGCAAGGCCGTAGTGCCGCGACTGAGCTCCCCACTGCAACATTCCACACCCAAGGCCTCGCGAGACCAGGAAAACAAAATTAGGAAATTACTGTATTTTAGGGTTTTTCACCTCTCATTGCATGATTGCTACAGGATAACCCGTGGTTGTACAAGGATGATTCAGGTGTCATTCGAAAGCTCTATTATCGCCCTTTCACTGATACATAACTGTATTACGCTCTGGCTCTTGTTTATGCATGAAAAAGAGCATGGAATGAAGTTCGTTTAGAGTAAATACAGGTATAGAAGTTACAAACATCCCCGTCAGTTAAGAGTTAAGCAGTGCTCTTTCATCGTATGTTTTGTTTGTCTGAGTTGGGAGTATAATTGGTCGCTCTTCTCTCTCTCTCTCTCTCTCTCTCTCTCTCTCTCTCTCTCTCTCTCTCTCTCTCTCTCTCTCTCTCTCTCTCTCTCTCTCTCTCTCTCTCTCTCTCTCTCTCTCTCTCTCTCTCTCTCTCTCTCTCTCTCTCTCTCTCTCTCTCTCTCTCTCTCTCTCTCTCTCTCTCTCTCTCTCTCTCTCTCTTCCTCTCTCTCTCTCTCTCTCTCTCTCTCTCTCTCTCTCTCTCTCTCTCTCTCTCCCTCTCTCATCTCTCTCTCTCTCTCTCTCTCTCTCTCTCTCTCTCTCTCTCTCTCTCTCTCTCTCTCTCTCTCTCTCTCTCTAGTAAACAAATTATTACCGGTACTGTACAGCATACTCACACTGCTTAGGCATATCAGTGACGGCATTGGCAGTCTGAATCAGTTCCTCCCTTCTGCTGCCGTCTCCTCCACCTCTTCCACCCTCTCCCACCATGCTCTTGCCTTCAAATATCACACAACCAGCTGGAAAAATTTAGGAAAATATCAAGGAAACTGGCCAACTTTTATTTAGTGATTTTTTTTTTTTTAGCTAGTTTTCATCATTATACAGTGGTTGTCATTAATTAGATTCTCCGGAAAAAACGTGTTTCCCCATTATCCAACAATCTTAAGATACGGCCCCCCCCCCCCCCCCCCCCCCCCCGATAGTGGGGAGGGCTATGAAGTACAGTACAGGGAAATTGAGGGGTAAAAGACGAAAATAAGGGGTAATATTAGCCTAACCTAACAACCTTACCTAACCTAACCTAGTATATTAGGTGGGGGCTGCCGCCCCCACACCCCCGCTGGTTTGGTATTTAATTAATAAAAGATTGACGGTCGCCAAAACAAAACCACTTGAATGAAGTCTACGGTATTTACTCCGCAATCTTCAGCTTTGGCTGTGGATAACAGGAGGTAAATATTAACTTTTTCACAGTAATTGAAAACGGTTTTTCCGGAGATTCTAATTAATGACAACCACTGTACAGTATAATGATGAAAACTAGCTAAAACCCCCCCCAAAAAATCACGAAATTAAAGTTGGCCAGTTTTCTTGATAAATACCAAAATTTAGTTTTGATATGTAAGAGGTTTAGCAAAAAAAAAAAATTTTTTTATAACCCTCTCCGACATATGACGCGATTTTGAGCCTATTAGGGATACTTTAAAGCCTTTGTTACCATCAGGGGTGTTTAGAAACCTTTAGTTTAGTTACTTCAACCTCTGCAGTTGTCTTTGAGTTAGCTGTGGGCAGAAAACTAATTTTGGAGAGGTATTAACGCCTTACGAGCGGGCCCGTCAGAAACTTCTACTACCTGGCAAGCGGGTGGTTTTACCCTAAACGACCTTGTTTCCGTGCTCTTTTTCATGCATAAACAAGAGCCAGAGCGTAATACAATTATCTATCCCTGAAAGGGCATAAATTGAGCTTTCCAATGACACCAGAACCATCCTTCTACGACCACGCGTTCTCTTGCAACGATCGTGCAAGACGAGTGCAAAATCCCTAAAATACGGTAATAGGCCTATCCTTACATAATTCTCTGTGTAGCGAGGGAAGGAGGGTGGATGTGTGTGGAGTAGATGTCAGTAGTCGCGCGGGACCCGTGCCGAGCGGTCATGAGCCGACCTACGTTCCTCCCATCGCTCGGCTCTCTCTCAGAGCCATTATTGCTCAAAAATTGCACACAGACTTAAGTCGGGCCCCGCCACGGTAATTCTGCATAACTACTACTCCTGGTATTTTATGTTTAATTTATTTTATTTGTGTATGTTAATGCTTTGTAAGTGTGTATTTTCTATTTAGAAAGTGAGGAAAGCCCAATTTATTAGCATTTGTATTATTAATTGTAATTCCGATACCTCAACAATCTAGGGGAGAGTTTGGGAATGCGGGGTTTTGGGTGGGGTAAAAATAGGGGTATTATGGGAATAACTCTAAAAATGTAATAAATACAAATGAAAAAACCCCAAAATGTTGAAATCCGAGCCAAGTTTTGGCAAAAGTTGGCTCGGATTTGGCCAATTTTCAGAGTCCAAAAAGGGCAAAATTGGAAAACAAATTTGGCTCGGATTTCACCCTTTTTCAGCTGAAGAAAACCCCAAAGTGTTGACCAAACTTGGCTGGTGTTTGTCGAATTTTCAGAGTCCAAAATCACAGTAACCTCATTTTGAAAGTTGGCTGGGGTTTTCTTGTTTTTCACTGTGGAAAAACTCAGTAAGAATGTGGTTAACATAATAACATTAGCCTAACCTAACCTAGTATTATGGGTGGGGGCTGCCGCCCCCACAACCCCACTAAATCCATGAAATCCGAGCCAAGTTTTGTCATTAACCTAAGCAAATAACCTAACCTATTATGGGGTTAACATTAGCCTAGCCTAACCTAGTATTATGGGTTTTGCCCTTTTTGGACTCTGAAAATTGGCCAAAACTTGGCTCAGATTTCAACATTTTGGGTTTTTTTTTTCAATTGTAGGCTATTTATTAGGCTACATTTTTAGTTATTCCCACAATACCCCTATTTTTATCCCACCCGAAACCCCGCATTCCCAAACTCTCCCCTAGATTGTTGAGTTATCGGAATTACAATTATTAATACAAATGCTGGTCAATATTTACGAGTCACACCACAGCTGGGAACTAATTTTTAACGGTAGTTTTGGGTTACTATCATTCTATGCTTCATTGCTAGGCCTAGGCCTATATACTTTTTATCCACCGTTTTTTTTTTTTTTTTAGCATTAACCTAACCAAAAAACCTAACCTAACCTAACCAAACCTAATAGCCCCCAAATACATTTAGGTTAGGTTAGGCTACCTAATGCTTAAAAAAAAAAAAAAAAAAAAAAAAAGGCCTAGGCCTAAACAAATATTTTCCGGTGGATAAAAAGTATAGGCCTATAGCAATGAAGCATAGAATGATAGGAACCCAAAACTACCCTTAGAAATGAGATTCCAGCTGTGGTGTGACTCGTAAATATTGACCCAAATGCTAATAAATAGGGCTTTCCTCACTTTCTAAATAGAAAATACACACTTACAAAGCATTAACATACGTGAGTGTGTGGGGGGGGGGGGGGGGCCTGAGGATATAGGCCTAGGCCTATAATGGACGAAATTGGCCTTTTTGACATGGATAAGACCCTGTAATTCAAGCCCTAGGGGTCTATTTACGGTTATATATTGAAGAAAGATAGCCATACTCGAGAAATACCGTCAAAAATACCCCTAAATGTGAGGAAAAACTAACCTGGCATGATGCCTTCCAGGAGGTTGTGTTTGAAACTGACGTCACACTTCACAGGCGAAGTGCATTGTGGGTACAAGTTAAAATGTATTGTTACAAATCGATATGCCAAAAACTATTTGTAGAGAAATGAGAAAGTAATAAATTCAGACAGTAGGCTATGTAAAACACTGGAAGAGACAATTGTAAAAGATAATAATAATTTGTTGGGAAAATAAATCACTAGGTGAAGCTCCACTCTGACTGGCTAATGAACATCCGGGAACTTCTGTAAACAAATTGTTATGGACTCGGTGAACTGGCTGGACAAAACTAGGGCCTAATCTGAAAATTTTATAGGGGGGTGACAATCAAATTGACAAAATAAGAAAAGTAGCACTTATCCGCGCATCTGTAGGGTCCCTTGAGTAAGGTAAGATCAACAACAAATAATTACCTGAGACAGGAATCCCGTAATCCAGTAGTAGTGGTGCAGTTAACCCCAAGGGAGCAAATGGAGTCAGCTGATACCCTCACCACTCCACTAGGCTATACTATCTATAGTCAGCTGATGCAAGACCAATGAAACTGCAATACGTATTTCTAACTTTTTCTAAGCTACAGGCGGCATTTACTTACCTCTGGCCTAAAGTACTCGTTCTCTAGACCTTCGTACACTGTTATCCAGTCGTGCAGTTTTCAGCCACTTCTATCACTCGGTTTGGAGAGATTTAAAGAGAAGTAAGCCAGTAACGTTCACGTCTAGACTTGTCTTTCGTAGTTCAGTTCAGTTGCTGGTCGGGAAGCTATGCCTTTGCAACGGCGCCTCCCCTTTGTCGTGTTTTCTGTTTTTCTAGTTTAACAGTAACATTTATTATGTGCTATATGCTGCTTCTTCTTTCTTTCTCTTCTTCCTTCTTGGTTGTTGTTCTTGTTTCTTCTTTCACCTCTATATTTTCTTTGCGGTTTCTTCATGTGTTGTTTCTTTGCTTTTCTCTCTTTCTCCAAAAACTATATATTGCTTTTTTTTACCCTACCTATGCTTTGTCTACTAAACATTAAGCTACCTAGCATATGTGATTCATCTATATATGGTTGTTGGAATAGAGGTTCCCGTCTTCTTTCCTCTGTGTATGCAGGGCACCACAGAATGAAATGCTTTAGGTCCTCTATTCCATCCCCACACATATCACATCCTGGGTTTCCTCCTATAAATCTATTTCTATCATTTAACTGTAGGTTATTTGTTCTTGCTTTGTATAGGATAACAGAAGCTGGTCTGTTATCATATATTATTTCTTCTCCCCTTATTTATTTCTTATACTTTTTATAAATATCTAAAATATCTAAACAACGCTGCCTGTAAACTTACGAGAAAATACTCACACTCACAGCCTCACAGGGGGAGTCACAGAGTCACAGTTCACAGGACTCGCACACGTCCAAACCGTTTTCTATGGCGCCGCGGATAATATTGGGGGAAACACAGGGAGTCACAGTTCACAGGACTCGCACACGTCCAAACCGTTTTCTATGGCGCCGCGGATAATATTGGGGGAAACTTGATTAAATTTGATGTGAATCCTCTAATGGCATTGATTTTGTTTTTATAACGTTCTGTTCAGTTCAGTTAATTGGGGCACCGCAGAAGAATGTTCTCGGACAGTAGACGGGAATTCGCGGGAATTTTGAGGAGAGGAAAAGTTTTTTATATATATTTTTGTATTTTTTTGTATTTAATTATTTATATATGTATATTTTTTTTTTTGCGTAGGTCTACACCACAGTATCACAGTACTGTATACAGTATATAGGCCTACATATGACATGCCTGGATTATGGAGCCTATAATGGAGGGAGAGAGGATTAGGAGAGGTAACCCCACGGTATAGTTGTTGTTGTTGTTGTTGTTCCCCAAGCTGCCTGGCCGAACAGCCCCAAGGCCCCAAGCAAGGCCATAACAGAGCGCCCCCACAGAACCCTCCCAGCCGACCACAATAAAGCCTGGAGTGACCGAAGCCACTCCATGGCGGGGAGCTGAGGAGGGAGCGGAAACGCCCGGGAAACCAAAACCCCACCCAGGGCCCTGTGCCCCTCAGCAATTATGAAGAGAAAGTTGAGGGGCAAAGGAAAAATGTGACGCTTTGGCTTCCAATCTTGGTAGATTGGGAGATCAATCCACGGAAGAGACGCCGTCACTTGAGATCTAGAAAATATATAAGTAAAAGGAACAGTCAGAGTAAGCTATGGGTATGGCAGAGATTGCTCAGTTCTCACTCTGATAGACCAGCCCATCTCCAGCCCACGGTATAATACCTTATGTTACTATACCGTGGGTAACCCTGTCTTTATTAAATTATGGAGCGATTATTATTATATTGTTTTTCACTACAGCTCACTAATAAGCCATATTTCTGCTGCCGTTTTAGATATCGTTGTTTTAACCCACGATAATCGCCTCTACATGCAATTTATTTATACCCTTATAGTACCGGCGACGTCCTTTTGTATTATTTCAAGCTACTTTTAGACGATTTAATGAAGCTTAGGAAGGATATATGGTAGCTAAATGGATTCATTGAGATAGTCTGTAATCTTTTAACATGTAGACATCCTTCCTAAGCTGAATAAACCCATCGCCAGGGCAGCATGTTAACCCTTTCAGTTGCGAGCCGAGCGTGCTATGCCCTGTTCCAAATAGGTAGTCCACAAATCCTGAACCCTAACCTCTGTAACTCAAAGAGGGCTAGAGCAAATGGGCTGCAAATTTCTTCTTTGCTTTTACATTTTCTAGGGATATACCGTATATAAAATAGTTGCTAATATCAGTAATATCAAATAATGTAGTTTAAATTAAAAATAATTATTAATATAGGATAAAGATATAAGTTCCATAGAATGTCTTTATTTATAATAAGTAGTTCTAGTTAACCCTTTGAGTACCAGCGACGTGTATTTATATTATATTCTAACTATATTTAGACGATACTATGCAGATTAGGGAGGATCTGTGGTAGTTATAATAGGGTTGGTTGAGATGGTTTGAAGCCTTATATTTGCTAGAGGTCCTTCCCAAGCTGAATAAAATCGTATAATAGTTGCCAGAATATGATGGAAAGAAGAATGTCACCGGTAGCCTACTGTATGGGTTAACCCCTTCAGTACCGGTGCCGTCCTTTTAGCTTTAATTATTAGACGATTAGGCTACTGTTATACGATATTTATTTCAAAAGGGGCTCCTCCAGCTATTAACAGGCTTCGAAATATCTCGCATGACCCTTTTTACTACCACAGATCCTTCATAATTAAACTGCATACAAACCTCCAAATATAGCTAACATAGAATGAAAAAGACATCTCTGGTACAGAAGGGGTTAAATCGGTAGATTATTTATTGTGGACACCTTATTAACCCTTTTCGTACCTATTATTGTTAACAGTGTATAAATATAGTTATAGATAATAAAGTAGACGTGCCGTTTTGCCCAAAATCAAAATGGCATACCCAACTCTGCGATGGGTTACCATCATCAATCACAATCACCATCATCACTACATTTGCCACAATCATTACGACTACTGTCATCATCACCATTACTATGATCATCATCACTACTACAATTACAATCATCACTACTACTCTCACCATCATCACTACTACTGTCACCATTGTCACTACCATCTTAATCACTACTATCATCATTGATACTACAACTATCAACCATCATCACTACTATCATCACCACCATCTTACAATCATCAAAGAAGTAAACTGCGTTGCAAGGCCCTGGTTAGGTAGAAGGAAGTTCTACTGGAAAGCAATAAGATAATCTGGGTAGTACTCCTGCTTGTCATACTTCACTATGATGGTACCCGAGGGGTCACTGGTGGAGTCATAGGGGACAGAAGTGGCCGGGTTGGTAGGGGGACGGACCATTGTACTGTTGCCTAAAACCTTTGAGCCAACAGCCACCCTGGCCACGAACATGTACTTGAGGCCATTGGGGTCAGCACGGCAGTAGTTGAATGAATAAGATGGATCTGTTGAAAAGTATGTCCCTCGGCCATAAGCTTGGCCGCTGGCAGAACCGTGCAGTCGCCAGTCTAGGTTTTCGGTGCATATACTGGAAATCACGTTGTGACTTGTGCCATGGAAGAGCCAACAAACATTTACTTTGTTGGTACTTTTATATACTGCTGTGAGCTCCTTCTCCTTATTCCTATAGGCTCGCCACAAAAATGGGTTTTGGATGCGTTGAACCTTTACCACATTTGCAGAGACCTTGTTTGTCACCAAACCTATGACTGTCTGGTATTCGTTGGATGTGGGGGCTACAGTCACCTTCAATAAGCGTTCCTCAGGTTTCATAGTTTTCCACTCTGATGGTAGGTCTGTTGCTGATTTAATGAGTTTCGAACTTCTGTCATGTTTTTCATTAGGTAAGTGTGGCTTTGGTCGTCTCCTCACATAACGAATAACATTGGTTTGTAGATTTCTCTGTTTCATTAATTGTAGATCCAGAGTGTAAGTGAACTTAGAGTTTTTAAAGTTGAGCGGCAGTGATGGACTTTGGAGAAACTGTTTCTCAATGTCATCAGAAGTAACGCTGCTTACTAGATTTGTTTCCCCAACAGTGTCCACATTCCCGTACATGACCCACTTCTGCATCTTGTCCAGGAAGTACCAGACATACTTAGCTGGTAACAAGGGTTTGCCTGGCAGAACCTGGGTAGACAGTCGCCGCAGTTCCAGTATCACGGTCTTGGCTGTGTTGGTGAGGGTGAAGTTTTGGTTGTCAGAAAAATCTGCATGCCAGACATCACGACCCAACAAGACCAACAAGCCACTCACCGACATTTCCAGTGTGGCTGAGTCCAGGCGAGGCAGGTCAACACTGTTCTGACTGGGGTCACAAAAGGCTCGTTCAATACAGATGACCTGATTGGGTCGGAGGTTCATCCAGCGACCGGATTTCTGCCTCACCTGCCAATGGAAATGCTGTGAGGCATGAAGCAGAGGACACCCAGTGGCTTCCAAAATGCACACATCCTCCACTGAATCATAGCAAATTGCTGGTGTGGTTACATTCCCTAGAAGATAATGTGACCAAAGTGTTTTATTCTCCGTTTTATCATTTTTGGATTTTGAATTCGTTGACTGTGAATTTGAAATAATTTTACTACTCTCATATTTTTTGAAAAGCTTTATCTCATCTTCATCTCCAGAGACAGAATTATTGCCATTACTCTCTTCTGATGATTGAGTCTCGTGTCTCTTTTCTAAAGTCTTACCACTGACAGATGGCTTCTTGTTTTCCAGAGAGTTTTTCTTACCACTTTTTCCCGTTTGATTGTTTGAGCTTACAGATGATGTAGGATTATTTTCATTTTTCTTGGGTTGGTCTGAAGCCTGAGACAAGCTGGGATTGGCTTGCATCAGCATGGCCACAATGTCCCTCGGCAATTCATTGGTTGAAAATCCCCGCATTTTCAACAGCCGGCAGCAGGAAGGACTCAGAAGGTTATGGCTCAGCTGACAGTCCGAACGGGAGCACTGAGCCCGGCCTGTAATGAAGCTGAGACACACATGCAGCTGCTGACAGTCTGACTGGTTACAGCTGGACTGGTTGTATGCAGCACAGATGTCCAGTGGTTTCTGGCTCTGGCCTTGATTTCCGTACAAAAACTGCAGTAGTTGTGCGAGAACCTTATGTTGAAGATGATCAAGGTAGAGGGATTTAAGAACTCTGAGGTTATGGTTGGTATGCCAGTGATGTCCCATTCCACAGTCCTGCCCAGCATCACACCTGCTCACAGCCATATTAGGACAAATGTGCAGGTTGTTGCAGCTGGTCAGATCTTGGCATCCACCAGGCCCACAGTGTGCTGCACAAATGTCCAGTTGTGGTCTCAGCTGGACTTCCTCGTCCTGCAGATAGAAAACTAGATCATAGCGAGACACTGTGGCTCGTACAGCTGCTGGTGTCAGCTGTTGCTGCTCCATCAGCTGCAGGAGACTGGCAGAGAAGGTTGGCTGGCCAGTCAGAGCCTTTACCAGCTGGTGAGGCTCCACCTGACGATCTCTGCTCAATCCAACCTGTTCTCTGTTGTCATTATTGTTCCTGTGATACCTCCTTGCACCTCCCTGGCCCCCTAGTGTGTCACCAACCTCTCTCTCGTCCTGCCAGAGGCCCCTGCCACCCTCTTGTGTCCGGTGATATGGATCTCCCTCATCTTTTAGGCAACTTTCCTCTCTTGGCCTCTGCAACATAAAAGATAATCTTAAAGAATCTGATTAAACTCTAACAGATATAATTGGTTCCATGTCATCTCAACCAGTAGACCATTTCAACCAGGAGCTCTCATCCTCTCAACCAGTGCCAACTTAACCCAGACCAACCAAACCAGTGCCAAAATACAGTACTAACTTAACCTAACCTAACCTAACCGTATTGGTTGATTTGGTACTTGTTGAAATGGTCTACTGGTTGAGTTGACCGGTCACTGATAGAATTAACTGCAACAAGGTCATTATATTTTTTTATACACATACAGCATATATATATATATATATATATATATATATATAATGTATTTGTTGAGTGATTGGAGTAAGCTAACTGTTGACGAGTTCAGTAGCTCTTCTGGAAACAAAATGATGGCCTGTGGTATTATGTTTGGTGTTAAGCCTTCATATTTGCACTAACTGGCAAAAGTTGTCATTATGCTGTGTACCCATAACTGCGCTTACAATTGGTTAATTTAAATAGTATATGGTAAATGGCCTTAAGAAGACCCATACAGACCTACCTGCTCATAACGGTCTTGAGGCTGTACAGAGTGATCTCGAGGTGTGAAGTCCCTGTCCATTCCTCGGCCGCATCCTCCACCTCTTTGCCTCCATCGGTTTCTATCTCTTCCTCTACCACTACCACTGCCTCCTCTGCCAATACCATCTCTGCCGTTATAATTTCTGCCACCTCCTCGGCCACCTCTATCTCTGCCATCACCATCTCTTGAAAAGCCATCTCTGCCACCACCGCCTCTCCAACCACCACCCCTTTCACCTCCTCTGTTGCCTCTGCCAGCGTGCTCCCCTCTTGGTGAATTTACTGTTGATGGATGATGGAAAACCAATTTAGTATAAACTACTGTATATACAATAGGAGGCTGCAAGGAAAAGTGGTAGTATTCTGGACTTGGTCGCTGGAGGACTTCATTGGTGGCTTTGGTTATCCGACACTCACATATTGGTTAACCCGGGAACTGCCGGGAGACTCTTTAAGAGTTCCCCTGGCGGACTGCGGGAAGACTCTTAAGAGTCAGAGAAAAAAAAAATCAACTTTTAACATCGAACATTTTTATTTATTTTTATTTTTGGCCCCTGGGCCATGCAAAATATCACTCCTCTACCTCCCCTCCTTCCCCACTTTCCTCCCCTCCTTCAGTTATCACCTATTTTCCCTGTTATTCCCTTATTCTGAGGTATATTTTCGTGCTAACATTAGCGAGTTGCAAGCAGGGCGTTGTCATCACTGATAGCAAGCGAGTGCAAGAGAGAGAGAGAGAGAGAGAGAGTATCGATCGACTGTGTCTCAGTGGCCTTGGGGGAAATTGGCGGGAAAGCAGGTTGCCTCACCCATACATTCTATAACTCGAGCCTATATCTCCGATTTTGACCATCCAAACGCTGTTTTCACTCGTTTTATTGTTTCAGGTTAATACCTTTATAATCAACCCATAATAGGCGCGTATGGATAAGTATTAATGCTATTTATGGTAAAATTAATATTTTAGTGACGGAAACACCTCAAATACATGCGCACAGGCAGAGGTGTCTAATTACCCCCATGTGCACTTCTTAGGTTAAGGACTACACACGTAACTAATATAACACTACATTAGTATTTAACATTCACTTCTCACCATGCATACAATATTACTAGGCCAGAGTGAGTTACTGTTATATGGTTCAGAGGATTTCTTTGTTATCATCCTATTAGGGATAGGCCGGTCATGCAGTGACCATTCAAGGCTTCCACTGGTAATGCTAAAAGAACATATATTATTAATTTGAAATTATCACCCACCTGTCAACAATGCAACAGACTTTATCAATATTATCATAACTTTACTCCTATCATGAGAGATAACCAGATAAAGAGACAATTACAATTTTTTGCCAGCTCCTATGTATTCCCATTTCTGAGAGTAGTGGGGTAAAATTTAACTACCGATATCGTGATCATCTAGAATACAGACAAAACAACAACTGCACAATAATGTAATGATATTCCAGTAGTTAACAAATGAACTATTGCCCCTCCGTGGACATGAACATATCCTATCACAATGGATATTATTTTAGATCTAGCTAATAGAGGAATTATAGCTTTTCAACCATCATAACTCATAGACGTAATAAATATGTTTATTAAATATTTTCCCACTTGCATCAATGGCCTAAGAAATATGGCAGAGGGTACAATGGGGAACTACAGTAGGTCACCTCTACGAATACCTCCATACATAACTTTCTTTCCAAAACAATCCCATCCTTCCCTCCTGACCTTAAAACCTCCTCCCTTCACTTCCTCACCCTCCTCCCGCCTCACTTGCATTGGGTGCTTTCACGACTGCAGTGAAAGGGTTAAAGCACCCCTGATGTGTGTTTCTATAATTTTTTCCATTATTGTATGCCTTTGCGTATTCTTTTAAGTATATAACTCAAAACAAAATATCCTCTGATGCTTTTTGGGTTAACACTTGGTTTTTAATGGCATGTAAACAAAATGTCTGGCACTTTCATACATATTGATAAAAGTTAGTTTCTGGTCACTAATATGAAAACTTGATTGATTGTGAGGCAGCGCAAGAGTTGATCCTTTTTATTTATACCAAACATCTTTCTACAGGTGTCCATGGAAGGAGTACTGAAATACAAAAGATTTTCGACGTAATTCGTGCAGCACAGGAAGTGTTCTGACTTATGCTCGTGACTTCGGTGTCGCCTGGGGTAAGTTGACTTAATTACTTATTGTAATTTTCACTGCATATTTTTATCAGGATTGAAAATTGTAGGCCTACAACCATTGTTTGGTCCTCATCATTATCAGTGCATATAAGAGCAAGAGAGATAAGTGGATAAGAGCGAGTGAATAACAATTATTCGATCAAGCAATCTTGATTGAAAAAAATCCTATACTCAGCCATCTGAGAGCAATCCCTGGATCAATTAATCAACAGACGAACGTGCTAGTCACTCCACCACACTGACATTAAGACTTATTGCAACCAGGTATACTATCTGGGTTGACATATTGACAATAAAGCAAATATATTACACTATAACTCTTAACTAGTGGTTCTTGTGATAGCTCTCAGTAAGTAGAGATTTATAGTATATATATATATATATATATATATATATATATATATATATATATATATATATATATATATATATATATATATATATATATATATATATATATACAGTAGGTTGCTGCAGTATACTCACTATGTTGAAGGATATTACCGACGTCATAGGCTTCCTGAAGGAGATCCTCCCTTCTGCCACCTCCTCCTCCTTTCAGCATTTCTTTCACTTACTCAACCTGATGATATTGTTATAGGTGCACTGTATAAAAAGGTGTGTACAAGATACACATAGTCAAATGGGGTATATTAAGGGGACATTTATATTTATTTGTTCATTTGTTTTGTATTTGTTATTTGGTTTAGTTCCTCCCAAGACCTCCACCAAGCTTAACAAAAATACCCTCAAGACCACCCATCGAGATAAATTTGTGTATTTTTCGATAGTTTTCCTTGCTAAATTACAGGAAAAATTAACACTTAAATGGCACAAAAGGTCTTGGAATCGCTAACTAATGGGGCGAACATTTTAAAATGTCAAAACTAATGGGGCTAAGCATGAGGGAGAAGAGGGCCTCAGAAAAATAAAAACACCTTAAGTGAAAACATGCCCTTAACCCCTTCTGTACCGGTGATGTACTTTGCATTATATTCTGGCGACTATTTGAAGATTTTGTACAGCTTAGGAAGGCCGTCTACTCATTGAAAGGCTACATACCATCTCAATTAATCTTTTTAGCTACCATATGTTCTTCCTAAGCTTCATAAAAATCGCCTAAATGTAGGTGAAATCAAATAAAAAAGACGTCACCGGTACAGAAGGGATTAATGTTGACCCTTGGCTCTCTGTGATGGTACGGTACTGCTGTGTGCGTGTGGAATTTATGGGTCTGCTGGCCCCGAACAAGACACGAGCTTATCAGGGTTACCAAGTCCGCTAGATAGTAAATGAAACCCAAAAATTGCTTGAATAATTCCACAATCTCTAAACCATCTTAAATGAATGCGGAAAATTGCTTGAATAGTGTCACAATCGCCACTATCGCTCTAAAATGGCCCAAATCTCCAGAATATTGCTAGAATTCAAATAGCTGTATGTTAAAATGTGCTGCTAGATCGAAATAAATACCTCTAGATCGAGCGGGAAGGTAGCTAAATTGGCAACCCTGACTTTCGTAGAATTTTGGGATCTGGCTCGTGAACAATACATGAACCAACAATGTCGTAAACTTCTAACGTATCTGTGGATTTGGTCACTTAACCGTTTCAGTATGCATGGACACCTTCGTTAAGCTTATCTTGGCTATCATGAGACGATTTATTCAGTTGGCATGGATCTGTGGGAGTCGGAGGATTAACTGAGACGGATATAATAATAATATTACCCCTTTGATTCCTAGAGGGCCTTGCGAACCTGAGTAAAATCGTCTAATGCTAGCCAGAATGTTACGAAAAGTGGACCGTCCTAATACCGAAAGGGTTAATCAGCTGATAACGCTAAATTAATCACCCCGCAATAGTCACCTGATAATACTTCCGCGAAACTTTTGTGCTTATCACCATCCATATCTGAACCACATGTAACGATTATTATACACTAACAGATATAGGGGTGAAAAAGGTCATTAAAGTGTCCATAATACTCTAGTGGTAGTAATAAACCCCCTACAGGACACACACATCACAGCATGTGATTAAGTGTTTTACTGTTACTGTGTGAGCATCCTGGATTCGAATCCACGGACTGCCACATGTGTTTGTAAATTTCATTAATCGATTTTAGGAGTATAGTTGGTTGTTGGAAGGAATATATATATATATATATATATATATATATATATATATATATATATATATACTGTATATATATGCGAATATGCTTCCACACTAAAGGTGTGTAGAAAAGGGTAGGTTCACTGCACAAAGTTTAAAAAATGTTAGTGCTAAAATTAAATTGCATCTAAAATATATTGCATGCACAAAATAAGGGTTTAAAAAGTATGTCTGAGTATCTTAGATCTGAGTATCTGAGTATGTTAGAAGGCTCGGACTGTTGTGTACATATTAAAATAATGTTTATGTAAAAGTGTTAAAATGTATTTCTCTACTTTCGTAGATCTTCAGTTATTATAAAAATTTGCAAGAGTGCTGGCTCCAGAGTCAGGTATTTGTTCTGTACTCTTCTGTGGATCTCCAGTCACTGGTTTAGACAATAAAATGTTTGTCTTAGGTTATGATAGTTAAATATACTTCGTTCTTGTTCCAATATTGTTTTTCGTTCAGTCTATTTATAGTTCTTTATTCAAATGAGGCTTGAATTTATTTATGAAGTGACTTTCTTTACTCTTTCTCAAAGCAACGTCATCTTTCTTTACTTTGTAAAAGGGCATTATATTAAAATTAGGAGATTTATCTTTAGCACATTTTGATATGTGAGTACTAACATAATATAGCCCTGTGTTATGTCTAATGTGGTCCCTGTGCAGGTTTGTTCTAAGTCTAAGATTCGAAGTCTCGCCAATGTAGATGGAATTACAGCCATTACAACGAATCACGTAGATACAATTGAGCGTGGAACAATTCATATTATGATTAATTTCAAATGTGTAATTAGTATCTACAAATTTGAATTGATTCCCTTCTATTATTTGTGTGTATAATTTGCATCTTGGGTTACCACATTTCGTCACCCCTTGATTTTGTACCGTATTGAATCTGGCCTTGGTAAGTTGGTTAGCAAATTCTTAAGGTTACTGGGTTGTTTCTTCGACTTTATTAATGAAACATCTTTAAATATATGCTTAGTTTCTTGAGAGGTTTTTAATAGGGCAATTGCGGATTTTGCTCCACTGAAATGATCATCGAAGTTTGGATTGTATGTACTTATGTATGGTAGTATATCATTGGATGTATTGTCAGTTGCTTTATCACTGGTGCGTATAGTACGCTGATGGAGATCTGCTTTGCGCGACTTATTCCATTATTTATTATGCCTTTAGGATAATTACGAGCCAATAAAAAGTCTTTTAATTCACTTAATCTTATATCTCAGAGTAGGTTCTGAAACAATTGTGTAAATTCTGCCTATATATATATATATATATATATGGTGTGGTGGAGTGGTCTTGCCACTGGCCTGGTAATCCAAAGGTCCCGGGTTCAAATCCCGATGTATCAATGGGAAGATATTATTGGGATGGAATTTGTGCTGTACCTGGTATCAGTGCATTACCACAAGCCCACCGAAACGTCAATAAAATACCCTCATTGTTCCCTGATTAAATAGCACTGTATGAATATTCCCATATTCAAAATATGCTATAGGGGTGCAATGCCTGGTGAGTTATCTGCTCAACAGGTGGCGTTGTGTGTGTGTAAGTGTGAGAGTCCGAGTGTAGGGGGTGAGACTGAAGCACGGGAACGAGGTGGCTTCAGAGATGGGGTCGTTTCGGGCCATGAGTGAGCACTGTGCCTCATGTGAAGGCAAGATGGCAGGTGCTCGTTGTACTCTACGTGCTTCACATGTCTCACTCCCTAGACTGGAACAAGACCTCACGGGCTTCACTGTTCATTGTAAAGCGGTGAATGTTAAGGCTCTCAGCCTATGCCCGAGAGGAAGTAAGTTGGAATATAGAAAAAAAAAAAAAAAAAAAAAAATATATATATATATATATATATATATATATATATATATATATATATATATATACAGTATATATATATATATATATATACTTTTTTCCATTATATACTGTATATATATATATGGTACGATTTTAGTTACTGGACACCTATTTGACAGGTACCGCCAACGATTTAATACATATTTTTTTTTCGGTTTCCACGCATCCAACACCAAGCTACACCCTTTTCTGGTGTACGAAACACTAAAAAAAGCAATGGGGACACTTTAATAATGATAATATGAGACGAAATATAAAGACAACTCGGTTGCGTTCGTGGAAGTAGCGTCGCTTTGTTTACTTTACGCTCGGAGTGACTTCCCGGTCCCGCCACCTTGGCGGTCGACTTAAAATGGCTAAGCTTGTTGGATAATTTTTTTGATAAAAACTTGCGTTATAGGGCGTGGGATACAGGACAGGGTTGAGGGGGGGGGGGGGGGGCTCTGCCCCCCCTCACCCCACCCGTGAATTATAATAATCGTCATCTATGTGGCCAGCAGGGGGCAAGTAAAACAGCTGGCCGTAGTAACCTCGAGTGTCCTGGGTAAACAAACTGCGACGATCCGAAGCGACGACGGACTCCCCCGCCGCCGATTTTCGGCCCAAACGCCGTTTTATTCTCGCCGAAAACCACATTTAAAAAGTTATTATATCGTTTTCAATACTATTACCGGACCAGAAAAAGGTGTAGCTTGGTGTTGGATGCGTGGAAACCGAAAACAAATATGTATTAAATCCTCGGTGGTACCTGTCAAATAGGTGTCCAGTAACTAAAATCGTACCATATATATATATATATATATATATACAGTATATAATGGAAAAAAGTATATATATATACTGTATATA
Source organism: Paralithodes platypus (assembly GCA_032716605.1). Lineage (NCBI taxonomy): Eukaryota > Metazoa > Arthropoda > Malacostraca > Decapoda > Lithodidae > Paralithodes > Paralithodes platypus. The sequence continues at coordinate 5,790,928 of CM064530.1, read as the reverse complement.
TATATATAGTATATATATATACAGTATACTGTATATACATATGTATATACTGTATATATATATACAGTATATAATGGAAAAAAGTAAAACACTTAATCACAATGTCATGCTGTGATGTGTGTACAAGGAGGGTACACACACACTGACAGACACGGTGATTACAATACTATGCTAACCCTACCGCTTCCATAACCGCTACCGCAATCACCACCACCATCACTACTACTACCACAATCACCACCACCGTCACTACCACTACCACAATCACCACCACCATCACTACCACAATCACCATCACCATCAAGTTCACTACCATCATTACCGTTCAGTAGATCTCAACCAGTACCAACTAATCCAAGGCTATTTTAGAAGGAAAACAAATAACAATAGATCACCTCCGCCAGCACCATAGGCTTTATAACTTGCTAGAGGTTAGTAGGGGTTCACGATACCTGCCCTACTTGCTTGGAACAGGGTATAGTAAGATATAGCATTGCTAGAGGTTAGTAGGATGACACTATACCTGGCCTACCTACATGGAACCGGATATAGTCAAGATATGCACTACCTATGCTGGAGGTTAGTAAGGGTTCCATGTCATCTCAACCAGTAGACCATTTCAACCAGTAGCTCTCAACCAGTGCCAAATTAACCCAGACCAACCAAACCAGTGCCAAAATATAGTACTAACCTAACCTAACCTAACCGTATTGGTTGATTTTTGTACTGGTTGAAATGGTCTACTGGTTGAGTTGACCGGTCACCGTTAGTAAGGGTTCCCGATATCTGCCCTACTTGCTTGGAACAGGGTATAGTCAAGATATAGCATTGCTGGAGGTTTGTAAGAGTTCACGAAATCTGGCCTACCTACCTGGAATCGAGTATAGTCAAGCTATGCACTATACCAGTAACCCGTGACAACAGCTTGGGATCAATACCGATACACCCAGAGTCCACACTGCTGTTTTAAGGGGAGGTATTAGGTTTTTCTGGACCCCCTTCTCACATACTTAGCCCTATTAGTTGTGAGTAGCTAAGACGTTGCCTCATTAGTTTGACAATTTTAAGATCTTTCGCTCCATTTTTGTCAATTTTTAAGACCTTTCTTGCCATGAGGGATAAGGGTTCCTGAGAAACCAACCATCCCTCCTTAACCCTTAGAGGATTATGACGCGTTTTAGCAGTTATATGGGCTATTATATGACGATTTTAATTAGATTAGGAAGGGTACATGGAAATCAGAAAGTTAACCGAGACAACCTTTACCCTTTTAATTACCACAGATCCTTCCTTCCTAAGCTGCAAACAATCGTCTAATGAGAATCAGAATAAACTGTCAATACACGTCATGATTCTCAAAGGGTTAAGGGGTATGATCATAGTTATAAATGGAAGTTCATGAACCTCTCCCCAGTTCTCACTACTTGATACGTTTGCTAACCTCATCGAAATTTCAATACTTGTTTTTAGCGTCTTCTTAGCCACAGATAGCGACGAATATTTACTTGTCTGGATATGGATACTTGCTCTCTAGATATTTATACACTGTAATCCATGCCGTTCAAAGTTCTCAGCTATCTCCATCACTCGGATTGGAGGATATAAATATACCTTTCTCCTGTGGTCTTCCTTCCTACGAACCATGGTATGCACTCACTCGTCCAGCACACGTCAGACTCAGATCAATTAACTCGGACCTGTTTTCTGTGGTGCTGAGAACAGTAATAGGAGAAACTTTACTGTATTTTTCACACTCACCCTTTATACCAAGCATGCATGAACCTCCTCTACTTGCCCAATTAGCCTTAGCAAAAACGCGTGAGTGAGTGAGGGAGACAACAGGCAGAATTGCCTGTATCGAGTGCCTCCCCAGAGTTGAAAGAGTGACAGGGCCAAAATCAAGAGACGTTCAAGCCAAAATGCCTGGACACACGGAGTTTGACGCAATTTAAGTCATAGGAAGAGGGAAAGACTACTTTATTATTATTATTATTATTATTATTATTATTAGTAGTAGTATTAGTAGTAGTAGTAGTAGTAGTAGTATTACAAGGTAGGAGGCTATATATTATATATTTTGTATTTTTTGTTCCCCCTTCAACACAAACCCCAATACTCTTGAACACGTTTACGCTGAAGGATGGTGTATTTGTGTGTGTAAATGTGAGTGAAAGTGTATGTTTATGTCACATGTGTGAGCGTATAATTGCGATGGGAGTGTTGCAAGAAACTTTCAAAATATATCATAGTTATTGCTTTCGATTACGTTTTCTTTTAATATCGTATGAGAGAGAATGGTTAATTATAAGGTATACAAAGCTATAATAATATAATCTCCAGTTAATTATTATATATATATTTTTTTTTTAAATTGTAACAATACTTCTTATATTATGTATAATAAATATAAAGTGTTACATAATACGCTTTTTGCGATGATCTGAGGTAAAAATAAAGACAAACGATGCAGATGAAAGATATGGTGAGTCTGTAAGAGAATGTCGACATTTTAGTTTACTGAAAAGAGACGTGTCGGACGAAGTAATTGATAGTCTACTCTAAAACCTCAGACGTGTCGGACGTAGTAAACAGTTCTCTGTTTTCTGCTTGAGTGTTTTAGTGTTTTAGTGTTCATCAAAATGACCGTAAACTTGATGCAGTCATACAACCCCCAACTGAACAAAGTGGTTATTCCCCACATTGGGATCCACCGCGAGCTGCTGTCAAAATCTTACCTGGGAAACCACTTCGAAATGTACCAATTTCACCATAACGATCCCTTCACCTTGCTGCCAGGCCACGGGATGTTCTTCATGAGTTCCTGTGTGGATGTTGAGCTGCTGATTCCCGACGGTGTGCCCAACCCTTTCCCCGGTGAGGACACCCACATGACGGTCCTGTGGCGAGGGTTAGATGGAGAGTTCATTTATTTTGACTCTGCCTCCCCTCTCTTCATCAGGCGTGGGGTGTTCGATATTGTACATCGGATGAGTGATTCGGGCCCCAGCGTGGTTTACAGTCTCACTGAGGAAATGCAAGGGGATGGCCTGGGCACGTGCTACTTCCTTTGCAATGCCTTCGCCTGGTTTGCATCGGGCAATCCACACATCCCTACTGGTGATTTGCTAGATCACTTCCTAGACTACATGTTGCCCGATCCTGACCTGAAGGCCGTGCAGGTTGTTGAGATTCTTTTCAGGCAGGCGGGTGTAGGGTTCTCTGTGTGGGATTCAGAGGACACTTGGGACGTTATTTGCACATGACAACTAATGCCTGCCTGACCTAACATCCACAATATATCTCGGCCTGTCAGATATAGCTTAACTAGTACAAAACGTAATGATCGTGATCAAAATAAAGGTCAATAACCGTATTTGGGTTATCATTAGACGAGTTTATGGGGCTATAGAATAATCTCTAGGAATTAAAGAGGTAATTTCGATATAAATTACCTCTATAAATCCTACAATTTCTTCCTAAGCTTAATATACTAATCTAATAATAGCCATCATAGAAGGAGAGAATTCGCCTTGATATACTGAAAGGACTTAATATATATAGGGATTAAAACACCTATAAGTCTACACTAGGAGAAATTAATGGTATGACAAGGGCATGAACAAGGTATACAAGATCATTTGTTGCATTGATAGTGATTCATCTTTCTATTCCTATATACAATGGGTTTAACCCCTTCTGTACCGGTGACGTATTTTTTTTACTACTTCATTCTGGCTACTATTAGATGATTTATTCAGTTTATAAAGGACCTCCAACAATTAACATGCTTCGAACTATCTTACTTACGCCTCTTTACTACAACAGATCCTTCTTAAACTGCACACAATCGTCTAAATATAGCTAGAATAAAATACAAAATACGTCGCCGGTACAGAAGGGGTTAATACCACCAATGTACCTGTGTAAAGGTACATTAATATGGACACTTAAATTTGCCTTTTCATACCCATAATCTTTGAGAGAATAGTTAATACCCTTTTCAATACGACGGCGTCAATTAATTGTAAGGGAGCCCACCTCGCTTTTTTTTTTCTTTCTCTCCCTCTCTCTTTGGCTTGTATCAATTCGGCCCCATTCAGCCTACTGTTTTAAGACGTTTACCCCCATCCAGGTGTCAATATTTTCCTGGCGAGCTGTAGCGAGCCAGCATATAATATATATATATGTTTTGACAGCAAGCTAAATTTGTACATCTTTCGATAGAAAAATTTATCCGGCGAAGCCGGATTTCTCCATACAATGCTGGCTCGCTATCGCTCGCCAGGAAGATATCGATACCTGGATGGTGATAAAAGTCTTAAAACAGTTGGCTGTATGGGGCCGAATGGATACAAGCCAGAGAAAGAGAGAACAGGAGAGAAAGATAAACAAAAAAACCGGTGACCCCCCATAACAATGGGGGAAAAAATCAACTCAAGATCTCAAGGAATCGAAGGGGTACACACAATCACAATTAGCTTTTGGAGTTCATAGGTCCTTTCTAAGCTTGACCGTATCTAAGCTTGACCGACTATTTGAAGATTTTGTACAGCTTAGGAAGGCCGTCTACTCATTGAAAGGCTACATACCATCTCAATTAATCTTTTTAGCTACCATATGTTCTTCCTAAGCTTCATAAAAATCGCCTAAATGTAGGTGAAATCAAATAAAAAAGACGTCACCGGTACAGAAGGGATTAATGTTGACCCTTGGCTCTCTGTGATGGTACGGTACTGCTGTGTGCGTGTGGAATTTATGGGTCTGCTGGCCCCGAACAAGACACGAGCTTATCAGGGTTACCAAGTCCGCTAGATAGTAAATGAAACCCAAAAATTGCTTGAATAATTCCACAATCTCTAAACCATCTTAAATGAATGCGGAAAATTGCTTGAATAGTGTCACAATCGCCACTATCGCTCTAAAATGGCCCAAATCTCCAGAATATTGCTAGAATTCAAATAGCTGTATGTTAAAATGTGCTGCTAGATCGAAATAAATACCTCTAGATCGAGCGGGAAGGTAGCTAAATTGGCAACCCTGACTTTCGTAGAATTTTGGGATCTGGCTCGTGAACAATACATGAACCAACAATGTCGTAAACTTCTAACGTATCTGTGGATTTGGTCACTTAACCGTTTCAGTATGCATGGACACCTTCGTTAAGCTTATCTTGGCTATCATGAGACGATTTTATTCAGTTGGCATGGATCTGTGGGAGTCGGAGGATTAACTGAGACGGATATAATAATAATATTACCCCTTTGATTCCTAGAGGGCCTTGCGAACCTGAGTAAAATCGTCTAATGCTAGCCAGAATGTTACGAAAAGTGGACCGTCCTAATACCGAAAGGGTTAATCAGCTGATAACGCTAAATTAATCACCCCGCAATAGTCACCTGATAATACTTCCGCGAAACTTTTGTGCTTATCACCATCCATATCTGAACCACATGTAACGATTATTATACACTAACAGATATAGGGGTGTGAAAAAGGTCATTAAAGTGTCCATAATACTCTAGTGGTAGTAATAAACCCCCTACAGGACACACACATCACAGCATGTGATTAAGTGTTTTACTGTTACTGTGTGAGCATCCTGGATTCGAATCCACGGACTGCCACATGTGTTTGTAAATTTCATTAATCGATTTTAGGAGTATAGTTGGTTGTTGGAAGGAATATATATATATATATATATATATATATATATATATATATATATATATATATATACTGTATATATATGCGAATATGCTTCCACACTAAAGGTGTGTAGAAAAGGGTAGGTTCACTGCACAAAGTTTAAAAAATGTTAGTGCTAAAATTAAATTGCATCTAAAATATATTGCATGCACAAAATAAGGGTTTAAAAAGTATGTCTGAGTATCTTAGATCTGAGTATCTGAGTATGTTAGAAGGCTCGGACTGTTGTGTACATATTAAAATAATGTTTATGTAAAAGTGTTAAAATGTATTTCTCTACTTTCGTAGATCTTCAGTTATTATAAAAATTTGCAAGAGTGCTGGCTCCAGAGTCAGGTATTTGTTCTGTACTCTTCTGTGGATCTCCAGTCACTGGTTTAGACAATAAAATGTTTGTCTTAGGTTATGATAGTTAAATATACTTCGTTCTTGTTCCAATATTGTTTTTCGTTCAGTCTATTTATAGTTCTTTATTCAAATGAGGCTTGAATTTATTTATGAAGTGACTTTCTTTACTCTTTCTCAAAGCAACGTCATCTTTCTTTACTTTGTAAAAGGGCATTATATTAAAATTAGGAGATTTATCTTTAGCACATTTTGATATGTGAGTACTAACATAATATAGCCCTGTGTTATGTCTAATGTGGTCCCTGTGCAGGTTTGTTCTAAGTCTAAGATTCGAAGTCTCGCCAATGTAGATGGAATTACAGCCATTACAACGAATCACGTAGATACAATTGAGCGTGGAACAATTCATATTATGATTAATTTCAAATGTGTAATTAGTATCTACAAATTTGAATTGATTCCCTTCTATTATTTGTGTGTATAATTTGCATCTTGGGTTACCACATTTCGTCACCCCTTGATTTTGTACCGTATTGAATCTGGCCTTGGTAAGTTGGTTAGCAAATTCTTAAGGTTACTGGGTTGTTTCTTCGACTTTATTAATGAAACATCTTTAAATATATGCTTAGTTTCTTGAGAGGTTTTTAATAGGGCAATTGCGGATTTTGCTCCACTGAAATGATCATCGAAGTTTGGATTGTATGTACTTATGTATGGTAGTATATCATTGGATGTATTGTCAGTTGCTTTATCACTGGTGCGTATAGTACGCTGATGGAGATCTGCTTTGCGCGACTTATTCCATTATTTATTATGCCTTTAGGATAATTACGAGCCAATAAAAAGTCTTTTAATTCACTTAATCTTATATCTCAGAGTAGGTTCTGAAACAATTGTGTAAATTCTGCCTATATATATATATATATATATATGGTGTGGTGGAGTGGTCTTGCCACTGGCCTGGTAATCCAAAGGTCCCGGGTTCAAATCCCGATGTATCAATGGGAAGATATTATTGGGATGGAATTTGTGCTGTACCTGGTATCAGTGCATTACCACAAGCCCACCGAAACGTCAATAAAATACCCTCATTGTTCCCTGATTAAATAGCACTGTATGAATATTCCCATATTCAAAATATGCTATAGGGGTGCAATGCCTGGTGAGTTATCTGCTCAACAGGTGGCGTTGTGTGTGTGTAAGTGTGAGAGTCCGAGTGTAGGGGGTGAGACTGAAGCACGGGAACGAGGTGGCTTCAGAGATGGGGTCGTTTCGGGCCATGAGTGAGCACTGTGCCTCATGTGAAGGCAAGATGGCAGGTGCTCGTTGTACTCTACGTGCTTCACATGTCTCACTCCCTAGACTGGAACAAGACCTCACGGGCTTCACTGTTCATTGTAAAGCGGTGAATGTTAAGGCTCTCAGCCTATGCCCGAGAGGAAGTAAGTTGGAATATAGAAAAAAAAAAAAAAAAAAAAAAAAAAAAAATATATATATATATATATATATATATATATATACTGTATATATATATATATATATACTTTTTTCCATTATATACTGTATATATATATATGGTACGATTTTAGTTACTGGACACCTATTTGACAGGTACCGCCAACGATTTAATACATATTTTTTTTCGGTTTCCACGCATCCAACACCAAGCTACACCCTTTTCTGGTGTACGAAACACTAAAAAAAGCAATGGGGACACTTTAATAATGATAATATGAGACGAAATATAAAGACAACTCGGTTGCGTTCGTGGAAGTAGCGTCGCTTTGTTTACTTTACGCTCGGAGTGACTTCCCGGTCCCGCCACCTTGGCGGTCGACTTAAAATGGCTAAGCTTGTTGGATAATTTTTTTGATAAAAACTTGCGTTATAGGGCGTGGGATACAGGACAGGGTTGAGGGGGGGGGGGGGGGGCTCTGCCCCCCCTCACCCCACCCGTGAATTATAATAATCGTCATCTATGTGGCCAGCAGGGGGCAAGTAAAACAGCTGGCCGTAGTAACCTCGAGTGTCCTGGGTAAACAAACTGCGACGATCCGAAGCGACGACGGACTCCCCCCGCCGCCGATTTTCGGCCCAAACGCCGTTTTATTCTCGCCGAAAACCACATTTAAAAAGTTATTATATCGTTTTCAATACTATTACCGGACCAGAAAAAGGTGTAGCTTGGTGTTGGATGCGTGGAAACCGAAAACAAATATGTATTAAATCCTCGGTGGTACCTGTCAAATAGGTGTCCAGTAACTAAAATCGTACCATATATATATATATATATATATATATACAGTATATAATGGAAAAAAGTATATATATATATACTGTATATATATATATACAGTATATATATATACAGTATATATATATATATATACTGTATATATATATACAGTATATAATGGAAAAAAGTAAAACACTTAATCACAATGTCATGCTGTGATGTGTGTACAAGGAGGGTACACACACACTGACAGACACGGTGATTACAATACTATGCTAACCCTACCGCTTCCATAACCGCTACCGCAATCACCACCACCATCACTACTACTACCACAATCACCACCACCGTCACTACCACTACCACAATCACCACCACCATCACTACCACAATCACCATCACCATCAAGTTCACTACCATCATTACCGTTCAGTAGATCTCAACCAGTACCAACTAATCCAAGGCTATTTTAGAAGGAAAACAAATAACAATAGATCACCTCCGCCAGCACCATAGGCTTTATAACTTGCTAGAGGTTAGTAGGGGTTCACGATACCTGCCCTACTTGCTTGGAACAGGGTATAGTAAGATATAGCATTGCTAGAGGTTAGTAGGATGACACTATACCTGGCCTACCTACATGGAACCGGATATAGTCAAGATATGCACTACCTATGCTGGAGGTTAGTAAGGGTTCCATGTCATCTCAACCAGTAGACCATTTCAACCAGTAGCTCTCAACCAGTGCCAAATTAACCCAGACCAACCAAACCAGTGCCAAAATATAGTACTAACCTAACCTAACTTAACCTAACCTAACCTAACCGTATTGGTTGATTTTTGTACTGGTTGAAATGGTCTACTGGTTGAGTTGACCGGTCACCGTTAGTAAGGGTTCCCGATATCTGCCCTACTTGCTTGGAACAGGGTATAGTCAAGATATAGCATTGCTGGAGGTTTGTAAGAGTTCACGAAATCTGGCCTACCTACCTGGAATCGAGTATAGTCAAGCTATGCACTATACCAGTAACCCGTGACAACAGCTTGGGATCAATACCGATACACCCAGAGTCCACACTGCTGTTTTAAGGGGAGGTATTAGGTTTTTCTGGACCCCCTTCTCACATACTTAGCCCTATTAGTTGTGAGTAGCTAAGACGTTGCCTCATTAGTTTGACAATTTTAAGATCTTTCGCTCCATTTTTGTCAATTTTTAAGACCTTTCTTGCCATGAGGGATAAGGGTTCCTGAGAAACCAACCATCCCTCCTTAACCCTTAGAGGATTATGACGCGTTTTAGCAGTTATATGGGCTATTATATGACGATTTTAATTAGATTAGGAAGGGTACATGGAAATCAGAAAGTTAACCGAGACAACCTTTACCCTTTTAATTACCACAGATCCTTCCTTCCTAAGCTGCAAACAATCGTCTAATGAGAATCAGAATAAACTGTCAATACACGTCATGATTCTCAAAGGGTTAAGGGGTATGATCATAGTTATAAATGGAAGTTCATGAACCTCTCCCCAGTTCTCACTACTTGATACGTTTGCTAACCTCATCGAAATTTCAATACTTGTTTTTAGCGTCTTCTTAGCCACAGATAGCGACGAATATTTACTTGTCTGGATATGGATACTTGCTCTCTAGATATTTATACACTGTAATCCATGCCGTTCAAAGTTCTCAGCTATCTCCATCACTCGGATTGGAGGATATAAATATACCTTTCTCCTGTGGTCTTCCTTCCTACGAACCATGGTATGCACTCACTCGTCCAGCACACGTCAGACTCAGATCAATTAACTCGGACCTGTTTTCTGTGGTGCTGAGAACAGTAATAGGAGAAACTTTACTGTATTTTTCACACTCACCCTTTATACCAAGCATGCATGAACCTCCTCTACTTGCCCAATTAGCCTTAGCAAAAACGCGTGAGTGAGTGAGGGAGACAACAGGCAGAATTGCCTGTATCGAGTGCCTCCCCAGAGTTGAAAGAGTGACAGGGCCAAAATCAAGAGACGTTCAAGCCAAAATGCCTGGACACACGGAGTTTGACGCAATTTAAGTCATAGGAAGAGGGAAAGACTACTTTATTATTATTATTATTATTATTATTATTATTAGTAGTAGTATTAGTAGTAGTAGTAGTAGTAGTAGTATTACAAGGTAGGAGGCTATATATTATATATTTTGTATTTTTTGTTCCCCCTTCAACACAAACCCCAATACTCTTGAACACGTTTACGCTGAAGGATGGTGTATTGTGTGTAAATGTGAGTGAAAGTGTATGTTTATGTCACATGTGTGAGCGTATAATTGCGATGGGAGTGTTGCAAGAAACTTTCAAAATATATCATAGTTATTGCTTTCGATTACGTTTTCTTTTAATATCGTATGAGAGAGAATGGTTAATTATAAGGTATACAAAGCTATAATAATATAATCTCCAGTTAATTATTATATATATATATTTTTTTTTTAAATTGTAACAATACTTCTTATATTATGTATAATAAATATAAAGTGTTACATAATACGCTTTTTGCGATGATCTGAGGTAAAAATAAAGACAAACGATGCAGATGAAAGATATGGTGAGTCTGTAAGAGAATGTCGACATTTTAGTTTACTGAAAAGAGACGTGTCGGACGAAGTAATTGATAGTCTACTCTAAAACCTCAGACGTGTCGGACGTAGTAAACAGTTCTCTGTTTTCTGCTTGAGTGTTTTAGTGTTTTAGTGTTCATCAAAATGACCGTAAACTTGATGCAGTCATACAACCCCCAACTGAACAAAGTGGTTATTCCCCACATTGGGATCCACCGCGAGCTGCTGTCAAAATCTTACCTGGGAAACCACTTCGAAATGTACCAATTTCACCATAACGATCCCTTCACCTTGCTGCCAGGCCACGGGATGTTCTTCATGAGTTCCTGTGTGGATGTTGAGCTGCTGATTCCCGACGGTGTGCCCAACCCTTTCCCCGGTGAGGACACCCACATGACGGTCCTGTGGCGAGGGTTAGATGGAGAGTTCATTTATTTTGACTCTGCCTCCCCTCTCTTCATCAGGCGTGGGGTGTTCGATATTGTACATCGGATGAGTGATTCGGGCCCCAGCGTGGTTTACAGTCTCACTGAGGAAATGCAAGGGGATGGCCTGGGCACGTGCTACTTCCTTTGCAATGCCTTCGCCTGGTTTGCATCGGGCAATCCACACATCCCTACTGGTGATTTGCTAGATCACTTCCTAGACTACATGTTGCCCGATCCTGACCTGAAGGCCGTGCAGGTTGTTGAGATTCTTTTCAGGCAGGCGGGTGTAGGGTTCTCTGTGTGGGATTCAGAGGACACTTGGGACGTTATTTGCACATGACAACTAATGCCTGCCTGACCTAACATCCACAATATATCTCGGCCTGTCAGATATAGCTTAACTAGTACAAAACGTAATGATCGTGATCAAAATAAAGGTCAATAACCGTATTTGGGTTATCATTAGACGAGTTTATGGGGCTATAGAATAATCTCTAGGAATTAAAGAGGTAATTTCGATATAAATTACCTCTATAAATCCTACAATTTCTTCCTAAGCTTAATATACTAATCTAATAATAGCCATCATAGAAGGAGAGAATTCGCCTTGATATACTGAAAGGACTTAATATATATAGGGATTAAAACACCTATAAGTCTACACTAGGAGAAATTAATGGTATGACAAGGGCATGAACAAGGTATACAAGATCATTTGTTGCATTGATAGTGATTCATCTTTCTATTCCTATATACAATGGGTTTAACCCCTTCTGTACCGGTGACGTATTTTTTTTACTACTTCATTCTGGCTACTATTAGATGATTTATTCAGTTTATAAAGGACCTCCAACAATTAACATGCTTCGAACTATCTTACTTACGCCTCTTTACTACAACAGATCCTTCTTAAACTGCACACAATCGTCTAAATATAGCTAGAATAAAATACAAAATACGTCGCCGGTACAGAAGGGGTTAATACCACCAATGTACCTGTGTAAAGGTACATTAATATGGACACTTAAATTTGCCTTTTCATACCCATAATCTTTGAGAGAATAGTTAATACCCTTTTCAATACGACGGCGTCAATTAATTGTAAGGGAGCCCACCTCGCTTTTTTTTTTCTTTCTCTCCCTCTCTCTTTGGCTTGTATCAATTCGGCCCCATTCAGCCTACTGTTTTAAGACGTTTACCCCCATCCAGGTGTCAATATTTTCCTGGCGAGCTGTAGCGAGCCAGCATATAATATATATATATGTTTTGACAGCAAGCTAAATTTGTACATCTTTCGATAGAAAAATTTATCCGGCGAAGCCGGATTTCTCCATACAATGCTGGCTCGCTATCGCTCGCCAGGAAGATATCGATACCTGGATGGTGATAAAAGTCTTAAAACAGTTGGGTGTATGGGGCCGAATGGATACAAGCCAGAGAAAGAGAGAACAGGAGAGAAAGATAAACAAAAAAACCGGTGACCCCCCATAACAATGGGGGAAAAAATCAACTCAAGATCTCAAGGAATCGAAGGGGTACACACAATCACAATTAGCTTTTGGAGTTCATAGGTCCTTTCTAAGCTTGACCGTATCTAATCCGAGGGAGGTCCTTTTTTAAATCACCCCTGTTTTGTTCTATTTGTTTGGCCATTTTAAGACGCTACACCCCCTTAGCTGTCGATTATAAGACGTTTTACCCCATTCAGACGTCAATTTTTCTAGGCAAAGTATGGGATACCAGCCTTCGGTCGGAATAATTTTCTGCCGAATGTAATACAGTATATATTGAACTTGAAGATGGAGCCTAGGTGGTCAGGTATTAGTGTTGGTGATTGTGGTAGTAATGGTGGATGGTACTGACAGTAGTGATGGTAGTTGTGGTAGTAATGGTGGTGGTATTGACAGTAGTGATGATAGTTGTGGTAGGTGACGGTTGTGACTTGTGACGGTTGTGGTAGGTGTGGTTGTGGTTTGTGACGCTTGTGGTTTGTGACGGTTGTGGTAGGTGACGCTTGTGGTTTGTGACGGTTGTGGTAGGTGATGGTTGTGATTTGTGACGCTTGTGGTTTGTGATGGTTGTGGTAGGTGACGCTCGTGGTTTGTGACGGTTGTGGTAGGTGTGGTTGTGATTTGTGACGGTTGTGGTAGTAAAATTAAAGGTTGGTATAATTATGTACCAATCGCTGTTATTGATTACTCCAACTCAGTCTACTGATTGTGGCAGTGATTGGTGTGGTTGTTGTGGTTTTGATAGGTGAGGTTGTGGTTGTGATTGGTATGGTTGTTGTGGTTGTGGTTGATGTAGTTGTGACTGTTGTGGTTGTGATTTGTGACAGTAGTGGTAGTTGTGGTATAGTCTGTTCATTCTAGGTTGGGGCAGAAATCGTAACCTTTAACCTCTCATAACTCAAAAAGGACTAGAGTAATCGAGCTAATATTTCTACCAAATAGGAAGACTTGGCTAGGGAATAGGTGTGGACATTGACAGCTCATTTGCTCTAGCCCTTTTTGAGTTACAGAGGTTACGATTTCTGCCCAACCTAGAATGAACGGACTATGGTACGATTAAGGGGGGATGGGCCGGTTTTCTGGACCACTTTCTCCCTCATGTTTAGCCCCCATTAGTTTTCAGATGTTAAAATGTTTGCCCCATTAGTTAGTCGATTTTAAGACATTTCGCCCCATTTCTTCGTCAATATTTAGACCTTTCGTGCTATTTAGGTGTCGATGTTTTCCCTGGCGAACGATAGTGAGCCTGTAATGTTGGAAGAATCGGCCTTCGACCGGGAAATTTTTCTACCGAAAAATGTACAAATTAATCTAAAAGGGGGATCTAATGGATGTTTTTTAAATTTGATGGAGATCTAAGGAGGAAACTTGAAAAATAATGAATACATGCAAAAATGATGGAGGTCTAGAGAGGACACTAAAAAAATAATTAATACATGCAAAAATAATGAATACATGCAAATATCGTCCAAAAAGTGAACCATCCCCCCTTAAAGGTTAGTATGTCATCCACTCACTGTTATTGATCACACCTACTCTCGGTCTGCCTTAGTCCTTGTAAAGTCAAAATCAATTAATCTACTGCTTTGCTTATAAACGGTGTCATTTGTACAGGACTTTGTTATGTCGATTTTGTTTTTAATATAGCAAAATGGGGGACTGGGTTTAGTTTGGGAAGGTGTTTTTGTTAGCGTACGACACAAACTAATATACAGTACATAGCTCGATAATGACAATAACACGCACATTCCTCAGTAAAAAATAAAAATAAACAAAATAAAGGCCCATTCATTGGAGATATCCTTCTCATTATATTCTGGCAACTATTAAACAATTGTATTCAGGTTAGGAAGGACGTCCACCCATTAACAGGTTAGAAAATATCCATATTAATCCTTTTAGCTACCAGAAAACCGGCCCATCTCCCCTTAAGCTGGTGCCAAACGAGCGCTTTTTCAGGCAATTTTTGATGAACAAGTTTTTTCACTGTACTATTTTGAGGTTAGTTTGCATTGGAATCGGAAACTATAATAATAATAATAATAATAATAATAATAATATTTATTCAGTTAGCAATTTACAGAGTTGGTACCACATAGTATGTTACAAATATGACATGTACCAGCCTTGCATAATTCCAACTAAGGATAGCCCAATAAGGCCGTTAGGCGTATTTCCATTGGGGTCCTTGTGGGATTAGGTTAGCTGGGGAAATGGGGAGGATTAAAAAAAAAAAAAAAAAAAAAAAAAAAACTTTTTAGAGAAAGTATTTCTAGGGGGTTATTTTAAGATACCTTACATCCTATAGTAAATATCAGTAATCCGTAATCAGTAATCATTTCAGTTTGGTTTGTCTATCTCTTATGTCGTATTTAGTAGTAGACATAAGCTTGGTGCTCCCTTCTCGCAGCTGTCCGGTTCAGGTGTTCCTTCAGGCTACGTCTGAAGGAATACAGTGTTCTCTTTTCACGGACTGACTTGGGTAGGTCGTTCCAGTCTTTGATGGCAGTGAAGAAGAATGTATGCTTACCCTGTCCTTGGATTCTCGGGACCTTAAAATTAAACATCCTGTTTCTTGTATTATGTCCACTCCTCTCATTTGCTTTAGCAAAATCATTCTTTAGATACTCTGGTGCTCTGTCATAGAAAATTTTGAAGGCATTGGTGAGCCTGATTTGTTTGGCCCTGTCAGAGACATTGAGCATACCTAGTGACTGAAGTTGTTCCTGGCCAACATGTGATCTGGGTCCTAGGTTCAGCATGAACCTAACCATTTTATTTTGAGTGACCTGAAGTTTGTGCTGTGCTGATTTAGATGATGCAGAGTACCAGGATGACACAGAATAGTCAAAATGACATTGAACAAGCGCTTGGCAGAGGGTCTTTTTGGTCGCCGCGGGGAAGCATCCCACCTGTCTATACAGGTATTTTATACGTGCTCTACACTTACTCAGGATAGATTCCAAAATTGTTTCACCTGACAAACTCGCGTCCAGTTTTAGTCCGAGATATTTAACTTGTGATACTGTTGTTATAGGAATATCATTACAGTTGACCGAGAAGCCCACAATGTCTTTCAGTTTGCGTTTTGTTCCACATAAGATGGCTTCCGTCTTGCCCAGGTGAAGAGATAGTCTATTGTCCACTAGCCATTCACTACATGTTTCTAGTTCTTTTGAAAGTGAAGCGGCAATACTTATTGGGTCTTTTCCTGAAACCAGAAGCACGCGGTCATCTGCATACAGTAATAATTTACATGAGACGCTCAGTTCCATGCTGTTCACATAACAGAGAAAGCGTAAGGGACCAAGGATGCTTCCCTGCGGGACCCCACAGTTAATTGGCATAGGATCAGATATATTATCATCAATTTTGACTCTTTGGGTTCTACCACTAAGATAAGATTTAAACCAGTTCACAGACCCTATGCCCATTGCTTGTAGTTTATTACATAGGATATCATGGTCTACTGTGTCAAACGCTTTTTGTAGATCAAGAAGATTGAAGGTAAATAATGCTAGGTGGCTGATTTTTTTTACATAGCTTGAATTTTGAAGATGCCAGACTACAATTGCTCATAAAAATTGACGGAAAGCCCACTCTTGTGACACTGCCTTGGTGGTAATAAACTCATCTAATATAAGGACAAAAAGACAAATTAATATCAGTATACCAAAATTTAATCAATGTTTTGATCCTTTGAATTTACAGTCTTTAAAATTTTCTAACTGTACAGTATATATATATATATACAGTATACTGTATATATATATATATATATATATATATATATATATATATATGAGCTAATAAATGTTTATATACTCCCAGTCGGACTTGAACCTCCGACATTCAGAACGAGTGTCCAAGCTTTCAATCCACTACACCACGCCGTAGTGAAGGGATAGAGGAGGGGGATTGAAAGGGTAGAGGGAGGAAGTAGAGGGAGCGGGTGAGGGGAGAAGTAGACAAAAGAAAGAGGTAGGAAGTCGAGGGTAGAGAGGGGGAGGAGGAGAGAAAGGGAGGGGGTGAAACACATGGAAGGGGAAGAGTGTAGATGATGGTGGTATGGAGACATGCCACTTAATCATTAATTGCATCCACTTCCCCGGCACTGGTGCGTTTGTTTAAAGTGTAAGTTTCCGATAGGAAGGTCGCAGTCACCCAATAAAACATTGCGGAAGGAAGGTCGTATTTGACAGGTTAACCCTTTGATTATCAGCGACGTTTGTTATATCTTATTCTAGCTATATATTATTTAGACAATGTTATGCAACTTTGGAAGGATCTGTGGTAGTTAAAAGGGTTGGTTGAGATAGTTTGAAACCTTATTATTGCTAGAGATCTTTCCTAAGTTGAATAAAATAATCTAATAGTTTGCCAGAATAGGATGAAAAAGGACGTCCCCGGTACTGAATGAATGGGTTAAACGCCATCACTCGTTCACAACACCTGCCTCAGGTTCACGTCTCGGAGTCGTTGGAGTGATAACAGTCAAGGGCATACATAGCGACTCATTCACTTGAATCAGTATCAAACACAAGTGAGACAATACAATAATTTAGGTATAGCCCAGATGCTTCAGAACTTTGCTTTAAATGTTAAAATAGTGAAATTGGTGTAATCATATTATATGCTCACCTTTGTACTTATATAATGTACTCGTGTACTATGGTACATTAATAGATAGTCCATAGGCCAGATCCTGAATTTTCACCAATTGGTAGTACTGTACTATCTGAGGGAGCAAAGTTTTCACCAGGACTCTAATTAATGGCTTGTAATTGATACAGTTACTCACTGACATAGATTATCACACTAATATTATATCATCTCCAGTATAATATAGAAGATGTCTTGTTCATTATAATATAGAAGATGTCTTGTTCATTATAATATAGAAGATGTCTTGTTCATTATAATATAGAAGATGTCTTGTTCATTATAATTGTAAATATTAGCCATATTCGATTATAATAATTTTCACTCTGGCCAATGAACTGGCAGACGATATCTATTCAAGGATGATGAAGTACTCTTGAGTAGTTTTCATTGCAGTCATACGTGTGTTATGTATCCATGTAATACAATGACAATGACAATATGTACTTAGGAATATTGATGTACTTTAGGTAAAAGAGGTTGGAGTGATACTTGCAATATCAACATCTACTTGAGGATGATGATGTACTCCGGATAGTACTCGTTGGAGTGGTACTTGACAATGACGGAGGGATTGTCCGGGTTGTTCGTGGTGGAGTCGTATCGGGTGCAGGTGTCTGGGTTGAAAGGGGGTTTCACCATCATCACGTCGCCTTTCACTAGAGTTCCGATCAAAACCCTAAACACTACCAGTCGATGCTTGGCGTTGGAGTTGGGGGATTTGTCCAGGGCACGGCAAGCGTCCGGGTAGAAGTAGCACCCTCGGCCATAAGTTAGGGAGCTCCGTTTCCCCTGATGCCACCAGTTGAAGTTCTCGGCACACACCACACTCAGCAAAGTAGGATCGATGGCTTGAAACAGTTGTTGCACTTCCACCAAACCATTCTCTTTTTGTAGCTCTCCCACTCGTCCATGAAAAGTACGGCGAAATAGTGAATTATCTATTTTCTTAATGGTAATGGAGGAATATCGACTGGCAGCATCACCGAGTTGTAGAATTAAATTTCCATATTGACGATCGAAGGTTGGCACATCTTGTAAAGTCCATGGGCCGGGTGGAAGTGTAGCATCCTCACGAAGATGTGGCTTGGGTCGTCTTCGCACCCTTCGCTGAATCTGAGTATTGAGGTTGGTCTCGATCATAGTCTCAAAGTTTATTGAGTAGTTGTCAATGTTGCCAGTGTAAACTATGGTTTGATATGACTTTTCTTCATACTTCTTCTCTATTTCCTCAGAGCTGATTCTAATAACAAAATCCTCACCATTGTCTTGGCCATATTCCATCCATTGATCATTGCTGCACTCACGGTACCAAAGAAATGTACTTGCTGCCCATAATGAACACTCACCTGTTGTATGCAATCGACGTAGATTCAGAATACATTCTCCAGAAACCAGTTGCATCTTTGTGAAATCTGATGACCAAACACTGCTGCCTAGTAATTCAAATAGTGAAGCCCAACAAGGTTCTTCTGCTCCCGGTCTAAGATAGGGCATAGCCTCTCCCTTCTGGTGTGGGTCGATAAATGCTCTCTCAAGCGAATCGACCTGTGGGGGGCGCAGATTGAGCCAGTTTATCTCATATTGACTCACTTGCCAATGGTAATGCTTGTCTGCATGTAAGAGGCTGCAACCAATATCCTCGTCTGGGCACAGTCCCACCACAGAATGCTCACAGATTCCAGGATTCATGACATTTCCATCAACACCATGTGACCATTGTGATACGTTGGAAGGATCACTATCTGACTCAGAATCTGATGAGGTTGAACTCGGATTACCATCTGCTTCTGGGATTGTATATGGTTCCTCCTCAGGATCTGGAACAGGAGGTTCTATCGGGATCAGATGGTTGCTGTCTATCAGGGCTTTCACTATATCTAGGGGTGCCTCATTGGCTGGGATGCCATGTATTATGAGCAGCCGCTGAGTCATAGGATCTGTAAATGTATGGTTAAAGCTGCACTCGTTGTCTTCACAGTTTGCCATGTTCATCACAAAGGTCTTGCACACATGTAGAGAATTACATTTCTTCTTTTCGCAAGATCTATTGTCAATGTATGAACAACAAATGTCAAGAGGCTCAAGTAAAAACTCAGAAGACAATGTACAGTCAATAAGATTGTGCAGTACCTTCGAATCCAAGGTGTCTAAATAATAATCCTGCAACACAGGTTGGTTGTGATCAGTACTCCATTCATGACCAAGGCCACATCGGTCATTGTCACAGATTCGTTCAACAAATTTTGGACAGACATGAAGGTTAACACAGTGTGAAGCTTGACAACCATTGCCATTAGAATGCTCTTGACATAGCTTCAGTTGTGGCCTAAGTTCCACCACATCGTTGTTGAGGTTAAATGTTTTCTTGTATGCAATGACAAACCTGACCAATGCATCATGGGAGTGTCCGTGCTGTTGCCACAACTTATGGTGAGTTGCACGGAAGTTTGGCATCCTCGCTAAAGACTGTACCAGTTTCTGTGGATCAATCCAGTCATTGATGCTTCGGCTCAACGCTTCCTCCTCCTGGTTCCAATCCCACTCGTCCTCCTCCTCCTTGGACTCTTCTTCCTGGCTAGTTCTTCTGGGGCGGCCGCCGGGGTGGTAGGTGGCGGCATGGGGTCGCGGCGTCTGGGTCCCCTCCTTGCCATCTTGCCAGGCCTCTGCCACGCCCTGGAACTGTCGCCGGGCCACACGCCTCACAGACTGAAAAGGTCAGCAAATACAGAAGAAAATACTCCTAAAAGGTCAAGGTCACAGGTCAATGTCCAATGTTAAGGGCAATATATTAACTTAGTTGTGGTTATTCAAATTTCACCAAATTCGCTGAAATGGTTGACCTTGATTTTAAAATTATAATTTCAAATTAATGCTTATGTAAAGAATGCCTCAATTAAGGGGAGATGGGCCGTTTTTCTGGTCCCCTTCTTCATGTTTAGCCCCATTAGTTTTCAGATTTTAAGACATTTGGCCCATTAGTTTGTCGATTTTAAGACCTTTCGCCCCATTTTTTTGACAATATTATGACCTTTCGTGCTATTTAGGTGTCGAGTTTTTTTTCTGGCGAAAGATAGTAAGCCTGTAATTTTGGAAGGGCGGGAAATATTTCTACCGAC
The DNA here is from genome assembly GCA_032716605.1 of Paralithodes platypus. Lineage (NCBI taxonomy): Eukaryota > Metazoa > Arthropoda > Malacostraca > Decapoda > Lithodidae > Paralithodes > Paralithodes platypus. The sequence goes on along the minus strand of CM064530.1, from coordinate 5,770,305 downwards.
AAATTTACAAAACAATCTAGAAGGGGGATCTATCTAATGGATGTATTGTTTATGTTTGATGGAGGTCTAGGGAGGAAGCCAAACAAATAATAAATATATGAAATAATCAACCAAAAAATAAACCCTTCCCCCTTAACCCCTTCTTTACCGGCGACGTCTTTTCAATTTCAATCTAGCTATATTAAGACGATTTTGTGCAGTTTCAGAAGGATCTGTGGTAGTATAAAGGGTTAAGTGAGATAGTTCGAAGCCTGTTAATTGCGGGAAGCCCTAAAAAACTGAATGAAATCGTCTAATAGTAGCCAGAATAAAGTTGAAAGGACGTCGCCGGTACAGAAGGGGTTAATCTTCTGATGTCCATATACCCTTCCTAATTTGAATAAAATGTTCTAATAAATAATCATAAAGTTGACACCCCCGCCCTATATTTATCTAAGCCTCACCTCGATCTAAAGCTAACCCAAATCTAAGCCGGTCTAACCGAACTTAACCCCTTGAAAGATTATGACGCATTTTGACAGATTATTCTGGCTATTAGACGATTTTATACAGCTTAGGAAAACAAATCAATACAAGAATTAAATCGATCAATAAATACCCCCCTCCCCCCCCATTACATTAAAAGGAGAACTGTAGACTATATAAGGCAACTATATACAGTAGCTATACAAAGAGCTCGTAAATCAACTGACCTGAATCCGATCCAACCCCAGGTCTGAGATTCTCCCGGAGTCTTGGTCGTCTGGAGGGGTAAATAAGTATAATTAAACCAAAATCAATCAATGATGAAAAGGGTCTCACACTTGAATGAATACCGGTATGAGGGAATAAGTTTAGTTTCAAGATATTTGGTGTTGTTTTGAATTATTATTTATTTTATTATATTTATTTTATTTTCAACGTTTTTATTGATTGTCTTTAGATATTAAATATTTTAGCGCTCCTTACCCCCCCCCCCCCTCTCTCTCTCTCTCTCTCTCTCTCCCTGTATATATATATATACCGGAAAATATATATATATATATATATATATATATATATATATATATATATATATATATATATAATACTGTATAGCGAGAGAGAGAGAGAGTATAGTATTATTTATATATGCAAACGACTTTCCTTGACTTATTATATTCGTATATTAATAGTTTTGCCTGAGCAATTATAGAAGTATATCTCTGGAAACTAATTTATGAATACTTTTCTATATATCAAGTACAAAACTATATACAGTATGCTATTTATTTAAAAGAACGTTCTATCCACACAAAAAACAAAAAATCAAACTATATATTTATTATTGCAAAAAAAAAAAAAAAAAAAAAACACACACACACTTAAGGGGTTCACGAATTCTGCTGAGTGGTCTAGAGACTCTATGGTATTCGAGTGCACGGTCTCGTTATTAAGTCATGTCCCAGCTGTCATTACGTTTGGCTTGCTCTGTGCTGTATTAATGTCTGTCAGATGTTGAATAGGGTGGATAAGTGTAGGAACATGTTTGCATATTTCACTCCATATGAAGAAATGACGCTTAGATTGTGCTGATACCAATTATTGATCAAAACATAATTGGTGCTGAGACATGATTTTTTATCGTGAGTGTACGTCAAGTTATTGTTGGTTCTTCTCACCTGAGCTGTTGTCCTCTGAGCTAGCCGAGTTTAGTTTGCCCCTCCTTCCAGACATCGTATAAGTCACACTTCAAACTTCTGACAGATATTATAATGCGAATGGTTAACCCATACAATACCGATGACGTCCTTTCATTATATTTTGGCAACTATTAGACGATTTATTCAGACTAGGAAGAACCTCTAGCAATAGTAAGGCTTCAAACTATCTAAACCAATCCTTTTAACTACCGCAGACCCTTCCTAAGCTGCATAATATCGCCTGAATATAGCTGGAATAAGGATAACACACGTCGCTGGTACTCAAAGGGTTAAGGGGGTAGGGTTTATTTAAAAGTTTATTTATTTTATATATTTATTATCGTTTTAGTA
>CM064530.1:5730793-5763293 GCA_032716605.1 Paralithodes platypus | reverse complement strand
CCCCCATCCAGGTGTCAATATTTTCCTGGCGAGCGGTAGCGAGCCCGTATATATATATTTTTGTTTTGATAGCAAGCTAAATTTGTAAATTTTTCGATAGAAAAATTTCTCCGGCGAAGCCGGATTTCTCCATGCAATGCTGGCTCGCTATCGCTCGCCAGGAAGAAATCAACACCTGGATGGGGATAAACGTCTTAAAACAGTTGGCTGAATGGGGCCGAATGGATACAAGCCAGGGAATGAGAGAAAAGGAGAGAAAGATAAAAAACAAAAAAAGCCGGTGACCCCCTTAAAGCACTATATTTAATCAGGTACACCATTGTTTGGCATTTACCTTAGCATACGAGGTTCACAATAGAAAGGTCCATTAACCCTTTGAGTACCAGCGACGTGTGTTATATCTTAGGCTGGCGATATTTAAACGACATTACGCAGCTTAGGAAGGAGCTGTGGTAGTTAAGGGGAGGTATGTAGTTTGTTCCCTAGACCTCCAGCAAGCTTAAAATTACACCCCCTTGAGTCCCTTTCAAGATTAATTTGTACATTTTTCGGTAGAAAAATTTCCCGGCCGAAGGCCGTTTCCTGTTAAGTTACAGGCTCGCTATCGCTCGCCAGGATAAAATCGACACCTGAATGGCACGAAAGGTCTTAAAATGGGGTGAAAGTTCTTAAAATCGCCAAACTAACGGGACAAACATCTTAAAATCTCAAAAGCAATGGGGCTAGACTTGAGAGAGAGAAAGGGGTCAAGAAAAAAGTCCCTCAAGTGGATATCTCCCCTTAAAAGGGTTGGATGCGATAGTTTGAAGCCTTATTATTATTACTAGGGGTCCTTCCTAAGCTGAATAAACCCGTCTCACAGTGGCCCGAATATGATGAAAAGAACGCCCCCCCCCGGTAACTGAACGGGTTAACCCTTTCCGTACCGGGGCCGTTCTTTCAACTTTTCTCTGGCTATAGCTATCAGATGATTTGATTCTGTTTATAAAGGGCCTCCAGCAGTTAAGGAGGGGAGGTCTCCACTTGAGGGATTTTTTTCTCTTGACCCCTTTCTCCCTCATGGCTAGCCCCTTTGCTTTTGAGATTTTAAGACGTTTGCCCCATTAGTTTGGTGATTTTAAGAATTTCCGACCCATTCTGTCAAATTTTAGACCTTTCGTGCTATTTAGGTGTCGATATTATCCTGGCGAGCGATAGCGAGCCTGTAATTTAAGAGTAACCGGCCTTCGGCCGGGAAATTTTTCTACCGAAAAATGTACAAATTTATCTTGAAAGGGGGTCAAGGGGGTGAAATTTTAAGACTGCTGAAGGAGTAGGAAACAAACTAAAAACCTGCCCTTAACAGGCTTCGAACTATCTCACTTAACCAGTTTGGCTACCACAGATCCAGCCTAAGCTGCACAAAGAATCGTCAGGTAGAATATAGTGAAAAAGACGTCACCGGTACAGAAGGGGTTAATCTTAGGTAAGTTAATTCGGTATACAATTAGTGCTTCACCTTTCTATCTATTTAGTTAACCCCTTCAGTACTTTGCGTTATGTTCTGGCAACTATTAGACGATTTTGTGCAGCTTAAGGAGAGGTATTTAGTTTGTTCCCTAGACCTCCATCAACCTTAAAATTACACCCCCTCGAGTCCCTTTCAAGATAAATTTGTACATTTTTCGGTAGAAAAATGTCCCGGCCGAAGGCCGGTTCCTCTTAAATTACAGGCTCGCTATCGCTCGCCAGGATAAAATAGACACCTGAATTGCACGAAAGATCTTAATATGGGGTGAAAGTTCTTAAAATCGCTAAACTAATGGGGCAAACGTTTTATAATATCAAAAGCAATGGGGCTAAACATGAGGGAGAAAGGGGTCAAGAAAAAATCCCTCAAGTGGAGACCTCCCCTTAAGAAGGACGTCTACTCAATAAAAGGCTACAGGCTGTCTCAATTAGTCTTTTTTAGCGACCGTATATCCTTCCTAAACTTCAAAACTTGGTCTAAATGTAGCTGAAATCAAATGACAAAGACGTCGCCGGTACAGAAGGGGTTAAACGAGTATATTACTGGTAACATAGATAATTGATGAGGGTATACCATGATGGGCACTTTGTATACCTTTTTCGTACCCATGTTTTTAGTGTATATACGCTGCCAAAGCGTATGACGCTAAATAACGTGGAGGCAGCCGTTTGGGAGGAATAGTGCATCAAAGGTTCCAGAGATAACGACAATCTCGCGGTGCAAGAACCACCACAGACAGTAATGGAAATCCGGCAGGTTCACTTTCTTCATATTGGCTCTGCGAACAACTTTGGTCTTGGTGTTTAATGTCGTGAAGGCAACCGTTTAGGTGGAGTAGTGCGTCAAAGGTTCCGGAGACGACAAAACTCAATTCAGCAAAACACAAATCTCTTCCTAGCAGAATTGGGAATTTGGGAATACTGGTACAGGATACATAGTTTGACCTTTGGATATGCATTCTACATGGTCACAAATAAAATATAACCTCGTTGTTTGATAATTGAGGCACCTAAATGGCGTTCAATGTTAAAGATGGCCAAGTCTCTCTTACAACAGAATCTTTAGTATAATGGAGCCTACATGTGTGCAGTCTATTCAAAATAGTTAGGCCAGCCATCTCGACCACTAACCTCTGGAAACGATCAAGGGACTGGAGTTCTCGAAAGGGGGCTTCAATCCTGCTCGCGATTAAGGAAGACGTCTGAGGTTCCCGAGCAGGACAACCTCTGGATTTATATGCCAGTATACCGGGGGGTATAAACTTGGGGGTCTCAGTGACTCAGGTCACGTTCTTCCTGACTTTAAGGTGGGCTTAATAATCCTCATGGGTTGATAGCCTCTAAAGTCCTATTTTAACTAACTCTGGAAACACGTAGAAGAATGTAGCATTCGAGCTGATTTTCCTACCATTTGGGAAGAGTCGGCGAAGAAACGTGTATGGAAATTTACAGCCCATTTGCTCTAGAACTTTTGGAGAGGTGATACGGAGAGGAAGGTAGCATTCGAGATGGTTTTTCTACCGTTTGGAAATGTGTATGGAAATTTATGGCCCATTGGTCTAGGCCTTTTGGAGTTCTAGGTCAAGATTCTGGCCTGGTTACAGTGAATGGACTTAACTACATTGACAGACATTCCATGGTCCAGATCCTAAAATGTCATGAATTGGTGCCATGCGAGGGAGAATATTTTCAGCATTAATACAGTGAGTAGCTTCTGAGCGATATACTGTAATTACTCAATGACTAAGATTATTACCTCGAAATATGATCTCCACTACAATGTGAATTTTTCCTTACGTATTACAATTTATATATTATCACTCGTAGATGGTACCAATATTCCCCCTTCCCATGGACTAGTTATCAATTCCTACTTTTGGATGATAATGTACTCTGGGTAGTATTCATTGGAATGGTACTTGTACACGGTATACTCGTATTTTACAATGACGTTGACAATATCTGCATACGAATGTTGATGCACTTTATGAAAAGAGTTTGGTGTAAAACAGTACTTGCATGATGTGCTCGTGTATTATAATGACAACATCTACTTAAGAAGGATGATGATGTACTCCGGGTAGTACTCGTTGGAGTGGTACTTGACAACGACGAAGGGATCGTCCGGGTTGTCTGCGGTGGAGTCGTAGCGGGTGCAGGTGTCGGCGTTGAAGGGAGGTGCCACCATCGTCACATCACCTTTCACTAGAGTTCCGATCAAAACCCTCGACACAATCAGTAGATGCTTGGTGCTAGACTGGGGTGATTTGTCCAGGGCATGGCAGGCATCCTGGTAGAAATAGCATCCTCGGCCATAAGTTAGGGAGCTCCGTTTCCCCTGGTGCCACCAGTTGAAGTTCTCGGCACACACCACTCTCTGCAAGGTGGGGTTGATGGCTTGAAACAGTTGTTGCACTTCCACCAAATCATTCTTTTTTTGTAGCTCTCCCACTCGTCCATGAAAAGTACGGCGAAATAGTGAATTATCTATTTTCTTAATGGTAATGGAGGAATATCGACTGGCAGCATCACCGAGTTGTAGAATCATATTTCCATATTGGGGATCGAAGGTTGACACATCTTGTAAAGTCCATGGGCCGGGTGGAAGTGTAGCATCCTCTCGAAGGTGAGGCTTGGGTCGTCTTCGCACCCTCCGCTGATTCTGAGTATTGAGGTTGGTCTCGATCATAGTCTCAAAGTTTATTGAGTAGTTGTCAATGTTGCCATTGTGAACTATGGTTTGATCTGGTTTTTCTTCATACTTCCTTTCTATTTCTTCAGAGCTGATTCTAATAACAAAATCCTCACCATTGTCTTGGCCATATTCCAACCATTGATCATTGTTGTGCTGACGATACCAAAGAAATGTACTTGCTGCATATAATGGACTCTCACCTGTTGTATGCAGTCGACGTAGATGCAGAATTCGTTCTCCAGAAACCAGTTGCATCTTTGTGAAATCTGATGACCAAACACTGCTGCCTAGTAATTCAAATAGAGAAGCCCAACAAGGTTCTACTGCTTCTGGTCTAGGATAGGGCATAGTCTCTCCCGTCTGGTGTGGGTCAATAAATGCCCTCTCAAGTGCATGCACCTGTGGGGGGCGCAGATTGAACCAATTTAACTCATCTTCACTGACCTGCCAATGGTAATGCTTGTCCGCATGTAAAAGTTTGCAACCAATGTCCTCGTCTGGGCACAGTCCCACCACAGAACTCTCACAGATTCCAGGATCCATGCCATTTCCATCAGCTTCGTGTGACCACTGTGATAAGCTAGGAGTATCTGATATTAATGAGCTTATACTCTGATCACTGGCTACTGGTTTTAATGTAGATGGTTTCTTTTCAGGTTCCGGTTTTATTATGTCAGGGTTGCTGTCTATCAGGGCTTTCACTATGTCTAGCGGTGCTTCGTTGGCTGGGATGCCATGTATTATAAGCAGTCGCTGAATCATAGGATCTGTAAATGTATGGTTAAAGCTGCACTCGTTGTCTTCACAGTTTGCCATGTTCCTCACAAAGGTCTTGCACACATGTAGAGAATTACATTTCTTCTTTTCACAAGATCTATTTTGATTGTAAGTATGACAAATGTCAAGAGGGTCAAGTAAGAACTCATAAGACAGAGTACAGTCAATAAGATTGTGCAGTACCTCCGAATTCAAGGTGTCTAAATGATAATCCTGCAACACAGCTTGGTTGTGATCAGTACTCCATTCATGGCCAAGACCACATCGCTCATTCTCACAGCTTCGTTCTATGAATTGTTGACAGATATGAAACTTTAAACAAATTGAAGTTTGACAGCCATTTCCAATAATATGCTCCGGACAGAGCTCCAGTTGTGGCCTCAGTTCCACCACATCATTGTTGAGGTTAAATGTTTCCTTGTAGGCATTGACAAACCTGATAAGTACGTCGTGGGGGTGTCCGTGCTGCTGCCACAACCTTTGCAGAGTTGCACGGAAGTTCGGCATCCTCGCTAAAGACTGCACCAGTTTCTGTGGATCAATCCAGTCATTGATATTTCGGCTCAACGGTTCCTCCTCCTCCTGCCTCCAATCCCCCTCTTCCTCCCATTCATCCTCCTCCTCCTCGGACTCCCCATCCTTGCTAGTTCTCCTGGGGCGGCCATTGCGGTGGTAGGTGGCGGCATGGGGTCGCGGTGTCTGATTGCCCTCCCAGCCACCCAGCCAGGCCCCAGCTACGCCCTGGGACTTTCGCCGGCCCGCACACCGCACAGACTGAAAGCAAGTATAAAGCTAGTCACTCATATAGGACGAATATCAATACACTATTAGATAAAGGATTATTAACCTAAGGGAGGGAGGGTGCAAGGGAGGGTGGAAGGGATATACGTGAGTATCAGGAACATATCGAGTCCTTCAAAATAAGTTGAAAAGTACATCGATGTCTTTGAAATACATCCCTGCATCTGACTATATTGATATTATCCATCCAAACCAATGTTGTTATTGCATGGTTGTGGTCGGAAATGCGTTTGCAATGAGCGAGCGCAGGAATGGTGGTGGTAGAGAGAGCATGATTCTCAAATTATTCCTTAAATCTACCCTGAAAGCAATATTATTGCACTACATGTATATAGACTTCAAGAATATGGTACATACGAAGAATGCCTAACCAGAAATTGGGTGTAATGAACCTGTATTCCGATAAACAGATCTGTGAAGTGTGGACAGAGGATTTAATGGATATTTTTTTACAGTGTAGGTGAAATGACTTTGTAACGAAACACAGGACAAGTTTCTTCTAAGGCATCCGATTATGTTAAACCCTTGAGGATTATGACACATTTTTGACAGTTGATTCTGGCTATAATTAGACGATTTTATTCAATTTAGAACAAATTCGTGGGACCTAGAGCGTTGATGGAGACAGTTTTACCCCTTTGATTCCCAGAGCTCGTTCTTAGATGGCTGAACCCTTTGAGTACCAGCGACGTGTGTTATATTTTATTCTAGCTGTGTTTAAGCGATATTATGCCGCTTAGGAAGAAGGATCTGTGATAGTTTCAAGGGTTGGTTGAGATAGTTTGAAGCTTTATTATTGCTAAAGGTCCTTCCTAAGCTGCATACAATCGTCTAATAATTGCCAGAATATGATGAAAAGGACGTCCCTGGTACTGAATGGGCTAATATTGTCTAATGATGACCAAAATAGAGTGTAAAGATGCGTCCTAAAATACTGAAAGTGACGGGAAAAGTAAAGAAGATAGTATTTTTACCCATTCAGAACCGGTGACGTCCTTTGCATGATATTCTGGCAACGATTAAACGATTTTATTCAGCTTAGGAAAGACGTCTCGCAATGAAAAGGCTACTCAGACTATCACCAATAATCCTTTTTTAGTTACCATACATCCTTCGTAAGCTTCATAAAATCGTCTATACGTAGCTGAAATCAAATCCAATAGACGTCACCGGCACTGAGAGGGTTAAAAGAGAAGAAGAAGAAGAAGAAGAAGAAGAAGAAGAACATAAAGAAGAAGAAGAAAAAAACAAAACAAAAAGAAAGAAGAAGAAGAAGAAGTAAAAGGACAACACTCCTTCTCTCCTCTCTACACTCTTCAGAAAAATAGGAAAAGTAGAATGTAGATACGAGGTGCCGTTGTATAGGCTTATCCCTCAATACCTTCACCAGGAGAAGATATTTGGCTTTGGTACCACAACCAGGGTTCTCACACTTAGCGCCTCGGGTCTAGTCAGAAGTAGAAGAACAAGAACAAGGAGAAGGAGAAGAAGAAAAAGAAGGAGAAGAAGAAAAAGAAGGAGAAGAAGAAGAAGAAGAAGAAGAAGAAGAAGAAGTAACTGACCTTAAGTCGATCCAAGCCCAAGACTGTGATTCTTCCTGAGTCATCTTGCTCATCTGGTGGTGAAAATACATACACATAATTAAATACATACACATAATTAAATACATACACATAATTAAATACATACACATAATTAAATACATACACATAATTAAATACATACACATAATTAAATACATACACATAATTAAAACCCAGAAACCAACCCCTTCAGCACCTATGACGCCTCGTTACCTCTGATGCTGGCTAAGATTAGATGGTGTTATGCAGTTCAAGAAGAACCCGTGTTACTAAGAGGGTTTATTGAGATCGTAATTTTACCCATTGGAGTCGTATAGATAGATCACAAACTAAAGAAAATCGTCTAATGATAACCAGAATATGATGAGAATTTACGTAATGGGAGTGAAGGGGTTAATATGTAATGAAAAAAGGTCCAACCCACGAAAACAGAACTTCGACCGAGGCATTGTTCAAACCGAAAAATGCACACATTTATCTCGAGGGGGGGGGGGGAGTAAAAGAATAATAGATAAATAAACACATTAATATAATCTCGTCTTAAGGGGAGACTGGCCGTTTGTTTGGTCTATTAATTAATTTATTCATATATTTTTTAGTTTCCTCCCTAGACCTCCATCAAGCTTAGAAAAACACCCCCTAGAACCCCCCTTCAAGATAAATTTGTACATTTTTCTGTAGAAAAATGGCCCGGCCGAAGGCCGGTTCCTCTTAAAATTGCAGGCTCGCTATCGCTCGCCAGGAAAAAATCGACACCTAAATGGCACGAAAGGTCTTAAAATTGACAACGAAATGGGGCGAAAGGTGTTAAAATCGCCAAACTAATGGGCCGAACGTCCTATAATATCAAAACTAGTGGGGCTAAACATCAGGGAGAAGGGGGTCCAGAAAAACAGTCTGCCTCGCCCTTAACCCTTTTAATATCGGGACACTTCTCAGTCGTTTATTCTGGCTATCTCTAGAGGATTTACGTGTGCAGTTTGGAGAGAGAGAGAGAGAGAGAGAGAGAGAGAGAGAGAGAGAGAGAGACTCGTTCGGAATGAAGGGTGTACAAACTATCGTAATCTTATGTATTTTGATGGGAGGTTTTTAGTTTGTTCCCTAAGCTTCCATCAAACATTAAATTTTACACCCCCCCCCCCCCCAACCTCATGTTTATCCCCACTAGTTATGAGAGTTTAAGAAGTTCGGCCCATTAGTTTGGCGATTTTAAGATATTTCGACCCATTTGTTGTCAATATTAAACCTTTTCGTGGCATTTAGGTGTCGATGTTTTCCTGGCGAGCGATAGCAAGCCTGTAATTTAAGAGATACCGGCCTTAGGCCGGGACATGTCTCTATCGAAAAATGCACATATTTATCGTGAAGGAGGGTCTTGGGGTGTGTTTTTTAAGCTTGATGGAGGTCTAGGGAGGAAATAAATGAAATATAATCTCTATATATACAGTATATATAGTATATATGAACACATATATAAACCCACCCACCCTTAATATATAAACCCACCCACCCTTAATATATAAACCCACCCACCCTTAATATATAAACCCACCCACCCTTAATATATAAACCCACCCACCCTTAATATATAACCCACCCACCCATAATATATAAACCCACCCACCCTTAATATATAAACCCACCCACCCTTAATATATAAACCCACCCACCCTTAATATATAAACCCACCCACCCTTAATATATAAACCCACCCACCCTTAATAGAGAACCCCTCATTCTTCTTCTCACCTGAACTGTAATCCTCCTTTAGACTTGCTGAGCTCGTCGTGGATAGCCTCCCAGACATTATTGCACTCTCAAATGTCTGTCAGATGTAATGTAAATGGGCTGCGTGTCAAATGTCTGTCAGATGTAATGTAATTGGGCTGCGTGTCAAATGTCTGTCAGATGTAATGTAATTGGGCTGCGTGTCAAATGTCTGTCAGATGTAATGTAATTGGGCTGCGTGGGGGTTTCCAGTTATGATGAAGTTGGCGGGAAAGTTGGGTGCGTAAAGCCGCTGCCACACGAGCGCTTTTTCCGTCAAATTTTCATGAGCAAGTATTTTCTCGTATTATTTTGGGATTTTTTCGCACTGGTATCGGTAACTAGGCTGAAGGTAGATTGTGTGTAATTTTTTAGCTTCCCAGACCACAATTGCCCGTAAAAATGGCTCGAAAAGGGTATCGTGTGACTCCGGCTTTATAGTTGTTGTTTTTGCCAGTTTGATTTTCTTCTTGTCTATGTGTATGAAGGAGACAAAAGGCAGGCTGCTTGTAATGAGTGTCTCTCCCAAAGCTAAAGGAGTGACAGAGAGCCAAATTCAAGGGACGTTGGAGTCAAAATGCCCGGACACACGGGTGGTAAGGCAGTCTATAGGTCATAGGATGAAGGAAGTTGGGATGAAGTTAGTAAAGTTGTTGGGATGAAGTTAGTAAAGTTGTTGGGATGAAGTTAGTAAAGTTGTTGGGATGAAGTTAGTAAAGTTGTTGGGATGAAGTTAGTAAAGTTGTTGGGATGAAGTTAGTAAAGTTGTTGGGATGAAGTTAGTAAAGTTGTTGGGATGAAGTTAGTAAAGTTGTTGGGATGAAGTTAGTAAAGTTGTTGGGATGAAGTTAGTAAAGTTGTTGGGATGAAGTTAGTAAAGTTGTTGGGATGAAGTTAGTAAAGTTGTTGGGATGAAGTTAGTAAAGTTGTTGGGATGAAGTTAGTAAAGTTGTTATTACGTTACAATAAAGAAGGAAGTTTAGGCTTTATATTTTATGCCAGTTGGGGTGAAGTCGGCGAAATAATTGCATTTGTTGCAAAAGCATCTACCGCTTGCGATATTGACAGTTATCTCATATGACAGTTGACACGAGTTGAACAAATGGTGGTGAAGGTGTTGAGGGATAAGCCTTTACAACGGCCTCGTATTTACTTAGAGGGTGTGGTAGAGCGTCAACCAGCTGTGGGTGAGCCTTAGAGTAATTTGCCAGTTTGGAAGAAGTTTTGAGTAGTAAGATACCATAGACGAATTGCCTAACCTCTACTGTACGTCTCTTAACTAACTACCCAATTGATCGTCCTATGGGGAGTTCTAATCTCCTACCCCTTGATGGTCTGAGGGATAGAGCTAATGGGTGAATGGCTGGTCGGCTGGTGGAGGTGTCAGCAGAGAAGGGTCATAGCACCTCCCCCCACGCTGATCAGAAGCACACTGGCGGTTAAGTCCAAGAACAAGGGGATATCAAGAGGGACGAATGCCCGACTCTCACAGATCAATGGCTGCTGACAGAGTGTATGTCAGTTTAAATAGTGTATCCAAAGCACTACACATACTACACAACGCTCCGGAAACTAGTGTATTTAAGGGGAGGTATTTAGTTTGTTCCCTAGACCTCCATCAAGCTTAAAATTACACCCCCTTGAGTCCCTTTCAAGACAAATTTGTACATTTTTCGGTAGAAAAATTTCCCGGCCGAAGGCCGGTTCCTCTTAAATTACAGGCTCGCTATCGCTCGCCAGGATAAAATCGACACCTGAATGGAACGAAAGGTCTTAATATGGGGTGAAAGTTCTTAAAATCGCTAAACTTATGGGGCAAACGTTTTATAATATCAAAAGCAATGGGGCTAAACATGAGGGAGAAAGGGGTCAAGCAAAAAATCCCTCAAGTGGAAATCTCCCCTTAACCCCTTCTGTACCGGCGATGTACTTTTCATAATATTCTGGCAACTATTGGACGATTGTATTCAGCTCAGAAGGACATTTACCCATTAAAAGGCTGCAGACTAACTCGATGAATCATTCTAGCTACCACAAATTCTTCCTAAGCTTCATAAAATCGTCTAAATGTAGCTGAAATCCAATAAAAGAGACGTCGCAGGTACAGAAAGGGTTAATGCGAAACGGGAAGCATAGCCAGCCATGATCTATAATGATGTGTTTAAGGTAGAATATAATAGTGTTAGATCGTGGAGGGTTCGAGGTTGACGTTCTGTTCCTACCCATTATTAGGGTCACCTGTTGCCAATACAATGCAGGGGGGAGGGGTGGCATAGTTCCGGTAACAACGAAGCAGCCATACACAATACAGGGGGAAGGGGTGGCATAGTTCCGGTAACAACGAAGCAGCCATACACAATGCAGGGGGAAGGGGTGGCATAGTTCCGGTAACAACGAAGCAGCCATACACAATGCAGGGGGAAGGGGTGGCATAGTTCCGGTAACAACGACGCAGCCATACACAATACAGGGGGAAGGGGTGGCATAGTTCCAGTAACAACGAAGCAGCCATACACAATGCAGGGGGAAGGGGTGGCATAGTTCCAGTAACAACGAAGCAGCCATACACAATGCAGGGGGAAGGGGTGGCATAGTTCCGGTAACAACGAAGCAGCCATACGAAGCGGGGGGAAGGGGTGGCATAGTTCCGGTAACAACGAAGCAGCCATACACAATGCAGGGGGAAGGGGTGGCATAGTTCCAGTAACAACGAAGCAGCCATATACAATGCAGGGGGAAGGGGTGGCATAGTTCCGGTAACAACGAAGCAGCCATACACAATGCAGGGGGAAGGGGTGGCATAGTTCCAGTAACAACGAAGCAGCCATACACAATGCAGGAGGAAGGAGTGGCATAGTTCCGGTAACAACGAAGCAGCCATACACAATGCAGGGGGAAGGGGTGGCATAGTTCCGGTAACAACGAAGCAGCCATACACAATGCAGGGGGAAGGGGTGGCATAGTTCCGGTAACAACGAAGCAGCCATACACAATGCAGGGGGAAGGGGTGGCATAGTTCCAGTAACAACGAAGCAGCCATATACAATGCAGGGGGGAGGGGTGGCATAGTTCCAGTAACAACGAAGCAGCCATACACAATGCAGGGGGAAGGGGTGGCATAGTTCCGGTAACAACGAAGCAGCCATACACAATGCAGGGGGAAGGGGTGGCATAGTTCCGGTAACAACGAAGCAGCCATACACAATGCAGGGGGAAGGGGTGGCATAGTTCCGGTAACAACGAAGCAGCCATACACAATACAGGGGGAAGGGGTGGCATAGTTCCAGTAACAACGAAGCAGCCATACACAATGCAGGGGGAAGGGGTGGCATAGTTCCGGTAACAACGAAGCAGCCATACACAATGCAGGGTGGAGGGGTGGCATAGTTCCGGTAACAACGAAGGAGCCATACACAAGGAGTCACAATAGTATTCCACTCACGGCCAAACCAATTTTAGATACTAAAGAAAACACATGTATATGGATTTTTACGAATGGATCAGTAACGTAATTTGGTCCCCACTTATAAATATATAAATGTTACTCTTCAAATAATGATAACTTTATCCACGATATTCATTATGTTGCTTGATGGTTGTTCAAACATTTCAGAGGTTAATTTTATTGGGACAAGATGCTTCTTGTTGTCAAGCTTGCATCTTAGGAGTATATGGAGGGCAGAAATAGGTGCTCTCTCTCTCTCTCTCTCTCTCTCTCAAAATAAATAAATAAATATATAATAAAAATAGTAATAAATAAAATAAAATAAATAAATAAATAAAATAGACACATAACAAATAATGAACATAATAATAATAATTAATATATAAAGAAGAATTCAGAGACAAAGAACAATGAAAACTCCATTCACAGCAACAGAACTTTCCATTGATGCCAACCAGTGTACCTGGTAACTTTCCGAGCTCGTGTGGCACTTTCCGACAATTATCCTACGGTCGATGCACTCCACATTTCGTAACTTTGGAATAGTCGGGGAAGGGGGATTATTGTGTACATGTGTATTTATGTATAGTTATAGTATGTGTGTATGTATGGTATGTATGCAGGAAGATATTTGCGTGCATGTATATTTATGCATAGTTACAGTATGTGTGTATGTATGGTATGTATGCAGGAAGATATTTGCGTGCATGTATATTTATGCATAGTTACAGTATGTGTGTACAATGCATATATGTGTGTGTGTGCGTGATGTGGTATGGTTATGCGTGTGTAAAAGAATGCCTATTGGAATATGTGTGCCTTTGTGTGTGTGTATGTGTGTGTATAATTATGTGTGTGCACGAATTACTAGGTGATATTATTTATGTGAGGGCGTACGTGTGTGTGTATGTGTGCGTGTATGTGTGAGCGTTGCATGATCAGCGTACATTACCCTCACACACACACACACCTACATGCACACACGTCACACACATACATACATACATACACACACACACACACACACACACACACACACACACACACACACACACACTCACTCACACACGTTAGGTCAAAGTCAAGGTCAGTTATTCACCCTTGAGACCAGAATGTATTTAATATATTCTGGCTAACAATACACGATTTTACCCAGCTTTGGAAGGCCATCTAAGTGCAAAAAAATATGGGTTTAAAGATACTATGAAAACTATTCTTAATGTAACCTTGATAATCTACCACTTATAGAGATATATTGGTAATAATGAACCCGTCTAATAAAAGGATAGAGAGGTCAGTGATTTTATATTCCTTATATCTTTGAATATGAGAGAGAGAGAGAGAGAGAGAGAGAGACACACCTTCCATTATTCACAACCTAACTAGAGGCAGGTATCAAATAGACTCTCAAATAACTCCCTCCATTATACAGTATATACATCTTCCCGGAACCATGCAGCTGGTGGATCAATAAACATGGGTGAGGGGGCATATACGTATTATGTTGGCCCTGGTCGGTCCTGGAGAGAAAGGCATGATTGTATAGTGACAAACCTCTTTAGCTTCCCCCTGTTTCACCTCATTAGTTTGGCGATTTTTAAGAAGGTTTTACCTATTAGTTGGCGTTTATAAGATGTTTCACCCCATTCAGGTGTGGATATTTTGTTTTGTCTAGCGAGTGTTTGCGAGCTGGTAATTTAGGAGAACTTCGGCCGGGAAAACTTTAAATTACAAAAATAAATAAATAAATTGTGATGTTGGGGGAGTATTTTATTATTAAAGGGGGTTGGTGGAGGCGTCTTTATTTTTGTAGTTTATTATATTTTATTATATATATATATATATATATTGTATAGATGGAATATCAATAGAGCCTAGGAGGCAAAAAGTAAGAAA
The DNA here is from genome assembly GCA_032716605.1 of Paralithodes platypus. NCBI lineage: Eukaryota > Metazoa > Arthropoda > Malacostraca > Decapoda > Lithodidae > Paralithodes > Paralithodes platypus. Next base: position 5,748,820 of record CM064530.1, on the reverse strand, counting down.
ACAAAAGTGTTTGAATATATACTCATTACAAGCAACCTGCCAATAGTAAGTATCCTTCACACACACATAGAAGACAAACAAAAAAACAATACCTTCCAGGAACCAGTGTGGCAATCTATACTATAACTGGAGGGTCGGTAACAACACTGTAGCACCGGAGAGAACAAATAATACCCTGTAGCACACAATACCTATAATGGGGGTGGGGGGGTGGGGGGGGGGGTAATTGGTTCATTTATTAACTTATTTATTATTGTTGTTTTAGTTTTCTCCCTTGACTTCCTTCAAGCTTAAACAAGCAGAAGAGAGAGAGAGAGAGAGAGAGAGAGAGAGAGAGAGAGAGAGAGAGAGAGAGAGAGAGAGAGAGAGAGAGAGAGAGAGAGAGAACAAAAATAGATAGCTAGAGATAGAATTTCACCCAAGCAAGCAAAACTTTCCATTCTTACAAACACATGTGGTATTTTTCCTGGCGCTACTCTACGGTCGATGCTCGTCACATTACGGAGGTTATCTGTGTGTGTGTGTGTGTGTATACTGTATTATTTATGTACAGTATGCATGTGTGTCAGTGGGGAAGTACGTGTGCGTCATGCCTGTGTGTCTTTGTTAGGTATGTGTATGTGAGTGCGTGAGTGTGTGTATGTCTTAGTAATTGTGTTCTATTGTTTTCTCACTATATATATATATTTCTATGTATCTTCAATGTAGACATCTTGAATTGTCTATGCCTATGTATCTGTCTTTGTTTTGATCTACCCATGTGTTTTAGTCTTAAAATATACATGGGAAAGGGAATATCCTATACACATGAGAGAGAGAGAGAGTGTGTGTGTGTGATTATGTAGAGGTAGAATTATATATATATATATATAGAGAGAGAGAGAGTATACAGTAACACCTAAAGGTTGGGTGGTATTTGAAGGTGAATGAATTCCAGGAACCACTGGGTTCTCACCGAAGTGGCGAGGGATTCCTTGAAAAAAAAAAAAAAAAAATCACTCTCCATCTCTCTCTCTCTCTCTATATATATATATATATATATATATATATATATATATATATATATATATATATATATACAGGGTTTCTCGAAATAGGTATGCCACACTTCAGGATGTGATTAAATACATGATTCTAAGCATAATATGTTCTTTAGCAAAAATTATAAATCTCAGCCATTATGGATATATTGGTTGTTTTACAGTGTTCTCCCCCATGGACCCCGTAATGGACTCTTCCATGTCAAGCACTTTTCACCAGGTCCAGTGTGACCTACAATGCCTCTAATCATTGTGTATCTTTCAAGATTATAATATCTTATTGATGATACATTAAAATTAACACATCTAGGTGGGTGTGGGATAGGCCCTTTGCCAGCTAGGCCAGCCTTATGGGTAAATACATGGAATAATGCCATTTTCAACAGTCAATAACTCTTTAACGCGTAAACTGCGAAGCTATGGTAGTTCAAACCCTCCTGCCAAGCGAAGGTCTTTGGTTGTATTCTGACGAAAATCGTCATAGTACCATTATATACAATTATTATTTATCCATTTGCACCTAAGTTGCTTTTAATATGAACATATGAACATTTTAGAGCAATAAAAGAAGTGGAAATAGCATTAGGGGGGTGAAAAGACGTATTATTGCCGCCCGGTCGTATCATGAGGCGAGAGCCGGGGCGGTGAATATGCTCCCTCTCCGATCTGTAGAGCGATACTGAGACCTGGCACTAGAAGTCTCTCTGTTGCAAGGATCTCTAGCTGCCTCACCCGTGTTAAAGAGACCGCGTAAGGGAAATTCGCGCTGAAAATTACTTGATAAAAGGGGGAATAAGAGGAAATATAGCTGATAATTGTGGAGGGGGGAAGGGGCAGGGGGGGGGGGGGGGCACATAGGTAGGAGTGGTAGCAAGTAATGGAGAGGAATTTTCTCGCCAAATCACAAATTGCTTTGTTTTGAGTGCCACTGCGGTGTTTTAAATTTATTTTTATGTTCTGGATCTATTGAGGACGGTCGCAGTACACCACAAAAACCTCTATTGAGGTCGGTTACCGTTTATGGGTTAAGGGGATAGTGGTTATTTGGGGTCTAATTATATTAATTTATTTTGTTTTTAGTTTCCTGCTAGACCTTCATCAAGCTTAGAAAAAAATAAAACCCTAGATAAAGAGATAGAGAGATGGAGAGAGAGAGAGAGAGAGAGAGCAGAGGGGTGAGAGAGAGAGAGAGAGAGAGTGTGTGTGAGTGAGTGAATGAGTGTGTGTGTGGTTTGATGCACAAATTCAGTTTTACAGTGAACACATGTTATACAAATTCAGTTTTACAGTGAACACATGTTATACAAATTCAGTTTTACAGTGAACACATGTTATACAAATTCAGTTTTACAGTGAACACATGTTATACAAATTCAGTTTTACAGTGAACACATGTTATACAAATTCAGTTTTACAGTGAACACATGTTATACAAATTCAGTTTTACAGTGAACACATGTTATACAAATTCAGTTTTACAGTGAACACATGTTATACAAATTCAGTTTTACAGTGAACACATGTTATACAAATTCAGTTTTACAGTGAACACATGTTATACAAATTCAGTTTTACAGTGAACACATGTTATACAAATCTTAATGGTAATGATGGTAATGAATATAATGATTAGGTTGTGATCTAATCTATAAAATAATTGTAAATAACAACAAAATATACAAATAATATTTAATAGTACATGCCTGTTGGAACTGTTGGATGTATGTGTGAGAATTTTTTCTCTTCTTTCCAGATGGTGCTGCGAAAAGAAGATGGTGTTGATGGTGATGGTGGTAGTAATGATGATGGTGGTGATGATGATGGTGGTGCTGATGGCGTAGATGATGGTGGTGATGGTGGTGGTAGTGATAATAATGGTGTTGGTGTTGGTGGTGGTGTTGGTGATCCCGGTGGTGGTGGTGGAGATGATGGTGTTGATGATGATGGTGATGGTGATGATGTTGATGAAGGGTTTGATGATGATAATGGTAGAGGTGGTGATGGTAAGGTTGCTGGCTGTGGTATGATAAAAAAAGAATCGGGACAATGCTCTCTCTCTCTCTCTCTCTACCATACACACAGATACTATCATCATTTATCGGCTACTTGTACACTTAATTGACACTGAAAATCCATGAAGACGTAGCACTAACATCGACGTATTTTGCTCGCCCAGTCACCCAGCGATTCCCACACATAGATTGCTGCTTTGATCTTATACATTTATCATCTTGCCATTCCTCTGTGTCTTTTAATGCCAGCCAGTGATAATTAAAGACTCTTAAACCTGGTAATGATTTAGTAGTTCACATGAGTTGCTGATTTGAGAAAGCATAAACCTGGTTTGAATTGGTTGCTATTATGAGTTGTTGATTCAAGGTACTGCAGTCGAGAAGCCAAATTGTTGAGACCATGGACAGTAAACAGGGAATGACTAGTGAAAAAGGAGAACCCAGGGGAAATCAAAATCACGGATCGATGGAAAACGGTGGAATAGTTAAGGCAAAGACGAGTGAAGACAGTTCGGGTAGAAAGAACGCCTCCACTGGATCGAACGAGGACAGGAAAATGAGCGGGATTAGGCGAACCAGACAAAGTCTTAGATTACGTGACGAAGGCAAGGATCAGGATGGCACTACAAACAACTTAGTTCCTGGATCGGCCAAAGACAATAACACCTGCCAAATGGAAAGCAATCATGCCATCGAACTGACAGAAGATGCAAATGGCGAGACTAAACCAACCAAAGCTACTATAGTTAATGAAGGCAAGAACACAGAGGTGAAAACAAACAGAGTGAAAATCAGCGAAGCGAATAGCAGCAAAGGCCTAAGATCGGACAACAATAACAAGGGACTCCAGGGCGTCTCGAGCCTGGACGAGCTGCTTCGCTTTGCCGACATCCACGGGCGTTACTCGAGGCTGCTGGTGTGGGCGTGGGTGGTGCCGGTGTGCCTGTGGGTGCCCTGCTGCTACCTTAACGTCCTCCTAATGGTGTATGTTCCCCCCACCTCATGCGTCCTGCCCCCGGTCCCTTCACATCTAGAGCCAGACGCTTGGAAGGCCCTTACTACTCTCAGGTATGTATTGTTTGGGGGCTTTAGGTCTTGTCAATTTTTGTTCAGAAAGTAGTGTTGCTGGCATTGATAATAATTGAAGTTTAGTTAAGAATTGGAGAGGTTTGGGGCTGGCATTAAGTTGTTCAAAATCAGATTTAGGTTAGGTTGAAATTTGAGATTAGGTCAAGATGGGGTTAGATCGGGCATTTAGGTAAGTTTATGTCACATTAGATGAAGGTCATGTCAAATAACAGTTATATTAAATGAGCATTTTTTAAATTATTAAGTGGAAGTTGTAATTAGATCAGATTAGATTATGGTCAGGCTAGGATCAGGTAAATTCAATTCGTAATCAGTTGAGGATGAGGTCAGGTCAGGTTAGGTTGAATTGAGATAAGGCCAGAATCATGTAGTCATCCCTAACAATGTAAGCACTTCTAAACCTTGATATACCTGTAAAATATAATAATATGATGTAGGATTATGCATTGTTTTAAGTATTTTGATCCATTACAGTTACAGCACATTTTTTGAGAAACAAGAAGTTATAGAAAATCGTAGGTAGGCATATTGGAAGAATTTCGAATGACCTTGTTATGGCACAACAGCTTTTTTCTGTCATTTTACTAGCATTTTGTTGTCATTATAATCATATTGCTTTTGCAGAGAAACGTCTGGCCAGCTCAGTTCTTGTGTGATGTACGACTACCCTGCTGCTTTGAGAGATGCCAACCACGACCTGGATTTGGGTCATCCTAGGTACGACCCCGTGCAGAACCGACCTATACTGGATGACTCGGACATGCACGAACACAAACACGGACCAGCCAGGGATCACGACTCTCCGACGATTGACCCAAAACGTAACTCGACGGTCCTTGAAAAAGACGGCAACCACGATTCCGTAAAGGACGACTCTGGAAATCACAAGCAAAGGAATGACTCGGGGACAGATGACCAAGACCACGACATAGAAGAGAGCAAAACAATCTCTGCTAAAGAAGATGAAGCTCACAACGATTCAGGAGTGCTCGGCCGAAATTACAAACACGGAAATCAAGAGTACGATCCTGGTTCTCGAAGTAGCCTAAAGACTGATCCGAAATGGGAGATTCAGGAGGCGTACACAAGAGCGGCTTTGGCTTGGCGCGACCTCCACCCTGCCTCACTACCAGCCAATCACACCAGTAGTAAGTCTTACCTTTATTTATATGCATTTAGCTGACATTTATACCAATTGGGAAGAGTCAAACAGTTAACCCCTTCTGTACCGGCATCATGTTTTTCATTTCATTCTGGCAATAAACAGGCAATAAACAGTCATCGAACTATCTCACTTAACCATCTTTATTACCACAGATCCTTCTTAAACTGCACAACATTGTCTAAATATAGTTAGAGTAAAGTTAAAAAGGCGTCGTTGGTACAGAAGGGGTTAATAGCTGTGGAAATCTACAGCCCATTTGCTCCATCCCTTTTTAAGTTACTGGAGATTAATGGTGTAGATTTTGGCCTAAGTACGGTTGACTAAATAAGTCGTGTCTCCGCTGTTATTACGTTTTGCTCGCTGTGTGCTGTATTAATGTCTGTCAGATGTTGAATAGGGTGTGTAATAATAGGAACATGTTTTTTATATCTCACTCAAAACGATGAATTAATGTATAGATAGTGCTGATACCAAATATTTGATCAAAATATACTTGGTGCCGCATGAGTGTATTTACACACACACACACACACACACATCCCCAGCCTTACCACCCATCATCCCGTGTTCGTTTCCCCAGCCTGCATGTTCGGCTACGACTTCGACCGGACGTACGCAACAGAGACGGCGGCCACGGAGTTCGGGTGGACGTGTGGGGAAGCCGTGGCCATACAACACGTTCTGCACGCGTCCATGTTGGGCAACCTCATTGGCTGCGTACTGTTTGGGGCACTGGCTGACAGGTAAGAGAACAAAATGAATGTATATTAACTCCTTCAGAACGGGTACCGGCTTATTTACTATATTCTGGTTTGAGGGAGAAGAGGCTCCAGAAAAGACAACCCTCCCATTAAACCGACTTCACCCAATCAGCTCAAGCCCCAACACACAGGGGGGATGGTGTAGCTAAAGGGGTGTGTGTGTGTCTGTGTGTATTTGTATAGCTAAAAGGGTGTGTCTATGTGAGTGTGTGTGTGTGTGTGTGTGTGTGAGTGTGTGTGTGTGTCTGTGAGTGTGTGTGGGTGTGTGAGTGAGAAGTTGAGTGTGTGTGTGTATTTGTAATTAGCTAAAGGAGTGTGAATATGTGAGTGTGTGTGTATTTGTATACCTAAAGGAGTGTGTCTATGTGAGTGAGAGTATGAGTGTCTGTGTGTGTATGTATTTGTATGGCTATAGGAGTGTGTACGTCAGTATATGTAAGTAAGAATGTGTGTGTTTGTGTATATGTATATAGATAAAAGGTAGTGTATGTGTAAGTCAAAATGTGTGTCTGTGTGTGTATTTGTATGACCGTATAATTGAACGTGTACTTGTTCCTAGCGTTATTAGTGTTATGGATGCTAGTAAAATCTGAAATAGTTACCCATATAATTTGTGTTTTCTTTGGTAATATCATTATAGTTTTCTTTGAAATTTATTGGGATACGTATATATTTTTCCGATATTAACACCCTAGTTTTCCTATGTTAACTATTTGGTGTCATGTCAGGCCAGGTGAAGATATTGAGGGATAAGCCTTTACATCGGCCCCTCACATCTACTTTTTAAAGAGTGTTGAGAGGGGAGAAGGGATGTTGGAGGGAGAGGAAGCTGTTGGAGTGACTTAGAAATGTGTGATAAATCTGTATATGTAATTGAGGTATCCCTCGACTAGGTGCGAGCATGTGAAACATGCTAGGACGTACTACCACATAGTGAAGTTTTATGTAGGGTTGCAACAGTGTAAACTTTTGAAGTTCAGATAAATTAACTCTCCATTACATTTATTAGGTCCGAATGAGCTGAAGAAGTATATTCACATTCTATAATATCAAGGTTCTAAAAAGGTTATGCAAAAGGCATATAAGATCATTGGGTTTATTAATAGTGATTTACCGGTCTAACTGGCATAAGATGAGTTTATTACCACCAATATATCTTCAAATGAGTAGATCATTATAGACACTTTCACTACCCTTTTCATGCCCATAACATTTTAGAGCTTTTGTTTGTAATAGTGAAGGTCAGATAAACCACACTCTAAACAAATATGGGTATCGTAACAAGATGTCGCATTAGATAATTATAGGGTTAACCCCTACTGTACCAGAGGGTATTACCATAAATGTATCCTCCAGTACCAGGCAATGAGGCCAAAATGGCTTCAGAGTCGAGAGAGAATACTCTTCCACCTCAAAAGTTGGAGGAATACTGAGCCAGGTAGGCTGCAAGACTTTGAATATAAGCTGAGAAGTGTTGCCAAGGTCTCAAAACAGTGCGTACAACTCACGATACCTGGTACCACTCGATATGGGCAGTTACAACTACCACATAGTACTGACGGTGATCTTCCGTCGCTGGTACTGACTTGTGACTTTACTTCTGACGGCGATTCGCAGTCGCTGGTACAGTAAGGGTTAACGCTACGATGATATTAACCCAAACAGCGTCAGCTTCGTAGATTATGTAGATGCAAAACTAAGAAGTAGGCGTTAACCCGTTCTGTACCAGCGACGTACAATGGCCATCAGTAAGAAAGTAACTCGCCAGTACCAGCGCCGTACGATGTCCGTCAGTAGTATTCGGTCCTTGTACCAAGCGGTACCAGGCACCGTTACTTGTAAACGCTGCTTTGAGACCTTGGCAACACTTCTCAGAGTGTATCTAATGTCCCACGGGCAGGATGGCTCAGTACTCGTCCAGTTTTCGGGGTGAGAGGTTACACTCTCGTCTTTGAAGCCATTTTGGCCACAATGCTTGGTACTGGAGGTTACATTTATAGTAATACCCTCTGGTACAGTAAGGGTTAACTGCGTAATATACATGTAGCAGATTTCGCTCTGTTTCATAAATTTTGGCGTGCAACCAAGTCCGCGAGATGGTACGATGGGTGCTCAGCTGCTTTACATACCCTTTCCATACCCATATGTATTTTTGAGAATGAACATCTAATCTATACTCAAAATTACACAACTCTTTATTTTGTATCCCAACATTGAATTTTCTATCCTCAACCCACAGATTCGGACGACGGCGGCTGTTCGTGCTGGTGTCTCTCCAAGGGGCGGTGCTGGGGGCGGCGTTCGTGTACGTGCGGCGGCTGTGGCTTCTGCTGGCCCTCAGGTTCCTGGTCTCTCTCGGGCTGCCGGCCATTTATCATATTGTTATCATTTCGGGTGAGTAGCAGTTCGTAGGCAAGGGTAGACATTTTTATGATCCGCGAGAGCCAATACAATGATTTTATACAGTTTACAATGGATCTGCGGGAATTATAAGGGGTTAACTTGCCACAAAATATCGATAAAAAAGTTATAACCCAATATGCGTTGAAGATGCTACCAGATGCATGTTCTATTTGGCTATCCTGATCGTTATATGGCCGGCTAGATAGATAAGTAGACAGGTATTTTCATATATATCTATGTTGAGAGAGAGAGAGAGAGAAAAAAAGAGAGAGAGAGAGAGAGAGAGAGGGAGGGAGAGGGAGACAGACAGGTAGATAGAGAGAGAGAGAGAGAGAGAGAGAGAGAGAGAGAGAGAGAGAGACTCAAAATTCATCCTCAATATAAATGCTAATACCCTTGAAGAAGCAGGTCTAACGCATTTCATATTTAGCATAACTTATCTATCCCATATTTCCATGCTTCACGCCCTGTTCAACATATTATTTATTTCCACTAATCTCTCTTGCTATCTACATATATATTCTTTCTAGCTATGAATTATTTCCACTAATCTATCTTGCTATCTACATATATATTCTTTCTAGCTATGCTTTTTTAACTAATCTATCAAGCTATCTACATAATTATATAGTCTCTCTAGCTATAATTTATTTCCATTAATCTGTCTTGTTATCTACATATATAGTCTTTATTTCTCTTATCTTTCTATCTATAATTAATTTTCCTTATCTTTATTGTCTTTACACTGCATCCAGTTTTTCTATTATCACTAATCTATCCATCGAGAATATATGACAAAAGAAAGCACCAACTTTTATTATTATTCATAACTCTGCTTTTAATTATGCTGAGAGGTGAGGCTGATGGTATGTCTGATCATTATCTGGTGAAGGGAAAGCTGAGAGTTAGGAGTTGCAGGAGAATGCCAGACAAGCGTGAAGTAAGAGAGGTAATAAAAGTTAGTGAGTTTGAGAAGAGTGCAAAAGAGAGGGAGTACCAGAGGCTAAATGAAAAACGGATGGAAGTGAGAGAGATGAAAGAGAGAGAAATAGAGGATGAATGGCAACAGTTTAAGGAAGGAGTGAAAGCAAGCGCATAGGACGTATGTGGTAAAGGGAACGTAGGTGGCAGAGGCATCAGGAAGGGAAGCGAGTGGTGGAATGATACGGTGAGAAAGGCATTTGAGGAAAAGAGACAGTGTTTTGAGAGGGTTTTACAGGATGGTAGTGTTGAGGTATGGAAGAGGTACAAGGAGAAAAAGAGAGAGGCGAAACGGAAGATTAGAGAAGCGAAGAAATGTGCAAATGAAAGGTGAGGTCCAAGATTGAGTGAGAATTTTGAGGAACGAAGGAAGATGTTCTGGAAGAAGGTAGACAGAGAAAGGAAAGGAGGACAAAAGAGGGAAGAGATGGTGAAAGGTGCAAATGGAGAGTTCTTAGTGGAAGGTGTGCAGGTGAGGAAAAGATATGTTTAGTATTTTGAATCTTTGCTAAGTGTAAACAGTGGAAGGGAGACAGTGATTGAAGCACAAAGTTGATGGAGAAAGATTACCTAGGTGGCAGGGAATGAATGAAAGGATTGGGAAGAATGAGGTGAAAGAAGCAGTGAGACAAATGAGAGCGGGTAAAAGCAGAACTTATGGATAGTATTGCTGTGGAATGTATTAAGAAGGGTGGAAATGTGATAATAGATTGGCTGGTGAGACTATTCAATGTGTGCTTTGTTGTATCAATGGTACCAATAGACTGGAGGAGTGCATGTATTGTGCCATTGTATAAGGGGAAGGGAGACCGGCAGGAGTGTTCAAGTTATAGAGGTACTAGTTTATTATCAGTTGTTGGTAAGCTGTATGACAGGGTGTTGATAGAGAGGATAATAAAGGGTACAGAAGGTGCAATAGGAGAAGAACAGTGTGGTCTCGAGTCGGCCACCCCCAGTTATGGGATATGTGCCTGAGTACATGCATACATACATACATTCTAGTTAACTGTGATGGTGTTGTAATGGTTTAGGTGCTTATGTTCTGGGCGTGGTGGCCTGAGTTCGAATCCCAGGAGGACCATATGCTTTCATTAGTTTATTCAATTACATTGGGGTTTGTAATTGATGATTAATGTTAACAACGGGGTGTTACTTATATATATCGTGATTGTAGTTTTGCACCCGTTCCGACAGCCTTGGAGCAGGTTGGCGAGGGTGGTCGAGGCCTAGTGACCAGCCTGTCCTCCGTGTGTTACTCCCTGGGTCAGTGTCTTCTAGCCCTCTTAGCCTGGGTCTCCGGCAACTGGGTCAACCTCGGCCTCATCACCAGTCTCCCGGCTCTCCTCACACCGCTATACCTCAAGTAAGTATCTTAACCCTTTGAGTACCAGCGACGTCTTTATACATTTATTCTAGCTACCATTAGACGATTTTATGAAGTTATGAAGGGTATATGGTAGCTGAAACGATTAATTAAGATTGTCTGTAGCCTTTTAATGGGTAGACGTCTTTCCTAAGCTGAATAATATCGTTTAATAGTTCCCAGAGTGTAATGTAAGGATGTCTCTAGTACTGTATGGGTTAAGTAAGGGGATGACGGTTGAGTTTTTGGCCTATTAATTGATTTATTGATTTATATATTAGTTTCTGAAATGCTGGGTGTTATGGGAAGTAAGTCTCTGTCTTGATGGTGTAATGGTTAGATCATGTAAATTCTGTATGCGATATCCTGGGTTCGAATTCTGGGAGAATCACATGCTTTTATTAATTTCATTTGTGGTGTTAAGAATGATGTAAAAAATAAAGCAAGAGGAGTACGGTTTAGTTTTTGGTCTATTTATTGGTTTATTTATTAGTTTCCTCGCTAGACCTCCATTAAGACCCCATCTTCCAGATTATTTTTTACATTTTTCAGTAGGAAAATGTCCCAGCCTATAACAGGCTCGCTTTCTCTCGCCAGGATAAAACTCGATACCTAAATGGTACGAAAGGTCTTAATATTGACAAAGAAACTGGGCAGGTCTTAAAAACGCCAAACTAATGGAACGAACGTCTTAAAATCTCAAAACTATTGGGGCTAAACATGATGGAGAAGGGGGTCGAGAAAAGCCCTATACCCCTCCTTAACCCCTTCAGACTCATATGACGCAGAGGTTGCCAGATTAGCAATAAGAAATAGAGGTCTCTCACTCTTATAATTACCTCTCCAAAATTAGTTTTCTGCCCACAGCTAACTCAAAGACAACTGCAGAGCTTGAAGTAACTAAACTAAAGGTTTCTAAATACCCCTGATGGTAATAAAGGCTTTAAAGTATCCCTAATAGGCTCAAAATTGCGTTATATGTCGGAAGGGGTTAAGATGATTTGGTTTGGGTTATCCAATTTTGTTTTCTAGGGAGAGAGCCGAAATCAAGGTTTGGCCGGAAGGGAAAGAATACGATTGTCACTTCCTTACCCCATTCTCTCTCCATCCTAAGTAAATGGGCTGCCTCAAGTAGGTCTCGGCTGTCAGATGATTTGGTTTGGGTTATCTAGTTATCTTTTGGGGAGGAAGGGAGCCGAAATAAAGGTTTGGCCGGGAGGGAAATAATACGATTGTCCCTTCTTTACCTCTTTTTCTCTCTATCTTAAGTCAGTTAACCAGATCTGTACCATTCTATGTTAGCTCATCAGATCAGGACTGAGCACAACCCTCTGTGGATGCAAATTAACTATTAATATAGTATATTCGCTGTAAGTAGGCGAGCAATCATGAACTTTATCCTCTGCAACTCAAAAAGGGCTAGAGCAAATTGGCTGTACATTTCTACATATATTCCTTGACTGACTCTTCCCAAATGGTAGAAATATTAGCTCGATTACTCTAGTCGTTTTTGAGTTACAGAGGTTAGAGGTCATGATTTCGGGTAGTGGTCATGATTTCGGGTAGTGGTCATGATTTCGGGTAGTGGTCATGATTTCGGGTAGTGGTCATGATTTCGGGTAGTGGTCATGATTTCGGGTAGTGGTCATGATTTCGGGTAGTGCTCATGATTTCGGGTAGTGGTCATGATTTCGGGTAGTGCTCATGATTTCGGGTAGTGGTCATGATTTCGGGTAGTGGTCATGATTTCGGGTAGTGGTCATGATTTCGGGTAGTGGTCATGATTTCGGGTAGTGGTCATGATTTCGGGTAGTGGTCATGATTTCGGGTAGTGGTCATGATTTCGGGTAGTGGTCATGATTCGGGTAGTGGTCATGATTTCGGGTAGTGGTCATGATTTCGGGTAGTGGTCATGATTTCGGGTAGTGGTCATGATTTCGGGTAGTGGTCATGATTTCGGGTAGTGGTCATGATTTCGGGTAGTGGTCATGATTTCGGGTAGTGGTCATGATTTCGGGTAGTGGTCATGATTTCGGGTAGTGGTCATGATTTCGGGTAGTGGTCATGATTTCGGGTAGTGGTCATGATTTCGGGTAGTGGTCATGATTTCTCGCCTACTTACAGCGAATAGACTATAGTGCCCCATTTTTCACACATTCAAATCTCTATCACTCATATTCCTAAGCATAGAGAAGGGCTATGCTTATACCAGATCGAGTAAATTATATATTCATTAAGGGGAGATTTCCACTTGAGGGATTTTTTTCTTGACCCCTTTCTCCCTCATGTTTAGCCCCATTGCTTTTGAGATTTTAAGACGTTCGCCCCATTAGTTTGGCAATTTTAAGAACTTTCACCCCATTTATGTCACTTTTAAGACCTTTCGTCCCATTTAGGTGTCGATTTTTTTCCTGGCGAGCGATAGCGAGCCTGTAATTTAAGAGGAACCGGCCTTCGGCCGGGAATTTTTTCTACCAAAAAATGTACAAATTTATCTTGAAAGGGGGTCATGGGGGTGTAATTTCAAGCTTGATGGAAGTCTAGGAAACACACTAGAAACCTCCCCTTAACTGAGGGTTGATTTGTGACATACATCTTGATAGCACTCAATGACTTATTGAATTAAATGTAGTTCTACTTATCTTGTTGATCAATACAGCTAACTATTGCAAACACTTCCTCCTCTCATGTCATGTCACTACACTTAACAAGCACATCACACTTCTTTCCGACACACCTAAATTACCACTAATGTAAGGTACATTAGTGGTAATTTAGGTGTGTCGGAAAGAAGTGTGATGTGCTTGTTAAGTGTAGTGACATGACATGAGAGGAGGAAGTGTTTGCAAGAGTTAGCTGTATTGATCAACAAAATAAGTAGAACTTCATTTAATTCATTAGGTTCTCTATCATTCTTTCAACCTTGGGGGGGGGGGGGGGGGGACACTTGTTACATCCAGCTTTGCCTCTTGTCTCTTTCAGGCAAAAAAAAAAAAAAAAAAAAAAAAAAACGCTGCACTTAAGAATATGTCCATTAGGCACTCTTGTCAGACCTCTCCAACTACTACTCTGTTAATCCTATAATATATTTACTCTTCCTGGGGGTAAGTGCCAAGTGGTGTGGGAGAGAGGGGACTGTTAAGGGGAGGTATTTAGTTTGTTCCCTAGACCTCCATCAAGCTTAAAATTACACCCCCTTGAGTCCCTTTCAAGATAAATTTGTACATTTTTCGGTAGAAAAATGTCCCGGCCGAAGGCCGGTTCCTCATAAATTACAGGCTCGCTATCGCTCGCCAGGATAAAATTGACACCTGAATGGCACGAAAGGTCTTAATATGGGGTGAAAGTTCTTAAAATCGCTAAACTAATGGGGCAAACGTTTTATAATATCAAAAGCAATGGGGCTAAACATGAGGGAGAAAGGGGTCAAGAAAAAAATCCCTCCAGTGGAGATCTCCCCTTAAGGGTATAGACGATCTCGATTAACCCTCTGACTTACATATACCCTTCCTAATCTGAATAAAATTGTCTAATAACAGCCAGAAAACAGAAAATAAACGCATCATCGGATCTTCTAAGGTGTTAATCCTCTACATCCCTTAATTCCAGGGTGGTGGAGGAGTCGCCGCGGTGGCTGGTGGCCCGGGGTAGGATACAGGAGGCTAGCGAGGTGATAGGGAGGGTGGCTAGACGGAACCACCCCAACAATCCACCCACCACCCGCGCCATTCTCGCTACGCTCCTCAAGGTATGTTCATGTGCATGCTCTCTCTCTTGGCCTCCTTCTCCTTCTTGTTTAATCCCATTGGTTTCTAGATTTTAAGACGTTCACCCCATTAGTTTGGCGATTTTAAGACCTTTCGTCCCAATTTCGTTGTCAATTTTAAGACTTTTCGTGCCATTTAGGTGTCGATTTTTTCCTGGTGAGCGATAGCGAGCCTGATATCTTCAGAGGAACCGGCCTTTGGCCGAGATTTTTTTTTACCGAAAAATGTACAAATTTACCTAGGGGGTGTTTTTTTAAGCTTGGTGGAGGTCTAGTGAGGAAACTAAGAAATATAGGAATGGTTGAATTAACTCCTTCAGACTCATATGACGCTAGAGCGTCATATGGAGGTTTGGCCAAAAAACTCATATGACGCTAGCGCGTCATATGGACTTATCTACATAGCTCTCTAATAAGTTATATGACGCCCTAGCGTCATATGGAGCTCAGTAAGTCCGGTAAGTTAGATGAAAATCTGTCGGTTGGTGGCAACCCCAGGTTTTTCCGACAATTCTAACGGTCAGCAGTGTGGTCTTGACAGTTGTGTGGTGCAGTGGCAATGATACCGGGCTCCCGCCTCCGTAGACTTACTGAAACATAATATGTCTGAAGGAGTTAATAGACAAAAAACAAAAAAACAGCCCATCTCCCCTCCCCTTGGCCCGGGGGAAGATAGAGGAGGCCAGTGAGGTGGTGGTGGGGAGGGTGGCTAGACGGAACCACCCCCACAATCCACCCACCACCCGTGCCATCCTCGCCACGCTCCGCAAGGTTAGTGTTAAGGGGAGCTGGGTCGTTTTTCTGGTCCCCTTCTCCCTAATGTTCAATCCCATTGGTTTTTAGATTTTAAGACGTTCGACCATTTAGTCTGTTGATTTTAAAACCTTTTGTCCCATTTCTATATCAATTTTAAGACCTTTCGTGCCATTTAGGTGTAATTTTTGTCCTGGCGAGCGATAGCGAGCCTGATATCTTAAAGAGGAACCGGCCTTTGGCTGGGACATTTTTCTGTGTACAAATATTTCTTGAAAGGGGATATAGGGAGTGCTATTTTAAGGGGATATAGGGGGTGCTATTTTAAGGGGATATAGGGAGTGCTATTTTAAGGGGATATAGGGGGTGCTATTTTAAGGGGGTATAGGGGGTGCTATTTTAAGGGGATATAGGGGTGCTATTTTAAGGGGTCTAGGGGGTGCTATTTTAAGGGGGTATAGGGAGTGCTATTTTAAGGGGATATAGGGGGTGCTATTTTAAGGGGATATAGGGGGTGCTATTTTAAGGGGATATAGGGGGTGCTATTTTAAGGGGGTCTAGGGGGTGCTATTTTAAGGGGGTATAGGGGTGCTATTTAAGGGGATATAGGGGGTGCTATTTTAAGGGGGTATAGGGAGTGCTATTTTAAGGGGGTCTAGGGGGTGCTATTTTAAGGGGGTCTACACGTAGGTGGTGCTATTTTAAGGGGGTCTAGGGGGTGCTATTTTAAGGGGGTCTAGGAGATGCTATTTTAAGGGGGTATAGGGGGTGCTATATAAAGGGGGTATAGGGGGTGCTATTTTAAGGGGGTATAGGGGGTGCTATTTTAAGGGGGTATAGGGGGTGCTATTTTAAGGGGGTAGAGGGGGTGCTATTTTAAGCTTGATGGAGGTCTAACGAGGAAACTCAAAATAAAGTAAATTAATGAATAAGTAGCCCCCCCAAAACATTAATGAATAAGTAGCCCCCTCAAAAAAATTAATGAATAAGTAGCCCCCCCAAAAAAAAAATGAATAAGTAGCCCCCTCAAAAAAATTAATGAATAAGTAGCCCCCCAAAAAGATAATGAATAAGTAGCCCCCCAAAAAAATTAATTAATAAGTAGCCCCCCACAAAAAAATTAATTAATAAGTAGCCCCCAAAAAAAAATTAATGAATAAGGGGCCCCCTCAAAAAAAAAATAATGAATAAGTATCCCCCTCAAAAAATTAATGAATAATAGCCCCCTCAAAAAAAAAAAATGAATAAGTAGCCCCCCAAAACAAATTAATGAATAAGTAGCCCCCCAAAAAAAAAAAAAAAAAATATGAATAAGTAGCCCCCCCAAAAAAATGAAAAAATAAATGAATAAGTAGCCCCCCCAAAAAAAATAATGAATAAGTAGCCCCCCCCCAAAAAATTAATGAATAGGTAGCCCCCCAAAAAAATTATGAATAAGTAGCCCCCCCAAAACATTAATGAATAAGTAGCCCCCCAAAAAAATTAATCAATAAGTAGCCCCCCCCCCCAAAAAAAAAAGACAGGGGTGAACAGTGGTGAGGGGGTGGGCGCTCACCTAATATAGTGTTTAATGATGACAGATGGACAGACAGACAGGTAGACAGACGAGACATATGAAAGCAGACAGAAATATAGACTGGTAGAGATAGAAATAACGGAAAATAATTTAGAGAGAGAGAGAGAGAGAGAGAGAGAGAGAGAGAGAGAGAGAGAGAGAGAGAGAGAGAGAGAGAGAGAGAGAGAGTTCACTGGGTGGTTGCTTTGGTTGATGTTGTTGTAGTTCTCCAGACTGTCTGGCCGAGTAGTCCCGAGTCCGGTTGACCTAAGTCACGCCAGATGCTCGGGCCCCCGAAGGGGCCAGGGTGAGATGAGATCTTTCTCTCAGAGGGCAGCGGGGGAGGGGATCATTAGCCCATAGGCTTGCACCCCCGGGCCAATGCCTCCACTGTCCGCAGCCCCCCTTGCAGTGCCACCCAATCGGGTGATCTCTGCAGCACCTAGAAGGAAAAGTAGTACAGGAAAAGAGACAGACAAAAACAGCTAAGATACGGTACAGGACCCAAACCTCACTCTGGATAGGACCAGCCCTCACCCAGGTTGTTTTGGTTTACGGCCGTAGTGGTCCACAGCCGATTTAGGCCAAGCGGTGTTCAATCAATTCTGTTCATGCATTAACCTATATTATACCTTTGCATACTAAGTGATTGACGGTCCCCACAGGTCTGCAAGCCCCCCACCCCCTCACGAAGGAGTACTGGCAAAGGAGGAGTAGGAGGAAGAGAGGAGGGGAGGAAGGGAGGATCGGGAGTGGTGGGGAATATCAAGGTACTACTCCGCTACCCCCGCCTGGCCTCTCGTACGGCTCTCGTCACTGTGTGCTGGTGAGTCACAGGTTCATATGGAGGTAACTGTACCATTATGGGGAGTCACTGGCTTTTTTTTTTTATCTTTCTCTACTTTTTTCTCATTCCCTGGCTTGTATCCATTCGGCCCCATTCAGCCTATTTTTTTTTTTTTTTATCTTTCTCTATTTTTCTCTCTTTCCCTGGCTTGTATCCATTCAGCCCCATTCAGCCAACTGTTTTAACACGTTTACCCCCATTCAGGTGTCAATATTTTCCTGGCGAGCGGTAGCGAGCCAGCATATACATATTTTTGTTTTGACAGTAAGCTAAATTTGTACATTTTTCGATA
>CM064530.1:5425268-5725693 GCA_032716605.1 Paralithodes platypus | reverse complement strand
TGGCACTTTTTGCAGTTCAACATCGAGGGCTCTCTTGAAGTTGTCTAACGAGACGTCCCTCATGTCTCTTACTCGCCGTGGGAGTTTGTTGAAGAGACGTGGGCCTCTGTGTGATAACCAGCCCTCTCGCAGAGAGCCCATAGCACCCCTGTTATTCATCCGGGGGATTTCGCATTCCCAGCCTCTCCTATCACTGAATTTCATGACTATCGGAGTAGGCCTACAGTATGTAGGTTTGGTACTAAACCCTCTGCGATTTTCCACGTGTATATTATTAGGTAACGTTCTCTTCTACGTTCCAGCGAGTACAGATTCAGTGCTCTTAAACGCTCCCAATAGTGTAGATGTTTTATCGAACTTATATGCGAAGAGAAATTTCTTTGTACACTCTCTAAGTCATTTATTTCACATGCTTTGTATGGGGACGTTAATACGCTACAGTATTCAAGCCGCGGTAGCACTAGAGATTTGAAGAGCGTTATCATAGGTAATTCACCGCGTGTTTTAAATGTACGTAGAATCCAACCCGTTAGACGTTTCGCAGCCGCAACTTTGACCTGGTTATGTACTTTAACCCTTAATTAGCGGCGCGCAACATAAGTCGAGTTAAAAAAAGCTGGACTATGTGGCGGCGCTCGACATAACTCGAGTGGCAATTTCAGCACGTAATGTGGCTGAGAGAGAGAGACAAGTGGTGGCAGGAGACTAGCGAGCGTATGACTGCTCCAGACCACCGCGGCGAACCTACTGACACAAATCTCAGCTCCCTCCTCCCTCTCTCACTCGCTACATACTCAATTATGTACTGAAAGTACCGAATTACCTGCTTTTTGCACTCGCGTTGCACGGTTATTGCAAGAAAACTATCCATCATACAAGGATCGTTATGGTGTCATTCGAAAGCTCTGTTTATGCCCTTTCAGGGATAGGTACTTGTTTTACGTTCTGGGTCTTATTTAGGCATGAAAATGATCACGTAAACAGCCCTATTTTGGCTAAAAACACCCCGCTGTGCGGTACACATAAATAAACCGCATAGGCCGCTCGTAAGGTGTTAAAACCCATATTTTCAGATATTAATACCCCAAGGTCTTTCACACTGTCTTTCCGTTCTACTATGTGGTTAGATTCTGTTAAGTAATTTGTAATTTCTTTAACGCCATTATTATCTCCGTACCGTATTAATTGGAGTTTTTCTTCATTGAATTGCATGTTGTTTTCCCTGGTCCACTGGAACACTACATTCATGTCTTCCTGCAGTCGGCCTGTGTCCTCTTGTGTGTTTACTATCTTGCTTAATGTTGTGTGATCATTAGGATCGAATTCCAGGCCTGGTGCCGAGTGGAATGGCATGTTGGAAATGCTCATGCTCATGCTCGCGCGCGCTCTCTCTCTCTCTCTCTCTCTCTCTCTCTCTCTCTCTCTCTCTCTCTCTCTCTCTCTCTCTCTCTCTCTCTCTCTCTCTCTCTCTCTCTCTCTCTCTCTCTCTCTCTCTCTCTCTCTCTCTCTCTCTCTCTCTCTCTCTCCATTCATTCTTTTTGAGCTAGCGTAATGTAGTTCGATGACATAGATAGGCTACGCAGACTGCACAGACCTTGCGATAACTCCTAGGGACCTAGGCAGTCCGGACTAAATTCTATAATCTTCAAGGACACTACATCCGCCTTATTAGAAACAATGTATTAGGGAAAATAGGCACCAACATTCTCGCCATATTTTTCTCCATATAGTCCGCATGGAGGATTTTCGTTATCGACAAATTGAAAAAATACCCTTTTCACAGAAAAATACACCAATAATCTGTCAAAGATGTCAAATAGCGGGGGTGTGGGGGCGACAGCCCCCACCCATAATACTAGGATAGGTTAGGTAAGGTTGTTAGGTTAGGCTAATGTCCTTTCAAAGGGGTATAGGCTAGTAAACACTAGGATAGCTTATACCCGGTCAGAGGTAAGAAGAAAAGTCCTGCTGTAGTCTCCTTGAATGCTACCTAAAATTCTACCATCCATCTCTATATATAGTTTATTTACTCTCCAACAATTATTCATCTATCCAATCCTAGATACACTTTTTAACAGCAATGTATCACTTATACAGTATATTCAATCATACAATCAATCCACACATGTATTCAAACTAACCATTAAACTCCAAACAATTTCCTCCATCCATCCATCCATCTATCCACATCCATAGCCCACACCTATCCATCAACATAATATGTCTATCCAGTGTAGTTCCACTCTCTCCGTTCATGCTCCAATACTCTCAATGGCCTTACGAGCGCACCTGTTTACCCCTTTCACTATGGTCGGTTCTCCCTAAGGTAAACAGCATCACTTGAGGGGACCTACAATACCTACACATACATTAAACACTGGCTATGTGAAGTTGGTCAATTAAGAAATCAACTCTAGACCAAAGCCGTCTTGTTGAAACCTATGGTACCCCCCCCCCCCCCACCACCACCTAATGTAGTCTTACAAAATAACATTTTGTATATATGACTTGACTTCCTCAAACTAACCTTCCACTAACCTCCAACAAAATGTATACCGGTACCAGTAATGCATATCCAGTTAGCCTATATACTGAATATATATATATATATATATACTGTATATATATACCGGTATATATATATATATATATATATATATATTTATATATATTGTGTGTGTATGAGTATTTATGAACTTAATTGTGTTTTCATTGGATTGTTTGTCTATCCTTCAGTTTACTAGAAATAGGCCAATATGTTAAGATATTACAACCTTAGGCTACAGAGCGAGCAAAACTTTCGTGAAAGGTGTACAAAATATTCTACCAGTACGTCTTTTATAATTTAGTTTTTTCCTGGCTAGGCTACCTCCAGACGATTTGACTCCAAAATGATTTTTTTTAATTAAAATGGAATGAAGAGATATATTTTAAACCTTAACATTTCAAAAGTCAATTCTAAAGGCTTCATAAAATCGACTAGTAATTAACATTTAAAATTATGCCCCGTATCAGGTACTGAAAAGGTTAACTTGATAACAAAACCACCGAAAGTCGATGTTCATCCTAATATTTTGAAACGCCTTTCCTAAACAGACTAAAATCGTCTAGCTGTGGGCAAACTGGAATAAAATATTGACGTTATAGGCCTGAACAACTATTGTCATATCTGCACATGACAGTTGCAGATATAAATTAGGCCATGAGATCATCAGTGTACCGCATAGCCCATACCGTGTTATGATACGGTACGGTAACGAATACAAAATAAATAATAATAATAAATACAAAAATAAGGTACAGTCGGCCAAATAGGTGATGTCGCGGCACTCAGTATATTTCGATCAATAATTGTTATCAGCACTATCTAAGCTTTAATTCATCGTTTCGAGTGAGATATACAAACATGTTCCTATCTTTACACACCCTATTCAACATCTGACAGACATTAATACAGCACACAGCGAGCAAAACGTAATGGCAGCGGAGACACGACTTATTTGGCCAACCATACCACTTAATAATAAATAATATTAATATAAAGAAAGAATTTGGCGAAACTTTGTCCGTAGCCACCTCGTCTAACCCCAACAAATTCGATTACCCAGAATGAGAGCATGGTGGAGGTATGTGCTCTACGAAGCATTCTTATTGACCCTTAGGCTATGACAAATATTATACAAATCTGAATAAAACTATCTATTTCCAGCCCGTGAACTGCAAGGCTTCTGTGTAAATCCAGGATATACTACCTACAAGCAAACCGAGGATACAGTGGGTCAAAAAAGGTATATCACTATATAGTCGGATGTATAAATGTCTGTCAGATGCTGTGCATCAAGATAAACTAACGACAGATTCACCCACAAGAAATAAAGTGGTAGTAGCTACCGGTAACGGAAATGTAAGTTTATATATATCGCAATCAAAAGATACCAGGAGCTACCGTACTTGATATTAGCCTACTTATGGAACCGACTATACACTTATAATTGTATCAAATTGTACCACTATCAAGAGATAACAGATACACTTTTTATTGACCCCAGCCATGATAGCGACAACAATGACTGCACGCAAGCATAGGTCATCGAGTCAATTTAGCAGTCATTCTATTTATAGGCTCACCGACAACTAAAATCTACGCTCAAACCTTCATCCACACACTACTATAATTATACAGTATGTATATATATATATATATATATATATATATATATATATATATATATATATATATATACACACAGAATACGCAATGAATGTATCCTATATTTCCTATTTGGCAACTCAATAACGTCAGAAACCATGATTCACAAACATTTGCATTCTGACCATAACACTTATAAATACGGTATTAGGCCCTATAGGATCTATACGGTATTAACAATTTTAAATAATCAATTTGGCAATCGGATTTTTTTGTTTTTTTTTTTTTTCCCCGTACGGTAGCCATATTCTGAAGAGTAGTTTTTTTTATTACCAGTACTTTTTCGTTAAGACTATTGCTGGGGATAATGATGACAATTCATCTCAGAATCTGATATTCCTATTTACTGAAATTTAAAATCAGTCATAGCTTAACCCTTGTCTAGCGTTTTTTTTTTGGCTATTTTGGGCATATTCAGGCCCTCCTGAATGATCAATCAAGTACCTGCATGAAAATAAATTTATTCAGCAAAAAACTAGGCGCTAAAAGCTTCAAAATGAGACCAGAACGAGCTACGTAGCACTCTTCGTTCTCACGCAGTGGTACCACTAACATAGGAGTTTAGCGTATGTCGGCATATTTTTTCCCGCTACGCTCACTACTGGCAACACTGCCGGCCTCTCGAGAACAGAGGGAGTGTGAGTCAGTGGGTGGCGGTAAGCCCTGGGTGTCGGACGTGTGGCCTGCTGCGCTCCCGTCCATTTGCACTCGATTTTAACCCTTTAAAAGCCTTAATAATGCTCCTAACTTGCTGCAAATTGGAGCCCGACTTAAGGCGGGCCCCGCCAGTTAAGGGTTAAACCCTACTACATAGTCATAGACCTAGAATTACATTTAAAGTACAGCTTTTAACTCAAAATTATGGCTGTCTTCAGCAACTCGACTCTTCCTTGGCTTGGAGTGGAATCTCATGTTCGAGGGTACCATTCCCTGAAGTCTCTGTGCGGCAGATAACACTATATACAGATTGCTTAGTTCTCCCTGACAAGTTCTAAGGTTAATACTAGCAAACACAAGACTGCTACTCTCATACGGTAGCCTACTTAGAAAGACCCAAGAAACGATACAAAGTTTCAGTAGCCTATACTGTACTGTGATAAGTAAACTAGACTGCTACTTATGCATAGTAGCTTTCTTGTATCTGCACCAAGGATTTTTTGTGTGTATGAAGGAGACAAAAGGCAGGTTGCCTGTAACAAGTGTCTCTCCCAAAGCCAAAAGAGGGAGTCAAATTCATGGGATGCTGGAGTAAAAATGCCTGGACACACAAAGTTTCAAGCAGTTTAAGTCATACGATGAAGGAAAGATTGATTGAGGGAGAGAGTTCCAGAGTTCACTTGTTGAGTACCGGTACCGTATAAGAAAGACAGAAAACTTGCCAATTCTTGGGTTGGAGAGCTGAACAGAATAGGAGTGGGACTGTGTTGAAAGGCAGGTGCCTCGCACTCGCTGCAAGGGAGGGGGTATGCACTGAGATACCTCTGAAGAACACTGATTGTTGTCATAGCGATAGAAGTGAAAGAGATGCAACATTGCGGCGTGTAGAAAGAGATTGTAGGGAACTAGTAAGAGGAAGTGAGTTGATGAGACAAAATGCTATTGATTCTACTCGTTCGAGAAGTGAGGTACCGGTATGGGTGGAGCCTCCCCACACATGTGAAGAATACTCAATACAGGGGTGCACTGTGCCCCGATACAGAGCAAGAAGCTGTGCGGGGGTGTAGAACCCAAGGAGACGGTTGAGCACACCTAACTTTTGGGAAGCTGTTTTAGCAAGAATGGTAATGTGATCTTTCCAAGAAGGGTCGGATGAAAAAGATACACCTAGAAAATTGAGAGAAGATGAAGGGTTGAGTTGTGTATTGTTGATAAGTCTTGTGGAAGACTGTGATGGAGAGATAGAGGGAGAAACTGGGTCTTGAATGCGTTGAAAGTAACAAGATATTCTCTACCCCAATCAGAAATAATTGATAGATCAGTATCAGCAGATAAACATTCTATGGCCTCGTCACGTTTGTTTTGGAGTGCTTGCATGCTGGGTTAATGTGAAAAACTAATGAATACAGGTAGTGTAAGGTAGAGTCGTCAGCATATGAGTGGATAGGATTAGAGGTACAGTTAACCCGGCAAGTGCGGGAAGACTCTTAAGAGTTTCCCCGGGCGACTGTGGGAAGACTCTTAAGATCCTGGGCCTAAAAAAATCCATTTAAAACACCCCAAAAAAACTTGATTTTTTTTTTTTTTTTTTTTTTTTTTTTTTTTTTTGGCCCCTTGGCCATGCCAAATATCACCCCCCCCCCCCCCCCCTTCAATTATCACCTATTTTCCCTGTTATTCCCTTATTCTGTGGTCTATTTTCATGCTAACATTAGCGAGTTGCTATCAGCTTTGCGCAGTGGCGGTATCGTAACCAATAGGGTCTTGCTGAGTACCGTGGAAATTGCATTGTCACTGCTATAAGCTAAAAACAGTGTGCAAAATTGGTTAAAGTTTTTGCACCACACACATCTGCCATCCTGTGCGTGGTCTCTCCACGCAACTCGGTTGGGCTACCCCCAAAGGGTAGCCAAGTCGATCCCCACCTGCCCGCGGTGACCTTGCAGACACCACTTTCCATTTTTTTCTTTTCCATTTTAATTTTTTTCCATTGTGGTGGCACTGACGGGGACGGCGCTACCTGGGGTCTGTCCCAGGTAGTTATTTTCACGTTTTTTTTAAAACTAGGGTTTTCTCTTATTTTTAATCAGATACAAAATACAGGTGTTTTTGTTTTTAATTATTGGTTACTTCCACTGAAATGGCAGCGGGCAAGCAGAGTTGTAGTTGTGGGAAGGTTGTGGGCAAGGCCAAATCGCTGGGCTGCTACTCGTGTGGTACCTATTTTCATGTTAACTGTATAAATGTTGATGATGAGGACCTCAGAGTACTTGCAAAGAAGAAACCTGGATTTAAATGGCATTGCACTGTTTGCGATACCACCCCCCTGGCTGCAAAGGATGCAGCAATTAGTCAGCAGACCTTGGATGACCTGACGGCTGCCCTAGTTGGTGAAGTGAAGACTGCCATTGTAAACGAAGTGAAGGGTGCCCTTGCTGCGGTGGCCGTGGAGATAGAGAGTATTGGTAACAGAATGGATATCCTCGAGACTAAAGTTGCTGCCCCCGATATTCCCTTGTTTGCCAAGATAGTTCAGCAAACATTTGAAGAGACCAAAAAGGAGCCGACCAAACGCACCACTGAGGTGGTAGATGGTGGAAAGAAAAAAACTGTCTGGGACCATCAGGTCCTGGTAGTGAAGCCAAAAGACCGATCCTCCGAGCCAGTAAGCCCACCAGATACAAAGGCAATCGAGACTGCTTTGGCTTCGGTTCCGGTTAACAAGTTAACTAGAACTGATTCAGGTGTACTGGTGGTACGACTTCCATCCAAGAAAGCCAAAGAAGATGCAGGAAGGGCCATCAATCAGTGTTTGGGGGTGGACAGTGCCTTCAGTGTCTCCGAACCAAAGAAGATGATGCCAAAAATGACTCTGGTAGGCATTGCTAATGACGCTGAGGATAATGAGATAATTCCCAGCATCCTCAACAAGAACCCAAGAATAAAGTCCCTGGTCGACGATGGCTTAGCTATGAATTTGCTATTCACCAAGCAAAAGAGTGCGGTAGTAAAAATGTCAAAGAAATACGCTCTTCCATTGTGGATGATGGCAATTCTGTGTATGTTGGACTCGTGAGATGTCGTGCATACGATCGCTTCTGGGTAACACAATGTTACCATTGCCAGGGCTTTGGTCATACCAGTGACAGGTGTTATCGGAAAAATGAGGATCCAAAATGCAACTTCTGTGCCGGTACTCATAACTCAAAAGACTGCACCAACAAGACTTCCCCCAAATGTATAAATTGTATGAGCTCCACATCAGTTACGGAGCCGCCAAATCATTTCGCCTCAAGTAGAAATTGTCCTCTAATGACAGCTCAGAGAAATAAAGTTATTGAGAACACCAATTTTGTAGGTTCAAAAAAATGAAAAATGCACATGGGAGCCGGTTGAAACTGGGTCTGTTGAATGTTCGTTCCTTGCGTAACAAAATGGATCATATTTGCGAGATCTTGGATGAACGTAACCTTGATGTATTATGTCTCACTGAGACCTGGTTGTTCGAGTCAGATCTGAATATTATCCAGGCGGCATTGCCTAAAACCCATTCCATAATAAATGTTCCTAGGCCTAGGGGAGATCATCCGGGTGGTGGAGTGGCAGTTGTCTACTCCACATCTCTGGTGAATATCTTGCAAGTAAGCCATAACCCAGCCCCTCTTTATTATGAACTGTTGGAAGTGGAAATAAAACTCCAACAAATTCTAAGAATGGCAGTTGTCTATAGGCCTGGCCATCGTGGCACGGATAGGGGTTTTATGGAAGAGTTTAGGCAGTTTCTCGAGGAATTTTTTGCTAAAACCGGAAGACTTTTGATATGTGGAGATTTTAATTACTGGGTTGACAGCCCTCATCTGAAGCCATTCTCTCCTGAGTTCCTTGAGTTGACTGATCAGAACAATTTTGTAAACCATGTGTCCCACCCAACTCATATCTTAGGACACACCCTTGACTTGGTTTTCTCTCCTGTGGGTTGTGGTGGTGTTCTGGATGTTGATGTTGAGAATGCTGACCCTAATACCTCTGATCATGCTTTGATTACTTTCAGCTTTGATTTCCCTAAGCCACTCACACATGAAAAAGTAATCGGATTTAGAAATTATAAAAATGCAGACCAAAATTTGGCTAGCAGTGAAGTAAAACAGTACTTGGGAAGTATTGATACTTCCAACCTTACTTCAGATGAGCTGGTGGAGGTACATGGAAATGCACTTAAATTAGTGTTCGATCATCACTGTCCAGAAGTAGAGAAGAAAATCATAGTACGAGATGATTCACCCTGGTATAGCACTCGAGTTAAATTTCTTAGAAGAGCGCGTAGAAGAGCTGAACGTGAATGGCGGAAAAATAAAACAGACTCTACATGGTTGCAATATCGGTCAGCCAGAAGAGCTGTGGTCCACACAATCAAAGATGAAAAGAAAGTGTATTATCAGGGAAAAGTTGACTCGTGTGGTAACGACCAGAGGAGGTTGGCTTCAATTGTAAACAGTTTACTTGGAAAAACAAGAGTCAGCTTAAGACCTTCTGTACCCGATGCCGAGTTGGCTGCCAACTTTGTGGCATTTTTGCTGGCAAGATAACTCGCATAAGACAGGAACTGGATGATGCTTCTGTTGGTGAAGAACTTTCAGTTGTACTCCAACCCCGACACATTCCTAATAATGTCCTCTCATCCTTTCACTCAGTAGAGGTGGACATGATCTCGTCCTACATAAGAAACCTCAATAAAACATTTTGCCCGTTGGATCCCATAAATGTTTCCAAGCTACCAAGAGTCTATGATCACACAGTTGAGTTTATTTCCAAAATAATTAATAAGTGCTTCTCTGAAGGTAGCTTCCCACATTCTGAAAAGCATGCACTACTCCGACCTACTCTAAAGAAACCTGGACTTGATGTTGAGAACATGTTGAACTATCGTCCTGTCTCCAACCTGTCCTTCATATCAAAGATATTAGAGCGTGCAATACTTGACCAATTACAACCACTACTTCAGCAGAATGAAACTATCCCAATTTTTCAGTCTGCTTACCGACAGCATCATTCAACTGAAACAGCATTGATTAGAGTACATAATGATCTAGTTGAGAACATTTGCAATGGTGTGGCCTCACTATTGGTCTTGCTTGATCTCTCTGCGGCCTTTGCCACAGTGGATCACAAGTTGTTATTGAGTGATCTTTATGATTGTGGTGTGCGTGACTCCGCTCTCTTGCTTCTTGGGTCGTACTTGTCAGGTAGATCCCAGAGTGTGATGGTAAATCAAGTGGTCTCGGACTCGACACCCCTGCAGTATGGTGTTCCGCAGGGATCAGTTTTAGGTCCTATCCTATTTATAATTTATATTAGCAGTTTGTCTCTTCTGCTTCGTGCACATAATGTCACCTTTCACTTTTATGCAGATGACACCCAGATTTATGTGAGAATCACAAATATAGTTGATATACGGAGTAAGATGGAATTGTTGATGTCTGATATCAAGAAGTGGATGAGAGCGAGAAAACTTAAACTAAATGATGGTAAAACTGATATTCTCATCATCCGAGGAAATAGAAGAGCTGATGATATAGTAGGTGCCCTCTCCATCAATGTGGGTGGATCTCAGCTGCGACCGGCCAACTCTGTTCGAAATCTGGGTGTATATGTGAACTCTCGATTAGATTTCAAAGAGCATGTAAACCAGATAGTTAAAAGTTGTTACTTGCACATCAGAAATCTCTATTTGGTGAAGCCGTTTATAACCAGACGTTGCCTCCTGACGTTGGTTCACTCATTGGTCTTCTCTCGTGTTGATTATTGCAATGCCCTGTTGGTGGGTCTTCCAAATTATATTTTGAAGAAAGTTCAGTCTGTTCTTAACAGGGCCGCAAGACTAATTTTTGGCGTTCCACCAAGAACTCCTACTACATATCTTCACATAGAACTGCACTGGCTGCCAGTAAGAGCAAGAATAGAATTTAAGTTGTGTTTGGTGACTTTTAAGGTTTTCAAATTTGGTGAGCCTAGGTACCTTGCAGAGCAGCTCAGGCGCCCACTGGCACACCATGGTGTAGTTGTGCGTCATGACAATGACCCTTTTCGTCTTGATGAACCAAGGGCTTTCCAGCAGTCTTCTTTCTTTGAGAGGTCATTCTCCTACATGGCTCCGAGGTTGTATAACAGGTTGCCGCTGTCCATGAGACAACTGAGTTCTGTTGAATGCTTCAAGAGACAACTTAAGACTTTTCTCTTTGAGAGAAGCTATGATCTTGAGAGAGGTGTCATGACAGATGGCTATAGAGTTTAGGCTATTTTGCCACTGCTAGTGATTGTTAAATGTGTGTTGTATATAAGCCTTCTTTTGATGCATTGATTTTGTTCTTTTTTCTTTCTCTTTTCGAGCGCTAGTGAATTCTTCGGAAAAATTGGCGCTTATGAGAAATAAGTAACATGCTTATTATTATTATTATTATTATCAGGGCGTTGTCATCAGTGTTACCAAGCGTGGGAATTAGGGGAGAAGTCAGGAAGAGAATTGAGAGGTACCTCCAGTGTCTCTCAAAGCTTCGTGAGTGGAAGGTTGGCTCACACTCACTCTTGCTTTCATTTCACGATTTTGACCAGCCAAACACTGTTTCCACTTGTTTTATTGTTGTAACTGGTTAATATCTTCATATTAATGCTAAAATAGGCGCATATGAATAAGTATTAACGATATTTATGGTAAAATAACGATGTTAGTAATGGGAACAGCTCAAATACGTGCGCACAGGCGTGTGGTGTCTCATACCCCCCATGCGCAGCCGAGAGGTTAAATAGATCATTAATGAATATTAGAAAGAGAATTAGAGACAGACAGAACCCTGGAGTTGTGGAAGTGAGCGATGGCTGTTCACAACTGCAGCTATGAAGAGATCTGCAAGGAAATTAGAGACAAAGGCACAGATAGAGTGATAGAAACCGAAGGAGGGTAGTTTGAAAATAAAATACTTGTGCCAGACTCTATCAAAGGCTTTCGATATGTCCAGCGCAATAGAAAAAGTCTCACCGAAGTCCCGAAAGGAGGATGACCATGAGTTAGTAAGATAAGCAAGAAGATCACCAGTAGAGTGGCCCTTCAGGAAACAGTTTTTGAGTAGGTACAACAGGAGGAACACCATCCGGTTCGTACGCCTTCTTATTATTAAGGGCAGAAAGTGCATCCTTAAAAGAGATTATGATCTTAGGCATAAGTAAGCGCGAGGGGGGTGGAGAGGGAGGAGAAGCGCCGGAATCATACAAGGTGGAGTTATTAGCGAAAGTTTGAGTGAAGAGTTCAGTTTTTTCAAAGGACGAGGTGAAGGTGGTACCGTCAGAGTGGTAAAGAGGAGGGAAAGATGAGGAAGTGAAATTGTTGGAGAGGTTTTTGGCTAGGTGCCAAAAAGCTTGTGAAGACCTAGAGTTGGAGAGTTCAGATAATTTCCTGTTGACGAAAGAGTTTTTGACGAGTCGAAGGTCAGATTTGTCTTCATTCCGGGCAGAGACATATAAAGTACGGGATTCTTGAGTTTGAAGGCGACGGTACCATTTGAATGCTTATTCCTTATTGCGGACAGGAGTAGAACAAGCTTGAGTAAACCAAGATTTTTGTGAGTTACCGTAGTTTGAGAGAAAGAACATGGGATGTATGCATCCATGCATGAAAGGATTACCTCGGTAATGCGCTCGGCAGTCTCTGAGAGTCTCCGACCACGGAAGCAAAAATCATTACATGGGAAATCAAAGAAGTACTGCCCAAAATAGGCAGCAAATGTCCAAACATAGCTCCATATCTCCCCAACCACACTTACACACACACACACCATCAAACCAGTGTCAACACAAAAATAGGGAGCTACTGTATATCCCCCTCCACATCCAGACAGCCAGTCTTACAAGGAGTTACAAAGAGGTACCGGTACTCCATGAGGTTTTCTATTTGTTGTGGGCTTAAGCAGTGGGGAATAAAGGTGCATAAAGTTTTTATAGTGATGCAATAATATATTTTCATTACCGGTATGCAATTAGTCAAATGATACAATTGTATCTCTATACTCTCTTTAAAGTTTACACCCTTGTTTCTGCTACATAAATATTTATCCATAGGCTATATCTCACTACAGTACTGGTACATAATAGGACATTGGTTATTTATAAGTTTTTACTTCTTTTTCCCTGTACAGTACGTATATATATATTACGCCCTGTAATTTAGATGGTATCATTTTCAAACACCCTTTATATATAGATCTATAAATACAAGTCCCAGTAAATAAATAAATATATAAATAAAAATAATTATATATATACAGTATATACCGGTAGTCTATACAATATACTGTATGTACAGTACGTATATATAATATTTATACGGTATATTTTTATTTATTTTTTTTTCTATGTGATTGAGGGAGGCAAAAGGCATAACTGCCTATAGCGAGTGCCTCCCCCATAGTTGAAAGAGTGACAGGGCCAAAATCAAGGGACGTTCGAGCCAAAATGCCTGGACACACGGAGTTTGAAGCAATTTAAGTCATAGGAAGCGGAAAAAACTGATTCTGGGAGAGAGTTCCAGAGCTCAGCTGTTGAGTAGAAGAAAGTTTGAGAGTAATGTTTCACTCTTAGGTTGGAGAGTTGCACAGAGTAGGGGTGGGATTGAGTTGCAAGACGGGTACCACGTGCCCTACGTAAAGGAGGTGGTATGCACTGGGATAGCTCTGAGGAACACTGATTATTATAGTAGCGATAGAATAGCGAGAGAGATGCAACATTGCGGCGGAGAGAGAGAGATTGCAGAGAGTTGGTGAGTGGACGGGAGTTAATGATACGAAAGGCCTTCCTTTCAACCTTGTCTAGGAGAGCGGTGTGAGAGGAACTCCCCACACATGTGAACAATACTCAATACAAGGGCGCACTATGCCCCTGTACAGAGCAAGAAGCTGTGCAGGGGAAAAGAACCCCCTACGGTGGAGCACACCCAGCTTCTGGGAGGCTGCCTTAGCAAGACTGGTAATATGGTCCTTCCAAATGAGAGCAGAAGAAAAAGAGACACCAAGAATATTGAGAAAAGATGAAGGGTTGATTTTTGTATTGTTGAAGAATAAGGGATAGTCCGCTGGGAGATCCTGACGGGTAGATAGATGGAGAAATTGGGGGTTTGGAAGCATTAAAGTTAACAAGGTTTTCTCTGCCCCAATTGGAAATAGTATTTAGATCAGAATTTAAGAGTTGTATGGCTTCATTACATTTGTCGTTGAGGGATTGCTGGCTGGGGCGTTCTGAAAAAGTAATGGAGTAGTGTAAGGTTGAGTCGTCTGCGTATGAATGGATGGGAATTAAGGTACAGTTAAGATCATTTATAAAAATTAGAAAGAGAATAGGAGATAGGACAGAGCCCTGAGGAACACCGGAGTTTATAGGGTGAGGAAGTGAACAATGGCCGTCCACAACCGCGGCTATGGAACGGCCAGAAAGGAAATTAGAGACAAAGGCACAGATGGAGGGATAGAAACCGAAGGAGGGTAGTTTAGAAATTAAAGATTTATGCCAGACTCTATCGAAGGCTTTCGATATGTCTAGTGCAATAGAAAAAGTCTCACCGAAGTCCCGAAAGGAGGATGACCAAGAGTTAGTAAGATATGAAAGAAGATCACCAGTAGAGCAACCCTTAACCCTCTGTTCCCGGAAGGGCTCTTGAACGCCCATAAAAAAGCATACACGAGCTGCCCGGAAGGGCTCTTAAACACCCATGAGGTCAAAGCCTGTGAGCTTCGTGTGCGAGGCGTCGGTCCGACGCATGTAAACAACAGCCGGCTGGACCGTCGCCCCGCATCTCCGGCCACAAGAAGGAGAGCGTCGCCTGTATGTTGTTGTTAAGTATCGAAAAGTAGTGTAAAGTGGCTGTTTTGGCCATAAAGTTATCTCCAATGAAATCATCATCACAGCTCAACCAGTTGACTTAGAGAGCTCTACTTAATGCCATTCTACAGGTAAATAACACAGCTACGCTTGGGGATGCGCGGGAATGCGGGAAGCAGTCAGATTAACAAATATACGGTAGCCTAGCCTAGACGTTTTTCGGCCAAAACACCCGGGTTTCGGGGAATATATATATAATACATAGCCGGGGCTGGAGGGTGTTAAGGAAGCCATACTGGCGATCTGAGAGCAGATTATGAGAAGAGAAATGCTTAAGAAATTTGGAAGCAAGAATAGTTTCAAAAACTTTAGAAAGACAAGAAATGAGAGCAATTGGACGATAGTTGGAGGGTTGAGAGCGGTCACCCTTCTTTGGGACAGGTTGAATGTGAGCAAACTTCCAGCATGAAGGGAAGACGTTAGAGGATAGACAGAGACGAAAGAGTTTGCCTAGGCAGGGAGTCAGCACGGAAGCACAGTTTTTGAGAACAACAGGAGGAACACCGTCCGGACCGTACGCCTTATTAGTGTTAAGCCCAGAGAGGGTAGAATAAGTACATCTTTTGAAGAGATTAGGATATTAGGCATAAGTAAGAGAGAGGAGGGCGGAGAGGGAGGAATAGCACCGGAATCATCCAAGGTGGAGTTTCTAGCAAAAGTTTGAGCAAAGAGTTTAGCTTTGTCAGAGGAAGAAGTGATGGTTGTGCCATCAGAGTGGGAAAGGGGAGGGAAAGACGAGGAAGAGAAATTGTTGGAGAGGTTTTTGGCTAGATGCCAGAAAGCTTGGGAAGAGCTAGAGTTGGATAGTTCAGTGCATTTATTATTGATGGAAGAGTGCTTGGCAAGTCGAAGAACAGATTTGGCTTGATTCCGGGCAGAAAAGAAACATATGAAGAATGAGAGTCTTGAGTTTTAAGGCGTCGGTACCGTTTGAATGCTTCCTCCTTATTGCGGACAGCAGTAGAACAGGTGTGAGTAAACCAAGATTTTTTAGCATTAGTCTGAGAGAAAGAGAATGGAATGTATGCTTCCGATATGCCCGATTACCTCGGTAATGCATTCAGCACTCTCAGAGGGTCCTCGGCCACGGAAGCAGAAATCATTCCATGGGAAATCAAAGAAGTACTGCCGAAGAGCCTCCCAGTCGGCAGCGCCAAAGTGCCACAAGCGCCGCCGGCTAGGAGGATCGGGTGGCCGTACTGGAGAGATAGGACAGGTGACAGAGATAAGTTTATGGTCGGAAGAGCCCAAAGGAGAGAAAAGATCGACAGTATAAGAAGAAGGGTTAGAAGTTAGAAACAGGTCAAGAATGTTGGGCCGATCTCCGATGCGATACGGGTGGGTTGCTGAACTAACTGCTCTAGGTCATTTAGGATAGAAAAGACGTAGGCTTGTTCACCAGGTGGATCAGTAGTATGAGAGGAGAGCCATTGGCGGTGGTGAACGTTGAAATCTCTAAGATGGAGATACCGGTATATACAGTATATATATACATATATATATATATACATATATATATATATATATATATATACATATATATATATATACATATATATATATATATATATATACAGTATATATATATTTATTTATTTACCGGGACTGGTATTTATAGATTTATATATAAAGGGTGCTTGAAAACGATACCATCTAAATTACAGGGCGCAATATACAGTATATATATATCTGACTTTAATAGAATCTGCTCAGTGATTCCCTCCTTCAGGTGGTGCCCCGGGCACGTGCCATGCCTGCCATAGCCTACCCAGATACAACACTGCCGGCTTCCGCTAACCTAACTGGCAAGTTCTGTCAACAATTACCCTAACCTAACTTAATCTCCACGGGCATAAGGGAGACTTTACTGTTTATTTTCGGCAATAACAGGCGCAGGACTGTTTAATTTGGGTGATGTAAACGTTTTTGTCATTGGTAACACAAAACCTCAAATGCAGATTATACAGTAGTGAGAAAGTTATGGCGAGTCCCTACGTTCCTACCTTCCCATTGTCCCTATTAAATTGTTTCTACTATCTCTGCAAAAGGAATGTTCAAGATAACCGTGATATTGTCCTCCAGTCATCCTCATACTATACATACATATGGAGCATGAAGGATTTCAAGTCATATAAATAACTTAACAGAAGAAGCGGTAACTTTCATCAAGAATGGCGTTGTTAGCGATTATTTTGAGCTCAAACCTACAGCATACCATACACTTATATATATCAATACAATGCATAATAATGGTGTGGGATAAATATTTTGTTATTAATATTATAAAAACTAATTATATAATTTCTAGCATTAGAATAACTTAAAAACCTAATCTAACATAACCTTTCCTATACTGGGATTCTGGGAGATTGGGTCATTGGGAAAGTCTTTAGGAAAGGTTAGGTTAGGTTTTTAGCTTTTTAAGTTACTGTGAGGAAGAGCAAGGTTATGGTCTTTGAAAGGGGTGCAGCCACAGAGTGTGAGGTGAGGTTGAACTTGAACGGTCAGGCTATGGAGAATGTCAGCTCATTTAAGGATTTGGGCAGTGTTGTTGAGAAGATGGGAGTAGGCTATGGATGAAGAAGTGCAGGAGAGGGTGCAACAAGGGAAGAGAGTTGTAGGAACGCTGAAAGCAGTAACAAGAAATAGGGTGGTCAGCATAGAAGGGGATGGATGTAGACTCCGGGCGTACGGTCGTCATGTTTACATAGGGCGATCGC
Source organism: Paralithodes platypus (assembly GCA_032716605.1). NCBI lineage: Eukaryota > Metazoa > Arthropoda > Malacostraca > Decapoda > Lithodidae > Paralithodes > Paralithodes platypus. Next base: position 5,708,185 of record CM064530.1, on the reverse strand, counting down.
CGCGGTTAACTTCGCGCCTATTTTGACGGCGATTAATTCGGTTATTTGCCCCCTGCTGGCAATATATATGATGATGACAAAATGTCATGGGGGGGGGGGAAAGGGGTGGCAAAGCCCCCCTCAACATATTATTGTATCCAATGGCTTTCAAAATAGACGGGAACATGATTGCAAAGGTCTGATGCCTCCCCCGCCGCCGCCATCATGTTTACATTTGTCGATCGCCGTGGTTAAGTTCGCGTCTATTTTGACAGCGATTTTTTTCGGTAATTTGCCCCCTGCTGGCAATATATATGATGATGACAATATGTCATGGGGGGGTGAGGGGGCACAAAGCCCCCCCTCAACATATTATTGTATCCAAAGGCAGTCAAAATAGACGGGAACATGATGGCAAAGGTCCGACGCCACTACGCGTAGTGTAAACAAGGCTGGCGGTACGCCCGCACTTAACATTCTTGCCCATGGAAGTAAAGAAGTCCTTGCATGAGTGTGGTAATCCCGACATCGACTTGCGGAAGCGAACCATGGACGTTGGTGGAGACTCAAATCAAGAGTGAGAGGGGTGGAAATTATAAGTTACCTGAGAAGCGTGTGCGGAGTTACATGGAGGTATAGACAGACGAATGAAGAAGTACGAGAGAGGTGTGGTGTGGTGTGGATGTAGATGTGCTGGAAAGTGTGAAAAGGAACACCTAGAGATGCTTCGGCCATGTGAAACGTACGGGAAGCGAGAGAATGACTAAGAGAGTGTACGAGAGTGAGGTAGAAGGACAAAGAGGGAGAGGTGGAAGGATGGAGTTAAAAAGTATATTCATATTTATTCACCAATCCACCAATTAACTTACAAATAAACCTAATTAATGAAATCAATGAAACTAATGAATATACCAGTATGTGGTAGCCTACTCCAAGGACTCCAAGCTAGGATACTCACACCAAAATTTGGCGCACTAAGCATTACGCTACCATTACGGTGCTGGATGGGAGGAGGGACGTCGACTGACTGGGGCCAGAGGTGCATGGAGGCCATTTCATTTGTGGCCACCCCATCGGGGAACATGGCATCCGGCAATAGATAGATAGATCTATAGGTTACTGGTATTCTAAAGCTAAAAATTGAAGAATAGGCTTATTTTGAAAACCTAAATTTTACAATTTTTTCTCCAACATCATATTTATGTATTATATCGATTTACCGTACAAGTGTATTCTTAAAGTTTGAGCTCAAAATAATCAGTACATTATATAATAATGTTGTGAGTGTCTTCTTGACAATTAGCTTACTTAACAAGGTACCGGTATTAATTGGTACTGTAAGTGTCAGGCTCTCAAATGAGACTATTTACCCCCCCTGCCAAAAACAAAAGTACCGTACTGTTCAGACTGGTACGGTACTTTCATTTTAGTCCTTATGAGGAATAGGCCTAGGGCCTATATAAAATTTATCGGCAAGAATGTAGTTACCGGGTGTACCGCCCGTCTTGTTTACACTACGCGGACGCTCACCATCATGTTCCTGTCTATTTTGACTGCCTTTGGATACAAAAATACATTACCCAAACCAAACAACCTAACCTAACCTAACCTAGTATTATAGATTTATAAGTATTTATTTTATTATAAGTACAGTATGGTCAATATTTACGAGTCGCACCACAGCTGGAATCTCATTTCTAATGGTAGTTTTGGGTTTCTATCATTTTATGCTTCATTGCTATATAATTTTTATCCACCGGATTTTTTTTTGGCAAGAATGTAGTTACCGGGTGTACCGCCCACCTTGTTTACACTATGCGGATGCCTTTGGATATAAAAATACATTAGCCTAACCTAACCTAGTAGGCCTATTCATGCAGTAATGACAGGGGGCAAATAGCAGAAAATATAGCGTCGAAATAGACGGGAACGTAAGTGCGATCGCACAACATGACAACCGTACACCCGGAAACTACATCCTTCCCTTTTTTTTTCTTGGCTTTATTTTGTTTTTAGCATTAACCTAACCAAAAAACCGGTCAATATTTACGAGCCGCACCACAGCTGGGATCTCATTTCTAATGGTAGTTTTGGGTTCCTATCATTATATGCTTCATTGCTATATACTTTTTATCCACCGGACAATATTTTTTTTCTTGGCTTTTTTTTTTTTTTTTTTTTTTTTTTAGCATTAACCTAACCAAAAAACCTAACCTAACCTAACCTAAATTTATTTGGGAGTTATTAGGTTAGGTTAGGTTTTTTGGTTAGGTTAATGCTAAAAAAATAAAAATAAAGCCAAGAAAAAAACAAAATTCGGTGGATAAAAAGTATAGGCCTATAGCAATGAAGCATATGATAATAGGAACCCAAAACTACCATTAGAAATGATATCCCAGCTGTAGTGCAGATCGTAAATATTGACCAAAAAACCTAACCTAACCTAACCTAATAGCACCCTAATACATTTAGGTTATGTTAGGTTTTTTGGTTAGGTTAATGCAAAAAAAATAAAAAAATAAAAAAAAATAAAGCCAAGAAAAAAAAAATCCGGTGGATAAAAATTATATAGCAATGAAGCATAAAATTATAGGAACCCAAAACTACCATTAGAAATGAGATCCAAGCTGTGGTGCGGCTCATAAATATTGACCATAAGTATATATAGATGATTTATGTTGTACTGTATGTCGGTAGTGGTACACCCGGTAACTACATCCATCCCAATTTATCTACCGATATATATACTGTATATAGGCTAGCTTATAGGCTACAGTTAAAAATAATTTTGGTTAATATACAGGAGATGCAACAACGTGTTTTTCAGGTATTTTTGGGGGTATTTTGATTTTGGTGTTTTAGTCGAATCTAGTGATGAAATTGAATGGGAATTAAGCATTTACCTATTATCAATCAATCTAAAGACACGCCCCCCGATAGTGGGGAGGGCTATGAAGATCAGGGAAATTGAGGGGTAAAAAGCGTATAGAACACGATAATACACATTTGTAACCAAAATTTGGCTCGGGTTTTGTCAATTTCCAGACCCATAAAACCCGACTTTTTGAAAACCCGAGCCAGGTTTTGACGAAACTTGGCTCGGATTTAACTAATTTAAAAATTAAAATAACACAGTAACCTTATAAAAATGTTGGCTCGGGTTTTGTAAATTTCCATACCCATATAACCCGACATTTTGAAAACACAAGCCAAGTTTTGACGAAACTTGGCTCGGATTTTACTAATTTTCATGTTAAAATTACACAGTAACCCTAATAAAATCTTTGTTTGGGTTTTCATAGGGTTAACATTAGCCTAACCTAACGAAGTAAGAATGGGGTTAACATTAGCCTAACCTAACAACCTTACCTAACCTAACCTAGTAAGAATGGGGTTAACATTAGCCTAACCTAACAACCTTACCTAACCTAACCTAGTAAGAATGGGGTTAACCTTAGCCTAACCTAACCTAGTAAGAATGGGGTTAACATTAGCCTAACCTAACAACACAACCCAACCCAACCCAACCTAACCTAACCTAACCTAGACCTAGTACGTGGCATACAAAACTAGCCCATGCATGCCAGCTACTGCGTGTCCATAGTACTCAGTACGTTGGATACAATACTAGCCCTTGCATGCCAGTTTATACCTATGCGAAAAAATCTTTTACTTTGTTACTTTGTGATCACCCATTAAGATTCCCGAGCTAGCTGTGGTCCAGCTCCTTTATATTGTCCCAACCAACCAACTAACCTTATTAATGAACAGAGGAGGTACTGGGTTGAGGGTCCTTGGCTTGAGTGGCTGCCTGGCTGGAGGCTCGATCACCACTCATCTTGGTCAACAGCTGGTGGATTTTTGTTTCGATTTTTTCCATGTAAAAAAACTGAATGTGCATTTCAAAACCAGCTGTCCTCGTCGGCCGTATTTGGAACACTGGTTATATATTGCACTTTGGACAGTTTACACTTATTGGAAGGCGAAAATGTCTTAAGCAGCCTTATTGTTTTTAAAGACGGTGGAAAAAAGCTTTGATAAATCTACAGTTATACTACCCCTATTTTGTCGCTATTCTGTTGGTACTAATGGGTTAATATTATTAGTAGTAGACTTAGCATGGTTTGATGATGCGCGGAAATGTATATTTGACTTGAAATAGATACATTGAAGTATTACAAACCTTCGCAAACTAATAAACAGGGAACGTGAGCAGGGTTTAGACCGTCGCGCACCCATAAACAGGGAACGTGAGGGGGAGTTTAGACCGTCACGGAGACAGGTTACTTTTCGGTTAGGTTAGGTTAAGTTAGGTTAGGTTAGGCTAATGTTAAAAATACTAAAATGCGACGGTCCTCGGTATTAAACAACACTGTATATCAAAGAAAACATTAAAAACAACAACAAATTACCTGAAAAACTCGTATCTGGTTGGTGATAATTTTTTATCAATATAATTTTTTTTCCAGTTTCCGCGTCTGCTGAACCATCCAAAAACACGCTAAAAGGCGTGTTTTGAAGGGGGGAGGTGGTGGGGGGGTAGTGGGGGAGGGTTAGTATAACTGTAGATTTACCAAAGCTTTGATCGGCTACCCACACCCTCTACACAAGCTGGCCAGAGTCACACTGATGGATTATATCCCGGGCCACCTGTCTTCCAAATCATGGCATCACCTGATTGGTCGATAGACATCACGTGTCACTGTCAGTCACCAGTGAACTCGAGTACTCTTGGCATGAATTAGGTAGGGTGATTACTTTCGCCACGATGCCACCAGTACCGGTAGTTCATTGCATTCGCCACCAGATGTCTCAGTTGTTGACTGAGAAGCACGTAAAAGAGGTCTCCCAGAAGAAGACGAAAAAGAAGAAGTGTAAACAAACCCTTAAAACGTAAATATCCATATAATATGTATTAGGCTATCTATATTTTATAAATTTCACCACAACACCAAACACCCCCCTAATGAAATTAATTATGTTAGTTTCCTGGGAATGGAATGACACCTACTGTACATCAAACATTTTGAAAAAAATCGCTTAATCACATGCTATTGAGCTTAATTTGTTACCAATATTGTAGCACGTCCTGTATATTGACCATAATTTCTTTGCTGTAGCCTAAAGAAACATTGTATCCAGTATACAAAGGAATTATATTATGCATGTGGGAATATGGGAAATAGGAACTAGAAAAGAAATTCCCTACCTTTCATCATCCTGGCCAGCAGCCGCAGGGGGCGTGGCGTTGGTAGCGTCGTCAGTGGGTTGAGCGACTGGGATGCCTTCAAGGTTGGAGGGAGGCTGTTGTGACTGTGTGGTCTGTTGGTCAGAGGCGGTGTTGGCCTGTACCGCCTGGCCTGGGGCGATCACCGTAGGTTGGACCGGGGCAGCCGTAGGGGCAGGAACTTGTCCAGTTACCATATGCTGGGTTAGCGGTAGCTGGCCTGCTCCCGGAACCTGTGCCATAGGCTGCTGTTGTTGTGGTTGTTTTGGCTGTGTTCCAGTCATAGGATTGGAGGGTAGTGGTTGTGTTAACTGCTGCTGTCCTGCACTGGGCTGCACCACTGTCTGCTGTGGCACATGAGTGGGCTGTGGCTGACCCATGACACCTGCTGGCTGGGAGGTGACAGGGTGCCCTACAACAGGTTGAGTTAGGCCGGGGGCTCCCATGGTATTAATCACAGTTGGCTGCATTGTTGGAGCTCCTAACCCTACCTGGGTCATTGATAACTGTTGTTGCTGATGCTGCTGAAGGTTCTGTGTGGTTAGTGTTGACTGGGGGGGTACTGCCTGGTGCTGGGGGAGGGAGGAAGGAAGAACCATGCCTGGAACTTGTTGGGTGGCATTAACACCCTGCGGCAATGAAGTCCCCGTGGGAACCTGGCCTTGCTGAAGAGGGGGCTGTTGGGCCTGAGGGGGAGTCTGGGCTTGAGTGGAAGAAGTTTGAGAAGGGGTGAAGCTTTGGGACATGGGCGTTTGAAGCTGGACAGGATGGGGTACTGGTTGGGTAGTATACTGAAGGGTAGGCTGGTTGGGTGGCTGGCTTGACATATGAGGTGCTGGTTGGAGCCCCATAGTAGGCTGGCCGGTCTGAGAAGCTGGCATCATGGGCGTGGACGTGGAGTTTGGCAAGGTCTGGTACTGAGGCGGGACAGAGATAGTGTGAGGCTGTCCTGGCTGTTGGTGCTGCTGTTGATGATGAGTCACAGACAGCTGTACTGGTACCACCGTCTGGGGCTGGTGGTCTCCCATCTCCCCCTCCTTCATAATATTACTGTTCACCACTACTGACGACATATCATCCTTCTTAAGAGCAGAAGAAGCAGTGACAGCGGGCGAATCCATGAAATCTAAGCAGATCCAGCGTCCACGCTTGAAAGGTTCGTTGGAGTCGATTTTAACAATCTTAAACCTATTTTGCCAGTGGTTGACATCAACCGCTTCCCCGTCAGCCTTGGCTAGTGCTATGCCCCCCTCTGTAACATTTACAGTGACCCCCTGCGGTAACATAGCAGTCATAACTCCGCCTGACCCCGTCTGTTGAACCAAAGCCGTTATGCCGTACTGGGAACTGGTAGGAAAGACTGGTGCAGGGCCTAAGAACACTTCCTCCGACTTAGAATAGTCCTCGGAGAAACTTGGTGTCTCCTGATCCAAGTCTGTAACCTTGGAGGTATCCATGGTGTCAGAGATATCCTCAGTATCATCAGCACTATCTTCCCCACCATCATTACTGAGCCTAGAAGTGATGCTTGTGATCTGGAAAGATGAGTTTTTCTTCTTCTGTAAAACCTGACCCCCACCTACAACCCCAGCTTGGAGGTGTAGGTTGGTCCGGTCACAGTCGAGTCTCATGGTCTCACTGGTGGTTAAATTGATTACATTGTTACTGCCTAGGGACTTATCCATTGATTGGGCGCTATGATCACTCATATTGGATGCCATATTGAATTATAATAAGAATCACAGAACTAGTCCCCAAATTGCCCCGCTGGCGAGACGGAATTATTTCAGTGACGCTTTATCTCACGGGTAACACTCGAGCACTCACTGGATTCATGTCATACTAACACCTAGGAGCCATAGCGGCGATACAGGTAGTCTCACGGGCTCTCACAGTCCTCCCATCACTTCCTAAATACATTTCACCCCTAGAATCTCGTCCTTACTTCACAAATAAGTGAGCGTATAGACAGTCAATTTCCCCGATTTGTTTACCAAATTACCTACGAACTTTTATAGATGGCGCACACAGGATCGAAGACCTCTGGGTAAGCGGGTTCCGGGCGGGCGTGAGGGGGTTAGAAGAGGATTATAGAGGCCCTGATCTACTGTCTGGCTCCCTCACTCGTCCTCCCTCACCCGCCCGATATTGGCCTCGCCGCCTTTCACTCCGTCTATACAGATAAAAATGTTGGGAGTCCGAGCCAGCGAATCTGGCAATGAACACCAATAGGGATATAATACTTCTTTCTCCTTATAACATAACCGTTATTAACCTTAACCTTACAGATAGTTATCAATATAAGTACATAAATGTTTGTGCTATAATACTATATTTGCTCCCAAACAAGTTTTCACAGGCAATTGTATTTGTATTTTATTTCAGACCGTGATTGTTGCAGTAAATTAATATATAGCTGTAATAGTTACTTTTAAATTATATGAATTATACAGTGGTAAACGCCTTCAAAGATAATATCACTATACTGTATAATTATTCACTCAGACAGGTCAACCGTTTTTTTTCTTTTCGGATAGGGCCTAGGCCTATTTCTCAAATGCCAACATTATTTTAGTTGGTTACCAACGTTCAAGGGCATTATTTGGCACTAAAGAATTTATAAAGTTGTGTTTGATACTTATGAGGTTATACGTCTATAGAATTATATTCATTTATAGGTTTTTCTGGAGGCTGAAATGAAATCGTTCGCTCGTTCAAGTGATCGCTGAATCTACCCAAATATAGAGGAATTGTAGTATTTATAATTAAACGCTAATATTTAAACTTTATAAGTGAAACATAATACTAACAATATTTTTATTTATATTATGAATGAAATATAACATATTATATTTACCGATTTCCAAATTGGCATCTGAGCAGCCACTGGGACGCACGTGCTCATCAACAAACAACATGGCTGAGAACGGTGCGGTTTCTTTGAGTATTTTTTTGTATTTTAAGGCGGCTTTCGCTTATTATTCACGTTTTGCATGTTTAGTAACACCATATCTAGTATGCACAATCAATAGGAATAAGAATTAACCATGGACATTTGTTCCATAGGCCTACAGATAAATTAACGTGGGCATGACTCCCGAGTAAGTAGCCTATGCACATTTGGCGGAAGAAGAAGAAGGAGTCGGTGAACCACGATTTGTAGTTTGGTTTGCAGTAGAAGTATTTGCAGGTGTTAATCATAATCGCGTTGTTATGTATTGTTATAGGAATAGGTTAGATTAATCCGTGATTTAATATATTAGGCTAGCTGTGTTTTGACCTTTTTGTGGATTCCAATATTGGCGAACTCCCGCCCGGGAAACGTGGAAGTTCTGGCATTTCGAATTTATCGTGTAGGCCTAGGCCTAAAGTGTGTTGTGTTGTTTATGAAGAGAAATATGGAGAAGAAAAGTACACTGATAAGATATAAAAGCAAGGGGAGACCGAGAAAAGAGGAGTTCTATAACGGAAGTTGGGGAGCTGAACTACTGTTTAAGGCTAGGGCAGGAGCACTTACACTTACACTTTGTTACACTTTGTTACACTTTGTTGTATTCCGTCCGTTAGCGACACAGTTGAGCTGGGGCTCCACTGCGACCAGGCAGCTCCCTTTCTTCCACTCTCCATTCTAGAAGTCGGTTGGAGTTGGTGCTGGGGTATCCTGGTGTTGGTGGCCGGTCCGGTATTTTGGCCAGCCACATGTCCAAGTGTTTCTTGAAGGTGTCTGGAGACACCCCGGTCATGTTCCTGAGAGGGGCTGGTATACAGTTGAACAGTCTGGTTCCATTGTATGTAAAGCTGTGATGGATCAGGGATTTGATTTTTTGTGTTGATCCCGGCGTAGTCCTCACATAGCACAGCCTCCCTCGCCTTTGGTGTTGAGTCTCTTGGATGTTTGGATTTGGTACCTTTTTTTCCAAAATCTTCCAGACGTAGATGATGATGTATCTCTCCCTACGTCTTTGAAGTGAGTACAGCTGCAGCTCCTTGAGTCTCTCCCAGTAGTTAAAGTGTTGAAACCCATGGATTTTACTGGTGAATGTCCTCTGGGTGGCTTCGATTTCTGTTATTTCTCCTACTTTTTGGGGAGACCAGAGCTGAGAGCAGTACTCCAGTCGTGGTAGGACCAGTGACTTCCACAGTGTTAACATACACCTCTCATTTCTTGTGTGGAAGGTTCTCAGGATCCAGCCTGCTATTTGTTTTGCTGTTGTTGTGGCTTTGGTAATATGCTGGGAAAAAGTGGCGTCACTGCTCATATTTACTCCCAAGTCCTTCACTGTGTCTTTGGCGGTAATTTCCACTTTTGTAGTTGGTGTCGTTTTGTAGTGCTCTCTTGTTCCCGTACCTTAGAAGCTCGAACTTGTCTCCGTTTAGGGCCATGTTGTTTTCTTCTGCCCACTTCAGGATTTTGTCCAAGTCTTGTTGTAGTAGCTGTGCATCATGTTGTGAGGTGATTTTCTTCATGAGTCTGGTGTCGTCTGCAAACGATGAGGCTGTTGAGTGTTCCAGGTCCCTGTCGATGTCTCCTATCATGAGGAGAACATGGAGGTGGAATGGGGGGGTGAAAGAGTGTCTACAGTGTGAGGTGGGAGGGAGGAGAGTGGAGGAGACAATAGAACATATAGTGACAGAGTGCCAGGGGTATGCAGAGGAGAGAGATGGGTTGGAAAATGAATTGAAACGGGTGGTAGGGGAGAGGGAATGGGAAGAACAGAAAGAGGAGGAGGATGAGGGGGTAAAATTTGTCTTAGGTCTCGGGACAGAAGAGGGGGGAAATGGGGAAAAGAATGAAGGTAGTGAAAAGATTCCTGGAGCAGGTGTGGCAGAAGAGAAAACGGAATAGAATAGAATAGGGTCAGGGGGGAGAAGGGGACCAGAGCGGGGGAGGAAGAAAAATGAGATTAAATAGTAGAGAGGGGAAAAGTTAATTTAAGGTAAGGCGAGAACAAGATATTGGGGGGTGGAGGAGGGGGTAAAATAAGGAGAGGAGAGTTCTGCTTAAGCTATATACTTCAATTCTTTTTCTTTAACTATCCTTTCTACGACTACATATTTTCTAAACTAATTCTTAAATCTAGCTCTAGCTGTTTCTGGAGAAGTCACCGGTGCATAGGTGAGCTGGCTTTGAAAAGGGACAGCAACTCCACAAAAAGAAGAAGAAGGTGTTCATGTATTAAATATAATGGTCCTCCTTGAGGCTTTGGTCAATTTACCAGTGTTGGTACCATAGTAGGCCTACAGCGGATAAGGAGAAAATAGTACACTTTTTTTTATTAGGCCTAAAGCATCATAGGCTACTTTCTACATTCATACTAGGCCTAAGACCCAATGGGAACACTTTAAAAGGTGGATAGAATCTGTATCTTCATGCTGGTGCCTGTGGCAGCCCCTTTTCAATTGATTTCCATTAGCCTAGAGTTCTGAAACACTGAATTTTGCCTCAAACTGTAGGCTATACCGTGATAGAGATGTCGTTTATAGGCTACTGGGAAAAATGTTATTTTAATACCACAAATTTTCCGAGTGTTTTTTTTATAAACAAAATTGTTCATTTGCATCAATATATAGTGTTTGTAATTAATTAGAAATCTCGGGAAAACCTATTTTCCCCATAAGGCCTATCGATCGATGTTGAGACACGCCCCCGATAGTGATTTGAAAAGACCTAACCTAACAACCTTACCTAACCTAACCTAGTATTATGGGTGGGGGCTACCGCCCCCTTAGTAAAAAAAAAAAAAAAAAATGGCTGTATTATACGAAGGTGAAAGAGAAGTCGATGAAGTCTACGGTGTTTACTCTGCAATCTTCAGCTTTGATTGTACATTGATAACGGGAAAGTACCGTATTGACAACCTTGTTACGAAAATTAAATTTTAGTAGCATACTTTTATATTAGGTTTTTCCGAGGGTTTAACACATTTTCATATGATCTTTAGAGCTGTCGATAACTGGAAGTACCGTATTGACAACCTTGTTACGAAAAATAAATGTTAGTACGATACTTTTTTATTAGGTTTTGCCGAGGGTTAAAACAAATTTTCTTATGATCTTTAGAGCATATTGATTCAATATGTATCTTCAAATATATCAATAAAATTTGTGGTATTAAAATAACACTGAACCGGCTACTGTACTGATGATTTGATTTGGACCGACAGTTAGCCCATCGATCTTTTTAGGCCTAATAGCCTAGGTCCGGTAGAGGATATACATCATTGCTATATGTCATTAAGAGCTGAAATGGATAATATTCAAGACCTCTTTCGCCGCCCTATTAGAAATAATTATAATATTCAAGGACACTAGTGCAACGTTATGAGAAACAATTTATTAGTGAAAATAGGCACCAATAGATTCGCCATATTTTTTCTCCATATAGGCCTAGTCCGCATGGAGGATTTTTGTTATCAACAAATTGAAAAATACCCACTTCACAGACAAATACACCAAAAATCTAAGTCAAAGCGGGGGTGTGGGGGCGGCAACCCCACCTATAATACTAGGATAGGTTAGGTTAGGCTAATGTTCTTTCAATAGGCTAGTAAACACTAGGATAGCCTATACCCGGTCAGAGGTAAGAAGAAGAAGAAGAGTCCTGCAGTAGTCTCCTTGAATGCTACCGAAATAATTTATTAGGGAAAATAGGGACCAATTGACTCGCCATATTTTTCTCATTATAGTTAGCATGGAGGAATTTTGGGGAAGGATGTAGTTACTGGGTGTACCACTACCGACATACAACATAAATCATCTTTAACCCATTGGCTGCGGCTATGATTGGGCTATTTAGGGCATATTCAGGCACTCCTGAATGATAAATCAATCATCTGCATTAAATGAAGTGTATTCTGCCTAAAACTAGACGAAAATAGCTTCAAAATTACACCGAAACGGGCCCCGTACGTGGTCTGGTTCACCCGCAGTGGTGCCAGTGAAACGTGGGAAACCCGCTATTTGGTAGCACACGCTCGCTTGGCTACACTGCTGTGAGACACAGAGAGAGACCCGCGCGAGACACAGTGTACCTCAGTGAGCCGCTCGGTGCTCTGAGGGTCGGAGGTGGGCCCCTCACGCTCCCGCCCACTGACACTCAATTTTTACGTCTTTTTACAGGCTTTTAAAGCCTGGAAATTGCTGTAACTTGCCAGGACGTTCCAGAATGTCACCCGCAACGAAAGGGTTAAATACTTATAATAAAATAAATACTTATAAATCTATAATACTAGGTTAGGTTAGGTTTAACCCTTAATTAGCGGCGAGCAACATAAGTCGAGTTAAATAAAGCTGGACTATGTGGCGGCGCTCGACATAACTCGAGTGGCAATTTCAGCACGTAATGTGGCTGAGAGAGAGAGACAAGTGGTGGCAGGAGACTAGCGAGCGTATGACTGCTCCAGACCACCGCGGCGAACCTACTGACTCAAATCTCAGCTCCCTCCTCCCTCTCTCACTCGCTACATACTCAATTATGTACTGAAAGTACCGAATTACCTGCTTTTTGCACTCGCGTTGCACGGTTATTGCAAGAAAACTATCCATCATACAAGGATCGTTATGGTGTCATTCGAAAGCTCTGTTTATGCCCTTTCAGGGATAGGTACTTGTTTTACGTTCTGGGTCTTATTTAGGCATGAAAATGATCACGTAAACAGCCCTATTTTGGCTAAAACACCCCGCTGTGCGGTACACATAAATAAACCGCATAGGCCGCTCGTAAGGTGTTAATGTATTTTTGTAACCAAAGGCAGTCAAAATAGACGGGAACATGATGGTGAGCGTCCGCGTAGTGTAAACAAGACGGGCGGTAGGCTACACCCGGTAACTACATTCTTGCCGAATTTTGTTATTGACAATTGAAAAAACCCGATTACACCGAAAAATAACACGAACATAATAAGTCACGACCGTAAACAAAGCATTGCGCCCAATGAATCCTTAGACTCTTCTTGTTTTGAAAGATGTGGCGAGTGCGAATCACCCAATAAATGGCTTGAGCGTTACTCACAAAAACAAAAATACCGGCAACCTGTTTTTGCCCCCTTACAGATCTACATATAGGCCTATGAGGATGACAATAAATCTTGGGAGGGGAGGGGGGGGGCGCTCAAGCGGCTCAACCCATCGTGTATCCAATGTACCCCACAATTTCCCTTACCTACTGTAAAAGCGCAATTCACCCAATAGATGGCACCATTTGACGCCGTATCTTCAGATTAACCCTCTCCGACATATGACGCGATTTTGAGCCTATTAGGGATACTTTAAAGCCTTTTGTTACCATCAGGGGTATTGAGAAACCTTTAGTTTAGTTACTTCAACCTCTGCAGTTGTCTGAGTTAGCTGTGGGCAAAAAATTAATTTTGGAGAGGTAATTATAAGAGTGAGAGAACTCTATTTCTTATTGCTAATCTGGCAACCTCTGCGTCATATGAGCGTGAAAGGGTTAATTAATAATGGGTAAGTTAATGCAAATCCTCCACTCAAACCATGAAAGACAACAATAAAACACTATATGCCTTGATAAAAATATAAAGAAAACTTGGTAAATAAGGCGGCTCTAGCTGTCTTGAATGTTACCGATATCCTTCTATTTATACAGTATTACCTATTTACTACAGTATATTATTTATATACTGTATTTGTATTATATCTTTTCTTTGATTATTTTATAGCCTAATTGGAAACCAAGAAGAAAATATATTTACTGTATAAAGACAAAATAATTAAGACAAATATAACTACTGTACAGACAAACAATAAATGGGCGGTGCTGTTCACTGTTGCAAAGTCATTTGCTCGGAGTCAAAAGCACCCCTCAACCCATTAATTTATCCGACAGCCAGCTGTTTGGTAAATTGTGTTGCTACTGGCCATGGGATACAATATTTAATAGGTTAAGGGAGGCTTTGCCCACAGTACCCCTCACCCCCCATGACTTATTGTCATTATCATATAATATTACCTGCAGGGGGCAAATAACAGCTGGCTGTGGGATAATTTTGTAAAAAAAAAAAAACAGTAAAGCTTGTCCCAAACATAACTGCGATTGTACGACTTATGTAAAGGCGACGTGTATGCCCGCTAACACAATCCATACCGACTATAGTAAAGCTATATTTGACAATAACCAATTCCTGTGGGATACACAGTGGGTTGAGGGTCAACCTGTGTATCCCACAGTAATCAACCGTTGAGGGGGGGGGGGTCACCCCGCCAGTAGTGGGCTAAAACATTTTTCCTAGCCGAACTTCTTGTTGGATAATACTCCCTTCCCACTGTCCTTGGTATATATATACAAACGTATCTGAAAAAAAAAAAAGGTCTTCTATCTATATCTCTTTTTAGATAGATTTGTTGTGTTTAGATACAATGGTTAGTATCTCCCTATACCACATCCTCTCCCCCCCCCCCCCCCCCTTCTGACCCTCAACTTGACCATTTATTAACAGTCCATGGGTTAACCCTCTCACCACGGAAGGGCTCTTGAACGCCCATAAAAAAGCATATAACAGGTACCCGGAAGGCCTCTTGAACGCCCAGTGGTTGAAAGCCTGTGAGCTTCGTGTGCGAGGCATGTAAACAACATCCGGCTGGACCGACGCCCCGCATCTCCGGCCACAAGAAGGAGAGCGTCGCTTGTTCGTGTGTGCCTGTATGTTGTTGTTAAGTATCGAAAAGTGGTGTAAAGTGGCTGTTTTGGCCATAAAGTTATCTCCAATGAAATCATCATCACAGCTCAACCAGTTGACTTAGAGAGCTCTACTTAATGCCATTCTACAGGTAAAGTAAATAACACAGCTACGCTTGGGGATGCGCGGGAATGCGGGAAGCAGTCTGATTAACGAATATACGGTAGCCTAGCCTAGACGTTTTTCGGCCAAAACACCCGGGTTTCGAGGAATATATATATAATACATAGCCGGGGCTGGAGGGTTAATGAAGATCAAAACTGGGTGAAGAAATGACAAACTACGAATGTGGGGGGAGCTGCACATAAGGGTAGACCTAGGTACTAGGTAGGCTTACTTCGGTCTCATGTTAACATCAGGATGAGGATAGAAATAGCCCAGAAAAATGCCGCCAATTAGGACGTAAAAATGCAACCACACTCTCTGTGGACGAATCAGTCTTTAAACATATAGGTCTACTGGTATGCATGCATGTATGTAATCACTGATTTTTAAAATATGCTATCTCGCTTATTCCCTTCGCAGGCGTAATGGATGATAAGCGCGACGGTAAGAAGAAAAAGAGTCGCAAGTCAATGGGAGATGCAGACATGGAATTTGACTTCAAGATCCAGCCTTCTGAAGTCAAAGTTGAGCAGATCGACACTTCGGAATGGCCGCTATTACTCAAGGTTCTTATTGATTATTTTGTTCTAATTATCCCCCCCTCTCTCTCTCTCGCTTTCCCTCTTCCAATTTATTATATTATTTTATCTCCCACAAGTTAGCTGGGATATTTACTCATAGGGACTGACTACAGGATTGAGCTCAACAAAGCCAAAGTGGAGCTCATCCACACTTCAAAAGTATGGAACAGCTACTATTACTTGAGATTCCTGCTGCTTAGATTGGGTTATTGCTTTCACTATCTCTATTTATATATCTTTTATTCACTATATATTATATTTTCTTGTTTTCTACACAAGTCTTTCTCTTTTGGTCGCTATTACAGTACAGTACTTATTTTATTTGTGTTTTTAGAGTTGAGTACAAACTCCTTTTTCTGTCCCTCTACTTTTATGCTCCTCGATGGCCTAGTGGTTAAAGTGTGGAGTGCTGCACTACTGGCCTGGGTTTGAGCCCTGGCTGGGTCATTTCACAAAAATATTAACTATGTTCTTGTCTCATCTTTTCTCTCTTCTTATTGCATTTCTCTGTATATTCTGTTCTATTTTCTGCATATCTCTTCTCTTTCTTTTATTTCTTGCTCTTTACTCTAAATTTGTTTTTGGTATAGGGCCTACTCTTAACTTTCTGAAGTCGAGCCCATTGCCACATAGGGATGGCTGTGTTACTCATATTTACTTGTACCATACTTGTTTTCTTTAGGATCTCACTTATTTTTTCTTTTCCTTGCCTCATACATACACACATTCTCCATAGATTATCCATTTGGATAGATTTGAATCCTTCTCTTTTATATCCCTAAGTTAAATCCATTTTATTAGATTAAATGTGGGTGAATTAGCTGTTAACAGTTACCATTATGACTCCATGGTAATTCCAGTTTTAAATAAGTTTAACAGGGATCATTCCTTTATGTATTTATTTATTATTTTTTTATTTTTTTACATACCATTTACTAAGATAAAGCTAGCTTAATGCAATGTCTTCATTTAAAATGCAGAGTTCATCATGACTAGTAGACATATACAGTATATCAATATACAGTACTACTGTTTTTTATATGCATTTTCTCCTTGAGTTCACTTGAATTTAATATTCTTTCTTTTATTATTCCTGCAGAACTTTGACAAACTGAATGTGCGTACGAACCACTACACACCCCTCCCCTTCGGTTGCTCCCCCCTGAAGCGGCCCATCAAGGACTACCTCCAGGCGGGCTTCATCAACCTGGACAAGCCCTCCAACCCGTCCTCCCACGAGGTTGTGGCCTGGATCAAGAGAATTCTGCGCCTTGAGAAAACTGGACACTCGGGCACCCTCGATCCTAAAGTAACAGGTACAGTATACATGGTAGTTATCTGAGACCAGACTATTAGCTTATTGAATATATTTTACTTGTATAATGAACATGTGAATATTGGAGACCAGAAAATTTGTGTAAACGGCAAATATCCAGTCAAAAAACTTATATTTGTTAGGGTGGAGGCGTGCGAGAGAGAGAGCGCGACGTACACCTTCTCCAAGGTCTTGCAAGATACTATTGATATACGGCTGTCTCCCGCGCATGTTAAAGGGTGGGAGGGAGAGTGCTGACTCAACATAGTAGTCGGGAGAAAGAATTGGGGGAAATAAAGACGGAAGGATCAGAATAATTAAGGAGGGGTGAAGTGGAGAGAGAGGGAGGTAAGACATGTTAGGGCAAGGTAGGAGGTGGTGGTAAGTATACATACCACCTAATCACATATTGCTTCCATTTCATCGATACTAAGGCGTTTTTTTTTGGGGGGGGGGGGGGGGGGTATGGGCTGTATTCCGGAAGACCTATCGCGTTTGCCTAGCAGACACTTCCAGAAGGCCTTTCGCACTTGCCGGGTTAAAGCAAATAGTTGAACTATTACTAAGATAGGGTACCCCATCCAAACTTCTTATACTGTATACCGGTATATTGGATTCTGTATGTGTCCGTGTATTTGGGATTAACAAATTGTAATTTTTTACATATTGCGATTCTGTTTTGGTAGTTTGTGTGTCAAGACTTCAGTTACTGTTGAGCGAGTTTCATAAAATATATTTCAAACTGGGTGAATGGTTGTAAATCATCCTGGAGTAAGACATCAATTAAAAACAATAACAAGGTTCCTAGGTAATCCAAACTATGACAGTCTGACTTTCTTCCTTGAGCACCATATTACTTTTGAAAACTATAGTATAATTACCTGCCTATTCATCTTTATTCAGGTTGTCTAATTGTGTGCCTGGAGCGGTCAACTCGGCTGGTGAAGTCCCAACAAGGTGCCGGAAAGGAGTATGTCTGCATCTTTCGCCTGCACGAGAGTGTCAACAATGTGGTGCGAATTAAACAGGTCAGTAGTGCCATACCCATCATCACCATTATCAGTAAAATTATCATCATCATCTTCAGTCTCCTTTCTCTGTATGCTTCCACCAATTTATATTTTAGTATTACACTTGCTGTTCTTTTGAGAGCACAGGGCTACTTCCTTGAAACTCATATATTTTATGGTCCTTACTTTACCATGGTGAGGGCTGGTCCTATCCAGAGTGAGGTTTGGCATCTTTGGGGCGAAAGTGGTCCCGGACCCTAAGAACTGAAACTTAAATGTTGTTTCTGTTCGGTCTCTGTTTCGAGTCGGCCACCCCCAGCTATGGGGTATGTGTCTGAGTATATACATAACTACAATACATACTTTTCCATGGTGTGAGCATATTATACTGTATAGTAATCCACAAAATCCATTGAAATTTATACAGGCATTACCCATACCTTTCCTTATCTGTTCCAACTGTTTTATATATTCATCTATAACTGTTTACAGTAGGCTCACATATCTCGATCAATCTCATCTCGATATTTCGCATCTCGATGCCACCTTCAAGCTCTCCCCAATCATAAATCTCGATGATTTTTTTTTAATCTCGATAGCTAAATATCGATGCTAGATGCTTATATACTAATATAAACAGATTAATCTTGACCAAATCGATGTGTGAACCTCACAGTCATTGTGTTTTGTTCACCTGTATACTAATGTATCGCTAGTATCGATCGTTTTCGAGCGGTAGTCTAACCTGACTCATCTCTGCCGCTTTCATTTACGTAGTATTATAAATTACTTTACCATGTTTTAATATACATTATTATTTGTATGAGGAAAATCTAATATATAATAATAGTAAAGACAAAAGAAAACTTGATTAAACTTTATACCATGGAAAATTTATTGAAGTCGGTAGATTTGCGGCCATTTTAGCAACTTGTAGCTTCACGATACAACACATGTTGATCAGTCGACTTTTGTTTTTGTTCAAGTGAAGATGCTTTGTTTTATTGATCAATTACATGGAATATTGTAGATGTAGTTGTAGCTGAAGGGTTAGGGAGTCATAAGATACACATATTGATCCAGATTGAGCAAAAAGGGGGATAATACAGCTGGTTGGTGATCGTAAGTACAAGTTACAGGGTCAAAAGTGGTGATTGTTAGATTTGATGTGGGTTACTTGCCGATTCGCTGGTCCCTATTGTATTTTTCCCCATAAGAAGTTAACTTCGAATCTCGATTGCTTTTTTCGGTCCCAATACCCATCGAGATAGGTGATCCCACTGTATAACCATTTTGGAGGATGACACCATTCTTCATTTTCAAAGACTATAGTATGGTACAAACATTCTCAATTAACCCCCTAACTCCCACAAGACCTTCCTAAGCCGAGTAAAAAATCATAATGGTACTGTATGCAAAATATTAAAAAGTCAAGATAAACTGAAAGGGTTAATTACTGTTATATGGGTGACCTAGATGTGTGTGAATTTGTATTTTGTTTGTTTGTTTTGTGTTATCCCTGTTCGGGCTCTGTCTCGAGTCGGCCACCCCCAGCTATGGGGTATGTGCCTGAGTATATACGTACATACTGTACATATATATAGTGTATAGACTATCCTGTGTGTGACTTATTTACTCTTGTTCTGGGTAGACCCTGGAAAAGCTGAAGGGAGCACAGTTCCAGAGGCCTCCCCTTATATCCGCTGTTAAGAGGCAGCTGCGTGTACGGACAGTCTATGAGAACAAGTTACTAGAGTATGACGAAAATAAAAACATGGGTAAGACAATGTTATTAGTATTAATTTATGCCATTATTAGTTATAATTTATGCCATTATTAGTTTGTTGTTGTTGCTGTTCCCCAAGCTGCCTGGCCGAACAGCCCCAAGGCCCCACAGAACCCTCCCCGCCGACCACAATAAAGCCTGGGTGACCGAAGCCACTCCATGGCGGGGAGCTGAAGAGGGTGCGGAAACACCCGGGAAACCAAAGCCCCACCCAGGGCCCTGTGCCCCTCAGCAATTATGAAGAGAAAGTTGAGGGGCAAAGGAAAAAGGTGACGCTTTGGCTTCCAATCTTGGTAGATTGGGAGGTCAATCCACGGAAGAGACGCCGTCACTTGAGATCTAGAAAATATATAAGTAAAAGGAAAAGTCAGAGTAAGCTATGGGTATGGCAGAGATCGCTCAGTTCTCTCTGATAGACCAGCCCATCACCACATGACTAGAACCCAATCCTCTCAGCAACAGCTAGGAAAGGCCCTAGAAAGCCGCCTTTGGCGGGGGTTAGCTCCCCTATTTCAACCCCTTTCGGGGTTTGGCACCCGCCCATTCGGGGTTTGGCACCCTGCCATTATTAGTTATAATATTTACTGTTAAATGTGTATGAAATATTAATCTAAGCATGTATGGGTGATCAAGTTTTTGATAAATTATAGAATAAAGTATAATGCAAATTGAATCAGATGTCCAGGCCAATTGGACAACTCAACTGGTGCCAATTTAAAGCTCTACTATAACTCAACCAAAGCCAATTAAACTTTATCTAAAGCCGCTGTCACACGAGCGATTTTTCCATCAATTTTCCATGAGCAAGTTTTTCTCATTATATTTCGGGATTTTTTTGCGCTGGTATCGGTAACTAGACTGAAGGTAGAGTATGTTAGGACGTTGAATTCTGATAAAGTGTAATTTTTGAAGCTGCCAGACCATAATTGCCCGTAAAAATTGCTCGTGTGATTGCCCGTGTAAAATTGCTCGTGCCTTAACCTAATAGTATTTGTTGAGATTTAATAGTTGAAATTGTCTACTGGTTGAGTTGTTCGGTTACCATTCAGACCTTTAGCTCGTACTTCAGCCTTCTAATTTGCTCTTCTTCTTTAGGCATCTTCTGGGTGAGCTGCGAGGCAGGCACATATATCCGAACCATGTGCGTACATTTGGGTCTACACTTGGGAACAGGCGGACAGATGCAGGAGCTTCGACGTGTGCGCTCAGGTTAGTAGGCACACACGCCTTTATATACTGGTACTCAGGAGTAAAATTCTCTTATGTCTGCTATTATAAAATGAAAAAGACGTTACCTGTACTGACGGTGTCATGACGAACCGTCTTTCATAATCAGAAGAAAGTGAATAGTATGTAGTCCATCCATCCCTGTAGTAAACAAATGAAAAACTCCTTAATACTTTACACATACATTAAATGGAAAAAAAAATAGCCATACTGAAATTTATAATTCTATATTAACATTTTTGTGCAGGTATCCAGGGTGAAATGGAAGGCCTGTCAACGATGCACGATGTTTTGGATGCCCAGTGGCTGTACGACAATAACAAGGACGAAACATATCTCCGCCGCGTGGTCAAACCCCTAGAGGCCATGTTGATCAAGCACAAACGTATCATTATGAAGGTGCAGTACCCAGTCACTTTATTATTTGTTGTTTAGTATGTTAAATTATTATGTAAAACTTGCAAAACAGGAACCGCACAATATAAGGACAACAGTACTTTTAAGATTATTATGTTGAAATGACGATTTAGCGAAATAAATACCCACCACAGAGAAAGTATGTCACTTTATGAGCAAGTGAAATTGTTTCCCAAGCAAACTAGTCGCACATACTGTATACAGTATTAACATACGGTACTCTCGTCATATTCAAGGAATTTGTCAATTTGAGAAGTTCAGGACGTTCTGGTAAATTCTGTATGAATCCAGAAACTGCAATTTAAGTAAAAATATTCTATTCAAACTAGTTATATTATAATATGGTGATGAAGCATAAAGCTGCATATTGAACAATATTAATTAATATAATATACAAACAAATTTGCAATTTGACAAAATATTAACAAGAGTACATAATACATACAAATGCTAGTGCTATAGGGTAGGTATTTAAATTAATATCCTTTGAATTGGTGGGTATGTGCCTGAGTATATACTTGGTGTAGGCTATAGATAGTGTTACCAATCATCATCGTCATCAATTCTGACGCCCCACTTCCAGATAAAGTGCCCCAAAAGGGATGGCCATGGCAGAAACTGCCTCCAGGCTCCCAGACATGCCATTTCTACTAAGTGGATTTAACCACTAACCAATCTGGCAAAATTTTAATACAAACACTCCACTATTTAAAGGCAGTTTGGGTACATGGTGCACATAGGTAAGTAATAATATGCCTAAGAATGAACAAAATTTGTATAATTTTCTGATTAATTATGCATTTTTTTATATCTCAACATCTGTGTTTGTTGACAGGACTCCTCGGTAAATGCAGTGTGCTATGGTGCCAAAATTATGTTGCCGGGTATCCTCCGCTACGAGAATGGTATAGAGATGAACGAGGAAATTGTTGTCTGCACTACCAAAGGAGAGGCTGTCTGCATCGGTGAGTTGTGTGCACACAAGTTATATATATATATATATATATATATATATATATATATATATATATATATATATATATATATATTTTTTTTTTTTTTTTTTTTTTTTTTTTTTATTAACTACAGTTTTATGCTACAAGAGAAAGAATATAATAGAGCAAGTGACCCACACAGTCAGAAAAGAGAAAATACAGACAGAAAAAAATGTAATGGCTATTGGTCTTATAATTACTAATTGGTGAGGGTTGGTCCTATCTAGAGTGAAGTTTGGCATCCTCTACCCAACCTTAGCTGTTTCTGTCTGTCTCTTTTATTGTCATACTTTTCCTTCTGGGGGCAGGAGGCTAGGAATCCTCCTCCCCTTGTAAGATTCGCCTACTCGACGAGACGGAGAAACGAGCGTGAAAGTGGTCCCAGACCCTAAGAATTGGAACTTTAAATGTTGATTTTGGTTCAGGTTCTGTTTCGAGTTTGCCATCCCTAGCAATTGGGTATGTGGCTGAGTATATACATACATACATAACCTACATACTAACCAGACCTTCTCCCCTCCAGCGCTAGCAATGATGACGACATCGACCATGTTGACCTGTGACCATGGTGTTGTAGCCAAGATCAAGAGAGTTATCATGGAGCGAGACACATACCCCCGAAAGTGGGGACTTGGACCTAAGGTAACTACAGCTGCACTTTTGTATTAGAGTTATGTTATACCAAATAGGCTAGTGTTGTATGAAAGCTCTCAAATGGACAATCACCCAGGTCAAGGCTTTAGGTTAATCAGGTTGTGGCAGTGTTTATAATTGTAAAACTTGTAAAATAAACAAACCAAAACTGGGACGACACAAGATAAAACTCAAAGGAACCAATCAAAATCGCTATGTGGAAACTACGCTTAATAAAATAAAATTTTAAATTCACAGGAAAACATACAGTAGAGGCTGACCAAACCTCCTATCCCCTTACTCAAGGGAGACTAATATTTTGCAGTGATATAAATCTTTTTCATGATCTAAGTAGAGCACCATCACTGCCCATTGACAAGGAGATTTCTAAACTGAATACAGCCATCTTGTAATTGCTACAGGAAAATCCATATATCATATAAATGCAGACAGTGATGTTATGAAGTGAGAATTTTTATCTAGACATAGCCTTATTATGTGTCCCATTTTTTACAAGTTATAAAAGAGAAAGAGAAAATTTGCTGGATAAATTACAAATTGTTTAATCATATTTTTCTCTCTTCTGCATTTGCCGTTTGCATTACAGTATTTTAATATATTCATATTTATTCCAGGCCTCCATGAAGAAAACTATGATCAAGCAGGGTACACTGGATAAATTCGGCAAGCCCAATGAAAACACACCGTCCGATTGGCTCCAGAACTATGTGGAATATGGAGCCAAGAAAGATGTAAAGCCTTTCATCAAGGAGGAAAAGCCTGACGTCTCAGCGTTTGCCCCAAAAGAACAGGAACAGAGAAAGGTTAGTTGTTCGTCTGCTATAATAAAGAAAAAACAATCCTTCACATACTGTAGTGTAGACTATAGATTAACCACAAGCAACCTCATAAGGTTGTTGAATATTTTCCTTGGGGAACAATGTGACCAGTACGGTGACCTTACTGTACTTTACTAAGTTTTGATCATGACTACTGTACCACTGAATTATGCTTGTCATGGACTTTCTTTGGAAACGTATTTCAAGTTTATCGATCCATTGAAAGATAATAGTTACATTATTGTACAATAACCATGTATATTTAATTTTGTGTACTTTTTACAGAGAAAACTAAGTGGTGGGTCTGAAGCATCCAGTAGCGGTGCGGCGGCTGGAGGGGTTCCGGCAGCTGGGGAGGAGTCCAGCAAAAAGAAAAAGAAGAAGAAGAAGAAGACCAAGACAGACGAGGAACAGCCAGAAGCAGAGATGGAGGTGCCAGCAGAAGAGGAGGCCACTGCTGAGGAGGTATGGGAGCTATTGTTATTGTAGGGTAGCTTATGTACAGTTACCAAGATATGAACCTAGGACAAGTGCTGTGTGTTAGAAACAAGGATTTAGTGATCTCACAGCTGTGTGTATAGATTGTTGGTGAGCTTAAGAGTTTACCTTTTTATATTACTATTGTTAAAAGTAGACAAGACCATTTATTCTATTTAAAGAGCATTGCGCTGAGTGCAAGAGAGGCCAATATCCAGAAATGGCCAATAATGAAAATAGCTGGGATGATAATTAATTTGAGAAACTCTACAATATATCTGAAATACCTGCCAAACACAGTCAACAAAACATTAAAATAGGCTACTTGCAGTATAAATACTAGCTAAACCGAATACAGGGTTGCTTATTTTGCAAGTTTTACAATTTAATATTTATGATATGTATGTATAATTATACTCTGGCACATACCCCATTGCTGGGGGTGGCCGACTCGAGACAGACCGAACAGAAACAACATTTAAAGTTCTAATTCTTAGGGTCTGAGACCACTTTCACATTCCCTCGGCCCTTTCTCTGTTTCGTCTAGTAGATAAATTTTACAAGGGGAGGAGGATTCCTAGCCGCCCGCCCCCAGAAGGAAAAGTAGGCCAGTAAAACAGACAGATATAAACGGCTTAGGTTGGGGAAAGGTTGCCAAACCTCACTCTGGATAGGACCAGGCTATAATATACCATATAATTATATATATATAGATATATATATATATACAGTATATTATAGTATTTATAGCAGGGCCAATTTTTGCCTCTATTAATAGCATTCAGGCTACTGCTAGAGGAGGAGATTTGCCCTTTTTTTTTTTTTTTTAATTTTTTTTTTTTTTTTTTAAATGTGCATTTTGACAGTTTAATCGGACAAAGTCTTTCTAGGCAATGCTGGATATTTGTGATCCTTGGCTGTTACATTTTTGTGTAGCCTATATTATTACTGATATCACTCGAGGAGATATTTTAAATAAATATTTATCTTTCAGTCTGGAGAAAAGAAGAAGAAGAAAAAGAAGAAGAAGAAGAAGGAAGCTGATGAGGAATCCAGTTAGGCCCAAGAGAATGCTAGCAGACTTCTGTGATTAATGCGTTTTATTTCCGGTACTTTTTAGCAGACCCAGCTAGTTCAAGTTACCGTACTTTATTTAAAGACTAAAAGATTTATAAAGAGAGAGAGGTTGTAAGGTTGGAATATTGTGTTCAAAGGGAAAACGTCAAACAATAATTAGTGTTTCTATTGATTTGCAAACAAAGTCTTGGGGTGTTCAAGTATCTGTTAACAAGTGCGAACAAAAAGTGCTAATAAACTATTGATCGGATTGATAAAGAAAAGAAGCTACTGTACTTTAAATATGTAAAGCAGAGGCGCTATTAATGACATAAGTTATTATTATGGTGTGAAATGTCTATGATGTGGTGCTCTTAGGGTGGAATTAACCTCTTCTGTACTATCCACATTCTTATTATTTTATTCTGGCTACTACTAATCGATTTTATTTAGTTTATGAAAAATCTCGAACAATTTTAAGGCTTCAAACTATCTCAACCCTTTTAACTACCACAAATCCTTCCTAAGCTTTATAAAATTGTCTAAATATAGCTAGGATAAATTATAAGACGTTTCTGGTACAGAAAGGGTTAAAGAAAGAGTTTTTTCTTGATCACATTTACAGTTAGTTTTCCCAAGCGGTTTGTCTATGCATTGTCTACTCTTACAAATTCATTGTTCGGCATTCCCTAGCTCCTAAATTGGGTAAGTAGGGAACCATAATTCAGTGGTCTGGTTAATCTGCTCTACATAACTAACTAACTAGGGAACCATAATTAATCTAAGAAATATTTGTGAAAGCCGAAAAGGCAAAGATACCTACCATAATTTCAGTACAGTAATTACATTGGCTATAAATTAATTCATACTGCCTGTAAATACAATAATTGTATCAATGTGCTGGCAGTAAATGCAATAGAAGTCCTGAGAACTAGACTGTAAATGTGATCATAAGTGTCTTGAGCATACTGCCTGTCGGTGTGTACCGTACGTTATAGTGCAGTGACACAAAGCGTTCCTTGGGCTGTGGGTATAGTGTAAGTGTGTGTGTGAATGTTGGGTCTGTGGGAGAGAGGTTCCTGGAGTGGTTGATGTGCCATTAGTTTGGGGAGGTTGTGCTGTAGAGCGGGGCAATCGAGTCATTCAGGCCCTGAGTGAGGTTAAGGAGAGACCGGCATTCTATGGAAGAAAGAGAAGAGCAATGTTAACTCTCCCCTTTGAGAAGTCCTTCCTAAGATTAATACAAATGATTAGTTACTTAATCTGTGCAATACCACAGGAAGGTCACTTTTTAAGCCAGCCATCTACCTTTCCAGTGCACTTGGCTAAGGTAGCCTAGCTCCAAACTCATATACAGTATCTTTGCAAGATGACAATTCCCCAGATGTACTAGATATATACAGTATACCGGGTATATTGTCAATAAATATAAATGCAGGTAATTATCAAAGTTTTTCCAGACGTGACCTGTCTCTAGTTACCCTTTTCTGCAGTACTGTAGTGTAATTGTTTGTTTTTTACTGTGTGAATGTAATTGTATGCCTTTATGCTCAATTGGGAAATGGCCTTGGCTCACATAAGTTTTTTAAATTTTGACAATATGAATACTGTATGCGTTATATTTAATATATCAAAAATAGTAATGAACTATCATTGACAATTGAAATTTTGTTAAATGTCAGTGTTGTAAATGTACAACATCACATGCTTAACTTAATATATAAAAAAAGTATCTACAGTATATAGAATTAATTACCGTAGCCAATATTCCTTTACATAAGTGTTATATTAAATATTTGTTTTATGATTTTAAATTGCTTCATATTGAAATACACATGTATAAAATATGATTGCAGTGACAATTATACATTTATTTTACTTTATTAGCATCATGTAAATCATTTACTGTCTTACTTACGGAACCTCTATCACACGAGACCCATTATTTTTACAAATATATAGAAAAGACTAACCAGGTTTCTTTTATTTATTTTCATGTTCTCCTTTTTTTTTTGGGGGGGGGGGGGGGAGTAGTGATTAATTTTATTGTTGTACATCTCTTCATTGGGTTTGATCTATATTTTTTGTTCATAAGTTGATAAGTTCTTTTGGCTTTATACGTGCGATTCCTGTTTTGGTTAGTTTTGCAAGTTTTACATTTCAGTATGTAATCTGTGAATTAATATTCTTTAATGCCGGGTTTTATGTTCATATTGCCAACAGTGATAGAGCTCTAACTTAAAGGCCTTATATAAATGTCATTATGTTATGTAGTATTGTTTTAGTTTTATGTGAGTGAAAGTTAAGAGAATCATAGTTTATTATGGCTTGTTGTTTTGTACTTCCTAGGCAGATAAAGATCCGGCCACCACCCCTCACCAAATCAGAATAACACAGGATACAACCCATACAATACACTATCTGTACAACTGCCTGCATAAGTAAGAGGTACACTTTCATGAACGTGAATATTAGCGTTGTGGCACAAAACACATAAATTTCTACTTTGTCTGTTCAGTCAGTACCGGTACATGACTTTGTGGCTCTTCAAATAATATTCATACTATTAATTAGTGTTTACATTTGGTTGCCATAAAACAAGGCTACCACTTACCCTTGCAGATAATTGTACAAATGTATACTGTAATGTACACCTACAGTATATATTACAACATACAGTGCTAAATTACAATCCACTCCATTTTACTTGATACAATACACAACATGTATATAGCCACATACATTGTAACATATCTATGAGCAATCTACACATGGTACCCCCGACACAGTAGTCTACCAAAGTTCTCTGGGAAAGACCGATGGAAGCAAGCCAGTTATTTAAGCCTGCAAGTTATATACAGTACAGTAGCTTGCATAGTAAACCACTAGTACAGTTGTGGCCGGTAGTGTAATGGTTTAGATGCTTATGTTCTGGGTGTGATGTCCCGAGTTTGAATCCCGGGAGGATCATAATGCTTTCATTGGTTTATTCTAGTGCATTGGGGTTTGTAATGTGGATTAATGTTAAGAACTGGGTGTTCCTTAAATGCTATCTAACATTACAAAACCACATTAAAAAGAACACAACTACTGATTTAACATAAGATAGTTACATCATCATCAATCAATATGACAGAACTGTACCACATTTTTCTGGCCTCAACTGTAGTCACTCGGAAACGTTCCTGGACCTTCAAATAAATTTCATTATAGACAAATTAAGCTACTGGGATTGATTTATGGATATGATGTAGTTTGGTGTGCATTAACAGTACGATATACGATAAATATGCCTTTATAATCTAGTTAAAATTATATAGATTAATCAGTCCCTCAACTTTATTTGTATGATGAATACAAGGAAGTTCATGAATTTTCTAGTGACTACTGGTTATCCATCTGGTTTAGAAAGAGGTATAGACTACAGGCAGCAAACAATAACAACAATAATTACAACCGCATTTTTCTATTACATGCATTTGTGAATATGTAGTGATGTGATGGACCATTTTCCTAGTTGGTAAGGTTTTTAGTAAAATATAAACATGAAGAATTGGTTTTAATTATCCCTGGAGCTACTGACTCCAGCTCACCAGAGGTGGATCTATCCGAGTGAGCGTTGGTGTCCTCTACTTCCCATAGCCATTTCGGACTGTACCTTTATCATCATTCTTATTTCTAACCTTTTTTCTTGAGAGTGGTGAAGACAGTGGGGCCATAATGGTGTGCCCCATGGTTTCCTTGTGTCTTACTCTCACAGCCCATTGGCACAAGTTGGCCTTTCTCTCTCTGGCGTAGGGATGCTGCGACCCCACCGCCCGCCACTTTGGTGGTGCAATCAGCTTCTGGAGCAGTTGACCACTAGTTCCTATCTTCAGACAATTCTTGTGCGTGGTATGCTTCTAGCCAGGGCCCCACCGGGGTAAATAAAATAGCAAAACAGTGGTGGAACTGCCATCCGGGTGAGGGTCTGCTCCTTCAGTGTTCATGGTCATAATCCACTTAGTGGAAATGGCACTGTGGAGTGGGTCAGTTGGGGCATGTCTGGGAGCCTGGAGGCAGTTTCTGCCATGGCCATCCCTTTTGGGGCGCTTCCTCTGGAAGCGGGGCGTCAGATTTGATGATGATAATGTGTGAATAACCTGGTTAAGACAATACAGGATCATAAAACTGTGTCACTGCAGACATTTCCAAAACAAAATTTGCCAATTTTCTGACTAAATAAAATGTACAGATTCAACAATGTCAAGTGGTGTGTGATGATAGGAAGTCTCCTAAAATTAACCTTTTTAAATAAGATTCTTGTCCTAAAGTATGTTCCTATAAATCTTTTAATAGGAATGCAATGGCAAATGTGAAGGTAGGGGATAAGTTAAGTGAAAGTTTTGAGGTCAATGTAAGTGTAAGACAAGGATGTGTTATGTCAGCTTGGTTGTTCAATATATACATGGATGGAGTGATTAGAGAATGTAGGGCTGGATCAATGGGTGTGGGAGCTAGACTGGAATCAGAGGGAAGAACATCGAAGATTTTAACATGCCTATATGCGGACGATGCAGTCCTGTTGGCGGAAAATGCGGAAGAACTTCAGAGGGAGGTCACTGACTTTGACAGGGTATGGGAAAAGAGAAAGTTAAAGGTCAATGTAGGGAAATGTAAGGTAATGGTGTTTGAGAGAAGAATGCATGAAACCATAGATATTAAGGACAAATATAGAATCAAGAAAGAACATGAGAAAAGTTGTAAATGAAAAATGAAGTACTGGAAGAGGTTGAAAGTTTCAAGTATTTGGGAGCTGTACTATGCAAATATGGTAAAATGGAGAGTGAGATAAAAGAGAGAAAGGTGATTGGAGAACTTGATAGTATTCTCAAAGGAAGAATGGTTAGCCAGTTAGTCAAAAAGTCACTGAGAAACTGTGCTGCTCCCTACACTCGTATGGAAGCGAGACATGGACAGCAAGTGACGAGGACCTCTCCAAACAGAGCTGTAGAGATGAGCTTTTTCAGAATGGCAACTGGCATGAATAGGCTAGATGGGCCAAGTAATAGGAAAGTGTACGAGTCCTTTGGAATGGAAGAGCAGGCTTTGGGCATTGATTGTGGTGTGGTTGAGTGGATAAAGAGAAGTACTTTGAGGTGGTATGGTCATATTCAGAGAATAGATGAAGACAATGCCAAGAAAGATATATGGGAGTCAGGTGAGTGGAACTGCTAGTAGTGTAAGACCACCTATGGTATGGGAAAAGAAAGTGGAAAAATATATTGAAGAAAAACTTTCTTTCACTACCTGTCATCTCTACTAATATCACTACCTGTCATCTCCACTCATCTCACTACCTGTCATCTCCAATCATCTCAGTACCTGTCATCTCCACTCATATCACTACCTGTCATCTCCACTCATCTCACTACCTGTCATCTCTACTCATATCACTACCTGTCATCTCCACTCATCTCACTACCTGTCATCTCCACTCATCTCACTACCTGCCATCTCCTCATCTCAGTACCTGTCATCTCTACTCATTTGACACAGTAGACCATGATATCCTATGTAATAAACTACAAGCAAAAACACTCACATTTCATAATTTCACCACCATCAGACAAGACCGGGCTGTCGGCGGGGGCGGTGGACTCATCACCCTGGTACACATAGAAATATCATACATAGTAACCAGTGTACAAACCAAACCCCTCCTCCCCCCAAATGATAACACAACAGATATACAATCAATTAAAATACGCACTGGCAACAACTCCAACATAACCATCATAAACACATTCATCCCTCCCCAAACATCCCCTACAGTACCAAATGAATACAGACCACACTTTCAACACATCACAAACACCCCACACATCATCCTGGGTGGTGACTTCAACGCCAAGACGTCGGCCTGGTTTGTCGACAACCCCGACACAGACAGAGGGCTGGTACTACAAAACCAAACTGTTAACCTCATCATCCTTAACGACATCCATCAACATACCCATATTCCTCACCAAGCCCTCTATAACCCATCATCTCCAGACATCACCTTTTGCTCCCCAGAACTCGCCCCCACAACATCCTGGAGGGTGGTCAGAACCTTAGGCTCTGACCACCTCCCGATCATTATCACCACCAAAACCAGACTCACCCCAGCTAGCCACAAACACACATACACCAATTATAAAAGAGCTAACTGGGAAGCATTCACGAATGAGACAGAACAACACTTCACAACTCTAAACAGTACACCCATCACTAACATCAACAATTCTGTACACATACTTAATAAAACTATCCAAAACGCTGACAAGAAACACATTCCAAGAGGTAACAGAAAAAGACACAACCCCAACTTCACACCAGAAATTCAAAACCTCATCAGACAACGCGACATACTGAAACACTCCCCAGCACCCCACACACAAGACATCACACAACAAATTCAACCACTCAACACCCAAACTAACAACAAAATACAAGAACAACAAAAACTAAATTGGAATAACTTCCTACAAACACTTGATCACAAAACAAACCCCAAAAAACTCTACAAAACACTAAACAGCATCACACTTTCCAACAGCAACACAACACAATCACATGCTGCAATCACAACAACAGACTCTACTCCTTCATGTAAACAACAAGCAAGCACTTTCATCAATCACTTCTCACATGTCAGCCACCTAAAACCTCACAAAGACGACCGACGTGTCATCCGACGTAAGAGACAATTGCCCACAGACCCTGACTATACACCCTTCACCAATCACCAGACAAAGCATATCATCAACAATCTCAAGCACTCACCCGCCTGTGGCCTAGACAACATAAGCAACATACACCTCAGACACCTGGGACCACAAGGCATACAAGCACTCACTAACATATCAAACTACAGCTATTCACACAACACAATACCAAACATTTGGAAGCATGGTATCATCATCACATTCCCCAAACCCAACAAAGACCCCACGCTACTCTCCTCGCACCGCCCCATCACACTCCTTTGCTCCCCCTCCAAAGTCATGGAACGCCTAGTATTACAACTAATTACACCTGATCTACCCCTAGCTCCAACACAACATGGCTTTAGGCCACTGCACTCCACAAACATTCTTCTCACAGACCTTACACAAAGAGCTTTTGATGGCATCAACTCAGCTAGACCACCACATAGATCACTATTAGCCACACTCGACATTAGTAAAGCCTTCGATGCCATCCCCCGCCACAACCTAACAAACAAAATCTACAACACAAACATGCACAACAACACAAAAAGGTGGCTGGCCAACTTCCTAGCAGACAGATGTGCACACATATCTTTTGCCGGTCAGTCATCTAAAATCAGAAACTTTCCAAACGGAGTCCCACAAGGATCCGTCCTATCGCCCGCACTCTTCAATCTGTACATGCACGATATAACTACACCCAATACGCCCCAAATAAACTTAGCCTCCTATGCAGATGACATAACACTCACATGCACACACCATGACCCAAAAAGAGCAACAGATCTCCTTCAACCCTATCTCAACACACTACATGGTTGGTGCACTACAAACAGACTTAATCTAGCCCCAGCCAAATCCACCGCAACCCTGCTCACAGGCTGGACAGAACACGAATACATCCCTCAACTCACCATAAACAACACACCCCTAACACATACACACACACCCAAAATCCTAGGAGTAACATATGATACTCATATGACATTCAAACAGCACACCACAAACATTAAGAAGAAACTGACACCCAGACTTAACGCCCTCAGGTCACTTGCTCACACAAAATTTGGACACAACAAAGAAACTACCACCACAGTATATAAATAATACATAAAATCAGTGATGGAATATGCAAGCCCAGCCTGGGCTTCTAACCTAGCTGAAACACATCATAAGACCTTACAGACTATTCAAAACAAAGCCCTGAAGATCATAACTGGCTGCACAGCTACTGCACCCACAGATCACCTACATCAAGAAACCAAAATCCTCAAAGTCAAAGACCATCTGGACATGAGAGGCACTCAATTCCTGGCAGCAGCCTCCACGAACCAAGACCAACCACTAAACTACATGGCAACACACCCACAGACACCAAGAAATATCAAAACAACACCCAGCACACAGTATCACACACAATTATTGTCCTCTCTCCCTCCCTGCCCACCCCGAACCAACTTCCAGAAGCACATCCATACTCATATCTCTCACCGATCCATCCACTCACTCACAGACAACACGCAGCTGCATGCACGACCTCCCGAAATCCATCCTTCCGAATCCTCCCTTCCTCGCGAGGACAGAGTCCACCTGGCCAGGCTGAGATGCGGACACCATCCAGCTCTCCTGAGCTATCAGAAGAGACTGGATGACTCCGTTGTCGACGCCTGCCCGGAATGTAACACAGCACCCCATACCATTAAACACATCATAGAAGACTGCATTTCACACAACCACTTACGCCAACAACACAAGGCGGGTGCCCAACCCCAAAAGGAGTTGAAATAGGGGAGCTATCCCCCCGCCAAAGGCGGCTTTCTAGGGCCTTTCCTAGCTGATGCTGAGAGGATTGGGTTCTAGTCATGCGGTGATGGGCTGGTCTATCCGAGTGAGAACTGAGCGATCTCTGCCATACCCATAGCTTACTCTGACTGTTCCTTTTACTTATATATCTTCTAGATCTCAAGTGGCGGCGTCTTTTCCGTGGATTGACCTCCCTACTGCCAACCTAGAAGTTGGCAGATATCGGAGCCAAAGCGTCACATTTTTCCCTTACCCCTCAACTTTCCCTTCATAATTGCTGAGGGGCACAGGGCCTTGGGTGGGGCTTTGGTTTCCCGGGCGTTTCCGCACCCTCCTTAGCTCCCTGCCTTGGAGTGGCTTCGGTCACCCGGGCTTTGTTAGTGGTAAGCAGGGAGGATTTTGCGGGGGCGCTCGTTTATGGCCTTGGCCTTGCTCGAGACCTTGGGGCTGTTCGGCCAGACAGCCTGGGGAACAACAACAACAACAACACAACACAATCTACACTCAATGAGAGCTCTGTGGGAAAGCCCGATCGTGGCCATGGCCTTCCTCAGGGACTCGGGGCTGTTCGGCCAGGCAGCTTAGGGAACAACAACAACAACAACAACAACTGGTTTAAATCTTATCTTAGTGGTAGAACCCAAAGAGTCAAAATTGATGATAATATATCTGATCCTATGCCAATTAACTGTGGGGTCCCGCAGGGAAGCATCCTTGGTCCCTTACTCTCTCTCTGTTATGTGAACGACATGGAACTGAGCGTCTCATGTAAATTATTACTGTATGCAGACGACAGCGTGCTTCTGGTTTCAGGAAAAGACCCAATAAGTATTGCCGCTTCACTTTCCAAAGAACTAGAATCATGTAGTGAATGGCTAGTGGACAATAGACTATCTCTTCACCTGGGCAAGACGGAAGCCATCTTATGTGGAACAAAACGCAAACTGAAAGACATTGTGGGCTTCTCGGTCAACTGTAATGATATTCCTATAACAACAGTGTCACAAGTTAAATATCTCGGACTAAAACTGGACGCGAGTTTGTCAGGTGAAACAATTTTGGAATCTATCCCGAGTAAGTGTAGAGCACGTATAAAATACCTGTATAGACAGGTGGGATGGTTGCCCGCGGCGACCAAAAAGACCCTCTACCAAGCGCTTGTTCAATGTCATCCTGGTACTCTGCATCATCTAAATCAGCACAGCACAAACTTCAGGTCACTCAAAATAAAATGGTTAGGTTTATGCTGAACCTAGGACCCAGATCACATGTTGGCCAGGAACAACTTCAGTCACTAGGTATGCTCAATATCTCTGACAGGGCCAAACAAATCAGGCTCACTAATGCCTTCAAAATTTTCTATGACAGAGCTCCAGAGTATCTAAAGAATGATTTTGTTAAAGCAAATGAGAGGAGTGGACATAATACAAGAAACAGGATGTTTAATTTTAAGGTCCCGAGAATCCAAGGACAGGGTAAGCAAACATTCTTCTTCACTGCCATCAAAGACTGGAACGACCTACCCCAGTCAGTCCGTGAAAAGAGAACACTGTATTCCTTCAGACGTAGCCTGAAGGAACACCTGAACCGGACAGCTGCGAGAAGGGAGCACCAAGCTTATGTCTACTACTAAATACGACATAAGAGATAGACAAACCAAACTGAAATTATTACTGATATTTACTATAGGATGTAAGGTATCTTAAAATAACACCCTAGAAATACTTTCTCTAAAGTATCTATTTCTTTATCCTCCCCATTTCCCCAGCTAACCTAATCCCACAAGGACCCCAATGGAAATACGCCTAACGGCCTTATTGGGCTATCCTTAGTTGGAATTATGCAGGGCTGGTACATGTTGTAATGCCCTCGAAAATATCCCGCAACCCCAATAATGTACTACCCGAGTTGACGTCAGGTATAGTGTTAAATAGTCGTTGATGGGAAGTCCAATAAACTCATCACGTGAATCACCAGGAGACTATCACCTGGTTCTTACAAATCGGACTAAGGTTACTATACTTTTGTACGTCCGTGATAGTACAGTGGGTTAGCGCGCGGGCCTGGTTGACCTATGAGGGGTCATGGTCACTAACCAGGGTTCGAACCCCACCCAAGGCATCTCAAAACCTGTGGGTTTTTAGGAGGGTTAAACTCCCTTCAGAGGTTCGAGCCCTGTGCCAGGCACCAGGAAAGGTTGACCCTAAGTGGGCCTGGGGAGTTGTCAGGTCAGAAAAATTCCCTTCACACCCAGCATTTCATTGGTGGCAGTCACAGAACGTGATCTGGTAGCTACATAGAGCACCCATCACGCGGACCCTAACAATATTGAGATTGCTGAGGTGATACAGCTACGATACCTTACGACCTTAAAGAGGCTAGGGACTAGCCTAGTTAAAGAAGGATGTAATGTAATGCCCTCGAAAATATCCCGCAACCCCAATAATGTACTACCCGAGTTGACGTCAGGTATAGTGTAAAATAGTCGTTGATGGGAAGTCCAATAAACTCATCACGTGAATCACCACGAGACTATCACCTGGTTCTTACAAATCGGACTACGGTTACTATACTTTTGTACGTCCGTGGTAGTACAGTGGGTTAGCGCGCGGGCCTGGTTGACCTATGAGGGGTCATGGTCACTAACCAGGGTTCGAACCCCACCCAAGGCATCTCAAAACCTGTGGGTTTTTAGGAGGGTTAAACTCCCTTCAGAGGTTCGAGCCCCGCGCCAGGCACCAGGAAAGGTTGACCCTAAGTGGGCCTGGAGAGTTGTCAGGACAGAAAAATTCCCTTCACACCCAGCATTTCATTGGTGACAGCGGTGGGATTTTCCTTGTTTGGGGTTGGAGAAGGGGGTGAGGGCTTTTCTCTGATGAAGGTTGAGCAAGAGAGTGTTGGTTTATTGGTTGTTGTTGGCACGAGAGCTTCATTGATTGAGGGGGGGATTGTTGGGATGAACAGAGTGGATAGAGGCAAGCAAGGGTGCACTGGGGTTGGGATTTCATGGGGGGTCATCTTGGAAGGGTGCACGGGGTTTGATTTTTCAGGAGGATAGAGGGACTTATTCAGGATAGGTTTAGGTGGAGGAATACATTGGTTTTCTTGGATAGAGGTTGGGGAGGTTGATAGGGTTTTCTCTTTTTCTTTGTTAGAGAGAGAGGATTTTGCAGTCACAGTTGGCAATGGGGGTTTGTTGGTTGAGGGGGGATGGGAAAGGATGGATGAATGGGGGTTGGAGGAGGTTGAGGAAAGGATGGGGTTGAGGGTTCTTCTTTGATCAAGGTTGAGCAAGAGAGAGTTGATTCATCAGGTTGTTTTGGCAAGGGAGTTTCATTGATTGAGGGAGGGATTGATGGGATGGGGTGGAGAGTGAGGTTAGGTGTGGATTTGGCAGCAGAAGGATGTTTGTGGTTATTCTTCAGTGATGGAGGATGCGAGGTGGGGGAGCGTTTACGATGAGGTGTTTTGCTGTGTAAAATGGTGGGGTGGTTGAGAGTGGACGGAGTTGGTGCTGGTTTCTTTTGATTTCTGTGGTTGGGATATGATGAATGGAATGGATATTTTCGAGGGCATTACACATGTCATATTTGTAACATACTATGTGGTACCAACTCTGTAAATTGCTAACTGAATAAATATTATTATTATTATTATTATTATTATATCACTACCTGTCATCTCCACTCATCTCACTACCTGTCATCTCTACTCATATCACTACCTGTCATCTCAACTCATCTCACTACCTGTCATCTCTACTCATCTCACTACCTGCCATCTCCACTCATCTCACTACCTGCCATCTCCACTCATCTCAGTACCTGTCATCTCTACTCATATCACTACCTGTCATCTCCACTCATCTCAGTACCTGTCATCTCCATTCATCTCAGTACCTGTCATCTCTACTCATATCACTACCTGTCATCTCCACTTATCTCACTACCTGTCATCTCTACTCATATCACTACCTGTCATCTCCACTCATCTAACTACCTGTCATCTCTACTCATCTCACTACCTGCCATCTCCACTCATCTCACTACCTGTCATCTCTACTCATCTCACTACCTGCCATCTCCACTCATCTCACTACCTGTCATCTCTACTCATCTCACTACCTGTCATCTCTACTCATCTCAATTTATGTTATCTAGTCATCTGTCATCTACAGCCTACATACTTTCTTCATGTAATGTCTTCTTTACTTGTCTCACTTCATTTCGTACCTAATAACCTTACGGTACTTCATAATTGTCATTTGTACTCATCTCACATGCTATCATACTCATCATATTCAATGCCTTTTACTCATCTCGTTCATATTATCTACTCAGCTCACTATTGGATTTTATACTCATGTAATTTATGCTCTACTCATCTCAGTTCCCGTTTTCTCTGTTCGCCTTACTTCTTGTCTCTACTCATCTCACTGCATGTCTCGAGTTATCACATATCGTATTCTCCTTTCTTCATTCCACGTCGTACACATTAATCAACGCATTTCCCCCACTGTCTAGCCTACTCCTCTCACTTCCTATATAATTACTTGCAGGAGAGAGAGATATAGATAGATAGATAGATAGAGAGAGAGAGATTGTGTGTATGTGTGAGTTATAAGGAATCATTTGTATCTCAAAGACTTTGCGGTCCATTCTGGGGATATACTCGAAGTGGAGAGAGAGAGAGTTTGTGTAGAACACTACACTCATTACAGAGTGTGCAAAATACCATCTAGCCTGGCCCTACTCTCTTCTTGAACTACTCTACTGAAGAACTGCTTACAACTTCTGAGGGAAATTTGTTCCAAGTAAAACAAATCTCTTAATTATGTTTATGTGAACAAGCTTCCACAATTACTAGGGCTGAACCTTTTCAGGTGGGCCTACAACTTCCAGCCATGGTTGCGTGTTGTAGGCTATTCGTATTGAGCAAAGCACACACCAGCAGCTTTATGGATCTTTGCGAATATAATTTCAGCGAAGGTATCTAATCTTTGGGTACGAGTGAACGAATAAGGTAGAATAAGAATAAATTAAGGCTCTAACCCACCCACCAGATACACATAGTAAAGCATTCGTTAATTGACAGAATCTTCATAATATATATATATATAGCCTATACTTTATATATATATATATATATATATATATATATATATATATATATATATATATATATATATATAGTGACTGGAAATCCACAGAAGAGTACAGAACAAATACCTGACTCTGGAGCCAGCCACTCTTGCAATTTTGTATAATAACTGAAGATCTACGAAAGTAGAGAAATGCATTTTAACACTTTTACATAAACATTATTGTAATATGTACACAACAGTCCGAGCCTTCTAATAAGATACTCGGACATACTTTTTAAACCCTTATTTTGTGCATGCAATATATTTTAGATGCAATTTAATTTTAGTACTAAAATTTTTAAAATTTTGTGCAGTGAACCTACCCTTTTCTACACACCTTTAGTGTGGAAGCATATTCGCATATATTTTTACCACAAGAATCAATATTTTTCATGTTATATATATATATATATATAGAGAGAGAGAGAGAGAGAGAGATAGATATACTGTGAAAAATAATACTGCCGTGGAAGTCATAGGAAATCATGAAGTGCAATAAGGCAAGCATTGGACAAAAGCGAAGGGAGAATAAAAGGGATGTTGCAAATAATGAAACAAAAACAATAACAGGACAAAAGAGCGGAAATACACGAACAATCTAAATGAATTGTGATGATAAGGCTTCTAGATTAGCTCAAAGATTACCTGCACCCAAAGGAACTGAACTGATGGCTTAGATACACCTGAGTGCCTGGATTTTGTTCATCTTTTGTATACATATTATCATATTAGAAAAGAAGGAAATACAAGAAATATAGGAGAGAGAGATGCTAGGAGAGAAAATGTTAGGAGAGATGTTAGATGAGAAGTTAGGAAATGTTAAGTGAGGCGATGTTAGGAAGAGAAATGTTAGGTGGGGAGATGTTATGAGAGGAGATGTTAGCAGAGATGTTAGGTGAGGGGATGTTAGGAGAGGTGTTGTTAGGTGAGGGGATGTTAGGTGAGATGTTAGGTGAGGGGATGTTAGGAGAGGAGATGTTAGGTGAGGGGATGTTAGGTGAGATGTTAGGAGAGGAGATGTTAGATGAGGGGATGTTAGGAGAGGAGATGTTAGGTGAGGGGATGTTAGGTGAGATGTTAGGTGAGGGGATGGTTAGGAGAGGAGATGTTAGGTGAGGGGATGTTAGGAGAGGAGATGTTAGGTGAGGGGATGTTAGGAGAGGTGTTGTTAGGTGAGGGGATGTTAGGAGAGGAGATGTTAGGTGAGGAGATGTTAGGTGAGGGGATGTTAGG
This sequence comes from Paralithodes platypus, assembly GCA_032716605.1. NCBI lineage: Eukaryota > Metazoa > Arthropoda > Malacostraca > Decapoda > Lithodidae > Paralithodes > Paralithodes platypus. Next base: position 5,667,930 of record CM064530.1, on the reverse strand, counting down.
AGAAGAGATGTTAGGTGAGACATACATCATAGAACAAGTATATATATATATATATATATATATATATATATATATATATATATATATATATAGAGAGAGAGAGAGAGAGTGAGTGAGAGTGAGAGACAGAGAATGAAGAGAGAGAGAGAGAGAGAGAGAGGGGGGGGGGGGGATATAAAGATAAACAACAGGTAATGGGTGTTGAGCCAAGAAAGGGGCCGGTGCTGGAGCCACCTAAGGGACCCATCTATCACCATCACCACCCAGCATAAATACCTACACTAACAACACCAAAGATATATAGGAATACAGTAGAAAGGGATAAAGTTGATGATAATTATAGTGATGATACAAAAGAAGAACAGTTAAGTCGAGAAGGAAGAAACAGGAAAATGGGAAGTAATATTGTGTCAATTAATTAGTATTATTAGGTTTAGTTCCAGTATTAGTTACTAAAGCTATTGTATATTATATCAAATGTGAACCTTTGATATTAATAGTTTGTTTTTACTTCATTTTAGGCTTGAAAATGACTCTCTGTATAGGGTCGAAACGTTGTCGAAAAGATGTTCGTCACAGCGTTGGTTTTGCTGCTCATTATTCGCTTACGCTTTCCTAAGGACAAGAGTATTACTGATATATATATATACAGTATATATATAATATAAATACATAAATATATAAATAAATAAATAATACAGCTGATAAACATAAATAAAATATTTATAAATAATATACCTGTATAGTAACAAATATATAGTCCAAAGATGTTAAGCTATAATAATAATAATATGAACAATGAACAATACTATTATGATCAACAAATAACACAGCTGATATACAGAAGAAAAAAAAAAATATATATACCGGTATATATACTGTATATATATATATACACAGTCAGTTTACTCACATAGTTTGTTATACACAGACACACACACAGTCAGTCAGTCACACATTAATTCATAGTCAGTCAGTCACGCACGCACCCAGTCATACAATATACAGTATATATATATATATATATATATATATATATATATATATATATATATATATATATATATATATATATATATATTATAAGATAAATACATAAATATATAAATAAATAAATAATACAGCTGATAAACATAAATAAAAGATATATAAATAATAATAATAACAAATATATAGTCCAAAGATAAATCCAGACCTTGCGCGAGTGGTGGTGGTAGGGTAGGTTGGGGCAAGGTCCATAGATACATCAGTTGTATCTATGGACCTTGGGTTGGGGGAGGGGGAGGGTTGAGAGAGAACTCAGCTCTTGGGCAGCGCGTTGTGGGCCTGTCCGCCCAAAATCACGCCCTCAAATATTGCCGCTACGACATTCTAACCTGTCGCAAACGATTTACCGCGACATTTAACCCTTCTTTTGGTAAAGGTTTTTGTAGCAATTTTAATATCAGCCTCGAATTCGGTTTGGTTTAGCCACAAATCGAATTTTTCCATGCAAAATTTGACATGTCCGTAACTTTTGCATTTTTTGAGCTAGGAGGATGAAATTTGGACACAAGATGCAGAACTTAATTATGAGAAAATAACTTTTTCACTTTTCCGAAATTTTGATGTTTAATAAAGTTATTGCACTCTTTCTTTAATTAATTACCTGTAGATCGACATATTCCGTATATATTATTTGTTTGTTATCAACCAATATGTTTTACCCCAGTGTAGGCTACCCTAGTGATTAGCCAAACACGACAGAGTCCCCAAGTATTGACTCTGCCACAAATTACACCAGTGCGAAAGGTGTCATAATAAGTTAGAGTCCACAAATATCAACTCTATTTATATTCCCCAGTGAGTAGCTAAATACGACAGTCCTGCATTTTGACTTTGATTTTGATCTAGGTTCTTATGAGAGTTCCTATATAATTATATTGTGTGAGTAAATTCAAGATAGATACAGCTAATATATTCCTAGTCCCATTGCAGATCCTAGTCCTTGCTCGGCATATTTATGTTTTAACTATTTATTCACGTATAAGAATTCGTATTGTTAACCTTAGGAGTATATAAATAAAATTGTTCATAAATATACTCAGTGTTATATGTTGCCCTTTGTTTCTTCTGTTCATGTGTTGTGTGATTTTGAATTATCCGGTTAAGTAGAACCTACCAAATCCAATCTAAAAACCTGGTAAAAACCCTGGTATAACAATACTGTATATATATATATACCACCTCACGTAGGGTACGTAGTACCCGCCTTGCAACACAATCCCACCCTACTCTGTGCAACTCTCCAACCCAAGAGTGAAATGATATTCTCAGACTTGCTTCTATTCAACTGCTGAGTTCTGGAACTCTCTCCCAGAATCAGTCTTTCCCTCTTCCTATGACTTAAATTGATTCAAACTTCATGTGTCCAGGCATTATAGCACGAACGTCCCTTGATTTTGGCCCTGTCACTCTTTCAACCCTGGGGGAGGCACACGTTGCAGGCAGTTATGCCTTTTGTCTCCCTCATTCACATAGCAAATATATATATATATATATATATATATATATATATACTGTGTATATACATATACAGTATATATATATATATATATATATATATATATTGGTTAAAAAATACTGTTTAAACGTCAAAATGGTATTCCTAAATATTGGGAAGAGGCTCACTGTCTATCACTGTGTTAGTTTGATGGAAAGGGGATGCTGAGCCTCTTCCACAAAAAAATATATAATTGATAAGACGTACAATTCATCCTAAATGAAACATATTAATCAACATACATAATTAACGTATGGAAAGCGAGATAATGACTAAGAGGGTGTACGAGAGCGAGGTGGAGGGACAGAGAGGGAGAGGTAGACCGAATGAGAGGTGGAAGGATGGAATGAGGAAGTACATGAACGAAGGCGGTGCTGGTTGGGGGGAGGGGCGTCGACTGACTGGGGACAGAGGTGCATGGGGCGGTTCGTTCGTAGCCACCCCTTCGGGGATCACGGAGTCAGGCAATAGATAGATAGATAGACATAATTAATAGAACAGATAAAAATAAAGTAGACCACAAAAATGCTGGATGTAGATGGAGTCGGTAGGGGTAATTAAGTTCTCTATCATCATCATGGTAATAACCCCTTGAGGATCATGACGCACCTTACAGTGTATTTTGTCTAGTAACTAGGAAGGATATAATTATGGAAGACAGACGATTATTCGAGTCTTAAGCATTTCAACTCCCAAAGATCCTTCCTAAGCTGTACGAGGTCGTCTAATGACAGCTGGAATTAATACCATATTTCGCTACTCTATTTGCAAAATAACTGATTTCTATAAGAATGGGTAATATGCTAATCACCATCGGTTGAAAATGGACAATTGGGAAACTAATTGGTTGTGATTTTTCCTATCAATGGGCGTGTTTTAGTCTGATCGTCATTATAATACACAAGTTAAATATAACTCTAGCTATAACATCAGGTAAGATATATAGGCGTACTGTTTAATGTATATTATATATGATAATAAGTAAGCTATACTCTATGGTTTTTGGATGACCTCGATAATCTGTATTTATGCTATGTTAATAACCATTTTAACATTACTATAGGCTAAAGGGCTAGTGCTTGTATTTTTGTCTAATATTTATTATTTTTTGTTTTTTTTTTTTGAAGCAATCAAAACGGTAAAACCAACAATATTAGTAAAACAAAATATATGTATAAATAACAACAAATAATCACCCCAAGATGTCTGATGAGATAGTGTTAAGCCTTTAGGACAATGAGACATGTTTCCTACTTTTACTAATATCGACTACTTAAGCCAGAATATAAATGAAAAAAGAAAGAAAACATCATCCGCAGTGCATCGGCTATAAATGGTCTTAATTGTCTGATATTATAGCACTTCTAGTACCTATAAATGATAGAACACGGAAAAAAAGGAACCATTATTACATCGAAGAAAAAGGGAGGAGGACAAGGAAGGGGGAGAAGAGGGATGATGTTGATTGAGGAGGAGGAGAAGTAAGGTGATTGAGGATGAGGGGGAGGAGGAAGAGGAGGGGGAGGTGGATGAGGAAGAGGAGGAGGTAGGAGAGGAAGAGAAGGGGGGGGGGAGGAGGAGGAAGAAGAGAAGGAAAGGGGCATAAGTAAAATGATTGAAGAAGAGAAGGAGGAGGAGGAGAAATAAGAGGAGGTTGAGGAGAAGGAGGAGAGCTTGATAATTGAGGAGCAGGAGGAAGAGAGCGGAGGAAATGAAAATAAAATATAATAAATACAACAAAATATAATAAACAAGAGGGGATAAAGAGCAGTACATGATAAGCGTATACAGCTAAAATTAAAACAAAGGAAAAGGTAAAATTGAAGACAGAGAGAAGAGTATAATGTTGTAGAATAGTAAGGAGAGAGAGAGAGAGAGAGAGAGAGAGAGAGAGAGAGAGAGAGAGAGAGAGAGAGAGAGAGAGAGAGAGAGAGAGAGAGAGAGAGAGAGAGAGAGAACAACTTATAGGGCTTATAATTATATAGTTGTATAGTGTATGAAAGGTGTTTCAGAAACTGATATAGGCCTACGTCTGTGATGGCCATTCTATAAAGGAAATTATGGTTGTTCACTCTTAATTTCTTTTAAACACTGTATATAGCTAGTGCATAGGTATATATTCATGGCATGTATATATACAGTATATACTGTGTATATATATATATATATATATATATATATATATATATATATATATATATATATATATATATATTAAGACATACAATTGGTAAAGTCAATATAGTTAGTATGGACTCTGAAATACAAACATTAAACAATACAGGCAGTTTGTTTCGAATAAATAAAATAATATAATAACGCGAATAATCTTAATAATTGAATACAATGAGTAACTAAGTGAGAAGTGTAAGCAAATAAGTGGATATAACAGTGGATTTGGTTAACATGGTATTAACTTGATGGTAAGAGGGTAAAAATTATAAAGTTAATGAACTTAATGGTCATAGTACACACACAAACACCCATCCACAGTCAAGAACATTATTATTATTATTATTATTATTATTACAGTATTCCATTGTTGTGTGTGTGGGGTGGGGTGGTGGGGTTCCTCATGATTTTGTGATGGTGCTTGAATACAAACTGATGACTTCACCCTATACGGCTCGGCCTCATCAATTTCGTGAACTAAGTAATATTGTCATGGTTGTTATCTTTTTCTATGGCAGGGCATAGAGGGTTTAACGTCCTTCACATACCTTCAACTATAAAGAGGTGTATGTGGGTGTGTTCTTGACTCTGTGTGTGTGTATGTGGGTGTGTTCTTGACTGTGGGTGTGTGTGTGTGTTCTTGACTGTGTGTATGTGGGTGTGTGTATGTATGTGGGTGTGTTCTTGTGTGTGTATGTGGGTGTGGGAGGAGACTTTAAGGATTGACCAGTAGGGGAGAAGCACAACAGATGTGGGAGGGAAGGCGGTACTGCAGGATAATTTTCCAGCACAGGCACAGGTAATATAAGGACCCCTCAGGTGCCCATCACTGACAGTCCTATCAGAAGCAGCGTCAGGATGAGACATACCTGCTTCCTTCTAGTGGTGGCGGTGGTGGTGGCAGTGATGGGGAGGGCAGAAAGCACTTACCACAACAGACCTCGCCCATTCTCAAATAGGGTGCCCTACCAGTCTCACACATACCAAGGGCGCACACAATACGGGTCTCGCCCAAACCTAGTGGATGAAATGGCGGATGTCCTGTCACAAGAATTCCTGGATGACACCCCCGGTCGAGCCTTCCCTATGACTAACAAGACATTCGAGGTGGGTTTAGAGGCAATGCTGGCTACCATGCTGAAGGTGCAAAGTCGTGGAAGAAATCATCCATCAAGACGTACCAAAGCCATCGCTCGTGCCCTGACCGCCACCGTAAACTCACAACTTACCTACAGTCACAACACTAGAAAGGTCTTTAGGGCAGCAAAGAAAGCATATAGGAAACATCGACCGGGTGCCAGGATCCCTCGTAGCAACCAAAGAGTGAAGAGCGACTTAGAGTATGCCATAAAAGACTTCTTCGCCTCTCCGTTCTGGTCACGTCTCTCAAGCAACAATGCCTATGGGTACATCTTCACTACTGTAGCCACATTTACTGACCTTAAATTAAAAGAGGCCGGTCTAGAAGAAATTAGCAGCGTTGGATCATTAATCGAAACACTCTGGCTTATTCACCGTATATTTACCGACTCCCTAGAGTACTCAAGGAAAAACTGCTATCTCCCAACTTTCTGGCCATTTGCCTGTTTCCTCCCCGACCACTGCATTGCCGCTGCGGAGGTACAGGGTCTTGATGTCCAGTATAGCCTCAAGTTCTGCTGGTTTGCTGCTAATTAATTAAAACAAAAACTGTATACCTTCTTAAGGGAGCCCACCTCGCTTTTTTTCTCTTTCTCTCCCTCTCTCTTTGGCTTTTATCCATTCGGCCCCATTCACCCTACTGATTTAAGACGTTTACCCCCTTCCAGGTGTCAAAATTTTCCTGGCAAGCGATAGCGAGCCAGTATATATATATTTTTGTTTTGACAGCAAGCTAAATTTGTACATTTTTCGATAGAAAAAAAAAATCCGGCAAAGCCGGATTTCTCCATACAATGCTGACTCGCTATTGTTCGCCAGGAAGAAATCGACACCTGGATGGGGATAAACGTCTTAAAATAGTTGGCTGAATGGGGCCCAATGGATACAAGCTAGAGAAAGATAAAAAAAAAAAAAAAAAAAAAAAACCCTAACTCGAGATATATACCCATAAATAACAGAAACTCTAGAAACTCCTTAGATAACTAACTCTAGACACTTATTGGAAACCTTGAATTCTAGAATCCAATTAGAAAACAGAACTCTAGAAATCCAGTCCAAAACAGCACTAGAAATATATTAGAACAAATTGAAACCCATTACAACGCAGAGACTGTGAACCTGTCGACTTTGTGTACCTTCGTTACCACCAACCACTAGTAACATTTCCGAGTTAAATAAATCACTTAAGGGGGTAGTGCTTGTTTTTGGTATACAGTAGGCCTATATATTTATCTATTGATATATTTTTGTGTTTCCTCACTAGACCTCCATCAAGCTTAAACAAAAACTTCAAGATGAATTTGTACATTTTTCGGTAAAAAAAATGTCCCGGCCGAAAGCCGGTTCCTTCTTAAATTACAGGCTCGCTATCGCTCGCCAGGAAAAAATCGACACCTAAATGGCACGAATGGTATTAATATTGTCAAAGAAATGGGGCGAAAGGTCTCAAAATCGCCAAACTAACAGAAAGTCTTAAAATCTCAAAACTAATATGCTAAACATGAGAGAGAAAGGGGTCCAGAAAAAACGACTACGTGCCCTTTAATGTTAACCAGAATAAACAAATATATAATATATGTATGTACCGAAGGAATTACTCGAGGTAAGTTTAAGGGGGTAGTACTCGCTTTGTATGGACCCCCTTCTCCCTCATGTTTAGCATATTAGTTTTGAGGTTTTAAGACGTTCGTTCCGTTAGTTTGGCGATTTGATACATTTTGCCTAATTTGTTGTCAATATTAAGACCTTTCGTGCCCTTTAGATGTCGATTTTTTCCTGGTGAGCGATAGATAACCTCTAATTTTAGAGGGAATCGGCCATTGGCCGGGAAATTTTTCTACCCGAAAATGTACACATTTATTTTGAAAGGGGGTCTAGTTTTTTCTTTCTAAGCTTGATAGAGGTCTAATGAGGAAACTGAAAATAAATAAATACATAAATATATAGCCCAAAAACCAAGCACTACCCCCTTAATTCCCTGGCCTATTGGACGCCTTCGATAAACTGAATACAATCTCCATAGTCATGTCAGGTGAGGTCAGGTGAAGGTATTGAGGGATTAGCCTTTATTACGGCACCTCGTAGCTACTTTTTATAGTACGACCAGTAGTTACTGAGCCTGTCAATTTCAAAGTTAGCTATATAACGTTTTTAGAAATGCAGGAACAGTTTGGAAAACATAAAAAAAAAAAAAAAAAAAAAATCCAAGGTGTTTTCACCAATACCATTTCACTGGTTTATGAAGGGATGTTGAGTAGGCCTAGACACTTAATGGCATTATAATGTAAAACTTGCAAAATAAACAAACCAAAACTTATACGAACACAGTAAGAAGACAAAACAACTAGCCTAATCAAAGTCGCTATGTTATAAATTTATTAATTTATAAATAAAAGAACACAATTTTCAGGATTGCGAGCTTTTTAAGGCTGCAAAAGAGGGCGGTCCAGATATTGTCTATAATAATTTGCCTTTTAAGGATTCAATGGTAGTGATAAACCCATCCAATTAATATTATAAGGATAAGAGGTATTTCAAATAATCGAAGGTAAATCACTATCAATATACCCAACTTGATTGGATTTACCTTTTGTATAACCTTGATTATTCCCAGTGTAGGCTAATATTTGTGCATCACTGCAATGCTTGGCCTATTGTCTTCTTCAAATTTGTGTCATTTTAATGTACTCAAATGATGGAAACAATGAATGTATAAATTGTATATGTATTGATAGGTTTATACAAATAAGTGTATGTAGGCCTATGTGTGATAATACTAAACAGTTTATTAATAGGATGGCAGCCAGATGAGCTAAAATACTGTGTGTGTAGGCCTATGTGGAAATTTTTCGTAAATATCCAAATTGTATAAACCATGTAAATACTATTTTTATATTAATGGTCTGTTATATAGCAATATATCATAGCTCAATAAACTTAAACCTTGTAAAGTTGTAATAGTCTTTAATTTAGCCTATCCTCCTAGCAATATTAATAACTGGAGTTATTCCACTGCAGGACAAAGGTCTCTCCCAAACGTACGTGTTCACTCTAACCGGTCAGATGTTAGCCTGTTCCATCCTACCCAAGCAAACTATATTGGATATCTCATCCCTCCATTTGAGTTCTCTATCTACTCCTTCCTCTAGCTCCATCAAGGTTCCCATTATGTTGCTCTAGTTGTGAACCATTAGTATATAGCCATTCCGTGTTGTTATTTTATCTGAATACAATAACTATAGGCCTACATGTACTACTGTGTTGTCCTTCTACCTCGACTGCATGTTTGTATGTGTCTATAATGTGACTTTATTCACTACCCAGTTAAGTTAGGATCCACCTTCACTCAGTTAACCCAGCAAAAAGCCTGATATAGCCTAACAATCCCATAGATAGCGAGAATCAAGTTAAACAAATGGGAATCACAGTGAATAGCCTACATCAAAGACTTACACATTCTATAGGCCTACATATGTAGCAAGGGCTAAACAATTCACTATAGTTAGTTCATTCTAGGTTGGGCAGAAATCGTAATCCTTAACTTCTCATAACTCAAAAAAGACTAGAGTAATCGAGCTAATATTTCTACCAAATAGGAAGACTTGGCTATGGAGTATGTGTTTACTGTACATTGACAGCTAATTTTCTCTAGCCCTTTTTGAGTTACAGAGGTTACGATTTCTGCTCAAATTGGAATGAACGGACTATAATAATTGGGGATCAAACTAATATTGTTTTCTTAACAAGTCGTTTATTCAAGGCCAAAATAAGTCACCCACGTAATGTGTTTATCTGTGAACAGCATATAACAGATTAAGATCATAATACCTATAGTAAAGGTTTGACGTATCAAAAGGTTTTCCCACAGCACAACTGTATTCAATTATAAATCCTATATAAATAAATCAAAGACATTTATATATTCCACAACTAAAACTTCGTATACTCACACATATGTTCACTAAGAAATAATAAGAAACTCACCATATAACACATAGAACAAGGCCATAACCCCTGACAGATCTCCACCACACGGTTCCACTCAAATCAAATTGCGCCAAAATCCCATCCTGCCCCATTTTATCTACATGAGTATCATATTTATAAAAGTCCTATAACTAGATTAAATAAATACTTTTAAGCCAACTAAAAATACAAAGAAACCTACAAATGCATAGACTAATCATATAATTACAAAATATAATAGAAGAGCATAATTATAAAATTTAATGGTTCCGTTTTCTCTCATAGGCTCATTTGTCACTACATATTTCAGCACAAACTAAAATATATTATCTTAACCTAAGCCACTGCTAGACATTATTTGTAATCATGTAACACAATACACATATATAATAATAATACTCAGTTCAAATCAATAGCTCAAGGTCGGATCAATTATGGATACAAGTTCGCTCCATAGAAAACGTCCATTGCAGGGGTCACTTAATTAAAGAGAGAAGGGGTGCCAGCTAGGTCAGCTTTGATGCTACGTGTAGTACTGATGTATGTGTGGTCTTGTTCTGTGAACTATTTCCGTAAAGTGTTGCCTCGAAAGAAACGGTGTAGGCTACAGTACAGAATATTAATCAAAGTCCATCACTGCGTGGTAGATGGCGTCCAGGTAGAGGTGATCCTTAATTGGCTGGGGCACTGGCCTTCAGGTTCCGGTTCAGAGCTGATATTGGGGTTTGGGAGGAAGGCACCGGAGAAGGTTTTAGAAAGTAATCTGGCCAGTGCACAACACAGTTTACTATACGCTACTCCTGTATAGGCCTAAACAACCGAGACTACGGCCCTTTCGTTGTTGGCCAGTGCACATTCAAGTACTGGGGTAGAATAGTATTCATCCGTATACAATAAGATAATGGCCTATAATAGGCCAGTGCACCTCACTTATTATATAGCAGTCAGCCTCTATTAGGACTTCCTGTTTTGCTTATCTCTACAATGCCTGGCCAGTGCATATCGCATATGTAAATTACACAAAACAGTTGTGGTATCTGCACTACTTCAATTACTGCCTGACCAGTGCACATCACAGTCTTGTGTGGTAGTTTGGAGAGGAGGAGGGGAGTAGCTGTGCACATCAGTCTACTTTGGAAAAGGTCAGTACACTTTTCCACCCCTTGCCTTTGGCTGAGGTAGTCTCAGCTTTGATTAAATTGTCACTGGTGGTTCTGTTGAGGGCAAGAAAGGCATCTTGGTCACTCTCCCTATTTCCTTGGTCGTGAGAGGACCCCAACTGGTCTACCCTGATTTGGCTTTCTTCCTAGTCTCTGTGTCAAGTTGGGTTGGATTGCATCTAGTTTGGTGTGAAGTGGTCGGCCCATAAATTCTGCTGGTCTACGTCGAGTAGCACTGTGAAGCGTCATACGGTATGTCAGCAAAAATGTACATACCTTTCTACTCAAGGATTTTCTTTTTTCTTTCTTGGCCGTCGTAAATGTACATAGCCTACAAATCTTTCCGCTTTTACATTACAGTACTGCTTGGATGAAAAGGAGCAGAGCGCATGTGTTTGATGTTATTCTTACTCTGCAAACTCAGCCAAGATGAACTGAGGACCATTATCCGATACCAGTTCTAAAGGCAAACCTTGCCGAGAAAAGATTTGGTGTAGTACATCGATCAATGGTGTTCTCTGATATTGTTCAACCGATTTTACAAACATAAGGCCATTTTGAGTGTGCATCCACCACTATGAAAAACATTTCTCCCATGAAAGAACCAACAAAGTCTACATGAATTCGTTGCCATGGTCCAGAAGGCCACTTCCAGGGGTTATCCACTGCTCATGGCATTTAAGGTTGTTGTTCCTGACAGTTTTGACAAGATCTGACTGTTTTTTCTATTTCTTCATCTATGTGTGGCCTCCAGACATGCTTGCGTGACAAAACTTTCATTTGAACCATACCGGGATGACTCATGAAGTTCTTCCAATAATGTAGTCCGAAATAATACACAGTTATTAAGTCACAATTTTATATTTCAATAAGATATGTATCTACATTAACTATGACTATTTCAATCACATATCACAAAAATATTCAGATTTGTAGGGATTCTGATCACCATTATAAACATTAAACTCTCCTCCACTTATAGGAGATAACTTGCTCATGTAGTAATGTACACCCTATGTGGTGGATTGTGTTCTTTTATTTAATAATTTTCATTTTAGTAAACGTTGTTTCCACATAGCGATTTTGATAATTTAATTTGACTTTATATTGTCCTTGTCCCAATTTTGGTTTGTTTAGTTTGCAAGTTTTACATTTTAATACTATACAGTACTATATATAGCCTACATTTACACAGTCTACCTCAAACTCACACATTCTCTCAGCTGAAGACATCACTGAAAGACTATATAGTCTACGTTACCAACAAAAGTTCCTACTCAAATGTATGAGGCAACAAAATATGAGTTTTATATTATGTAATGTACCACTCTTCTGATCGCCAACAGTAAAATGGTTGTTTCCTCGTCCCTTAACTACAGAAGAAAAAAAAACATATATATATATTTATACTGTATATATATATATAGTACAGTATATATATAACAAGTTATGCAATGAAAAAATGCAGATTATCATTGACAATGTTAACCCCCAGAGGTGCAAAACACGATTTGTGTTGTTTGTATAGCATATTGGAAATCTTGAAATGCACCAGATGCACTTTTAAAACAGTAATTTAGCTACCCCTACATCCTCTTCAGCTTTCTTTCAATGGTGGTTTAAAGAAAATTATTTTTAGAGGAATAACTTAATTAAATTTGTCTACACTATGTTCTATAGTGCACACATTAACAAATATATAAATATAACTGGAATCTATGCACCTCAGAGTTAATACTATTGGTATTTTGCTCATTAATCAGTATTGTATCCTTCAAATGTAGTTCACCATTATGCAGAACAGAAACAGATAATTTGGATGAATAATTTTAGATAAACTACAAATTGAATTAATTGCTATATCCTACTGTGCCATATATGTTAAAATTACAAACTGTTAAACATACAAATTATGGTACAGTATAAACATTGCCTAAGTGTCAAACTCACCAACAAATTGAGTTGAGTTGATGAACTGGCAGTATAACATGAACCTCTCCTTGGTAGTTGGCACTAGTAAGAAAATGTTTGTCAGCTGCTACAAGACTGCAACAATATGCAATACAAGAAGTTGGAGAAATTCTGCGGCGGTTGAGTGGAGAGCACGCTCACCTGCTTGACCTGGGTTCGATCCCAGCCGTGTCGGACATTTAGTGGATGCGGTAGAATGTCCTAGCATGTATATCATGTTCGCACCAGTCAGGGGACACCGCGACGACGTATACAGACTAATAACACACATACCAAAGCCATTCCAACAGCTTCCTCTATCTACAACACCCCTTCTCTCCTATCTACACTCTCCCAGCCGTATGGTCCTAGTGTACTGTCTGATGGCGTTAACGAGTTTCCAAATGTAAGATCTCCCTGCCCTTACAACTTACTCTAAAATAATCTTATGTCAGTCAGTCAGTAGGCTATCCTGACTAAATAGCAAGTTAGGTGGCTTATGGTAGGCTGCACTTTGTCATGGCGCTCATATATCGCTCTTAGTATCTTTACCCATTGGAGCCTGAGGTGGGTAACTTGGGTGAGTTATACAGCCTGGTACACCAGGGTTGCTGTATATTATCCAGGCTAACACGGTTCACCTCCCCGGATGGTACGCAACACTTGTCCACTACCGGTACCTCAAGATTCATATTAACCGTTAGGTGAACAGATCATTGGGCGTGAGGAGACTTGCCCAAATGTCTCATCCTAATAATATTTATTCAGTTAGCAATTTACAGAGTTGGTACCACATAGTATGTTACAAATAGGACATGTACCAGCCTTGCATAATTCCAACTAAGGATAGCCCAATAAGGCCGTTAGGCGTATTTCCATTGGGGTCCTTGTGGGATTAGGTTAGCTGGGGAAAAGGGGAGGATAAAAGAAATAGATACTTTAGAGAAAGTATTTCTAGGGGGTTATTTTAAGATACCTTACATCCTATAGTACTCAGGATGAGGAAAGCATCCCAGGTCCTCTTGGTTGTGAGCCAAACACACTAACCAATGTCCAATAGAGCACCAAGCAAGACCCAAATTATATTGTAAAATATGCCCATCAAAATCAAGCAAAACTTCATTCAGTCACCATTTATGCATTAATCATAATTCACATACTGAACATAAACATTTCCACAATTATTAAGTTACTTACCGGTAACAACCATATATGAGGCCTCTCGAAGTCAAGGGGCCTACGAGCCAAATCACAGAATTTGAGTTTTCACTGGTTCCCAATAGGTGGCAGCACGCTCTATCATGCTGTGAAGACCGAATTGGGAATTTCGCCCTTATGTGCACGTTGCATAGGGTTGAGCGTCTCGTGTTTTGACTCGATAAATGTACGGATGAGGTAGGGCAAAGCGGAGGTATATGGGCCTAGCCGCCGCGTGTGGCTGACCAATGGGAGGGCAGCTATGTTCCCGCGTGTTTGTGTCGCGGCTCCCGGCCAATCAGAGCCGCCGTCTCGCACCTCCCCACATCAGTCATGTGGCGGGAGTTTTTTAACTGGTCATTCTCGCTCGCTCTCCCTGTTTTTACCCATATTTCACGGTGTTTGAGGCTGAATAATGAGTGATACTAGTGATCCAGATGTGGGGGAAGGTTCACCGTTGATGCCTAGTAGAAAACGGCACCCTGAAACCTGGAAAAGTGTAGTTAAGAAAAGTAAAAGAGATCGTGGTGGCGAGTATGTTTCTCGTAAGGGCACTGTTGTAGGGGCTCGTGTTTTGGGGCCCCCGTGTAGTTGTGCTATGAAGTGCTATGATAAGGTTGACAAGCGGATTGGGCAGCAGTTTAGAGGTAAATAATATTCAACTTTATAATGATTTTTTTACCATTGTTCACACATCAAACACGAAGGAACTAAGTCTTTTCTTATAATTTATGAAATTAAATTATTATAAAATGTAATTATGGGAATTATGCTTTCTAATTTGGACTAATTCTTAGTTACATCATGGTTATTCAAAAAATTGAGTATGAAATAAATCGGCCCATAATTACGGATACACAAAAAAAAAAAACATTACGTGTTTGTTTGTGTTTTCTAGGAATTACAGATTTTCACACAAACACTGATACGATTTCATCCATTTATTTACACTCTATCTTTTGATTATGCCATAATATAATTTGTGTGCATTTTTTATGTTTTAATAAAACACCACCAAACAGGCAGATGGAAAAACACGCATAAAACACGCAATTTTAGGAATTTTGCTTAAATGTTTCGGCTGTCTCCTAGTTATTGCAAAATGTTGTAATGTTCCAAGTATGAATGTAATCGAATAACATTTACGGGTACATGAAAAAAAACAGTGTTTGTTGTTGTTTTACCTAATATTTACGGATTTCCACAAAAACATTGCTATGATTTTTCTTTACAATGTGTACACTCATTCTTTTGATCATACTACCATAATAATTTGTATGCATTTTGTATGTTTTGATAAAACACCATAAAACATGTCGAACGAAAAACACGCATAAAACACGCAATTTTTGGAATATTGCTTTCAAATTTGAACTGCTTCTTAGTGTTATCAAGTACTCTGAAATTATCATGTTTGAATTTAAATTGAACAATAAACACACATACACAAAAACACACCCCTTGGTGTTTTATGGTGTTGTATTATTATTTTCAGATTTTCAGAAAAAACACCAACATAATTTTTATTTGTCAGGTCGAGAGCTTTCCATTGATGTATAATATTGCCATAGGAGTATAGTTTTTGGAGTTCAGTACCTTTCTTAGACTTTAACCCCTTATTACTCGAAACTGTGATTTGGTTCGTTGGCCCCTTGACTTCGAGAGGCCTCATATGGTATCAAGACCTTTTCAAATGTTCAAGTTAATAGGGTACACAATATTCATACTCTCTTACATGCTATCAAAACCCACACCAGTTCATGATATTAGCGGATGTTGAATATACTTTACTACAGCACCCTATAATACAAAAAATATTATACACAATTAGAAGATATATTAGCAATACTGTACATGATACCTTCAAACTATATGTCTTATAATACCCAATATCTAGTAGTTATTTAATACAATCCACATTATTACAGTAGGCTACTATAGAGAGAGAAAGAGAGCAAGTAATTTATCTAAGGCACATGAAGAACTAAATGTGTCAAGTCACTCAGTACCCAACCCTTACTTATTTACATAAATATACACTTTAACCCCTACTGTACCATAGGGTACTACCATAAAGTCCCCCCCCCCCCCCAGTTCCAAGCAATGTGGCCAAAATGGCAAGATATAACAACTTCCCACCTCAAAAGATGGAGGAATACTGCCTCTCCCAGCCTGCAGAGGGTTGGATATAAGCTGAGAAGTGTTGCCAACTCAAGAGCAGTGCTCAAACGGTCGTGGTACCAGGCACTGCCTGATACTGTCAGTTACACCACCAGCACAGTTAATAACAAATTATTTCTAAGTAAGTCTTCTGAACATGTATCTATAAATTATCACATTCACAGTAGCCCAAATAAGTACAGGTAATGACACTTTCCACAAGCTTCACGTTCGTAATGTCTGTTCAATTTAAACAAGCTTTGGAAATGTTAAAATATTTTTTGAACAGTTTCCTAACACTGTACCTAGATAGAGCTTCAATTAAATCTTATTATTGTTGTCACCTGTTACTTCCATATATAAGTTTGATGGCACAAAGTGTATCAGATTATTTTCCGCTACTGTACATACATACAATTACTTTAAAGAGAGTTATCCATAAGAAGTATGGCTTCAGTCTAATGAGCAGCTTGGAAAAAATACAATATACGACCGTATGTTCTTAAGGGAGCCCACCTCGTTTTTTTCTCTCTTTCTTACTCTCTCTCTGGGTTGTATCCATTCAGCCCACTGTTTTAAGACGTTTACCACTACCCAGGTGTCAATATTTTCCTGGCGAGCGGTAGCGAGCCAGCATATATATATATATATTTTGTTTTTACAGCAAGCTAAATTTGTACATTTTTCGATAGAAAAATTTCTCCGGCGAAGACGGATTTCTCCATACAATGCTGGCTCGCTATTGCTCGCCAGGAAGAAATCGATACCTGAGTGGGGATAAACGCCTTCAAACAGTTGGCTGAATGGGGCCAAATGGATACAAGCCAGAGAAAGGGAGAAAGAGAAAAAAACCGGTGACCCCCCTTAACGCCTTACGAGCGGGCCCGTAAGGAATTTCTACTACCCGCCAAGCGGGTGGTTTTACCCTAAATGGCCTTGTTTCCGTGCTCGTTTTCATGCATAAACAAGAGCCAGAGCGTAATACAATTATGTATCCCTGAAAGGGCGTTAATTCAGCTTTCCAATGACACCAGAACCATCCTCCTACGATTAGGCGTTCTCTTGCCACGATCGTGCAACGAAGGAAAAATCCCTAAAATACGGTAATTTCTTGACATAATACCCTGTGTAGTGAGGGAGGGAGGGTGGATGTGTGTGGAGTAAACGTCAGTAGGCCCGCGGGACCCGTGGCGAACGGTCAGAGCCCGACCTACGCTCCGCCCACCGTTTGTCTCTCTCTCAGAGGCAATATTGCTCCAAAATTGCACACAGACTTAAGTCGGGCCCCGCTCTTTGGGCAGGTGTTCTCTATACGGACTTAAGTTGGGCCCCACTAATAAGGGGTTAATGTGACCCGGACTGAAGGTCAACCACCCTGACATAATGCTGGTAAAATGTGTTTGTCTAGCTGACCTGACACACACTCCAAACAAAGATGCATCCTTTGACCAAACCATTGGCTACATAATGTGCATGATGGGCACCCCAAAAATACTAATAGTGGAAAAAGAAAAGAAAAAATCAGATAGGAAAAGTGGGGATTGGGCCTGAGTAAATAGATAGATAGATAGAAATAGTAATTGAATATGATTATCTTACTAAAAGTTACTTGGCACTGTGACCTTACTAATTTAGCCAACTGGACAAATATAAGTCAGTAAGTATACTATAAGTAACACCCTGTTCTTAAGATTAATCATCAATTACAATCCCCAATGTACTTGAACAAACTAATGAAAGCATATGGTCCTCCCGGGATTCCAACTCGGGACACCACTCCGAGAACATAAGCACCTACACCTAACAACAAAGGTGTCTAAATAATTAAGGCTTCTCAGAATTAAACAATAACTACAATTAAATTTCAACTATGTCCTCTGGGATGAAAAAAATACAGTACATGTGTATTAACAAAAATTAAATTATATACCATACCTACCTGTAACTACAATGTAATTTCAGAATAATTTTTATTTATAATTACTAGTAAAAAAAATAACTACAACTCTAATTATGTCTATCAGAACAATTTTGTATAATATTTATAAATAATTAAAAACCCTAAAAAACTAATTACAACCGTACTTTTAAGAATAACAAAAAACTTCAGCGTCGTTTAGGTTCTCTCCCAAAAATATATATGTGACTAGTGATAATCTCCTTCCTTGAGCATAATCTCCTATTGTAAATGTTATTATAGAATTTGTTATGAGTGAACAAATAGAGATGTACGTATATACCCAGACACACACCCAAAAGCTGGGGGTGGAACACTCGAGACAGAGCCCAAATAGGGACAACAAAACACAACACATTAAAAAAAAAAAAAAAAAATCACACAAATCTAGGTCACCCAGGAGAAGACTCAGAGACCCAGGTCCATTTTGGGGTCCCCAGCTAAGACACCCAGGTCCCCAGATACCTAAGTATAATGATATCCTTATGAGGGCTTTGGCTCAGTGGGTTAGTATAAAAAGATTTCATCATCATTATCACCGACAACTATAATGAACCCAGACATCAACTTATTTCATACAGAAACTTTATTATATTGATATGATTACCAGATATAGATTTGGATACTGTACCTTTAAACACATCATAGAGAACCTTATCAGAATAAGAGTTGAGCATTCTCTGCCATACCAATAGCTTACTCTGACTGTTCCTTTTACTTATATATATTTTCTAGATCTCAAGTGGCGGCGTCTCTTCCGTGGATTGACCTCCCTACTGCCAACCTCAACCAAAAGCATCACATTTTTCCTTTGCCCCCCAACGATCCCCTCACTGCGGTGTTCTTCCATAATGCAGAGTAATTTTTCCATAACTGTAGCTTACATACTGTTATCCAGAAGTGTCCAAAGTATAGCCCCCGTCCGAAGCTAGGGCCTTTCACGGTACTCAATACATGGTTCAGCTTGTGTGTATCCAAGGAAAAGAATTACTGTTCTGAAGGACATAGTCAATATAGTGAGAGGCTATAGTCGCCATGAAGCAGTAATATGGCACTTTCCACAGCAGGACAATGCTAGGAAATAGTATTTGTCCAGGAAATTTCTTCCGAAATTTAAAGGAACAAATTAATATACTGTACAGGCAAAAACATTATAGTACTGTGAATTATATTAGAATGTAGTGTGGATGGTATTAGAAAAATATGGATGTTGTAAAGTAATGTGGATGATGTGAGAGTATGTAGATGATGCTTATAGTAGTGTGTGTGTGTGTGTGTGTGTGACTTTAGAGCATTCCACACCATAGATGGAAGCAGCAGGCATTGACAAAGTCCTCAATGAGAGCTGTGATGCGAGGGTCGTAGGTGCTGGACTGGGGGATACACTCTCCCTTCAACAGTTTACTCACACAACTCAACTCCTGGAGGGTAGAAAGTAGTACAAGGAGACAGTCGGTAAATATAAATTACTACAACTATTACTACTACCAATATTATTAACACTTCATATGATTTGATTTCCCTGGAAATGAGAGATTAATTAAAATATAAAACTTGAAAACGAATTCAAATAAATATAACGAACTATCGATACGACAACACACTAAACAACACTAAACCTATATGTTATATTTTCTATTTATTTATTTTATTTTTTTAAACTATCAACCAATGCCAACGTTGATGACCCTAGTACAAGTGTGACTCACGGCCTTCTGTAGGTGTAGGTTTATGGAGAGCATCATGAAGGCGTCGGGACAGGTGGGACTCAGTACTGCTACGTGTTGTATGTTACCATCACTCGAGGTTAGGCTCCTAGGGGGATATGTATACAGGTATTATGCTGACTTAGATAGCATAAAAAATTATTAATGTATAAATTCTCAATTATTATAATAACAAGGTTGTACGGTATCATAACTTACCAAACTAACAATTTTTAAGTCTTTCTGATATTCTTAGTTTCTTACAGTAGATCCTCTGGAAAAAGGCAAACTATGCCTGTGTATCCAGCTCAGTACCAGTACAGTACTTGCACTGCTGCGGTCGTTCACGGTGTTGGCGGCGGCGGTAGCAGACGCAACATTTTTACTATTCTGTATTTTTGTTTTATAATCAAACTTCAAATCTTGTCTTCCCCATGCTTTATCAAGATTACTTTCAAACTCCCTTATTGATTCGGAATCGACTACATACTGGGGCAGTGCGTTCCACTCATTTACCACTCTATCACAAAATGATATGCCGGAATGCCAGGTTGCAACGATGTCAGAATGCAGGATTGCAACGATTGCCACAAAATAACCCGGCCCACCACTATCAGTATTGCCGGTGCCCTTGCCATTTATTATGCCCTTGAGTTTGTCACCTTTTACATAGAGTTGCATTAGGAACAACAAATACATAATGGGCGGGTGCCCAACCCCGAAAGGAGTTGAAATAGGGGAGCTATCCCCCCACCAAAGGCGGCTTTCTAGGGCCTTTCCTAGCTGATGCTGAGAGGATTGGGCTCTAGTCATGTGGTGATGGGCTGGACTATCAGAGTGAGAGCTGAGCGATCTCTGCCATACCCATAGCTTACTCTGACTGTTCCTTTTACTTATATATTTTCTAGATCTCAAGTGACGGCGTCTTTTCCGTGGATTGACCTCCCTACTGCCAACCTAGAGGTTGGCAGAGTGGGAGCCAAAGCGTCACATTTTTCCTTTGCCCCTCAACTTTCCCTTCATAATTGCTGAGGGGCACAGGGCCTTGGGTGGGGCTTGGGTTTCCCGGGCGTTTCCGCACCCTCCTCAGCTCCCTGCCTTGGAGTGGCTTCGGTCACCCGGGCTTTATTAGTGGTAAGCAAGGAGGGTTTTGTGGGGCCGCTCGTTTATGGCCTTGGGCTTCCTCAGGACCTTGGGGCTGTTCGGCCAGACAGCCTAGGGAACAGCAACAATAAATACAGAAAGAGACAAACAAAAATATAAACAGTGAGATACAGCACAGGCAAATATATAAATTTCATACAATACCTGTGTTTATCTTGGTACTTGGCCATGAGTACCCTGGTAAGAGTCTGGTACCAGTGTAGAGGTTTGGACAGTAGTGGTAGTAAGAGTGGGTCTATACTGCTAAGAGGCTCCACACTCACCAGACCAACCAACTCACTCATCTCACTGAAGCTTAGGCCACCACACACCTAAACAAAATACAATTTTTTTTTTTTTTTTTTTTTTTCAAATTCAAATTCAAATAAAATTCAAATAATTTATTTAGCTCATAAATTTACAAGGATAGTTTTACACAATAAAATATATAAGCTGAGCCCGCTAAGCATATGCTTTCCAGCAGGCAACCACTTTAAGTTAAGTTGCTATATTACTGGAATTAAGTGTGTTGGTAGTGTAATGGTTTAGATGCTTATGTTCTGGGTGTGGTGTCCTGAGTTTGAACCATATGCTTTCATTAGTTTATTCAAGTACATTGGGGTTTGTAATGTATGATTCATGTTAAGAACGGGGTGTTTCTTAAAGGTGAATTACATAAGCTGCATACCATCGAAGATGTATATTTTGTATGCATCAAAACATATTAAGGATGCTCAGGTTTGTGTATAATAACGTAAATGTACGTCAGTAAAGAAAACAAATATCCAACATTTTTATATCTGGCGGCGTCTGATAGTTGACCGTCTTGCAAATTTCGCGCCTTCCAGTATTGTGATGTCATAGATTCTGATAGTTGTCAGGCAACAGATATTTACCTTTAACTTGACCCAATTTATTTTACATGTTAGGGGCAAATATAAGGATATTCCCAATAATGGTGTACTACTAGAGCATTTAACGTTCTGCTGAATAACTTATCTCACTTTTTTTTTCATCTTTGTGTAATTCACCTTTAATATTACTGGAATAATATACATTTTCATTCAGTACACAGCTGACATATAAGCTGAATGTAAAACATTTTTTTTTTTTTTTAAATTTGACGTAATAAATAACCACTTTTTATTTAGTTGACATACAGTAACTGAATAAATAAAATATCCCCTTTATAGTTAGCTGACATGTCACCAGAATACCATGGGATGATAGAAGAAATTGTGATTATGATGATAAAAGGAAAAAAAACAAACTTTTGTATTTAGTATTATGGGTTTCTGGGGGAGGCGATAGCACAGTGGATAGCGTCGTGTACTGCAGACCAAAAGGACCTCAGATCGAGTCCACGCCACACGTCAGGGTTTTTTCCGAGGTGATCTGATCGTATCCTGGCTACACCAACACCTCAAAAAAACACCCCCTATATTGTCAAAAATTCATAGCATAGAATATGCCTGATCATATTCGAAGATGCTGTGAACGACCGTATAGCTGCTCTCTCCAAATCAAGTGACGTGTATAAATAAGGTGTCTTCATCTAGTGTGACAGAAAGGAAGCAACCAACACCTTGAATCTTCACTGTGAACATCTAGTGCAACACATATGAAGCACCCAACATCTCGAAGCTTCAATCGATAATCTCGGGGCCTTGTAAGAATTACAGGCTACTGAACAGCCTACAGTCCCGAGGTTGAGACATAGAAAAAAAATATATAACAGATAATGATGACTAACAATTTATCTCATATTATAACACTGTAGATTGTGCACTTGCCTGTTCTCGTGGGACCCTCTGTCTGTCGTCATCTCGCAGGCTGGAAGTTAGTCGCTGCCACAAGGAGTCTCGTCTGTTTGGAGTAAATATCAAATTTGAGAAGAAGGTTTGATATTTCTGTCTGTCTCTTTTACTGTCCTACTTTTCTCTGGGAGCAGGGGGATAGGAATCTTCCTCCCCTTGTAAAATTCACCTACTAGACAAGACAGAGAAAGGGGCGAGGGACCGCGAAAGTGGTCCCGGACCCGAAGAATTGAAACTTTAAATGAGGTTTCTGTTCATGCTCTGTCTCAAGTCAGCCACCCCCAGCTATGGGGTATACGCCTTAGTATATACATACATACATAGGTGTGACATGCATGTCCAGCATAAGATTTTACGGCCAATTTCCATGATAGCTTGGCTCAATCTGTGTGTACCTCATAACAGTTCTCTAGGCAGTGAGTCACTGGTCTAAAGGATAGAGTCGGCAACCTAGTGTTGCCATGAGGCAGGAGTATGGCAGTTTTTACAGCAAAATGGCTTAGCTGTCTTAAACCCATGTAATGTATGTATATCCACTTGCAAGTATTTTATTCTTCCCTATTGCTCTTTAAGTGTTTGTGTTTTGTGTGTATAATAGTAAACGTGCCCACCTGCAGTGAATCTTGGCTTGGTTGAAGATATGATGTATCCTGCAGCGGGCTTCCTTCGCTTGGTCCTGTAAGGTACGCTGCATGGTCTCCTCGTACAGAGTGTAGTAACCCAGATAGTTCACACTCTCTGACCTGGACAAAAACCTTATGTTAAGATCATTCTCTCTTGCCACAACTGTATACAGTATTTCAAGAGTTACTGGAGACAAAGGTGATACCTCTAACTGTATGAACAGTGACAAACATTATTCATTTGTCTAATCTAAAAGATGCAATATAATTACAAAATTATATATATATCATCTTTAACCCCTTTTGTACCAGCGACGGCAGGGAGCCGTCAGTAATGTACTTTCCTTGTAACTGCCAGTATCAGGCAGTGCCTGGTACCACAACCATTTGAGCACTGCTCTTGAGTTGGCAACACTTCTCAGCTTATATCCAACCCTCTGCACACTGGGAGAGCCAGTATTCCTTCATCTTTTGAGGTGGGAGGTTGTTATATCTTGCCATTTTGACCACATTGCTTGGGACTGGGGGGGGGACTTTTATTACTGTACCCTATGATACAGTAGGGGTTAAGAGTGTGCAGAGAGAGGAAACAGAAAGGTAAATATATACAGTAACATACATACATAGATAGATTGAGGTAAAATACCTGATGCCAGTGTAAGACTTGCTGGAAGGGGATAAATCTGTTGGTCCTCCAGTTATTGTTGATGTTGTTGTTGTGTTGTTGTTGCCAGCCTCGTCTATACTGGTGATGGTAGAGGTTGGTAGTACTGGTGGAGGCGTGTCTGACCCGCTGTGCTCTATGCTCTCTGTAATGGTCAAGTTGGTTGGTGTTTAGTCCCATTAGTTTTGAGATTTTTAGACGTTCGGCCCATTTGTTTGGCGATTTTAAGACCTTTCGTCCCATTAGTTTTGAGAATTTTAGACGCTCGGCCCATTTGTTTGGCGATTTTAAGACCTTTCGTCCCATTTCGTTATACATTTTAAGACCAATAAATCATTGTCGCTTGAAGAGTGGATGAGATATATTAGTATAAAGCACTATGTTAGATACGTAGTGGCTACTAACAATTATTGTTACTGTACCTGTGCGTGTGGATAAAGGGGTCCACCTCTTGCTGAGTGCCGGAGCCAGGGACACAGACACGGTGCGGAACCTGCCCATCTTCTTCTCAAGAATCCGGTTGGGGTACATCTCTCTAAGGAATGGTTAGAGGGTTGATATTAGATACAATTATTAACCCAAGGAGCACAATAATAGGTTTGAATTGACCCATCCCTGGTGCTTAATTCCCGCCAAAAATACAAATGCAAAACATAACGAAAAGTTCATGAACATGTTAGAAACGCATTCCCACATCCCATTTTTTGTCTCTAAAATGATCTTGTTGTGGTGTGGTTGTATTCAGAAGTTGAAGTACCGGTAGCTGGCGCGTATAGACAACTAGCGAGGGTGCAGATGAGAGGAGGAGATGGTGGGAAGAAAGGGAGGATTTTCGTAACATCCCTTATATTACCCATACAAAGCAATATAATTGAGCATAGCTTTGAAGCTCTAAGCACATGTGAAGAATTAGAAAATTGGAGCATGATGTACAGGGATTTTGTGAGAAGAATTATGAGAGAATCTGGAATATTGGAGTTAATAAAAGTGAATGAGCCCTGAGAATGACTTACTTGGTGCTGGTGAGAATAACGTAGAAGTTAAGGTGGAGTATGTTGGGTGAGGGATCATCATGACGACTGGTGGTGGTGGTGGTGGTGGTGGTGGTGGTGGTGGTGGCGGTGGTGGTGGCAGTGACGGTGGTGGAACTGGTGGCAGAACCGGTGGCAGATCCCGTGTTGGTGCCGGTGGTGGTGGGGGAAGTGTTGTGAGAGACTAACAGTGTTACATCGTACTCGTCCGACACACACTGGTCGTTGCCGTCGTGGTATTGAACCAGATATTTCTTGTTATGCACCAGGATGAACTCTGTGTTGTGCTAAAGGTGAGGGGGGAGATATATGATATAAGAAGTAATAAAAGGAAAAACAGGTCTTCCTCGATTTACGATTGAGTTACGTTCCTGAAAACCCGATCGTAAATAGAATAATCATATAGCAAACCCTAAAACTTATGGGGTAAATGGTGATGAGTTCTCGGACCAGCCAAAACCCAAACACCTAAAGACCTATAATAATATCGTAAATTGGGGCATCAGATAATGAAGGAGACTTGAACTTGAAAAATGGAAAGATAATTAATTATAGAAAAGTACAGTACAGTACTGTATTCATAAAAGGCAAGATACTAATACTAGAAGATAAAAGTAGAGATAACTAATATAAAGGAAGATGACTAAATATATAGGGAAAACATTAATAATAAACTCCACTACAGAATATTGCCAGCCATGGCATAGTCAGTAAAGTGTCGGCTGATGATCAAAAGGTCGGCGGATCGAGCCCGCACTGTCAAATGTTATTGGTAGATGTCAAGTCTGGGCAACTTGACCTAGCAATTTGTGACAAACACTGTATTGAACCCAAGCAAGACACTGCAAGCAATTCTTAATTATATCTCATATGCTTCAGAAGTGGTCTTTTGAAAGTTCAAAAAAATTAAATTGGCGTATAATTAATATTGTTTATGACTGTACGTAACTATAAAAAGATAATTCTAGTTTAGTTACCATTTCAGCATCAGGGTCGATCCTGAGTGGTGTCATGCGCAGGACCCTCATGCGGTAGTGTTTCTCTCGAGCCAGCAGGTAGTTGTACAGCTGCTCTCCAGGGGTCCCGGTGTCTTCGATGGTCAGAGCACCTGGAGTACGGGATTAGGAGAAATTATATTGGTAGGCTTTTGTTGCTTGTGTGTGTGTCAAGTCCTTTTCCATGAGGAGTTTTATAACCAGCATGTCTGAATTGTTTTTTTGTTTTTAATCTGAGGACACCTTCTTGACTAGTGGGATCATGGAGCTCTTACAATCTTGATATATTATCATTATCTATCTATCTATTCTATATATTCAGGCCCAATCTCCACTTTTCCTTTTTTTTCCTCTTTTTCTTTTTTTGGGGGGTGGCCAACTCAAGACAGAGCCAGAATAGGGACAACACAACAGAAAACAATGAACACACAAAATACAAATTCACACACATATAGGTCATCCAGGAGAAGACCCAGAGACCAGGGTCACCAAGGTACTGTATTATATTATCAATCAGTACGTACCCGAGTAGATGAGATTCCTGGCAAAGTTTGGGCCCTTGTTGTAGTACTTGATGAAGTCTGAGAGGCAGGATGAGAGGTGGTAGCCGGGGGTGAAGAGCAACTGACGGTCAGCCACGTACTCACACACCGCCCGCAGGTGGAAGTCGTACGTGAAGGAGTGCATGTGTAGCAGCACACGGATGTCATCTACTTTGTCCAGGAACGAATTGATGGCGAACTAATGAAACGAAAGCAGGGTAGTAGCAACATTATAAAAGTGGCTTAATGGAAAGACGGTAAGGATGTGGAATGAAGGTATTAAAATGTAAAATGTAGAAAAGTTTTGAAAAAAAAAAAAAAAAAATTAAAAAAAAAAGATAATGCATTACATAATAATGATAATGACAAACACCATAATAATGATAATGATGATAGTGATTATTATGATGCGTTTTTTACCACCATGCACTCCCTGCTAAAGAGCTGGGCTAGGGTGGGTGCCCTGATGATCAGGGACTGCAGTGAATAGTTGCCACAGATTGCTAGACCGTGCCGTCCACCAACAGCACTGGCGTCTGTCAATAACACACACTGGCTGGCCCAAGACTTGAACCGTCGACCTCACAGTTTGCAGGCGATGCTCTACTAACCACGCTACAGCCTGTGGCCGTAATAACCAATAATAATAATGATGCTGATGATACTGATAATAAATTATAATTGTCTATTGCGTCCTGAATCTTTCTTGCTCAATTATTTCAAGGTATATTAAAGGTGAAAATAAAAATAATATTAAAAAGCCATACAGTAAAGCAAAAATTATTTCAAGTCTTTAACCCGGGAACTGCGGGGAGACTCTTAAGAGTTCCCCCGGCGGACTGCGGGGAGACTCTTAAGAGTGAGTGAAAAAAAAATCAACTTTTGACATCGAAAAAAAAAAAAAAAAAAAAAAAAAAAAAAAAAAAAAATGGCACCTGGGCCATGCAAAATCTCAGTCCTCTACCTCCCCTCCTTCCCCACTTTCCTCCTCTCCTTCAGTTATCACCTATTTTCCCTGTTATTCCCTTATTCTGAGGTATATTTTCGTGCTAACATTAGCGAGTTGCAAGCAGGGTGTTGTCATCACTGATGGCAAGCGAGTGCAAGAGAGAGAGAGAGAGTATCGATCGACTGTGTCTCAGTGGCCTTGGGGGAAATTGGCGGGAAAGCAGCTTGCCTCACCCATACATTATACAACTCGCGGGCTATATCTCCGATTTTGACCATCCAAACGCTGTTTTCACTCGTTTTATTGTTGTTTCAGGTTAATACCTTTATAATCAACCCATAATAGGCGCATATGGATAAGTATTAATGCTATTAATGGCACAATGAATATTTTAGTGACGGAAACACCTCAAATACGTCAGCACAGGGGGACGTTTCCAATTACCCCCATGCGCACTTGTTAGGTTAATAAAGAGACAAAGGAATGATAATGATAAACGTAAGTGAAAGATGGGTTACATAGTGATAGAATAGTTTGTTTATTATGCAGAATAAATCACTGTCAATATCCCTTTTGGTATTATGACACTATTTCCACTTTAATCTGGCTAACAGTAAGCAATTTTACTCAGTTTAGGAAGGCCCTCTAGGAATCAGAGGGTCTATCTATCTATCTATTGCCGGACGCCTTACTCCCCTTAATGAGGGTGGCCATACACAGAAGGCCCCCAAGCAGACCTATTCCCTGTAAGAGGGACAACCCAAGCCAGTTTACTGAAAGACTTACAGGATTGACCACTCAATTTAGGATCCGTCCGACTCCGAGGCCCTCTGTGTATCTTTTTAGCATTATTTTTCTACAGTGGTGTTCAGCTAGTCCATCCACTAACCTGCTTTACCCTTAGGTAAGCAGTACAGATTTGTATCAGGTTTACTCCCCTAGAAAGGTTGCCGACCAAGGCTGACGAGTCCCATCCACCCGGATTTTTATAAGGTTGTCTCCCCTAGATGGGTTGCCGACCAAGGCTAACGAGTCCCATCCACCCATAATCAGAGGGGTATAGTTTATTAATTAACTCTGAAAAGACAAGCATCATAAGAACGGGTTATAGCAATTTACGCCAATTTTTACTTTAATCTAGCTCCATCTAAACGATTTTACTCAATTTAGAAGGAATATGTCAGTCAGAAGGTTAATTGAGATAGTCATTTACCTTTTGAACCTTAAATATCTTTCTAAGATGAGTAAAATTGTCTGGTGTAAAAGTAAAGTAAAAATTGGAGTCGTCTCAATGAAAACATTGACATAGATTTGAAACTGTATCAATTGCAAAAATAACACTGGAACCATTTTTTATAACTAAAGTATCACAAGATTGATTACATGTTTCAAATCACTGTTTTATTTCGGTTATAAAGCTTTATTATAATATAAAGCTTTAACAAATATAGACTTACCATGATGGCAAAGCTTTATAAATTTGCT
Source organism: Paralithodes platypus (assembly GCA_032716605.1). Taxonomy (NCBI): domain Eukaryota; kingdom Metazoa; phylum Arthropoda; class Malacostraca; order Decapoda; family Lithodidae; genus Paralithodes; species Paralithodes platypus. The sequence goes on along the minus strand of CM064530.1, from coordinate 5,638,731 downwards.
TACTATTTTACATCAATAAATTATATAAGCGTTCTTGAAATACTACCAGCAACTGAGCAAGCATAAACATAATAAAGGTTACAATATTGGCTATAGGTAGCGCCAACGAACTTGACAATAATCTGGACCCCTTAACTTCTTATAACTCAAAATGAATGAAAGCAATCGGGCTGACATTTATCATTTAGGAAGAGTCCACCTGGAAATAGGTGTGGACATTTACAGCCAATTTGCTCAAGGTCCTTTTGAGTTACGAAGAGGCCAGGGATCGAGATTATTGTCAAGGTCGTTGGCGCTACCTATAGTATACAATTAGTTATTAACCCCTTCAGCACCATAATGCCTTTTTTACTATTGATTCTGGCTAACATTAGATGATTTTATGCAGTTTACGAAGAGGGTTTATTGAGATCGTATTTACCCATTTGAGTCGTATTTTAGAACACAAACTAAAGAAAATCAACTAATGGTAACCAGAATATGATGAAAATTACGTAATGGTGGTGAAGGGGTTAATAAAGCAGTCCAAATCAAAACACCCCAGGCAATACTTTATCTATACAAGAAATACGTTACAAGCAACCACAAGACACATATACAGTACGGTCGTGCTAATAAGTCATGTCCCAGCTGTCATTACGTTTGACTTGCTCTCTACTGTATTAATGTCTGTCAGATGTTGAATAGGGTGGGTAAGTGTAGGAACATGTTTGTATATTTCACTCGGTATTTTTTTTTTTTTTTTTTTTTTTTTTTTTTTTTCTATATTCCAACTACTCCCTCTCGGGCATAGGCTGAGAGCCTGTACATTCCACCGCTCAACACGGTGAAGCCCGTGAGGTCTTGTTCCAGCCTGGGGAGTGAGGCATGTGAAGCATCCATCATGGCTCAAAGCAGCTCCATCTCTGAAGCGGCCGGTTGCTTCGCTCAAGTGCTTCACCGTCTCACCCTCCAGACTCAGACCCTCACTCTCAGAACGCCACCTATTGAGCAGTGAACTCACTAGGCATTGTCCCCCTGTAACATATTTTGAATATGGGAATATTCATACAGTGTTATTTAATCAGGGAACAATGAGGGTATTTTTTTGGCATTTCGGTGGGCTTTGTGGTAATGCACTGATACTAGGTACAGCACAAATTCAATCCCAATAATATCTTCCCATTGACATATCGGGATTTGAACCCGGGTCCATTGGATTACCAATCCAGTGGCATGACCACTCCACCACACCCCCCCTGAAGAAATGAAGCTTAGATATTGCTGATACCAGTTATTGATCAAAACATACTTGGTGCCGAGACATCACTTATTAGCGCGACTATACATATACAGTACATACACAAGACACAGGTTAGTACAGTACAGTACAAATACATAATGGACCTCAAGTCATGGAACTTTCTCGATACTTATTTGAATCTGTATCAATAATAAATGTTTTTTATTATGTATGTATGTATTTACTCAGGCCCAATCCCCATTTTTCCTTTTTTGTGGGGGGGGGGGGGGCTAAAGACAGAGCCCGAATAGGGACAACACCACACATTGATTTTAAGGCTGATAATCTCCATGGAAAGATCAATGACTTTTAGAACATGGGTACTGTACATCACACATTGCAAGCGAATGAAAAAGTATTGTATGTATTGTTAATAACCATATGTACTATTATTGTTAGTACTAAACTACTTTTATGATTAGTAGCTTGAAGCAATGTTAGTAGTACAAATATTGTTACTGTAAGTGCTGTAAATGGAGAAACTGACAGGTCCAAAAGTGTGTCTTATATTATAAACAATACCAAAATCACCACAGTGTTAAGTGTTCCAAGCAAAGTTACATTTAAAGGCAAACTGGTGATAAATATCACAGTTGAGAATGTTAATGCTCTGTTGACTTAAACATTATCTATGTTAAAAAGATTAATATGAGCTATGAACGTAAACAAGAGAGAAAACAGCAAATCGGCAGTTGTTGTTAGTTACTGATAAAAGATGGTAATGTAAACAATGTTAAAATTGCCCTAAATATAACTATAAATTTGGGGTTACACATAGGCTGAGCCATGCTATTACAATGCTATGCTATCCAAGCCATTATGGATAGACAATGGTCTCTCCAGCAGCACTAACCCAGGCAAATCTGTGGGCATTCAATCTAAAAGTAAAGAAAACTAAAGTATTTGGCTTTAAGCATATTGTACATTGGTGATTAAAGAGAAGGATGGCACCATAAATGTACGGGTAACTTTAGTGTTGTTTACATTAAGGGGGGGTTACCAGCTTGTTTTTATCTTTATCTCCCTCTCTCTTTGGCTTGTATCCATTCGACCCCATTCAGCCTACTGTTTTAAGACGTACTGTATACCCCCATCCATATGTCAATAATTTCCTGGCGAGCGGTAGCAAGCCAGCATATATATATTTTTGTTTTGACAGCAAGCTAAATTTGTACATTTTTCGATAGAAAAATGTCTCCGGCGATGCCAGATTTCTCCATACAATGCTGGCTCGCTATCGCTCGCCAGGAGGAAATCGACACCTGGATGGGGATAAACGTTTTAGAACAGTAGGCTGAATAGGGCCGAATAAATACAAGTCAAAGAGAGAGAGAGAGAGAGAGAAAAAGAAAAAAAGCGAAGTGGGTTCCCTTAAACAGATCAACGTAATATACGAGGGCACAAGACAGAGAGAGACAGACAATAAACCACACAGCCGGATATTGTTGTTGTTAGTACGGCCTTAACGGGACAATAGACGGTAGATGACAGAGCCAATCATCATCTTGAACGACACACGGCTTGTTCGGAAAACACTCGAGGGCCCACTCCACTATAGTAACCCATAATACAGCGGGGGAGGGAAGGCTGGGAGGATGCAAGGTTCAAGGGAGATAATATACACTAAATAAATAGGTCAGGACAAAAATTAGTGAGGGGGCACGTGAAAAGAAGCAGGATACAGGATTAAATAAATAAATAAATAAATAAATAAATAAATAAATAAATATATATACAGTATATATAATATATATATATATATATACAGTATATATATATATATATATATATATATATATATATATATATATACAGTATATATACAGAATATATATACTGTATATATATATATATATATATATATATATATATATATACTGTATATATATATATATATATATATATATATATATATACTGTATAATATATATATATATATATATATATATATATATATATATATATATATATATATATATATATACTGTATATGTATATATATATAGATATATATAAAGAATATATATATATATATATTTATACAGTATATATATACAGCATATATATATATATATATATACATAATAATAACAAAAGTAATGTAAGTACTCTATGTATGTACCCAGGCACATACTGTACCCCATAACTAGGGGTGGCCGACTCGAGAAAGAGCCCGAACATAAACAACATTTAAAGTTGTTATTCTCAGGGTCCGGGACCACTTTCGCGTTCCCTCGCCCCTTTCTCTGTTAATAATAATAATAACAACAATAAGAATAATAATAGTAATCATCATAGTTTTAATTATTGTTATTATAATTTTACATTCATTATTATATATTTTTTTTATTTTTTTGCACAGCTGCTACGTGTTGCCATTGGGAAAAGCAGATTCTAGTTGGTCTGCATGATTTATTGGTCGACCGGGCCATTTAATAGGTGGGTAGAATTTCAACGGAGATAGCTTCTCAGTTGAATGATTTATCAGTCTGATAACCCAGCTGATAATAATAATAATAATGAAAATAATAATATCAACCCATTCAGTACCAGCAACGGCTCCCTGCGTCAGTAGATAGATCACTCCCCAGTCCCAGCAACGGCAGAGAGTTGTCAGTAATATACTTTCCTTGTAACTGCCAGTATCAGGCTGTGTCTGGTACCACGACCGTTTGAGCACTGCTCTAGAGTTGGCAACACTTCTCAGCTTATATGCAAGCCTCTACAGGCTAGCAGAGCCAGTATTCCTCCATCTTTTGAGGTGGCAGGTTGCTATATCTTGCCATTTTGACCACATTGCTTGGGACTGGGGGGGACTTTTATTACTGTACCCTATCATCCCTATGGTACAGTAGGGGTTAATAATACACTAAATAAACAAAATTAAAAGCAATGTGAAGGTAGTAGGATGTAGGACTGGAGCAAAAAAACAAACAAAAATCTAGGAAAAAAGAGAAATGCAAAATTTAAAGCAGCAAAATTAAACTATAAAAATAAATAAACACAATGGGACTGTCTTAGGATAGGTTGGGAGAGGGAAGTGCAGCACAAGGTAGGGTTGGGCAAGTGATTTTAACCAAAGTGACAAGGACAATTCTTTATTACGGTAATGTAAAGGTTTTGACTTACTCCATAATATTATGTTTTCTATTTTTCCCCATGAATCATTATGTATATCTTAATGGAGATATCACACTGGGCCAATTTTCGCCCTTCTACCGCAAAAAACGGAGCTACCGCCCTTCTCTGTTACAAATATCGCCGTTTGACGGAGCTAGGATGCAGTCCGCACTGGGTGGGAAGCAATGTCTTTTGACGGAGGTAAATTGTCAGCCTCAATAAGGCTCGCATTTATTCTCAATGATATCTCAAGTACAGTATATGACATCAAAATATATATTTTGCTACAAAATTGTGTGTTTTGATTGTGAGAAGGGCTGCGGATAGACAATCTATATTGTTATTAATTTCACCACAACACCACAAACTCCTCCAATGAAATTATTGAAAGCATATGTGTGATCCACCGGGATTCGAACCTGGGTTATCACACACAGATTTTAAACATTCTAACCATTACACCACCAAGACGGTTAAAGGTTTATGCAAACGCCTACGACTTATTATCCATTCTCGAATACTGGATATTAATCTAATCATGTTCATATTCCCAACTGCGCTATGGTAGCCTAATGTTTAAGTGAGAGGAAAGAATATTCATGAGGCACAGATCATATAGACCGGCCTCGCTACCAAATATCCCTGAACCTACTAATAATCTATATTTTTATTAATTTCACCATAACACCAAACTCCTCCAATTAAATTAATGAAAGCAGTTACTGTATGTGATCCACCGGGTGAATTAATGCTAAAATAGCTACACCACTTGCAGCTAAATAACCACTGTAATTCCTATGCCACGCGATTGGTATGAATAAAAAACATTCTAAAACCTCCGAAAAGTTAAAAATATTTCCTCATATATGCTCCAAATATAAAAACTAATAATGCAAACGTGTAAATTGAGCCATATTGCAATATAATTGTCGATATAAATCCATAATACTCTAAATTATAGGTGAAACAGCATAATACAACGATCGTTAAGTGCCGCGGTAACGACAGGGGCGCCGTCAGTCTGTATATACTGTACTGCGAAAAACTTCCTCGTAGCTACTTATATAAGCTTCAAACGCAAAACATAGCAACATTAGCGTATAGATTGGGTCCTATTACACTGCATTTGGCAATATCAATCCATATTATGCTACAGTTTACTGTAGGTGAACACCACAATATAACGATCGCTTAACCGTGGTAAAGCCTATATGTGTGCGCTACTGGCTGAAAACGGAGATCGGAGATCATAGAAGGGCGAGAATTTGGCCCAGTGTGATACCCGCTTAAGAGGACTTAAAGAGAGCAATTTCAGTGAACAACAGTAAAGCTGTACTTAAGGCCCGTCCACACTACTGTACTATCTGATGACCACACCACCACCAGTTATTGTCTGGTTGTGTCGGAGCAATGGCTTCCGTATATCTTGCCATAAATGATGTTCTATAGGGAAACAATGGTGCATGCTTTGCTACAAATAAGTGCAGGGTATCATGTTATAGGACTGGTACTGTATTTGGTAGATTTGGCTATCACTGGTGTCAAACATCCTCTCATGACAGCAGCTGGTGCTACATTGGCAATTGGGGGTGGATAACTTGGTTGACAACTCAAGGAAAACTGTCTACCAGGTCGCTCAAGATAGAACACTCAATTGTGCATGGAACACAAAAACATATTTTCTGCTGAGCAGTGTAAGGCAGCACTTGGATAGGCCCACAATAATAATGACTTGTCCTTATCTGTGATGTTAATCACATTCTGTCAACAATTTATTCCTACCCATACAGGACAGGATAAGGATAGACACAGGTATTTGGGATGAGCTAAGAAGTCAGCTCCTATTGGATAAGGGCAGGAAGAGGATAGGAAAAGATGGGACAAGAATATGACAAATTTGGACAATGGCGGGACAAGCAAGGAGGGAGGGGACGAGGGGCGGGACAAGCAGGGGGCGCCAAGCTTACTTTGTCGTCTATCTGGTCAGGGGGGCGGCCCTCGGGAAAAAGAGGCGACCCGGGAGAACGCCGGGCGGGGGGAGGCCCACCCGCCACCACCCCCGCCTCCACCTCTACACCCTCCTCCAGCTTAACGGGCGGAGAAACAGAGAGACAGGGAGAGAGAGAGTCAAAGGGCCCTACAACTATAGGTAGCGCCAATGAACTTGACAATAATCTTGACCTTTTAAGGGGGGATGGTTCACTTTTTGGTCGATTTTTGCATGTATTAATTATTTTTCTAGTTTCCTCCCTAGACCTCCATCAAATTAAAAAAAACATCCATTAGATCCCCCTTCTAGATTAATTTGTACATTTTTCGGTAGAATACTGCCGGTTCTTCCAACATTACAGGCTCCCTATCGTTCGCCAGGGAAAAAAATCAACGCCTAAATATCACGAAAGGTCTAAATATTGACAAAGAAATGGGGCTAAAGGTCTCAAAATTGACTAACTAATGGGGCAAACATCTTAACATCTGAAATCCAATGGAGCTAAACATGAGGGAGAAAGTGGTCCAGAAAACCAGCCCATCTCCCCTTAACTTCTCATAACTCAAAATGAATGAAAGCAATCAGGCTAAAATTCCTCTCATTCGGGAAGAGTCCACCAGGTAATAGGTGTGAAATTCCTCTCATTCAGGAAGAGTCCACTAAGTAATAGGTGTGGATATTGACAGCCAGTTTTCTCGAGTCCCTTTTGAGTTACGAAGAGGTTAGGGATCGAGATATTTGTCAAGTTGGTTGGCACTACCTATAAGATCCCAGCGGTTCTATGTCATTTCAACCAGTAGACCATTTCAACCAGTAGCTCTCAACCAGTGCCAAATTAACCCAGACCAACCAAACCAGTGCCAAAATATAGTACTAACCTAACCTAACCTAACCGTATTGGTTGATTTGGTACTGGTTGAGAGCTACTGGTTGAAATGGTCTACTGGTTGAGTTGACCGGTCACAGATCCCAGTGTACACCTCCCTCGTGATAGAGTACCGTACTTCATAGCAGAAAAGTTGTACAGTATTTTCAAATAAAAAAAAAAAAAAAAAAAAAAAAATATATATATATATATATATATATATATATATATATATTACATATAATCACCAAATTACCAGCATCTTGTTATTACGCTGAAATTCTTAAGGGAGCCCACCTCAAATTTTTTTCTCTTTCTCTCCCTCTCTCTTTGGCTTGTATCCATTCGGCCTCCTGTTTTAAGACGTTTACCTCCATCAAGGTGTCAATATTTTCCTGGCAAGCGGTAGCGAGCAAGCATATATATATTTTTGTTTTGACAGCAAGCTAAATTTGTACATTTTTTGATAGAAAAATGTCTCCGGCGAAGCCGGAATTCTCCATACAATGCTGGCTGGCTATCGCTCGCCAGGAAGAAATCGACACCTGAATGGGGATAAGCGTCTTAAAACAGTTGGCTGAATGGGGCCGAATGGACACAAGCCAGGGAAAGAGAGAAAAGGAGAGAAAGATAAAACAAATCCGGTGACCCCCCTTAATTAAAGAAAGGAGATTACACAAGCAGATTTATTCCAACAGTTTAGTTTTTATTACCCGTAGTAGAGGTTAGAATGTTGGGGGGTCACCTGCTTTTTTTGTCTTTCTCTCCTTTTCTCTCTTTCCCTGGCTTGTATCCATTTGGCCCCATTCAGCCAACTGTTTTAAGACGTTTATCCCCATCCATGTGTCGATTTCTTCCTGGCGAGCGATAGCGAGCCAGCATTGTATGGAGAAATCCGGCTTCGCCGGAGAAATTTTTCTATCGAAAAATGTACAAATTTAGCTTGCTGGCAAAACAAAAATATATATATGCTGGCTCGCTACCGCTTGCCAGGAAAATAAAGTATTGACACCAGGATGGGGTAAACGTCTTAAAACAGTAGGGTGAATGGGGCCGAATGGATACAAGCCAGGGAAAGAGAGAAAAGGAGAGAAAGATGATACAGTATTATTATTTATTGATATATAGACTGATAGCTTTAGCTTTAGGTTTAGTACTTTGTTTAGCCTGGCATGCACTACGTAATTGCGAGTTTCAGGCTATGAGGAAGTTGGAGCCGTGAACATCGATATTAAACAAAAATGCAATAATAATGTACGTTTCTGATGGATAAATGGTATGTTGAATTGGGTTTTATGTATTGATAAATGTACTACGACCGTATTTTAGCTGTGAATTCTGTTAAATATCAATGTCTACAGCTCCAACTTCCTTATAGAACAAAACTCGCAAGTCGGCAATTGACCCAACTACTGCTGCGTTTACAGAGATCCATGCAAGAGCTAAGACATCGTAGGTCTCAATAGGCACGTTCACAGATGCCACTTATGCAGAATTTGTTGTCCGATTTGTTTGATTCATAGTGAGATATGGGCCACAGTGGCCATCAAAAATCTTGTCAGAGCTTATCAATGTCATTTACAATTGTTGCTGGTTCACCTGTTGATCTCAGATGGCCTCGTTGAGCATATGTACGCTTTTGGGTTTATTTTATTTTAATTTTTATTTTATTTTATTTTTTATATGTGAGTGAGGGAGACAAAAGGCAGTAAACTGCCTGTATCGAGTGACTCCCCCAGAGTTGAAAGAGTGACAGAGCCAAAATCAAGGGACATTCGAGCCAAAATGCCTGGACACACGGATTTTGGTCTTGCTAAGCCTCATTTCAAAGCAATTATCACTCATACATAATGTCTACATCTGTGAGCGTGCCTAATGATGCAAGTTCAATATAATATGATGCTTCCATAAACTAAGCAAAAATTATTATGATATAACTGATGACATACACAGTACCGTATATATATAGTAGTGTATCTACTTTGAATATTATTTTTGTATAATGCACATTATTTGGATTAAAATTACTGCAAGTCAACACCCATTTTCTGTCCAAATCTAACACTATAAATTTGTTCTAAAAATATAAATTTTCTATTTGTTCCTAACTGATATTAGTAATCTAAATATTTACTATCTACTGTTATTATTCAATATTTACTTTAAACTTACAATGTTAATCTTATGAGAAACAAATTTGAGACAAATTATCAATAACCTGTGTAAAATAAAGTACACTATTAAACAAAAGAATACTACTGTATATATTTAATATATATTAACCCATTGGCTGCGGGAAATGTTCCCGAACGTCATGGCAATTTATAGCAATTTACAGGCTTTTAAAGCCTGTGGAGACGAGTCCGAGTGAGCTGGAGAGCGACAGGCCCCCGTCCACTCCCCAGCCAGGCGGCAGGGACACTGAGGGGTATGAGGTATATTCCACTAGACTCATGCAGCGCTGCCAAAGGCAAATGTAGCACGACATTAGCGATATTTGCCAAATATTAGCGAATGTCTATGGTAGCGCTGCGAATTAACCCCACGCGCTACGAACCTCATTTTAGTGTCATTTTGAAGCTATTTTCTTCTAGTTTTTGGCTGAATACATTTCATTTCATGCAGACACTTGCTCAATCATTCAGAAGTGCCTGAATGAACCCTAATATAGCAGAAATATGCCCGCAGCATAAGTGTTAATCAGGTAAAATATAATGAAGCTACAGTACTTAGAAAATTTGAGTATCTCATAGCACCATATCCAAGTAGAATTATACTGTGCAACTAAAAAGAACATCCTGAAATTGTTTACAAATTATATATTTTTTTACTGTACTGTACTGTACATATGTAGCACCAAGTATATTAACCCTCCGGATCCGGGGGCCTTCATATGAGGCCTATCGCTGTGTCCGAGGCCATTTTCGTACAGTCAAGCTTCATAATTCAGTAGCTACTGATTGAGACCACATAGAGTAGTCAATTTTTTTGCAAATTGTAGAACATTTTGTTGTCTGTAGACTGCCATTCAGATGACATCGCTACGACGCGTGGTTGCCGAGGTATGATGATTTTAGCGGCGATTTTTAGTCGCGCATTTTGCCTCATATGAGGCCTCCCGGATTCCTGCCAATATTTTTGTTTGCCTCATATGAGGCCTCCCGGATTCCGGGGGTTAAAGGCCAAATGATGTGTTGGGTTTAAAAAAAAAAAAAAAAAAAACAGAGCTTGATTCATATAGCTGAGAAATTATTTGTAGGGCTATACAAAAATTATTAGACTGTTTTAAGCATTTTCTGTAACTGTATACTGTATAAGAAAACAGTTTCAGCATTTTCGTGTAACTGTAATAAGTGCCGGTACCACTGTATGGCTAAAAAATATGTGTAGGGTTTCTAAAAATACACGAGCTTGACTATATATTTTTGTGAACCAGGGAAGAGTAAATATGAGCCTGTGCAACAACTAACCTGTGTGGACATTCGCTTCCCCTCCAGCCGGCACGACTCCAACACATACACCTGAAAACAAGGACTGGAATCAAAATGTACTCCATGACAGGCTTTGTTTGTGCTGTACAGTCGGGCTAATAAGTCATGTCCCAGCTGTCATTATGTTTGGCTTGATCTGTGCTGTATTCATGTCTGTCAGATGTTGAATAGGGTGGGTAAGTGTAGGAACATGTGCATATATTTCACTTGATATGAAGAAATGAAGCTAAGATATTGCTGAACCAATTATTGATCAAAACATACTTGGTGCCGAGACATCACTTATTAGCGCGATTGTACCTTTAACTGCCTTGGTGTAATAGTTAGAGCATGTAAGTTCTGTATGTGATATCCTAGGTTTGAATCCTGGGAGGATCACCTGCCTTCATTATTTTAATTTGGGGGGTTATTGGTGTTAAGGATGATGTTCAAAATAATACTCACTTGAAGCCATCGGCAACTAAACAACTGAACCTGCAGACCATCTCTACCAGGACCAACTCCATCAATACGTGTACTGTTATAGTTATGTTGTCTTTATAATTGCTCATCCCAGTTTTCTATCTATCTATCTATTTACTCAGGCCCAATCCCCACTTTTCCTATTTTTTTTTTCTTTTCTTTTCCCTATTTTTTCTTTTTATTGGGGGGAGGTCGACTCAAGACAGCAAGAACAGGGAAAACACAACATAAAACAACGAACACACACAAACAAAACACAAACTCACACACATCCCAGTTTTGGTTTGTTTATTTTGCAAGGGAGAAGGGGATCCAGTAAAACCAAATACCTCTCCTTAAACGTACCTTGGCGGCAAAGTACGGCTCGAGGAACTCTATCTGGAGCAGGATGGTGCCCCCGAGGACGTTCTTGAGGAGGAAGGTGGGCTGCTTGGTGGCTTGTTCACTGAAGCGCACCTCTTTACCCCGGAACCCTCGACTCTCGCTGCCCTCACGGCTACCCATGCTGCGACTACAATATATAGATCAGTCAAAATCAATAGTTCGCTGACAGTCTTACTAAAGAACTGTGAATATAAGTTACTACAGGTCTCCCTCGATTTACGATTGGGTTACGTTCCTGAAAACCTGATCTTAAAAGGAAAAATCGTATAGCAAACCCTAAAATGTTATGGTGTAAATGGGGATGCGTTCTGGGACCAGCCAAAACACAAACATCCATCTATCTATAATAATATCGTAATTTGGAGCATCGGATAGTGAGGGAGACCTGTATTACTTTTCCTTGATAGTCCTCATGTGTTTCTAATAGTCCATGACTAGTTACTATCATTGGCAAGGATGTAGTATTCGGGCGTACCGCCCGCTTTGTTTACACTACGCGGACGCTTGTGATCATGTTCCCGTCTATTTTGACTGCAGTAGGATACAATAATACCCCCCCCATGACTTATTGTCATCATCATATATATTGCCAGAAGGGGGCAAATAACAGAAAAATAGCCGTCAAAATAAATGGGAACTTAACCGCGAGCGATCGACCTATGTAAACATGACGATTGTACGCCCGGATACTACATCCTTCCCTTATCATTTCAGGTCACAAGTGTTGAGTTAACGTTCTCTCTAGATTTTGCACAAATTGGTATCAAGGGTTTTGTACAGGGTATAAAGAGTGTATGAAGGAAGTATAGTGTATGCTGTCATTGATAAATAGTGTATTCTGGTAATAGCATGTTGCTTTACTGATTAACACCTTTGACGGGGGCTGTTCTGGCAGGCAGCCTAGGGAACGACATCAACAACAACACCTTTGATGCCAACTAACAATATACAGTACTGTACATGCATCATATACTCTACTTTGAATTTGGCAAGAACACATCATTTAAATATCTTGATAGCCTAGTGTTTATTGTGCGGAATTTATGTATGAGTATCCTAGGTTCGAGTCCTTGGAGTACCACTTGTATTCATTACTTTCATTGATTTCACTAGTTAGGTTTCTTTGTAAATTAATTGCTGAGTTAGTGAAAACAAATATGAATTATTTAAAACTTACCCCAGTATTGGCTTCACAGTACCAGTATGTGATCTTGGAATTCCATTATGGCACTAAAAGGTGGTATGGTCGGTAAGGTGCGCAATTGGCGAGGTAACTCCACAGAAGTGTGTGGGTTTGAGTCGTGGCGGGGGAGCTTCAACAAAAATAACACCCCCTCAGTGACCTGTCGACCACTGAATCTGACAGATCAACTTAAAATCTGTCTTTCCCAAAGGCACAAAAAAAGTAATGAATGTACTGAAGCCCTTATCCATACTTACACCCGTGAGCGTGAGTATACCAACCCTCTCTGTTGTGGGACTTGGGTAACGTTGAGCGTAAGGAAGCCCAGAGACTGTAGATACTGGATGTACTCCTTCAGATAGCAGGAACAAAGTGCGTCATGCCACTTCTCGTCCCCGCCGCCCGTCACATGTCGGCGGCGCTGGGTGGCGGGGGGGCTGGGGGCGGCAGGGGGGGCGGAGGAACGGAGGGACAGGGAGCGTAGTAGGTCAGAACCACTACTGCTGGTCATTAGGCCACTACCACCACCAGCCTTCATGGAGCTACCAGAGTCGTGCCGAGATCGCTGAAGGAATAGGAGTTACTGTTACTGTTATCGTTATTGTGGGACACACACAAGGCTACTAATGTACTATCAAATATTTTTGCCACATATGCTTTATAGACATTATTTAAAACCACTATTAAATATTTTATCTGAAATACCTTTTTGTATGTATGTATGTATGTATGTATGTATGTATGTACTCTGGCACTTACCCCAGTTTTCCTTTTTTTTTTACAAAAAAAAGGGATGATTGGATGGAAAAGTCAATTGTATTCAAGAAATAGTGTGACTGTTGATGCATTTTGTTTCTCTATGAGAGTGAAAATTGGTGGCTGGATGTCTTCAATACGAGAACTGTGTAAACAAAATATATTCAAATAGTACCTGTTGTAAATATGCCAAAAAAATAATAAATACGATATATATGAATTTAAAACAAATAAACTACACGTCTCCCTCGATTCATGATTGGGTTACGTTACTGAAAACCCAATCTTAATCCATGGGATCCGGGGGGCCTCATATGAATTTTGGTAAAATCAACTTCATAATTCAGTAGCTACTGATTGAAACCACCTAGAGCAGTCAATGTTTTTGCAAATTGTAGAACTTTTTGTTGTCTGTAGAATGCCGTAGAGATGACGTCGCTACAGCGCGTGGTTGCCGAGTTCTGATGATTATAGCGGCGATTTTTATTTGACCATTTTGCCTCATATGAGGCCTCCCGGATCCCAAGGGTTAAATAGAAAAATCATGTAGCGAACCCTATAATTAATGGGCTAAATGGGGATGATTTCTGGGACCAGCCAAAATCAAGACAATAACACCTAAAAACTTATAATAATATCGTAAATCGGGGCATCGGATAGTGAGGGAGACCTGTACTGTGTGAACTCACGGGTTCTGGAGTCTTGATAGGTCCGGCCTTGTCTGTGGGCGAGGAAGAGGACATGGATGGGTAGAAGGATAGGCTGTGGTCTCTCCCGGTCGCCACCTGCCAACGCCACCTGTATAAACATAACACATTATCTATATAGTCTATTATACCCCATACATTACCTCTATTCCATTATACCTCATACATTAGCTCTATTACCATTATACCCCATACATGACCTTTAGTCTATTATACTCCATACATTACCTCTAGTTTACTATACCCCATACATTATCTTTCTTCTATTATAGCCTACCCTAGTGTTTAACCCCTTATTGGCGGCGCTCGACTTAAGTCGTGCACCAATTTGCAGCAAGTTAGGAGCATTATTAAGGCTTTTAAAGGGTTAAAATCGAGTGCAAATGGCCGGGACCTCAGCGGGCCAGACAGCCGACTCCCAGGGCTTACCGCCGCCCATTAACTCATGTTCCCTGTGTTCTCGAGAGGCTGGCAGTGTAGCCAGTAGTGAGCATAGCTGGGAAAAATATACTGCTATACGCTAAACTCCCATGTTCGTGGCACCACTGCAAGAGAACCACGAGTGCTACGTAGCTCGTTCTGGTCTCATTTTGAAGCTTTTAGCGCCTAGTTTTTTGCTGAATACATTTCTTTTCATGCAGATACTTGATTGATTATTCAGGAGGGCCTGAATATGCCCAAATGAGCCCAAAATACCCCGCTAGACAAGGGTTAAAAGATGTTAGGTTTGTGGGTGAAGAGGTAGCCGGGTAGAAGCTAATAAATTAGCAACGTCGCGCTACATTTGCCTTTGGAAATGCTGCATATATCTCGCGAGACATGAAGTGAGACTCTCAGTGCCGCGGCAGAAGTGCTGGAGAGCAGAAGGGGGCCTGTCGCGGTCCCGCTCACTCGCACTCTTCTCCACAGGCTTTAATGGGCTTTAAATTGCAGTAAATTGCCATGACGTTCCTGAACGGCTCCCACAGTTAAAGGGTTAAAGTGAACAAAGAGGAAAGAAAAGATAAGATACGAGAGAGAGAGAGAATGATTGTATTACCGTGGGAGGAAGAGCAGGGGAGTGTAGCAGAAGTGTACGAGTCGGGCGTGTTGCTTGTACAGTGACAGGGTGGCGTCAGTGAACGCCGGACTGGAGTTGCCTCGCGTCTCTACCACCATCTTCAGCAGCACTTTCCTCTGGTTATCTGTGAGGTACAAGTTCACTAGTGTAACATTCTTAAACACACTCAGGAAATCAACACAAACATATCAGATTATTTTCTATTAGTTTAACCAGACTACATAAGCTCCATACTAGAACTCTTACAAAAAAAAAATTAACCAATAATCCCCGGCCAGGCTTTGAACTTTCGCGCCACTCATATCTGAGGATTTGTTATCAATTTCTGATTTTCACATATTCATATCTCCACAAAGAAATAGCCTAACCTAGGTTAGATATATAACAAAATATAGCAGTCACCGTTATCTTGCAAATGTTAAAGACTTCAACACTCTACACCAAGTGGTTAATTTTTTGTTTTTTTCTTTTTTGCCAGACATACATAAAATACATACATAACATTTTAAGACTGAGTGTTCCACACATAAGTGCAGTTTCAGTCTCTTGGCCTAATGGCGGCGTTCCAGGCAACCCTGTTAAGGGCTGCTTCACTTGTCAAGTTCTTGGATTTGAGATCGGCGCGTATAGTCCGATCCCAGGTCTTCCTCGGTCCACCCCTTGGTGCAGCTCCCTCCACAATCACAGACCTGCATTTTTTCACCCAATTTTGTTCATCCATTCTCTCCACATGTCCATACCACCCAGTCTACTTGTACGCATCACCTCGCTAATACTCTTTATACCTAAACGTCTCCTCAGCTCAACATTTGTTATTCTATCTATCCATCTCACCATTCTCATCTCATTACGCTCCATTCTGTTGACATAATCTACTTTAACGGCCCATGTTTCTGAGGCATACGTCATTGCACTTCTAACACATGAGGCATACACCTTTCCCTTCAGGGGGAGAGGCATTCTTTTCATGGTCAGGATTGGCATAAATTCTCTGAACTTCCCCCAGCCACACCTAATTCTAGGAACAGTGGCAGCCTCGGCCCCACCACCGGCAGAGATGGTATCTCCTAGGTAAATCCCGTAAATCCCGAGAAGGGGTGGCCATGAATTAGGCGTTTGTCACAAATTGCTAGGTAAAGTTGCCCGGGCTTGACATCTACCAATAACATTTTGACAGTGAGGGTTCGATCAGCCGACGCTTGACCAGCAACCGATGCTCTACTGACTATGCTACGGTTTGATGGTGAAAATAAAGGGATAAGTTTTGCCACGTATCTGGGATAATCTCGCCAGTTTCGGCAATTTTGTGATGTTCATGTATTATATGGAATGGGCCTGAGTAAATACATACATACAAAATACATGTATTCATATCTTGGCAATTGCCTAACCTAGATGATAAATCATATACCAGGATGCAGCACTCACAGCTATCTTGCAAATGGTGAAGACTAGAATATTCTACACCAAGTGGTTCAGGATTGATGGTGAAAATACGAGGATAGCTTTGGCCTATGTGACACATATGTACAGTATGTGTTTTGTTTCGCCCTCTCCAACCAGTAACCCACCGAATTGTTGCCTCCAGACTGACACTGACCCACACAACATGGAATCCAAATGTATGTTTATGTCTATCATCTAAATTACAACACTTACACAATTATCTGGGGAAAGTGACTTGAAGTACACTTTACATCATCGGTGACGATGAAGAATACTATTTGTAAACAACACTCACTCCCATAACATTAATTTGGTTTCAGGACTTACAAAGGGATAAAAGAATACAAGCATCAGCATCTCACTCTTAACCCCTTCTATACCGGCAGCATCTTATATATTATTGCTAGCTATATTTAAGCGATTTTATGCAGTTTAAGAAGGATCTGTTACTAATAATGGTTAAGTGAGATAGTTCGAAGCCTGTTAATTGCAGGAGGCTCTTTATAAACTGTATATAATCGTCTAATAGTAGCCAGCGTAGAGTTAAAAGGAGGTCGTCAGTAGAGAAGGGGTTAAAAGAAAAAAATATAAAAAAATAGAAGTGCAAATAACAAATGTGGTCCAAAAATCCCTAAAAGTTCATTAATACCTTTGTGTATGAAGTGTCTCTTGATGTCTGTCATCTGTGTGCCATGCCTCAGCTCCAGGTCCCTGAGGTTCTTGTAGTGAGGCCCACGTGGCGACCGTACCGGCATCCAGCTCTCTCGAACCTCTATCACATTCACCATACTCACACTACCACCCTAAAATAACAGTACAATACATTATTATTATAATGTAAAACTTGCAAAATAAACATTATGTAAAGAGTAGTTATAACCACTCCATGAACTACAGTAATTTGAAGAAGTATTAATATTCATATTTTTTTACCAACTAACATCACTTCTAAACTCAATTAATGAAATCAACAAATACATGTGGCACTCCAAGGACTCGAACCCAGGACACTCACACCAAATTTCCGCGCATTTATGCATTACGCTATCAAGACAATGTGGTAATCCCGACACTGACTTACGGACATTGGTGGAGAGACTCAGACCAAGAGTGAGAGGGGTGGAAATGAGTTACTTGAGAAGTGCGTGCGGAGTTACATGGAGGGATAGACAGACGAATGAGGAAGTAAGAGGGAGGTGTGGTGTAGAGGTAGATATGCTGGAAAATGTGAAAAGGAACACCTTGAGATAGGTCGGCCATATGGAACGTATGGGAAGCGAGAGAATGACTAAGGGGGTGTACGAGAGTGAGGTGGAAGGACAGAGAGGGAGAAGTAAACCGAGAGAGAGGTGAAAGGATAGAGTGAAGAAGTACATGGATGAAGGCGGTGCTGGTTGGGAGGAGGGGCGTCGACTGAATGGGGACAGAGGTGCATGGGGGCATTTCGTTCGTGGTTACCCCTTCAGGAATCACGGCGTCAGGCAATAGATAGATAGATAGATTAATATGATACTGTACAATCGGCCTTATAAGTGATGTCTCGGCACCTAGTATGTTTTGATCAATAATTGGTATCAGCAATATCTAAGCTTCATTTCTTCATATCGAGTGAAATATACAAACATGTTCCTACACTTACCCACCCTATTCAACATCTGACAAGACATTAATACAGCACAGAGCGAGCCAAACTTAATGACAGCTGGGACATGACTTATTAGCGCCACTGTACCTGGATCCTTCTAGCTGGTCGGTCTGCAGTGACGGGTGGTTCCTTGGGAGGCGCCTGGAGCTTCATCAAACTCTCCGTGTGGCTGCTGTTCCCCAGGTACTGGTTATTCTCCTAATACAAATATATCATTTGTTAAACTAACATACTGTATAGGGAATACAATAAGTAACTCTT
This sequence comes from Paralithodes platypus, assembly GCA_032716605.1. Taxonomy (NCBI): domain Eukaryota; kingdom Metazoa; phylum Arthropoda; class Malacostraca; order Decapoda; family Lithodidae; genus Paralithodes; species Paralithodes platypus. Next base: position 5,620,079 of record CM064530.1, on the reverse strand, counting down.
GATAGGTGTTAACTTTGCTATTAGATCAGATAAGTTACAATATATTTCTTTTTAGATAAATTCATATTCTACCCCATTAACCCAGGAAATCTGGAAGGCCTCACAAAAAAAAACACGGCAGGAATCTGGGAGGCCTCATATGAGGCTTAAATAAGCGGCTAAAAAGCGCCACTAAAATCATCATAACACGGCAACCACTTGTCATACCGATGTCATCTCAATGGCAGTCTACAGACAATACAAAGTTCTACAATTTGCAATTGAGTTGACTGCTCTAGGTGGTCTCAATCAGTAGCTACTGAATTATGAAGCTTGCCTTTACCCAAATGGCCCCGGACACACCGATCGGGATCATACGAGGCCTCCCGGATTTCGTGGATTAATGAGAAAAGGTACCCATAGCTAACGCATGTAAAAATGGCTTATAAATGACCAACAAAGTGTTTAACAAATAATGAACACAAATATACTAAAAACAGTACAGTAAACCCTCTCTACGTCGGACCTATAAATGTCGGAAACCCGTACAGTACTTGCCGGATCGGCATCGGCCTGTCGGATAAGTACTCCCAGTTGCCGGACATTTCCGATATTGTTCCGACAGTCTCTAACAGTATCGGAAAATTCTCTCAGTTTTCGGAAAAATAAGGGCAAATGTCCGTCATACCCGTCTCATGTACGTCGTCTGATATCTCGTATGTTCCCGAGATGAGTCCGACAGTCTCAAAAGTGTCGAATGACGCGCTCCCGTTCCCAGATAATAAGGGTGAATGTCCGTCAAAACGGGGATACGTCATTTTGATTCCGGAACCCGGAGTCACCCGCTTGGACCGACACGCGTAAGTATGCACTAGAAGCTGTTGTTACGGAAATCCGCGCATAAGGTATTTTTTTTCCTCTTTCAGATCGGACACAAGCCGGACTTCGGACATCTGGGAAAATCGGACACTACGGACTGGGTCTCCTTCCAATTACTCTGAGATAGCGAGGGTTTACTGTATATATTCAGCAGCATTAATTCTTCAAGGGCATTAACAGAAAATATAATTAACTCTGGATATCCTTACTTCTTCTTTCTTAGCCTTGCGTACGAAGGGCTGGTTGTGGTAGAGTCCCATCTTCTGACATACGAGGGTTGACAGTAGGCGGGTCCGAGCGCAGGACCACTGGGCTAACCGAGTCATGGCCGTGTGCAGAGAGTCACACTGATCCTTGGTCCAGTTGTAGGTGTACAATCGTAGCTGCAGAGAGAGAGAGCAATGTTTAGTAACAAGCAAAGCTAAAGTTTCCACTACAATTACTGTATGTCATCAATAGGCACAGGGCCAGAGTATGTTGTTATTTACCCAATCTCGCAGAGCCTCCAGACGGGGGGGGGGGGGAGAGGGAGACAGAGAGAGAGAGAGACAGAGAGAGACAGAGAGAGAGAGAGAGAGAGAGAGAGAGAGAGAGAGAGAGAGAGAGAGAGAGAGAGAGAGAGAGAGAGAGAGAGAGAGAGAGAGAGAGAGAGAGAGAGAGAGAGAGAGAGAGAGAGAGAGAGAGAGAGGAGAGAGAGAGAGAGAGAGAGAGAGAGAGAGAGAGAGAGAGAGAGAGAGAGAGAGAGAGAGAGAGAGAGAGAGAGAGAGAGAGAGAGAGAGAGAGAGAGAGAGAGAAAGAGAGAAAGAGAGAAAGAGAGAAAGAGAGAAAGAGAGAGAGAGAGAGAGAAACATCAACTTATGAACCATATATACTCCTCACTTACATCAAGGCCATGAAGAGTTGCCAGCATAAGTTTCTGTCGCGGGACAAAGATGACCTCGGCCGGCTCCGGACACCACAGCCCCGCCCCGCTCCGTGAGGTGAGGGATGTTGGGGTGGACGGGACAGTGACCGGGGGGGACATGGGGATGTTGGTGGGGGTGGAGGAGGGCATCTGAGCAGTGGTTGGGGTGGCCATCTGTGCACTGGCTGAGCTGGGGCGAGAGGTGGGGTCAGAGGCATCGGGGGCGGGGTACGGGGGTTCAGAGGGACGGGAGTAGTTGGTGTCTGCCCCGCCACTCACACACCGGCCCCGCGGAGACACCACCAATGGCTGGTATCGTTGGCTGCTTTTGCTAGCTGTAGCAAGAAATATAATTCTATTTATGGAAATGAACTTCAAAAAATGGACAGAATAATTAGGAGCACTTTATTAACACCGTTTGACAGATAGCAATTGACCTAAAGAAGTACAGGTCTCCCTCGATTTACGATTGGGTTAAGTTCCTGAAAACCCGATTTTAAATAGAAAAATCGGATAGCGAACCCTTAATTTAATGGGGTAAATGGGGATGTGTTCTCAGACCCAAAACCCAAACCCAAACACTTGAAAACCTATAAAAATATCGTAAATCTGGGCATCGGATAGTGAGGGAAACCTGTATTCTGCAAAACATTGTCAATATAGTGCTCCTGCTAAAATTATGTTTCTAATCATAATTATATTATTGTACACAAAAATTACAGAATGACAAAATGCACATCAATATAATGAAATTATGTGATGCATCCCAAAACTGTATATTCAAAAACTTCTGATATAGGCAAAAATAAAGGTCATAGATGAATGACCAATCAATGTACAGTAATTGTTTTTGCTACAGTAATTAATCTATCTATCTATCTATTGCCCGACGCCATGATCCCCGAAGGGGTGGCCACGAACGAACCACCCCCATGCACCTCTGTCCCCAGTTAGTCGACGTCCCTCCCCCCAACCAGCACCGCCTTCGTTCATATACTTCCTCACTCCATTCTTCCACCTCTCTTTCGGTCTACCTCTCCCTCTCTGTCCCTCCACCTCGCTCTCGTACACCCTCTTAGTCATTCTCTCGCTTTCCATACGTTCCATATGGCCGAACCATCTCAAGTTGTTCCTTTTCACACTCTCCAGCACATCCACCTCCACACCACACCTCCTTCTTACTTCCTCATTAGTCTGTCTATCCCTCCATGTAACTCCGCACGCACTTCTTAAGTAATTCATTTCCACTGCTCTCACTCTTGGTCTGAGTCTCTCAACCAACGTCCATGCTTCGCTTCCGTAAGTCAGTGTCGGGATTACCACACTGTCATGCAAGGACTTCTTCACTTCCATACTGACCACCCTATTTCTTGTTACTGCTTTCAGCATTCCTACAACCCTCTTCCCCTGTTGTACCCTCTCCTGCACTTCTTCATCCATAGTCCCATCTTTACTCAACACACTGCCCAGATACTTAAAAGAGTTGACGATCTCCATAGCCTGACCGTTCAGCTTCACCTCACACTCTGTGACTTCACCCCTTTCGAAGACCATAACCTTGCTCTTCCTCGCATTTACCTTCAAATTCCGTTTTTCGCACACTGTTCCAAACTCATTTACCAGACCCTGCAACTCCCATTCATTATCACTCATCAGAACTGTATCATTCGCATACAGCAGTATAGGTAGCTTCCACTCAATTCCCTCCCTTTTCAGCGATACACCAACATCCACCGCTCTTGATAGTATTTCTTTCATGACTCCATCCATATATACAGTAAACAACCACGGGGACATCACACACCCGTTTCAAACCAACATTCAGGTCAAAGAACTCGCTCTGCTCACTCTCCACACGTACTGCTGCCTTTGCACCCTCATACATGCTCTTCACTGCTTTCAGCAACTTGCCATCTACTACGAATATGCTAAGTACTTTCCACAAACCTTCTCTATCCACTCTGTCATAGGCCTTCTCCAAGTCCATAAAGGCAACATACACCTTTTGTTTCTTCTCCAGATATTTCTCCACAACACAATTCAGGGTAAAAATCTGATCTACACATCCTCTTCCCTTCCTAAAACCTCCCTGCTCGTCGCGTATCCATTTCTCCGTTCTCACTCTCTCTCTCAATCACTACCCTACTGTATACCTTCCCTACTTAATTAATTCATGTAATTAATTTATAAAGGTATGCCTGTTTTTCACTATTTAACATCTCAAACTTTTATCAATATAGTCATACTTAACCCGGCCAGCCCCAGCGACGCGTCTGACGAGTCACCTATGTATGTAACGCCAAAGCTCAGCGACTCGCCTGACGAGTCACCCTTTTAGCTCAGTCATAAGGCTCAGAGTGGCTCTACCTAGAGGGCTCAGATTTGTATGGGAACTGTGTAAGTATCCCACGCACCCATGCCAATGGTTGAAAACTCTCAAAGTCCAACCGCGTGCGCGTGAGCGTGCAAAAAACATGTTTTTTGGGGGAAATTGCCTTCAATTTTTTATTCTTGTAAAATCCGTTTTCGGGGGCTCTGTAGGATCATTTTTTGAGCTTTTTGATCGTTTTTTTGTGGTTTTTCCTTCATTCCTAACCCCTTCGCTATTGTTTCTGGAAAAAAAAACTATTTTCAAAACCGGCTAGTTTCTGGTGGTACAGTACATTTATTAATAACTAGCCGGGGCTCGCCGGGTTAAAACCATCAAAGTAACTTTTAATATAAAAATATCTATATTTTATTAATTTCACCACAACACAAAACACCTCCAATGAAATTAAGGAAAGCATATATGTGATCCACCGGGATTCGAACCTGGGTTATCACAAACAGATTTTTAACCTGACAAGCGCGATATAGACGTAGGTGCTAGGGTAGTTATTTGTGCATTTCTAGCCCTGGATTCTGACAGAATTCGTTATATTTACAATATAAACCATTATTTGTTTTCGGTATGCTTTTATTTTACATATATGATGTATATATGAACCTTCAAGAGTGCTAAAATAAGTGGGAAAAGCATTTGGGTGGTGAAAAACGAAGATATTGGCCACCCGGTCATAATCTCAGGCGAGAGAGAGAGACAGGCAGCCTTCCCCTCTCGCTGTCTGGGAGTCAACTGAGGAGAGCGGGGCGGTGTGTGCCGGTGTCTGGGTGTTGCATAACGATCTTTTATGCAACCCACTTGTGCTACATTATCGCGGGAGAGAAAAATAACCGATAAATGATGATAATAAGAGGAAAAATAGGTGATAATTGAGGAGGGGAGGGAGGGGGGAATAAGGTGGGGAAGGAGGGGAGGGGGGTGGGTGAGATTTACATGGATGAGTACTGGAGGGGAATTATCTCACCTAGAGACAAATTCCTTTGTTTTGATAGGCCCTTTTTTTTTATGGAAGGCTTTTTTTATGGTCCTGCTTCCGTGAGGCCTATCGCGTTCCCTATAGGAAGCCTTCCGTGAGGCCTATCGCGCTTGCCGGGTAATTAAACACTCTAACCATTACACCACCAAGACGGTTAAAGGTTGTTGTTGTTGTTCCCCAAGCTGCCTGGCCGAACAGCCCCAAGGCCCCGAGCAAGGTCAAGGCCATAACGGTTAAAGGTTTATGCACACGCCTACAACTTATGATCCATTCTCGAATACTGGATATTAATCTAATCATGTACATATTCCCAACCGCGCATTGGTAGCGTACTGTTTAACCCTTCCTGCCCGGGCAGCATTTTAAAAGGACGCACCTTGCGAAGGCCCGGAGCCCGGGCGTCCTATTAAAATCTGTATGCATGAAAGCGTCCTTAATTAAGCGTGCTTTGGAAGCCGCGCGGCGAAATGTTTGTAAACAAAGTCGATAGAAGCGCCGCTAAGCCTCAACAAGAAGAAGTCCGACCTTCTCCGCCATTGCCAGTTAGAGCGAAAATTAGTCTACCAAAGTGTCCGATATGGCTAAATCCACGGCAAAACTCTCTCCACGGAAATTGTCATCACACCACAACCAGTTGACCTCGAGAGCTCTACTCAACGTCAGTCTACAGATACATGTAAGGGCTACATTTTGAAATTTGTGTGAATTCTCTAGCTATTAAATAAACAAAAATAGGCCTATGTTTAACCCTCCAGCCTCGGCTATGTATTCTATAAATATTCCCCGAAACCCGGGGGATTTGGCCGAAAAAACTTCTCGCCTAGGCTACCGTATCTTTGTTATTTTGACTGCTTCCGCATTCCCGCGCATCCCCAAGCGTAGATGTGTATAGAATGGCGTTGAGTAGAGCTCTCTAAGTCAACTGGTTCAGTTGTGATGACGATTTCCGTGGAGAGAACTTTGTGGCGATGTCAGCCATATGAGCCACTTTTCACTACTAAAACAACATACAGTCACACACAAACAAACGACGCCTCTCCTACTTGTGTTCGGAGGTGCGCGGTGTCGGGCATACCGGCTGTGTTTATATGCGTCGGACGGACGGCTTTCAAAACAAGCTTACAGGCTTTCAAGCTGCCGGAGCCTCAGAGCCCTTCCGGGGTCCGCGGGCCGCATTTGTTATGGGTGCCTCAGAGCCCAACCGGGTCTGATGGGTTAAATACCAAGTTTTTTGGCCAGATCGCCCGGATAGGACTATCGAAATCTATAAATGCTGCCCGGGCAAGGAGGGTTAAGTGAGAGGAAAGAATATTCATGGGGCACAGATCATATAGACCGGCCTTGCTACGAAATATCCCTGAACCTACCTGTGACAGCATTGAGGTAGTAGTCATTATAGTTGTCCTGGTAGAGTGTTGCCCACCACTGCTGGTTGTTGCGACCCACCACTACGTAGTTCTTGTCCACGTAACCTGCACGAGGGTCACGCTCCACCATCTGGCTCAGCTGTGGCAGGTTAAGAGATAGCTATATAGACACATATAGATGGTAGGCACACATATAGATAGGTAGGTAGGTAGGTAGGTAGGTAGGTAGGCAGGCAGGTAGATAGATAGGTATTTAGGAGGGTCCATTCATAGGAAGAGAGTATCTCACAAATGCATATGAGCTACAACATAAAACAAAAGAAAAACAATGAACACACAAAAACAAAACACAAATTCACACACATCTAGGTCACCCAGGAGAAGACCCAGAGACCAGGGATTACCAAGGTTACTCCAGCACTCCCCTGGTCCCCGACCTCCAGGAGAAGTTCCGGTCTCAGTAGGAAGACATGCAGCGAAGCCGCCACCACAAGCCCGCCCACCACACTTCCAGGCGAACCCTTCATATATACCGGCTCCCCGGGCCAGGCGCCTGACGGACTATTATTTAGTCCAACTGGTGCCTGACTCCTTCTCCCAAATTTAATAAAATAAACCAAGTGACTAACCTTGCTAGGGTCGATGAGGGTGTATGTGGGTGGGTCCCGGGGTATGTCTGGTACCTCTCGCTGGTTGGCAGTAGTGGTAGCGTTAGGGTCTTCTACAAAGATGTGTGTTGTGGTGTCAACACTGTGATGACCCACCCATTTGTGTAGCTCGTCCAGGAAGATAGGTACCGCATGTCTGGGGTCGCATAGCAAAGATTTATTCCAGCATAAAGTCTTAGAGACTTGTCTCATTCACATTATTATTACATTTCAATTGTATTAAACACAGAAAAGAGCATTCTGATCTGTTATAATGTAAAACTTGCAAAATAAACAAACCAAAACGTATACGAACACAGTAAAAAGACAAAACAACTAATCAAAATTGCTATGTGGAAAGAACACATTAAGTAAAATTAATAATTTATAAATAAAAGAACACAATCCACCACATAGGGTGTATATTACTACATGAGCAAGTTAATCTGTTTCCCAAGCAAACTAATCGCACACATAACGCACTATCGTCACGTTCAAGGAATTAGTCAATTTGGGAAGTTTGTGTCAGTTTTGGCATGCAGTCTGCTACATATAGGTAGGATACAGAACTTTTTGAGAAATAAGTTGTTGCTTCCCCGAGTAGTGAGTCTTGAACCCCGAGTAGCGGCCAGAGAAGCTGTCCAATCAATAGATGTTATCACTATAGGTAGCGCCAACGAACTTGACAATTATCTTGACCCCTTAACCTCTTATAACTCAAAATGAATGAAAGCAATCGGGCTGACATTTGTATTATTTTGGAAGAGTAAATAGGTGTGAATATTTACAGCCAGTTTGCTCCAGGCCCTTTTGAGTTACGAAGAGGTCAGGGATCGAGATTTGTGTCAAGTTCGTTGGCGATACCTATAGTGCCCAGTCATACTTGGACTGGTGTCCCTACAACTGGTATAATGGGCTGCCCCAAGATCACCAACACAGGTCCAACAGGCACGCTGGTACTAGTAGCAAGCAGTAGGGCAGTAGATAATAGTGGACCAATATTATGAGAGCTTAATGACAGTCTAACACTATGAGATGCACAAAGTCTCTGAAGATGAGTTCTGACTAGCCTGAAAGGTTAAGAGGACATAACCCACCTGGAGTTGATCCGAACATTGTGTTTCTTAACGGCGTGTTCTCCGCCCTTCTCCCCGAGGTCCCTGCGAGCCTGGTGTTCCCCGCGCTCATCCAGCACCCCCGCCCACTCCAGCCACTGCACCATAGTCCCAGCGTACACCGGGTGCAGTGCAGCATTGGGGGGAGGCGGACCACATAGCTGCTCCCACGGTTGCTGGGGACAGACAAATATATATACAGTAGGATCATTTAAAATACAGTAGTTCCGTCGGGTAGCACGGAAGATATATTATAATGTAAAACTTGCAAAATAAACAAACCAAAACTGGGACGACACAAGATAAATGCAAAAGAACTAATAAAAATCGCTATGTGGAAATAACGCTTAATAAAATAACATTTTGAAATAAAAAACACAATCCACCACATTGGGTGTACATCACTACATGAGTAAGTCAATCTGGTTCCAGCCTATATTATTATTATTATAGTTTTTTGTTTTTCCCTTATTATTTCCTTAGCTGACTGATACTCCCATATACCTTATTCAGTTATTTCAAGATTGGTTAATATGTGATTAATTGAATTAGTAATTGCATTACTGAACTCACCTTTAAAGCTGTTCACGAATGGCTGACTGACTAACCGATTAATTAAAAAAAAAAAAAAAAAAAATCCTTCAAATTCTACTGCAACATGCAGCCATTTATAACTAACCTGTCCAGCTTGATCATCATGGTGCATCAAAAGTCTGCTGCGCTCCACACCGAGATCAACGGAGTGACGGACCTTGAGTGGAGAATGTCCGGACCCCACCATAGTGTGTCCTCCACCACCCAGCACACCCTCACCCTGGGGTAGGCAACACAGGCACCAAAGTTGGGATAGTTAGTGGATATTAAGTCAAGCTGATTTGGGTATTACTATAGTCTATTCGCTGTAAATAGGCGAGAAATTATGACCTCTATCCTCTGTAACTCAAAAAGGGCTTGAGCAAATTGGCTGTAAATTCGCACATCTATTCCTTAACTGACTCTTCCCAAATGGTAGAAACATTAGTTCCATTACTCTAGTCGTTTTTGAGTTACAGAGGTTAGAGGTCAGGATTTATCGCCTAATTGCAGCGAATAGACTATAGTCAGTAAGAGGTTACCTGTGGTACACTAAATAGTAAGCAATATTTTTTTGTTTGGTATACATACTAAACCAAAGGGAAATGGTAATAAACAAAAATTGAATGGAGAATGCTTGTGAATAGATGAGTGAACACGTGGTCATTTGGGGGAAGTGGTCGGGCGCAAGTTGGACTAGATAATAGTCCATCAGGTGCCTGGCCCGGGGAGACGGTGTATATGAAGGGTGCGCCTGGAAGTGTGGTGGGCGGGCTTGTGGTTTCGCTCTGCTGCATGTCTGCCTGCCGAGATCGGAACCTCTCAGGGTGGTCGGGGGATGGGGGAGTGCTGGAGGGACCTTGGTGACCCTGGTCTCTGGGTCTTCTCCTGGATGACCGAGATGTGTGTGAATTTGTATTTTGTTTTTGTGTGTTTCATTGTTTTTTTGTTGTGTTGTCCCTATTCGGGCTCTGTCTTGAGTCCCCCCCCCCCCCAAAAAAAAGGAAAAGAGGGGATTGGGCCTGAGTATATAGATAGATAGATAACTAGACTCTGCAGGTGAATATCTGAATACAATGAAATTATTTTTGCTACTAGAGTTTCCTTCCCTTAGAAAGGTTGCCTGCCACCAAGGTAAAACACAGTACCTCTTATTAATGACATAATAATATTAATACAGTACTGTAATAACAATAACAAATAAAATAATTTTAATATGACGAAGAAATCTTCAGGAATCTCTATACAGCGCTGGTTAGGCCGCACCTGGAATATGCGAACCAGGTGTGGGCTCCATATATGGTAAAGGATATAGAAGCAGTGGAGAAAGTGCAGAGGAGAGCTAGCAAGCTGGTACCAACGTTGAAGAACGCGGGCTATGAGCAGAGGTTGAGGACACTGGGGCTTCCGACACTGGCATATAGGAGAAAGAGAGGGGATATGATAGAGACTTTTAAGATAGTGTCAGGAAAGTACGATGAGGATGTGTGTGAAGGTATCTTCTTGATACGGGAGGGAACAAGAACGAGAGGACACTCTAAGAAAATTTACAAAGAAAGAAATAGGCTTGAGAAGGCAAAGAACTCATTTTGTGATAAGAGTGGTAAATGAGTGGAACGCACTGCCCCAGTATGTAGTCGATTCCGAATCAATAAGGGAGTTTGAAAGTAATCTTGATAAAGCATGGGGAAGACAAGATTTGAAGTTTGATTATAAAACAAAAATACAGAATAGTAAAAATGTTGCGTCTGCTACCGCCGCCGCCAACACCGTGAACGACCGCAGCAGTGCAAGTACTGGTACTGAGCTGGATACACAGGCATAGTTTGCCTTTTTCCAGAGGATCTACTGTAAGAAACTGTACTGTAAGTAAGTCACTTGTACTAATACTCATTCATTTGTGATTATTTAAAGTAACTTGGACATAAGTAAACTTATTATAACTGGAACAGTATGTTTGCCTTAAATTAATAAGCTTTATATACAGACTACAGTAGTAACTGCAAAATGAAAAATTAAGGAAGCATTAATCTTTTTATTATTATTTTTAGTAAAACAATTAGTTAACTTGCAATGTGTATGTTATTAAAAATATTTAGTGGCATTAGTGTTTTGCTAAACAGGCAATGGTAATGTTTATTTAGACTTTAAGCAGCTTGGTTATATACAAAGCCAGCGATGTTAAAGCTTAATAAAAGATACGGTCTGCTCTGTTACAGGGACTTACTGGACATTTGCTGGACAATTGTACCTATAAAATCTAACTTATTATATGACATTCTAGAGATTTGTACAGTGAACATTATTAAATTATAATGAAAAACTTGCAAAATAAACAAACCAAAACTTTGACGAACACAGTAAAAAGACAAAACAACTTATCAAAATCGCTATGTGGAAATATAAAATCATCTATAACATTCTGGATATTTGTACACTATCAAATTAAAATATTCTATGACAATGCTATACATGATGCAGATTCAAACTACAGTGCATTACAAGTATCTACACAACAGAGAGTAAAGTACAGTACAGTACTCAGGCATAACAACAGAGCGGCCACTGCAGTAATGTTCACTATTCTCCTATAAATAAAAGAGGTTACAACGGGTCTAATGTTCTCTAGCAAATGTAACCCTTCACAAGTTCACATGTTTTATCTATTTTATTTTATTGTTTCATGTTCCAGTCATAGGCATTCTATACCCTGTAGAATCGGTCATTTAACACAATGAAGTCTGGATGTCTTATATTTTTTAATCGGGTTTGATATAGTTTTGGGTATGCAGATCAACGATGCCTGACTGTCTACCCCTGGCTCGAAGTGTCTTGGCCTTATGAACCTGTCTTGCCATATTGTAGCCTTGTGATTTCAACTCATCACTTCTAATTACACAAACACTCATGTCACCTATTGAGCTTCTCACTCATTAGGTACTGTGTTGCACTGCATACAGTAGAATCCCGCCCATCCTGTGATCTCAGATCCAGACAGGCATATCGATCCAGACTCATGTTTCAGCCAACCAAACTTGTCTGGATGGCTTGGGAAAAATTAAAGTCAATCTGGAAACGAACGAGACAAATACAAGTTACCGCACATATTGTTTACATCCAGCGTTAGATATCCAGACTTGTATGTCAGCCATCCGGATTTGTCTGGATGGCTAAACTTAAGTCTGGTTGTTTAAGTTAGATATCTGGACTCATGTTTCAGCCATCTGGATTTCTTTGGATGGCTGAATATATATCCGGACTTTCGGCAGATCCGGTCTTTTGGCAGATCCAGACAGGGTTCTCCCCCAATTAGTCTGGATGGGTGAGGTTTTACTGTATTTTGAATAAGAAAATATGCATACAATTCTAATGAATTGATAAAAGCAATATGTGTTTTTATGGTGTATTGAAGGGCTTTGATGTAATGAGGTTAATTGCATGGGTGGAGTTGTTGGAAACATGTCAAATCTACCTATATCACCACAGTGAAGAACTTTGTGACATCCTGCAGGAGAAAATGAAGTACGGTTAATGTGTGTTTACCATGATGGGCGAGTCCCAAGCCGAGTGTAGTGAAGCTCTGCGGCCACGATTCTTCAGGTCGGGGACAGAGCTAGACATGAGGCGCAATCTGGCCTACAGAGCAAGCATTAGGGGGTTACTTTAAGCTACAGCAGCCAGGGCCTCATACAAACATCAACTAGGATCATCACTGCCAGGATCTTTCCACAATATTCATTAGCGTCTACTCTTTTAACCCCGCGGTGAAAGTTCGGTGGGGCGTTTAAAAGGCAAACGAACAATATTTATATTGTACAGTACAAGTAAGTTACTACCGGTATACTGTAGAGTGACACATGGGGTATCCTGGCAGTGAGAAGTTTAGTCTCACATTCTCTACAACTCTGAGTGCTTTAGGCTTCATTACTGGGAGAGCAAACCCTAGCCCCCTTTCCTATGTTATATTCAGTGGAGACAGGGAGAGTTAACGTGGACTTAAGCTGCTGTCACATGATGGATTTTTCCGTGAATTTTCTATGAGCAAGTTTTTTCTCGTATTATTTTGGGACTTTTTCGCACAGGTAGGCCTATCAGCAATGTAATCCAATCGTATTTTTGTTCTTCTCTACAGTATATTCCAACTACTCCCTCTCGGGCATAGACTGAGAGCCTGCCCACTCTACCGGTGAACACGGTGAGGCCCGTGAGGTCTTGTTCGAGTCTAGGGAGTGAGACATGCAAAGCATCTATTCATGGCCCGAAGCAACTCCATCTCTGAAGCCGCCTCGCCTCCGTGCTTCACAGTCTCATCCCCCAGACTCGGACCCTCACTCTCAGAACGCCACCTATTGAGCAATTAACTCCCTAGGCATTGCCCCCCTGTAGCATATTTTGAATACCGGTATGGGAATATTCATACAATGCTATTTAATCAGGGAACAATGAGGGTATTTTTTGGGTATTTCGGTGTGCTGTGGTAATGCACTGAAACTATGTACAGCACAAATTCCATCCCAATAATATCTTCCCATTGACATATTGGGATTCGAACCCGGGTCCATTAGATTACCAGTCCAGTGGCAAGACCACTCTGCCACACCTCCCCTATCGAGGGAGACCTGTACTGTCTTTACTCAGCCCTAGCGCACCGTTTTAATTATTAGTTGGTTAGTTTACCATCAAAACCAAAAGTGTTAAGAAGACATATGCACACTCACATCCAGATACTTAACCCGTACAGTACCGGTGACGTCCTTATTATTTTATTCTGGCAACTATTAGACAATTTTATGCAGCTTAGGAAGGATGTCTACCCATTAAAAGGCTACAGATTATCTCAATTATTCCTTTTTGCTATCAAATATCTTTCCTAAGCTGCACAAAATCCTCTAAATAAAGCTAAAATATATCACACGTCGCTGGTACTCAAAGGGTTAATGGGGTAGGTGTTATTTATTGGTTCATTTATTTATTTCTAACTATTTTGAAGGTGATTAAAGTTATCAATCCATCTCCCATCTAATTACATATACTGTACTGTACTGTTTAACTATACAGGTCTCCCTCGATATACAATTATGTTACTTTCCTGAAAACCTATGAGAGTTCTGTATGGAACTCAGTGGTCTGGTTAATCTGCTCTACATGAAAACCCGATCTTAAATACAAAAATCATATGGTGGAGATTAATGGGGTAAATGAGGATGTGTTCTCGGACCAGCCAAAACCCAAACCCAAACATCCTAAAAAAACTATTAAAATACCGTAAATTGGGGCATCGGACGGTGAGGGAGACCTGTATTTCTAACTGTTATGAAGGTGGTTATAAGCTATCAATCCATCTCCCACCTATTTTACATGTACTTTTTAATTACATTTCCACCTATTTTGAAGGCGGTTATCAATCTCGTGCAATATTGGAATGCCGTTTTTTTTTTACATGAGTTAGTGAGAATGTGAGAGTTAAGCCGGTATCACACAAGAGCTTTTATAGTCAACATTCGATGATCAACATTTTTCTGGCAACATTTATGGAATATTTTACACTGGTATTGGAAACTAGACTGATGGTAGAGTAATTTAGGTATCCGAAGTATTTTAAATGTTGACCTCACAAGCTGCCAGACCAGTGTTGAGGATAAATGTTGAGGGAAAATGCGCTCGTGTGATACCGGCTTTAGAAGCAACAGTAACTAACAAAGAACAGAGCTGGGGATATAATAATGTAAAACTTACAAGATACGCAAACCAAAACAGGAACGACACAATATAAAGACAAAAGAACTTATCAAAATCACCGGCAACATCTTTTAAAATTGATTCTAGCTATATTTATATGATTTTGTGCAGCTTAAGAAGGATCTGGGGCAGTAAGAAGGATTACTTGAGATATCTTGAAGTCTGTTAGTGTTTTTTTTTTCTATTTTTTTTTAATTAGTTTAACCAGACCACTGAGTTCAACAAAAGAACTCTCATAGTATATTTTTCATTAGTTGCTGGAGGCCCTTTTTAAACTGAATATAATCGTCTAATAGTAGCAGGAATAACATTAACCCCTACTGTACTAGCGACGTCTTTTTCATATTTCAGCTACATTTAGACAATTTTATGAAGCTTGGAAAGTTTATATAGTAGTTAAAAGGATTCATTGATATAGTCTGTAGTATTTTAATGGCTAGACGTCCTTCCTAAGCTCAATAAAATTGTGTAATAGTTGTCAAAATATAATGAAAAGGATGTCACCGGTACTGAATGCGTTAAAGAAACGTCGGCGGTACAGAAGGGGCTAAACGTTACAAAGCTGGGTCACCCTAGAGCCATTTCTGATGTCATTCCATTACTTTGGCTGTTAGTTGATCAAAATTGCAGTTCCATTGATTAAGACTTTCCATTAATCTAACCTCTTCAATCAGGTGACAATGGCTGTAATTTTGTTAATGTTTACTGCCATATGATTTTACTCTAGGAAACTATGGTGATGGGCTGGTCTATCAGAGTGAGAACTGAGCGATCTCTGCCATACCCATAGCTTACTCCGACTGTTCCTTTTACTTATGTATTTCCTAGATCTCAAGTGACGGCGTCTTTTCCGTGGATTGACCTCCCAATCTACCAAGATTGGAAGCCAAAGCGTCACATTTTTCCCTTGCCCCACAACTTTCTCTTCATAATTGCTGAGGGGCACAGGGCCCTGGGTGGGGCTTTGGTTTCCCGGGCGTTTCCGCACCCTCCTCAGCTCCCCGCCATGGAGTGGCTTCGGTCACCCAGGCTTTATTGTGGTAGGCGGGGAGGGTTCTGTGGGGGCGCTCGGTTATGGCCTTAGCCTTGCTCGGGGTCTTGGGGCTGTTCGGCCAGGCAGCTTGGGGAACAACAACAACAACTCTAGGAAACTAAGGGCTAAAAGATCTCAATTAGAAAATCATCTAATGGTAACCAGAATATGGTGAAAATTACGTAATGGTGGGCAATGGGCTAAGCTGTTTATTTAAGGACCTACCGAGGGCTGCTCTTAGGCAATACGAGGTGCAGGGGTCATAAGAAAAGTATTTAGTGATCATTAAAATAAAGGTACACTCGACCAAAAAACAACCTTTACACTAACGCTCTAAACATTCTGGAAGTGGGTCGAAATCTTATGATAATACCTCACAGACGTATGTTTCACCCGATTCATTCCGTTCACACTAGATTATTTACAGTTCACCAGTGTAAAGATTGTGTTTTGGTTGAGTGTATATACTGTAGGTGACCCAGCAATGTTTAGTAAGTAACCAAAGTAAAGTAAGTTAGTAACTTTATCCCCAACTCTGTCAAAAATTCCAAAGTAACATCAATAAAAGAAGCTTCCATACACACCCTAGGAATTACAGCATCAATACATAAAATGGGTCATTCAATACATTTAAGAATACATAAGTTACAAAATAAAATATAAATTAGCTGCATTAATACAGAAAAGCATGCAACTACCAGAAGTAATTGTGGTATGCATTTAGAATTTATTAATATATACGGTATATACTGTACTGTAGTAGAATATTACCGAGCTAGTTTTGCAAGATGCTTAAGAAATACTGAATGGTCAAAATATACTGTACAAGATATGAAACATGGCTTCACTGTTCATTGTAAAGCGGTGAATGTTAAGGCTCTCAGCCTATGCCCGAGAGGAAGTAAGCTGGAATATAGAGGAAAAAAAAAAAAAAAAAAATTCTAGTAGTAGTAGTAGTAGTAGTAGTAGTAGTAGTAGTAGTAGTAGTAGTAGTAGTAGTAGTAGTAGTAGTAGTAGAAGTGCTATGAAAGTAGTGCTAGTGTATATGGAACTAGCCTAGGGAACAACTGGCACAGTTTTAGTGGACAGTGGTATGACTGAGGTTACTAATTTTACTATGGACCAGCAAAAACAAGGAAGATTGTGTAAATGATTGCATAGAAGGCCAGATTTTCAAGGAAAACTATGTGTCTGCCTAGGATTAAACCTGGACCACAGAAATGTAAACTCTAACTTCTACTCATTAATTCAACACGATAAAAATAAAATTGTATCCCTAAAACAATTATATTTTTGCAGTCGCAGACAGAATTATGTTATTCATTACCTAATGATGCAAATGGGACAGTGAGCGTTAACTAATGAAACAGACATTCGATCAATGCGGCAGATAAAATGATTTCAAAACTTAACATCTCCTTATCTTATATAATTACATATGTACTACAAATTCTTGACGTGTAGTATATTGGTGCAACAGTATCAAATCTTGTGATGCTTAGGTTATAAAAGAGGGTGGTGTAGTTACTGTAGTAGGATTTACAATGTGTATTTCGAGGCCTAGGTTTGATCCCAGGCAGAGACCAGTAGTGTTCAGTATACCATGAAGCATTCTTTCATTTTATTCTAATTATTAATAGACAATTTTATTCAGCTTAGGAAGGATATGTGGTAGTCAAAGGGTTAATTGTGGTAGCTTCTACCCCGGCAATTGCTAGAGATCTTCCAAAACTCAGTAAAATTGTCCATTGTTAGCCAAAACATCGTGAAAAAAAAGATCATAGTACCGAAAGATTTATCCCCTTCTGTACTGGCGACGTTTTTTCATTTTATTCTAGCTATATTTGGACGATTTTGTGCAGTTTAAGAAGGATCTGTGGTAGTAAAAATGGTTAAGTGAGATAGTTCGAAGCCTTTAAATTGTTAGAGGTCCTTCCTAAGCTGAATCAAATAATCTAATTGTTGCCAGATTATAACGAAGAGGACGTCCCCGGTACATAAGGGGTTAACAAGCAAGACTTAATCACAGTTTTAAACAAGACCAAAACTGGTGCCACATCATGACCCAGACCAACGTAGAGAGCCTGACCCTATAGAGACCTTGTAGTTATCGTACCTGTACCAGAGTGAGAGGTGAAGATGCTCGCTCCCTCTGGTGGGGGTCTCCATCACGGGTATCTCCACCACCACCACCACCGCTGCTAATGCTGCTGCGAACTACACGCTTACCTGTAAAGTAGGGTATAAGTTATAGCAGGCACACAAATATCAACCTACACTAGAGGTGCACATGAAGTGAACTTTAATATAATACAAATTATCTCACATACAAGGACATATATTTTCGTCATGGAGTGAAGAAAAAAAAAAAAAAAAAATTGCCCCATACACTATCAGTCTTAAGACAACTATTCACCTTATGATCTAAAGATCCCCAGTGCATGAGAGATTACGGAAAGCTTTCTCTCATTTATTGTTATAGCTATATTCCATTTGCCAGTGTATTACATTAATACATATTCTTTATTAAACTGTATCATCAATTCTCCGACAGCCCTGATACAATGCCAGCCAGAAATGTAATCCTTACATGGTCTTTCTTCCAAAACGAACTGATTACCTCTGAAGTTAACGAGGAACACGAGGAACACACGTTAGCAGAGGAACTGCTCAAAATAAAAAAAAATAAAAAAAATAAAAATATTTCAAAAGGCGTAGATATCTGCAAACATGACCTACATGCAAGCAGGTTTGAGCCTTGGTCATCCAAAGGTGGCTGTAGAAACCAAAAGGGTTATTATAATGTAAAACTTGCAAAATAAACAAACTAAAACTGGGACGACACAAGATAAACGCAAAGGAACTACATGTAATCAAAATCGCAACACAATAAATATGTGAGAGTCCCTGGTTTCAGAACCATATTACAATCCCCATGAACCATATGAGATTGTTGGGAATAGTACCTTGCTCCCAACAACAGTGGCATCTGGTGATGGGCTGGTCTATCAGAGTGAGAGCTGAGCGATCTCTGCCATACCCATAGCTTACTCTGACTGTTCCTTTTACTTTTATATTTTCTAGATCTCAAGTGGCGGCGTCTCTTCCGTGGATTGACCTCCCAGTCTACCTAGATTGGAAGCCAAGGTGTCACATTTTTTCCTTTGCCCCTCAACTTTCTCTTCCTGAGGGGCACAGGGCCCTGGGTGGGGCTTTGGTTTCCCGGGCATTTCCGCATCCTCCTCAGCTCCCCGCCATGGAGTGGCTTCGGTCACCCAGGCTTTATTGTGGTCGGCAGTGAGGGTTCTGTGGCGGCGCACTGTTATGGCCTTGGCCTTGCTCGGGGCCTTGGGGCTGTTCGGCCAGGCAGTTTGGGGAACAACAACAACAACAACAACAACAGTGGCATATGTCCTTACTGGAAGCCTGAGCTATATTATCAACCACCTTGATGTGATGCTGGAAAGTTCAACAGTCAGTGACCCGATACACTTTATATGAATTGCAGAAAATCAGTGAGTGGACGGGAGTTAATGATACGAAAGGCTTTCCTTCCTACTTTGTCTAGAAGTACTGTGTGAGAGGATCCTTCCCACACAGGTGAATAATACTCAATACAAGGACGCACTGTGCCCCTGTACATATCAAGAAGATGTGCAAGGCAGTTGAGTACACCCAGCTTCTGGGAAGCTGTTTTAGCAAAAGTGGTACTAAATGGTCTCAAACACCTGTAGCCAAATAAATGTAAAAAAACAAAAAACAAAAACAAAAACAAAAAATAATAATTGGGGCAAGTGACAGTATATACAGTATATATATTATTTCCTTTTATGACTGCCTCGTCGTCATAAAAGAAATAATATCTAAACTTGTCCTCCCCACCAACCCGGAAAACAAAATATATATATATACTGTATACATACTGTACATAGATACATAAACATGTAAGTGCAACAACAAATGAAAAAAGTGCATGCATACATATAGACACAAAACACATACTTCAAACAAACACACACAAAATATAGTAGAGATGTTTTTTATCATAATTTTGTATCTGTACATAAAAAACTTGGAGGAAAGTCAAAATCATTAGTTCACTGACAGCTTTGCTTATCTACCTAGCTATCTATATACTCGGGCCCAATCCCCAGTTTTCCCCTTTTTTTTTTTTTTTTTTTTTTTTTTTTTTTTTTTTTTTTTATGGGGGGGTGGCCAACTCAAGACAGAGCAAGGGTAGGGACAACACAAAACACAACAGAAAACAATGAACACACAAAAAGAAAATATAAATTCACACACATCTAGGTCATCCAGAAGACCCAGAAACCAGGGTCACCAAGGTCCCTCCAGCACTCCCCCGGCCCCCGACCACCCGGAGAGGTTCCGATCTCGGCAGGCAGACTCACACACTGTGTAATTATAAGTTTCTACCACTTTTCATTGACAATTTTGATGTGATTCTACTAATTTTGTGACTATTACTCTTTGTTTAAATTGTGTAAAGTGTCAAGTTAATATCCCTCTCTAGCTTTCACATAATTATATCAACAACGCGTTTTTAGCAAACTATTAGTTTTGGCTGTACGTTGCTAACATTTAGCTACATTTTTATTTGCTAAGACTCTTTAACAATAATCATGCGTGACACACAAAAAGCAATGTTTGAAATAAAACTGATACCAGTAATTAACTTATGAACAGAAGTAGCACAACTAAAATATTCAGTTAAATGAGCTTATCATGAATCTCTTCATTAAAGTAGTAAAGTACTTAAAATTAACCCCTTCTCTATTAAAAATCCCAAAAAGGGAGTATCACTCAAGAGATTTTATCATCAAGCAAAGGGGTAATCAAGAAGTGAAAACAATAAAGTAATCGTCAGTCAAACTAAAAAATAGGAATAGTAAAATTAAAATATAAAACTTGCAAATTAAACAAACCAAAATTGGGACGATACAAGATAAAGGTAAAATAACTTATCAAAACATATCAGTACAAAAATACTGGTGCATTAATTACATATCTAGAGTACAGTTTATAAACAAGTTAGTATCTATGGGTATGCAACCCAAATGAGTCGAGTACTGTAAAATGCAGCGAGATGATTAATAAAGGCTAATTATTAAACTACTGGAATCTCAAGTGTCACAACATGCAGAATACAATGCATTCTTACTATAAGCATTAATTTATTAATAGTGACAATATTAATCTATCTATCTACATTATTAATTATTACTCTAAACAACTGCTATAGATAGCGCCAACGAACTTGACAATAATCTTGACCCCTTAACTTGTCATAACTCAAAATGAATGAAAGCAATCGGGCTGACGTTTCTATCATTTGGGAAGAGTCCACCAGGATATAAGTGTGGATATATACAGCCAGTTTGCTCTAGGCTCTTTTGAGTTACACAGAGGTCATGGATCAAGATTATTGTCAAGTTCGTTGGTGCTACCTATAGTAATAGAGCTCTGTTATAATTTGTTAACTACAGTATTACAATTTCCCTTTTTCTCCTTCAATAAAACCTCCAGCACTAAAGATATATCAGCAGTCTGTAGTACCATCTTTTTAAGGGGGTCACCGCCTTTTTTTCTCTTTCTCTCCTTTTTTCTCTTTCCCTGGCTTGTATCTATTCGACCCCATTCAGCCAACTGTTTTAAGACGTTTATCCACATCCAAGTGTCAATTTCTTCGTGACGAGCGATAGCGAGCCAGCATCGTATGGAGAAATCCGGCTTAGCCGGAGAAATGTTTCTATCGAAGAATGTACAAATTTAGCTTGCTGTCAAAACAAAGACATATATATGCTGGCTCGCTACAGCTCGGCAGGAAAATATTGACACCTGGATGGGGTTAAATGTCTTAAAACAGTAGGCTAAATGGGGCCGAATGGTTACAAGCCAAAGAGAGAGGGAGAGAAAGAGAAAACAAGCGAGGTGGGCGATATCTCTTACTATTAGGTACTGTACCAGGAACCTGTAATACAGTGTTGCATAGGTTACATACATAATGATGTTGTTCATGTGTTTCAGGATTACCAATATGTTACATAGAAAGCAGGGTACAGTAATTACACCGCAGGTCAAACCTGTGTAACTCATTAGAAATAATTAGCGCAACACAGGACACTACGGCAGCAAAATAAACTGTCATCAAGAGGTCAGCAAGCGATGGCTACACAGCATGCGGGTCTAACGTCACACAGAAAAGCCGAGTGGATATCTGGTCACCGAGGGCAGGAATAAAACAGTCGAGTGCCTCCGACTTACTCCCGAATCTTGCCCTAGGGAGTGAGACATGGGCTGGGACTCCAGACACAGACACAGAGCGGGTGCGGTCCTCAGCAGGCAGGTGGTGTGGGGCGCACGTTTCCAAGAGGCTCACCGAACGAACTGCATGGCCTCGACTCTCTAGGGGCCGTATTCATAAACAGGTTGGAACGGCATTGTCTATACCATGTCAGACAAAGCTAAGGAACTGAGTACTGATGTGTGAAAAAGAACTTTGATATCACCCAGCTTCTTAATATAATGATTTGTTTGTCTACTTATTTCATCCACGAATGTGTCAGGATTAATTAAAGTATGGCAACAGGTCTAATAATGTAACCGTATATGAGGCTTAGTCAAGGTACAATTGATGTTATTCAATTAAAGACCTCCATACATGCACTATACACTATACATAAAGGTACTGTACCTCTCTTGGGGTACAGTAATGGCCTAAAGTTGACAAACATACCTCTACTGTATATATGAACCTACTTTTTGGGTTAAATGGTCTTCCTAATACTAAACTACATGTGGGAAGTGGCTGTGTTATCAATTTTTTCTTTAGCATTATTGGCCCTCCTATGCCTTTTAACCCGTTCAGTACCAGCGACGGCATAAAGCCGTCAGTAGATAAATCACTCCCCAGTCCCAGCGACGGCAGAGAGACACCAGTAATATAGTTTCCTTGTAACTGCCAGTCAGTTTTCATCCATCTTTTGAGGTGGGAGGTTGTTATATCTTGCCATTTTGACCACACTGCTTGGGACTGGAAGGGACTTTTATTACTGTACCCTATGGTACAGTAGGGGTTTAGAATGAGGAATATACCCAGTACGCTGATCAGAGTATAGATGACTGTATAATTTTTAATTTTATAAGCAGATTGCTTCGTGGAATTATTTTGGAAAGACTCAAAGGATAAATATTGGCAGACTGACATGGCTTTATACACAAATTACAGCATCAATACCTAGCTTACTTGCAAGTAAATATAATTGATAAAAGTGAACCTGTAACATGTATCACAAAAGAATGCAGAATAAATAAAAACGATAATGAAATTTCAGACATTAATACACAAGCTCCACATAATATAACTAATGACAGTACTTATCCACTATGGACAGATTATTGTAGTACAGGTCTCCCTCACTATCCGATGACCCAATTTACGATATTATTATAGATCTTTAGGTGTTTGGGTTTGGGTTTTGGCTGGTCCGAGAACGCATCCCCATTTACCCCATTAACTTTAAGGTTTGCTATATAATTTTTCTATTTAACATCGGGTTTTCAGGAACGTAACACAATCGTAAATCGAGGGAGACCTGTACACTAGTCTAGGTTAAATCCCAAATGCTACAATCGTACAGATAATTTGACATACAGTATATATAAACCAACAATTAGGTACTCACCCAAATAGATTCTGATTTTTTTGTATTATTTTGTATATATTACAATCTAATTATTTCTATTTACTCAGGCCCAATCTCCATTTTTTCAATTTTTTTCCTCCTTTCTTCTTTTTGTTTTGTTTTTTTCCTCTCTTACTAACTTACTAAATAATTCTCCAAACCTACCCTTCTTTGGCGTGGTGGGCTCAGAGGCCGGTGTAGGCGTGTGGAGGGGTGTGGTGGCTGAGGTGGTGGTGGGGGGAAGGAGGGCGGGCAGGATCGGTGCTGTTAACAGACGATACTCGGTGGTCAGGTCCCACAGGGCGTGTCGGGCAGAGTCTAGTAGGTGTTTACGCAACTCACCCAAGTCCACCCGTCCACTCTCCCACACTTTGAATTGTAAGAGTGCCATGGGGCCTGTTGGGAAAGAGAGGAAGGTGGGTAAATATTTGGTTCTTGGAGAGTTCATCTATCCTCTCTACATGCACAAACCATCCAAGCCTTAGTTAATTCATATTTTTTCACCAACCAACTTTACTTCTAAACTCAATTAATGAAATCATCAAATACATGTGGCACTCCAAGGAATCGAACCTAGGATACTCACACCGAAATTCCGCGCATTTATGCATTTCGCTATCGAGACATTATACAGTACAGTAGGGTCTCACATAAAACGAGTTTATGGTCGATAAACGAGGGCGTTTTATGCGATTTCGTTTTATGTGAACACAGCATTTTGGTGGCGCAATATCGTCAATGTTCACTGTAAGCGAAAATTTTTGTACAAAGCGAACGATATTTTGTACGTTTTGTACGATATTTCGGCGCTCTATATGAAAACTCCTCGGATTTGCCCCACTTTGGCGGCGGACTCGTTTTATGTGATCACATTCGTTCTGATCGAAAATTAAATATTAATATTTTAGGTCGGTCGTTTTAATCGAGACTCGTTTTATGCGAACACGTTTTATGCGGGACCCTACTGTATATGATTTACTGCTACTACTACTACTATTATTCTATAATACTAAGTACTGTACTATACAACAAATTTACCAACACCTTTTGTGGCCAATGTGTTGGTCAGATAATGCAGTCATTGCTGAAAAGTGTATCGGGTCATTGACCAGTTATACTTTCCAGTGACACGTCAAGGTGGTTGATAATACAGCCCAGGGCACCGGTAAGGACATACGGCCCTGTAGTTGGGAGCAGTGTTCTGCTTCCATCAGTCTCATAGGGCTTGTGCATATTTCTTTAACTGTCTTGATAGCGTAATGCATAAGTGCGTGGAATTTTGGTGTGAGTATCCTAGGTTCGAGTCCATGGAGTGCCACATGTATTTGTTGATTTCATTAATTGAGTTTAGAAGTGAAGTCGGTTGGTGGATAAAATATGATAATTGGTCCCTGGAGATAAAAATATGGTACTAGAGCCAGGGACTCCCATATAACTGCTATGTTGCAGTTAACATTAACCCTTTCTGTTCCCACTGCCACCTTTGGGTGACCAGGGCTCACACATGAATACATGGCTCACATCTGTGCGTATATCTAGGCCTTTTAAAATAAAATGTTGATGTTTCATAATGGATTTTGAGCGGATCCTCTTCTGGAGTGGGTTCCTCACCTGGTTAACTTCAAGGATGGTCTCATGCCTTGGAACTTGACCATGAGAGGATTGCATTTGTGGCGGGGATTGTATCAAGACTGTTGGGTAGTTTATTGTTTATCTTAATAAACAGTATGTATGTATGTATGTATGTATGGACTATGAGTTCGTTATATTTATTTGAATAGTAACATTTGAGTTAGTTTTCAATTTCTATATTTTAATTAACGACATTACCTGGACTCTTGGTGGGGCTGGGGCAGTAGTACTCCTGAGTGTGTGTGGCTGCCTCAAAGTCCTGGGGAGAGAACACCTCCTGGTAGGCCAGAGGTGACGGACGGGCACAACTGGACACAGAAACAAGTCATTACCAACACGTTACAATATAGAAGTAACACAAAATATTCACCATGGCATCATTTGATACTTAAGACTCAAAAACTTGCAACTTCTTGTGGACAAGGAAACGTTTTCATAAAATTCATATCCAATAATCTCTACAGTAAAGTAACTCAATTGTGCTAAGTTACACTGAAGACTGTCCCTAACCTGAAACAACCCACCTGAGATGCTGAACTACACAACCGCTGCCATCAACGAGGGAGAAGGCGATACAGGCGATCCCCTTGGCCGCAGACTTTCGGGGTCGCACAAACAGGAAGATGTTCGGCTCGTTGCTCAGGTCCTGGTCCGTGGCTGAGAAATCCTGGGGGCATAAGGTGAGAATGTACGACCTATACACTCAGTTTGTTAGTAGAAAATCCTGAAAACTAAAATTAATCAGGGAGGGACTACACTATCATTTGAGAGATGTAGGGAAGATGTAATATAAAACAAATTATGGTACTGTACCACTTTACATTATATAATTTTTCCAACAAAGAAGCCAATTATTTTTTAATTAATTTCATAACTCAGAAATTACACACTTGGGCAAACAAACCATTTATGATAACATGAATGCCTCTTTTTCAATTACTGTATAGTCAAAATATATCACTGGTATTATTCTTTATCAGGTAAAAACATAAAATATATAGTGTACCTGAAAGTGATATTCTGGGCAGGTGTCAGCATACTTAGGGTGGATAAAGCCGCATGAGAGCATGTTCTGTCGAAGGTAGTACCCCACGGCTTGTAAGTATGGCAGGGCACAGGCGTTAAGGGTGAACCTACAGGTTAAGAAAACATTAAAACATGTAAATATATATACGTTAACATTTTTATATTTTATCTTAGCTACATTTAGACAATTTTTTGAAGCTTGGGAAGGACGTCTACCAATCAAACAGCTACAGCCTACCTCAATTAATCCTTTTAGCTACCATATATCCTTCCTTAGCTTCATAAAATCGTCTAATGTAGCCGAAATCAAATACACAATACGTCACCGGTATAGGAGGAGTTAAGTAATATCGTTCTTAACACTGATAACCCCCAAATGAAATAAAAATATTAAACTTGAAAACGAACTCAAAAGCTACTGTTCAAATTAATATAACAAACTCATTAAAATTAAAAAATATCGAAAGGTACCTGAGAATGGTCTTGGGTGCTTGGTACGGGGGTTGTATGAAATGTACATCCTCGTAGGTCAGTTTGTGTTGCGGGTTACTCCATAGCATGACACAGATCGCCTCCACCACCGCCTCGTCCAACCGGTTCTGCAACATCCGTACTAACTCCTCTTTGATCGCTGGACCTGAGAAGAAGTGGTAAGATTCACAAAGTGGAGTGGAAGGAATGGATGAGTCAGTATATTGACCAAGACCTGGATAAGTTACCTGAGGTAAAAGTAGGTTATAATAAGATATGTATGATTTTGTATTTTGTTTTGTTTTATTTTTCTGATGTGTTGTGATGTCTCTGTTCGGGCTGTCTCAAATTGGCCACCTCCTAAAAAAAAAAAAAAAAAAAAAAAAAAAAAAAAAACTGAGGTAAGTGCCAGAGCATATACATACAGTTGCGCTAATAAGTGATGTCTCGGCACCAATTATGTTTTATCAATAATTGGTATCAGCAATATCTAAGCTTCATTTTTCATATCGAGTGAAATATATAAACATGTTCCTACACTTACCTGTCCTATTCAACATTTGACAGATATTAATACTGTACAGTACAGAGCAAGCCAAATGTAATGACAGCTGGGACATGACTTATTAGCGCGACCGTACATACATACATACATAATAAGATAAGAGTACCTGGGTCAGCAATGCCGTGAACAGTGAGAAGAATGTGGTGGCTGCGACGACGGTGGGCTGGAGCTGATGGTACGCCCTCCATGATCACATCTTTCTCACCGAACGAACTCACACGGGGGCGCACATCCTGGGGGAAAAATGGATATCAACACTGATACTGACTAAAAGACTAATTGACTAATTCCTTGAACATGACGATAGTGCGTTGTTATGTGTGCGATTAGTTTGCTTGGGAAACAGATTAACTTGCTCATGTAGTAATGTACACCCTATGTGGTGGATTGTGTTCTTTTATTTATAAATTATTATTTTACTTAAGCGTTGTTGCCAAATAGCGATTTTGATTAGTTATTTTGTCTTTTTACTGTGTTCGTATAAGTTTTGGTTTGTTTATTTTGCAAGTTTTACATTATAATACAAGGTTAGAGAAAAATAATGAGAAAACCCCTTACACTCTTGGGTTGTTGTGAATCGTCCCGTTTAGCTATGGAGACAACGGAGGATGAGTGAGCCAGACCCGCCTCCTCTACACTCCTCCCACGGCCGTCACTGGGGAGGGACGACTGCACCTCCTTCAGTCTGTGATGGTGGTGTAATGGTTTAGGTGCTTATGTTCTGGGTGTGGTGTCCAGAGTTTGAATCCCGGGAGGACCATATGCTTTCATTAGTTTATTCAAGTACATTGGGGTTTGTAATTGATGATTGATGTTAGGAACGGGGTGTTACTTATAATATGACAAAGTTCCCATTTTCCACCTCCTTATACTTCTATGCTTATTGGTAGTGTAAGCTAGGATCAGCCCATTATTTATACACCTAAAAACTCCAATTCCTCATCTGATATAAGATAATAGGAGCCAATACTGGATCTTATCTCATGGATAAACATGTTCTTGCAGTTGTTATAAGTAAGTTATTGACACATGTTTCAATATCATTACATAGCACTGTATATTACCACTGCAGAAAACTACTGTCCTCACCTTATATAAAAAACATGAGATCCATTGCCCGAACTGTCCTCATAAACAAACATATTCTTGCGGTTGTTGACAGAGAAAGGGTTGAGGATGGTGCGCAGAGCCTGTATGGCTTTGCTGCCCACCTTACCCGCACATAGCTTCACTTTGGGGTGCAGCTCGAACCTGGTCTCCCACACCACACGGCAGGCGAACGCTCCCGCCTTGAACTGGAAGGAGGCTGCCAGGTAACTCCGGTACTCCGGCTCACTGTCTGTTGGCAGAGAAAAAGGAAATGAAAGACCAGGCAGATGAAATTGAAGATTAAAGTTAACCCCTTCTGTACCGGCGATGTATGTTTCCTTACATTCTGACAACTATTAGACTATTTTGTTCAGCTTAGGAAGGACGTTTATCCATTAAAAGGCTATAGACTAGCTCAATTAATCATTTTAGCTACCATTTCTCCTTTCTAAGCTTCATAAAATCGTCTAACTGTAGCCAGGAAAAGTTACACAGAAGGTGCCGGTATAGAAGGGGTTAATTCCCCTGTCTGGAAATCAATTGTCCAATATCAATCCTGAAAGTCCAGAGATATGGGAGGATCAGCAACCTAAATGAGAAAGCAAAGGAATTAGAATAAATGGCATGAAAAAGTACATGAAGTAAGAACACGAAGAACACAGCAAATTGACGAAGAAAACAACAAAGAAAGTAGGCACAAAAATGTAAACCCCCCCCCCCCATGCTCAATGGGTTAAACACATACCATTTCCTCCCCTTCCCTTGGTATCTTCATGTCTCCACATATCATCGGAGACTTCAGGTTCGAGGAGGTCATTGCACATGCGGTTGTTATGGAGGTCCTGCAGCAGTAATGTCTGGTTGACTAGCTTCACCAAGGCCCGTACACTACGTACCACCTCGCCTTGCACACTGCGCCACTCGTTAGCCTCACTCTCGGTTCTGGTGGAAGAGAGATAATGTATGGTCCTTTCTGGTTGAACACACTGCCTATAATACATGTCAAACCCTTCCTCCCCGGGCTGTCTTACCCAATGACGGTCGCCCCTACCCGGGCGAAATGGCTGAAAAACTTCTAGGTCTAGGCTACCGTATTTATGTTTATTTTCACTGCTAGAACTTTCCCACTCATCTATAATCGTAGTGCGGTTTTCAATCTGTATTTTGGCATTGAGTAGAGCTCTGTAAGTCAACTGGTTCAGTTGTGATGACGATTTCAGTGGAGCCAATATTGCAGAGATGTTGCCAATATGGGGGCTTTTTAGACACTAATTTCGTCATGATGTCAGAACAATAACATTGAGGAGTCTTCTCCTTCTTGTTTTCGGAGGTGCGGTGACGAACGCTTGGGTTTGTTGACATACAGTACGTCGTACGCACGGCGTTCAGACCAAGCTTAATTAGGCTATTAAGCTCATGCCTTAGATAAGGCATACCGGGTAGCGGCCCTTCTTTCGTGCTGTCCTTACCTAAGGCAGACCGGGTAGGAAGGGTTAAAATGTAAAACTTGCAAACCAAACAAACCAAAACTTGGACAAAGACAATATAAAGGCAAAATAACTGATCAAAATCGCTATGTGGAAACAACGCTTACTAAAATAAAATGTTTTGAAATAAAAGAACACAATCCACCACATAGGATGTATATCACTATATGAGCAAGTTAATCTGGTTCCCAAGCAAACTGATGGCACACATAACAATTTCTCATCAAAATGTACTGACTGCTAACTATCAACTTATGCAACATTCGTGGCTTTTTCTCTAACTTTCACTCTGTGGAACACCCTCCTCCAACAAACCTAATCTTCTTTTTCTCACAGAGACTCAGGTGTCTGAAGCAATTTCAAGCAACCCCGCCTCTGTTTCCTCCTACTTTATCTATCCTAGTTTCCAAGCCAATGGCGTATGTTGTATATATGTGCTCAACAAACTCATTTGCTCTCGAGTTCCCGACTTTGACTCCATGGAATTCTCAGCTCTCTGGCTCAAACTTTCCTGTCACTCTCAAACTAAATATTTCTGTGCTGTCTATCTAACCCCTAATTCTACTGACTTTCCTAAATTTTGTGACTATCTTACTTCTAAAGTGGAACACATTCTATTCATCTCTCCTTTCTCTGAATTTTTTTTCTTGGGCGATTTCAACGTTCACCACCGCCAATGGCTCTCCTCCTATTTTACTGGTCAAGCTGGTGAATAAGCCTAGATCTTTTCTATCCAAACTGACCTAGAGCAGTTAGCACAGCACCCTAATCATGTCCCTGACCACCTTGGAGATCAGCCCAATATCCTTCTTATTTCTAACCTCTAATCCTTCTGTAAACTGTAAACCTGTTCTCTCTGTTGGGCTCCTCCGATCATAACCTTATCTCTGCCCCCTGTCCTATCTCTCCAGTATGGCATTGGCCATCCCATCCAATCCTCTCAGCCAGCGGTGCAGGTGGCACTTTGGCGCTGCCGACTGAGAGGCTCTTCGGCAGTACTTCTTTCATTTCCCATGGAATGATTTTTGCTTCCGTGGCTGTGGACCCTCGGAATGTGCTGAGCACATTTACGAGGTAATTATCTTGGGCATTGACACAAATTCAATTTTCGTTCTCTCAGTCTATACATACATACCATACATACATACAATGGTATGTAAAAATATCTATCAATCTATTGCCAGACGTTGTAATCCCAGCTCTAAATTGTGAGTTACCTGCAGTGAAAGAAGGTGTGTACCGAGTCACTGGAGACACGTAGGATGAGCCAGAAGGGTGGTGGGAAGGCTCGGGCTGGCTCATAGTCCTGCCAATAACAATATTATTAACAATCTGTAAACAATTAATACATTAACTTACAAAGCTACAATTATCGCAAGTGTTGGACTAATTCGTGCTCACAGGAAAGTATGTATGTTGTATTTACTCAGGCCCATTCCCCACTTTTCCTATGTTTTTATTTTTTTCCCCTGGGGGTGGCCGACTCAAGACAGAGCCCGAATAGGGACAACACAACAGAAAACAATGAACACACAAAAACAAAATATAAATTCACACACAACTATAAACTATCACAGGAAAGTGATAGTTTATAACCAAAACAGAGGGGAAATAATGTAAAAATCTATGACTGACCTGCAACCAGTCACAGCAATCATCCTCAGAGTCACTAATGTCTCCTTCACAGCCATCTTCTGTGGTTTGTCCGGACTCTAGGAGACTGGAGGCGTCGGAGTACGGGCCCCCTCCGCCGCCGCCAGAACCTGTGCCAGAATTGTGACGACTTTTCAGCAGTTCCCCGCCGGTACCTGGGGATTGAGTATGAATCGGTCAGTCAGGAGCCAACCCTGAATATGGCATCACAGATAATTTTAGCCGTGGGTTTCCAAAAGTAACAAAATCTGTTAAGAATCCAAGTAAAGTATATTGCATGTATTTTTTTGTTCTTATGTGTATAAGGGAGACAGAATTTGTTTAGTTTCTTAGGAGTAACTCTCACTCTCTCTAAAATATAGCCTTACAATACATTTTATCTGGATTTCACAGGCATATTTCTGTATTTTTAGTCTATCTGTCTATCTATCTATCTATTGCCGGACGCCTTACTCCTCTTTACGAGGGTGGCCACACACAAAACGCCCCCAAGCAGACCTAACCCCTGTGAGAAGGACAATCCATGCCAGTTTACTGAAGGACTTACAGGATTGACCACTCAACTTAGGGTCCGTCTAACTCCGAGGCCTTCTATGTATATTTTTTGCACTATTTTTCTACAGTGGTGCGCGGCTAGTCCATCCACTAACCTGCTTCACCCTTAGGTGAGCAGTACAGATTTGTATAAGGTTTACTCCCCTAGACAGGTTGCCGACCAAGGCTGACGAGTCCCATCCACCCGGATTTTTATAAGGTTGTCTCCCCTAGATGGGTTGCCGACCAAGGCTAACGAGTCCCATCCACCCATAATCAGAGGGGTATAGTTTATTAATTAACTCTGAAAAGACAAGCATCATAAGAACGGGTTATAGCAATTTACGCCACTTTTTACTTTAATCTAGCTCCATCTAAACGATTTTACTCAATTTAGAAGGAATATGTCAGTCAGAAGGTTAATTGAGATAGTCATTTACCTTTTGAACCTTAAATATCTTTCTAAGATGAGTAAAATTGTCTGGTGTAAAAGTAAAGTAAAATTTGGAGTCGTCTCAATGAAAACATTGACATAGATTTGAAACTGTATCAATTGCAAAAATAACACTGGAACCATTTTTTATAACTAAAGTATCACAAGATTGATTACATGTTTCAAATCACTGTTTTATTTCGGTTATAAAGCTTTATTATAATATAAAGCTTTAACAAATATAGACTTACCATGATGGCAAAGCTTTATAAATTTGCTTACTATTTTACATCAATAAATTATATAAGCGTTCTTGAAATACTACCAGCAACTGAGCAAGCATAAACATAATAAAGGTTACAATATTGGCTATAGGTAGCGTATTTTTAGTGCTTCCTCTAATTAACTTTCCGTCATTTGTCTCCAATACTCTTTTGGAAACTCCAAAAGAGGATATCTTCCTAACAAAGCTTCCCACCTTTCCTTACCCCCTATAGGGGATACAGCTCAAAATCTGACAAGTGAGGCAGCTCTGAACAGGGCTACCTGGAGTGCCGCCATTAGGTGGTGAGACCGGAACCACACTTCGTGTGGAGCACTCGGTCTTTAAACTTATGTATGAATATAATATTATGTGTGTACAGTCCCTGTATTAGATTCAAAGGTTTTTCAACTTTGCATCCACTTTTACCTCCCTGCACTCCTTCTTTCTCCACCTATCAATCTCTCACAAAGTGCCTAGATTATCCTCACCTCATTTACTACATCTATAGTACTTTCTTGTTATCTATATCTCTGTCTCTCATTCACTTATGAACTTACTCGCCCTAACATTTTCTTCTCTCTGTTTCACTTATTCTGTTTTTCTCTCAATCAACGCTTTTAAACAACTTCCTGGCCGGGGCTGTTCGGCCAGGCAGCTTAGGGAACAACAACAACTTCCCCCACATACCAGAATTGTGTCTACTTTTGAGGAGGTCAACGCTGGTCCCCCCGGAGCTGTTGCGACTCTTGGGCAGGTCTGAGGAGTTGTGACGACTCTTGATGAATTCCGCCCATAGTCCACCACCACAACTGAGAAACAGGAAAAATTAAAGTCATATTAACCCGTACTGT
The DNA here is from genome assembly GCA_032716605.1 of Paralithodes platypus. Taxonomy (NCBI): domain Eukaryota; kingdom Metazoa; phylum Arthropoda; class Malacostraca; order Decapoda; family Lithodidae; genus Paralithodes; species Paralithodes platypus. The sequence goes on along the minus strand of CM064530.1, from coordinate 5,586,772 downwards.
GCCAGGGACGTCCTTTTCATCATATTTTGGCAACTATTAGACAATTTTATACAGCTTAGGAAGGACCTCAGGCAATAATATGGCTTCAAACTATCTCACCCAACCCATTTAACCCGGGAGCTGCGGGGAGACTCATAAGAGTTCCCCGGCGCACTGCGGGGAGACTCTTATGAGTGAGTGAAAAAAAAAATCAACTTTTGACATCGAAAAAAAAAAAAAAAAAAAAAAAAAAAAAAAAAAAAAAAAATTGTTTGGCCCCTGGGCCATGCAAAATCTCAGTCCTCTACCTCCCCTCCTTCCCCACTTTCCTCCTCTCCTTCAGTTATCACCTATTTTCCCTGTTATTCCCTTATTCTGAGGTATATTTTCGTGCTAACATTAGCGAGTTGCAAGCAGGGTGTTGTCATCACTGATGGCAAGCGAGTGCAAGAGAGAGAGAGAGAGTATCGATCGACTGTGTCTCAGTGGCCTTGGGGGAAATTGGCGGGAAAGCAGATTGCCTCACCCATACATTATACAACTCGCGGGCTATATCTCCGATTTTGACCATCCAAACGCTGTTTTCACTCGTTTTATTGTTGTTTCAGGTTAATACCTTTATAATCAACCCATAATAGGCGCATATGGATAAGTATTAATGCTATTAATGGCACAATGAATATTTTAGTGACGGAAACACCTCAAATACGTCAGCACAGGGGGACGTTTCCAATTACCCCCATGCGCACTTCAGAGGTTAACTACCACATATCCTTCCTAAGCTGCATAATATCGTCTAAACATAGCTAGAATATAATATAACACACGTCGCTGGTACTCAGAGGGTTAACCAGTTTATATAGCTATATTGTGTGTATTCAATGTTTTATACTTTATTCAACCTATTCCTGCTAACAGAAGATATCACAGGTAAATAGGTTTATAAACTATAACTATACAACTAGCAATCTAAAACTCATTAGCAATCTGTTAATGTAAAGTATTTTTTTTCCTATGTGTATGATGGAGACATATACATACAGTCGCGCTAATAAGTCATGTCTCGGCACCATGTATATTTTGATCAATAATTGGTATCAGCAATATCTAAGCTTAATTTGTTCATATCGATTGAAATATACAAACATGTTCCTACACTTACCCACCCTATTCAACATCTGACAGACATTAATACAGCACAGAGCAAGCCAAACGTAATGACAGCTGGGACATGACTTATTAGCGCGACCGTACATACCTGGTCTCTGGGTATTCTCCTGGGTGACCTAGATGTGTGTGAATTTTGTGTTTTGTCTGTGTTTGTTCGCTGTTTGTCTTGTGTTTTGTGTTTTCCTGTTCTTGCTCTGTCTTGAGTCGGCCACCCCCAAGAAAATACAAATAAATAAATAAATAATAAAATAGAGGAAAATAAAATAAAAAATAGGAAAAGTGGGGATTGGGCCTGAGCATATAGATAGATAGATATAGTACATACCAACATACATAGACATACCTCATAGTAGTAGTTGTGTGAGCCCGGAGATGGTCAGCATGGAAGGGATCAGAGGTGGCATCTACACTAACCGCCACAAAACTATCAATGCTGGCAGACTTACGGATAACATCGGCTGGGGCTGAGGGTCGCGGCAGACTTTCAGACCCACACCTGAAGGCAGAAGCAATATCATATACCTTTTGGTTAGTTAGTTATGTAGAGCAGATTAACCAGACCACTGAGCTCCATACGGAACTCTCATAAGTCTGCCTCATATACCTTTTTTCATTTATAAATTTATTTCATTAATTAATACATTTTCATTAACCTCTTAGTAAGCAGAACTGCTAATTGAGTAGTCTAGAGGTTTTCCTAAAGTGTACAACCATGCTAATTGCATTCCCAAGCCAGGGTAAGCCTTCAGAAATTTGGTGGCTAAAAATAAACTCAATCCGCGTGAACATTTTGCAACAAATAGCGATCGATGTGAAGAAAATAGGCAAGCTATTGGTAACGCTTTGTGACAATATGTCACGCAGCGAAAACATTAATATGGGCTCCAGTGGCCAATGTGTATCTAGCAGTCAGACAGGGGAATACGGTCCGCACACCCTTTAACCCCTTCAGCACCAGGATGTCTTTTTTACTTTTGATTCTGGCTAAAATTATATGATTTTATGTAGTTTAAGAAGGACCTGTGTTATTAAGAGGGTTTATTGAGATCGGATTTCCCCCTTTGAAAGCTAGAGGTATATTTTTAACTTAAGAAAATTGTCTAATGATAACCAGAATATGATGAGAATTACACAATGGGGGTGAAGGGGTTAAACATGGCTAATAGTGCATCTCGGCACTCTCCTGTGACTGGTAAATGTATGTAAAATACATTAGGAGAGTGTTGTGCGGTATTTAAGTGATTATTTGCCATAAATATAGTTGGTGTATCGCAATACAGGTCTCCATCGATTTACGATTAGGCTATATTCCTGAAAACCCAATCTTAAATAGAAAACTCACATAGCAAACCCTGAAATTAATGGGGTAAATGTCGATGCGTTCTCAGACCAACTTAAACCCAAATCCAAACACCTAAAAACCTATAACAATATCGTAAATCGGGGCATCGGATAGTGAGGGAGACCTGTAGTAGTGTATTGTGTAAAGCATTTGATTTTTGAAACTGCTACGAGAGTGTTACTCGTATTTGAAGAATATTAAAAAATATTCATAGAAAAAATCTTTAGGCATAGACCTACCTGACCAACTCATTGAGGGGAAGGGAAAGTCGGTGGGTAGTTTCCTTGGCCAGTCTCTTTGAGTCTGTCGCCGCTGATTCTACTGCGTCCTTAGACATTGTAGATTCATCCCCTTTCTCATCTTGCAATCTTCCTTCTCGAGCTCCTTCAGTATCATCCTTGCTCCTCTCTTGTCCTTGGCATAATACCTTCATTATCCTCTCTGATGCATCTTTGATCATGTCTTGGTTCGAAGTAGATGCCGGTTCCAGGATTTCCTCCCCAGTTTCTCGGTCCTTGATCTGAGGGGATGCTGGAGGGACTTCCTGTTCTTGGCTTCTACGAGGGTTGTCTTCTGTTCTGACTTCATTCGAATCTCTCTCTTCATTTGGATTCTCTCCCTCCTTAAATTCCTCTCCGTTCTTCCTTGTTCCTTCTTCCATATCCTTTTCCTGCCTTTCTTCCACATCGTTCTTGCTGCCTTCCCCAATCTTCTTCCAGCCTTCTTTCTCATCCTTCGTTCCCTCTGCCTCCTCTTCTGTTTCTTTTTTCTTTTTTCTGGCCTCCTCCCCGTCCTGCCCCCCCACTAGTCGCCTGTCCGAGAGCTTCCTGGCAGGAGTCGGGGGCCCCGTGGGAGTCTTCTTGGGTGACTCAGAGCAACGCGGCCGGGAGTCATGAGGCGGGTGTGATGACTCGCGTGAGAAGTGGCTCCGACTCTGGGTCACGTCTGTGGGGGTGGAAGTTTTACAGAAATTTAATCAGAAGCTGATGTGCTGATTTGTCATCATTGATTTGATGAATAATACAAATTATTCTAAGATTAGTATCAATTGCTTACTTTTGCGATTTCCTTAGTTTATTTGTGCTATAAATGTAGGTTATTTGTAGGGTAGTTATTGATAGGGGTCACTTGAGGCATGCTATGCTTACAGGTACCTACCCGATAGCACTATCGTTAGTGAGTGCTGTACTGTATTTTATATATTATTTTGTAATAGTATAGATATCTTATCAATATTTGTATTTTGTACTATTTTAATGTCTTGTCATGTTGCAAATTTGATTTTAAATAATATTTTGACATTTAACATATAGTTTCTTTATTCATGCAGAGTTTAGTAAAATTTGCCAGAACGTCCCGGACTTCCCAAACTTGACTACTTCCTTTAACGTGACGATAGTGCGTTGTTATATGTGCGATTAGTTTGCTTGGGAAACAGATTAACTTGCTCATGTAGTAATGTACACCCTATGTGGTGGATTGTGTTCTTTTATTTAATAATTTTCATTTTAGTAAACGTTGTTTCCACATAGCGATTTTGATAATTTAATTTGACTTTATATTGTCCTTGTCCCAATTTTGGTTTGTTTAGTTTGCAAGTTTTACATTTTAATTAATTACTTAAGTTGTACTGTACTATGTGAAGGTTACATAAACAGGTCCCTGAAATATAAATACAATAGGAGATATATACTGATTGGTCTACTTCAAGCCTTAGAAGTTATGATAGTATGTTATGTACGCATGTATATAGTGTACAGTACTCAGGCACATACCCCATAACTGAAAACTAATTAATCTAAAACTATCACACATTCCTTACAGGCTAATAATATATTTCCACAAGAACCTGTCTCCAATACATTAAAACAGATCTTCTCCGGACATAAATATTATAAATATGAATAACAAAAAATTATGCAGATGACATAACACTCACATGCACACACCATGACCCAAAAAGAGCAACAGATCTCCTTCAACCCTATCTCAACACACTACATGGCTGGTGCACTACAAACAGACTTAATCTAGCCCCAGCCAAATCCACCGCAACCCTGCTCACAAGTTGGACAGGAGAACACGAATACATCCCTCAACTCACCATAAACAACACACCCCTAACACATACACACACACCCAAAATCCTAGGAGTAACATATGATACTCATATGACATTCAAACAGCACACCACAAACATTAAAAAGAAACTGACACCCAGACTTAACGCCCTCAGGTCACTTGCTCACACAAAATTTGGACACAACAAAGAAACTACCACCACAGTATATAAACAATACATAAGATCAGTGATGGAATACGCAAGCCCAGCCTGGGCTTCTAACCTAGCTGAAACACATCATAAGACCTTACAGACTATTCAAAACAAAGCCCTGAAGATCATTACAGGCTGCACAGCTACTGCACCCACAGATCACCTACATCAAGAAACCAAAATCCTCAAAGTCAAAGACCATCTGGACATGAGAGGCACTCAATTCCTGGCAGCAGCCTCCACGAACCAAGACCACCCACTAAACTACATGGCAACACACCCACAGACACCAAGAAATATCAAAACAACACCCAGCACACGGTATCACACACAATTATTGTCCTCTCTCCCTCCCTGCCCACCCCGAACCAACTTCCAGAAGCACATCCATACTCATATCTCTCACCGATCCATCCACTCACTCACAGACAACACACAGCTGCATGCACGACCTCCCGAAATCCATCCTTCCGAATCCTCCCTTCCTCGCGAGGACAGAGTCCACCTGGCCAGGCTGAGATGCGGACACCATCCAGCTCTCCTGAGCTATCAGAAGAGACTGGATGACTCCGTTGTCGACGCCTGCCCGGGATGTAACACAGCACCCCATACCATTAAACACATCATAGAAGACTGCATTTCACACAACCACTTACGCCAACAACACAATCTACACTCAATGAGAGCTCTGTGGGAAAGCCCGATCGTGGCCGTGGCCTTTCTCAGGGACTCGGGGCTGTTCGGCCAGGCAGCTTAGGGAACAACAACAACAACAACAACAAAAAATTATATAAGTTTCAAACAGATTTCACATTTGAAGAGTGCTAACCAGAATCAGAATCGGATGTGTTGACAGATCCCCTCCGCTCCGAGTCCCTTCGTTCCTTCCTTTCTCGCCGCCTCATCCACTTCTCTTTCTCCTCGACCACACTCCCTCCACCTCCTGCTACCCTTGGCTGTTGTTGTTGTTGTTGTTGTTGTAGTTGCTGTTGTTGTATTTCAGCATCTTCAAGGTTTTCCAATGATGGTTCTAAGATGAAAGGTGACGTAGGATAAATGAAAGGAAATAAGAGTGAGAAAGTACAGATTTTATGTCATACAGTATAGACACACTCATTATCCAAAATAAAGTCTTCTAAATCATCCCTCCTTATTCCATGGCATAGCTAATAACTACGGTCACTGTTCCAAAATATTTCTCTATAATATTACATGCATCTTGTATATAAGTTTGTTGTGTTCAAAGCTTAATTTCCGATAAATTTAAATGCATTTTTCCACATAAAGATTTTGTTTAGTGTGTTGTCGTTTTGATAGTTTATAATTTGAATGATTTTGTTATTTTAATTTGAACAGTAACTTTTGAGTTCGTTTTCAAGTTATATATTTTAATGATGAGGTAGTCATATATGGCAAAAAATAGAGAAAAACTAAATATTTTCTGAAGATGGTTACTGGTTCTCACCCTGTGTGTCGAATGATACAACGCGTCCTGGGTGGAAGCGCGAGGTACCTAGCGGACTGAGGAGAGGGTCGGGTGAAGAGAGGCTCGGGGCTGGACCCATAACCGGGACGTCCATCTGCAGTAGCTGGGCTGTGTCGTCTGCATGGGGGTGAGGCCTGGGGGGGGGGGGGGTGGAAGAGGGGGAGGATTGCAACATTATAAGAGCTTTTCCTTTAGATAAACGAGAAATGGTAGGAAACATCAGTATGGGTTGAAAAGGCAGATCCATGTTATCACAGGTATGCCTTGGTCACCTGATGGCCACTCTCTATGTCGAACAGTCACGTGCTGCATCATGTCCTCTAACCCTGAGTTTTGTGGGGCTCTCGGTTATGGCCTTGGCCTTGCTCGCGACCTTGGGGCTGCTCGGTCAGACAGCCTGGGAAACAGCAACAACAACAACCCTGAGATCCCTCCTCAGAACATCATACCATATCTTTCTCAGTTTGCTGACTGCCCTCTTTCCATCTATTTACATATAACTAACTTCATCCAATCATGTTCATCTATTCTCTCTACATGTCCAAACCACTGCACTGCACTCTTCAGGGCATCTGTCCCGGATCTAGCACCGTCACATTATCTAAGAACAAAGAAGCACATACACACCACCTGACAATAAGGCCGTGGTTGTGGAAGGCGAGGGGCGGTACGAGGGATGAGAGGTGACGGCGGCGCTGTGGTTGGTGTGTGGAGCGTGTCTGAACCAGGTAGTACAGTGAACCCTCTCGCTGCAACTGGTACCCACTCACGCTCAGACGACCAAATTCCTGTCAGGTCAGAGACAATTATTACATTTCCAATAAGTACTGTATACTGTGACACTTCAGGAGAACAATACTGTAACAATGAGTATTTGATGTACCATATTGATTTATTAATGATCATTCATGTAGTATATTATTGCCACAAGCACGAGGGTATTTCTGCATAAAGTACAGTACCTCTAGGCAACTTTTAAGAAACCAAAAACTTGAACATACCCCCGAGAAAATCGCCAATAAGTAAACCAAGCAAAGAATGAACAAATCTTTAAATGAAGTAGAAATCATAATGTTGCATTTATTTTGTCACCAACCATGTATGTATGTATGTATGTATGTATGTATGTATGTACAGTATGTATTTAATCAGACCCATTCCCCACTTTTATTTTTATTTTTTTTCCCTGGGGGTGGCTGACTCAAGACAGAGCCAGAATAGGGACAACAAAACAGAAAATAAAGAACACACTAAAACAAAACACAAATTCACACTCATCTAGGTCACCCAGGAGAAGACCCAGAGACCAACCATACCTCCATAAAACGCTGACGACTCTGCTCGACCCCACAGACAAAGCTGAGGGGTACGGCCTCGGAGATACAGTTACGGACCAGCCGTGAACCTTCCACGTGTGAGGCCACCATCTCCAGGGTCTGCTCCGTCAGGGGGTACGTGTGCAGCATGGCCGACGCTATCTCGTCTCGCAGTAGCCATTTAATCTGCAAAATAAGGGAATAATTACTAGTCATATACAGTAGTCATGTAAAATAGTCTACTAAATTATAACTTCTTGAATTTACTGTACAGTAAACCCTCGCTATCTCGGACTAATTGGGGGGAGACCCAGTCCGAGATGACCGAAAATCCGAGATGTCCGAAGTCCGACTTATGTCCGACTTAAGAGAGGAAAATGTCCGAATTGGAAGAGGGAGTCCGAGCCACCAGAGAAAACGGAGACTTCCCTATCACTAACAACGTAGATTCAAGATAAATTACAGTACCTGTACAGTATCCAGCAGACATATATTATAAATATCACTTTCCTTCTCCATTTCACTGTCCTTCTCCACCTCACTGTAGCCTTAGATCTCGGAATTTGCCCTTAGATCTCGGAATTTTCCGAGATATATGACACCTGTCCGACAGACCATGTGGGCTCTCGGAGTATTCCCCTTACATCTCGGAATTTTCCGAGATATACGGCGAACTTTCCGAGAGGCCAATGCCAGTCCGAGTAGTCCGGGTTTCCGACTTCTAGAGGTCCGAGATAGCGAGGGTTTACTGTATATAGAAACACATGAATATTAATTTAGTTACACACTGATTGTTTTTTCAACTTATGAATGATGATTCGTAGTGAAAGGGTTTAGTAAGATCATCGTTATTATTTGATTCCTAGAGGCCCTTTGTAACTGCATGAAATCATCTGGAGTTAGCCATAGTGTAATAATTGTCACCACCTGAATTGTAAGTGTTAAATATTTACTGACCTCCTCAACAGTGGCAAGGACTGCCTGGTGTTGGTAGTTCGGCAGGTGGCCCAGCTGGTTCTCCTCTTCAAGGTACCTGGGCAAGCACAAACAATTATACAGTAATGTAAAACTTGCAAAATAAACAAACCAAAACTTGGACGAACACAGTAAAAAGACAAAAGAATATCAGAACATTGTTGGGAATGTTACTCATCGAAGGGAAATTATTTTCAGACATAATTTCATCTGGCACATTTCTACTATGTCAAGATAAATACTTCAAAAATAAGTTATAAAATTTAATGAACAGTAACTACTTGAGTTTTTCAATTGGATTTACGCAATTTAGTTGATGTCCATCCCATACTGTAATTAGAAAATAAACTGTGAATTTATAAAGGAACCAAAGCCAAAAGTATGAGTGAGGTACTAACGAGTCATCAATATCAGAGAGTGAGGCACAGGTGGACTCGGAGAGCGACCGAGCGTGTCGAGGCTGAGGCGAAGTAGTAGAGCAAAAACTGGTGGTGCGGGCAGAGCGACTCAGATCCAGCCCGGCAGAGGGGGCCACGTCAGTAGGGATCAGAGCAGAGCGAGGGGCGGCTGCCGGTGGAGCAGCGGAGGCGGGGGGAAGGGTCATACATAAAACATCCAAGGTCACGCTGATTGATGACAGGTCTACCTCATGATCCGTCACTGAGTCGACCAACTCATCTGTGAAATGCATGGAAATAATCAATATCAAGGTTCTGGATAACATAGATAGGCCTCGGTGGCTTTTAGTTATCTGCAACCATGCTATGTTATGTTATAAAGTTATATGGTCGGTCATGTTAATGTATTAAAGTGATATGGTTGGTCATGTTAATCCTTGCAATACAATGGCTGGACGAGAACCTTTTCCAAATACTATGTATTCTTTGATATAGCACAATTGATGTTCTAGGAACTGTAACAGCAACAAGTGCATAAAAAGACACAAAGCACCATAAAGCAACACAAGTAAATACCTCCTGGTTATCTAATTGCTTATATAATTTAAAGTCATGTTAGCAGAATAAACACTGTTAATATGAGGGCCCTCAGGTCAAAGCAGTTTTGCACACAGAACCTTCTAAAACCAAGAGCCAGCACATGGTGTTTGTCACTACTAGCACTAATGAGAATGATGATAATGATGATTCCAAATGACCCACCTAAGCAAGTGGGTACAGTGGTGAGTGGACAGGTGGCATGGAGGTGACCATTGATGCGGAGGGAGCAGGTCAGGTGAAGGAATAGAGGCGGCACCGAGGAATCTCCCAGGGTGCTCAGGTCATCGTCTTGCTCGCTACAATGACTGTCTCGTTCTGTCAACTGGCTGTTCAGGCGATGCAGTGCTGAAAGGAGATAATCATGAATAATTCATTCAAAAGTACAGTAGAATCTCATTTATCCGTACTCCAAATATCCAAACTTTCTGAATAACCAAGCCGTGACATAGTCAGTAGAGCATCAGCTGCTGATCAAAGGGTCGGCGGATCAAACCCTCACTGTCAAAATGTTATTGATAGTTGTCAAGCCCGGACAACTTAAAGAAAAAAAAAAAAAAAAAATGGCATCCCAATAGGATAGTTCTAAGCTCACTTATGTGAATCCTAGATGCCTATTAACAGGTAAGTGAGCTAATATTATACTAATATTTTACATATTTATCCATGTTTCATGGCAAAATATCCAGTGAAGTCTCTGTAACAAGGGCACACCCTAGCATGTCAATCAAGGGAGTGTACGGTGTTAAGGGAGCCCACCTCGCTTTTTTTCTCTTTCTCTCCCTCTCTCTTTGGCTTGTATCCATTCGGCCCCATTCAGTCTATTGTTTTAAGACGTTTACCCCCATCCAGGTGTCAATATTTTCCTGGCGAGCGGGAGCGAGCCAGCATATATATATATAGTTTTGTTTTGACAGCAAGCTAAATGTGTAAATTTTTTGATAGAAAAATGTCTCCGGCAAAGCCGGATTTCTCCATACAATGCTGACTCGTTATCGCTCGCCAGGAAGAAACCGACACCTGAATGGGGATAAACGTCTTAAAACAGTTGGCCGAATGGATAAAAGACAGGGAAAGCGAAAAAAGGAGAGACGGATAAAAAAAGCCGGTGACCCCCCCTTAAAATCGGCATCAAACTGCATGACAAGCACTCACCAATACTGCCGAGCTCAGAGCGGAACTCTATACTCTTGTCAGCATCTTCCTCCTCCTCCTCTTCCTCCCCCTGCAGCAGCTCCTCCTCCTCCTCCTCCTCCTCCCCGTTAACAGTGCTGTCGTCCAGGTCTTCCTCACCTTCAGTAAACACATCCGACTTCTATCATCATGCCGGGAGGAGGAACACGTATAAGAACCAACATAAATACCACTAAAGTCACCACTGTATTATTATTGTTTGACATGTAATGTTATTCTGGCAACTACAGTATTAGGTGATTTTATTCAGCTTAGGAGGGATCCGTGGTAGCTGAAAGGATTAAATGAGATAGTCTGTAGCCATATAATTATAATGTAAAACTTGCAAAACAAACAAACCAAAACTGGGACGACACAAGATAAATGCAAAAGAACTAATCAAAATCGCTATGTGGAAATAACGCTTGATAAAATTGTTAAAGGTCCTTCCTAAGCTAAATAAAATCACCTAATAGTTGCCAGAATAACATTAAAAGGACGTTACCAGTACTAAACGGGATAACTTCAGGAATTTGTCAATTTATCAAGTAATATAAAATATATTTCACTTGATGCTCAAACAAAATAAATATAATACAGTACATTCCAAATACACATATCAAAGAAAGATGCATTATAAACTACAAAATAGGGTATAATAAAAACATGCAGTTTAATTTCATGCAGGATCTGAAATTAAATAGAAGTCCTACACTAATGCTTAAGATATTCATAATGTACATATAATAACCTGAGAGGCACAATAAAAAGCAATATACAATAGGCCTACACTAAAGATATGCACATAAATACATACATACAGTACATGTTCATTAAATAAACAATAAACTCCACAACAGTATTGATACGATCCCAGCCACAAATACAATCCCCTCATGGTCAAGTTCCAAGGCAAGAAACCGCCCTTGAAGTTAACAGGCGAGGAACACACTCCAGAAGAGAATCTACTCAAAATCCACCAGGAATAATCCATAATTTATTGTAAAAGGCCGTAGATACACGCACACATGTCGAGAAAAACAAAACAAAAACGGTATGTACCGGGTATTTGTGCTATATACAACTTCATATTTCCTACAGCATAATAGCCTACAGTACAAAGATCGGTCCAATACTGTATTTAATAATGTGTTTTGCTCTCTACAGTCCAAAACCATAGTTCTGTCCTGCCTTTGCTATGAATGAAGTTAAATCCAAGGTTATTTATTGTATATTTATTGGCTACATAAAGAGAAAACTCTTTTTATTGCTAGGCAACTTTAAGTAGCCTTCTTAACCCCTTCAGCATAAGGACTCCAAATTTACCTATTATTCTGTATAACATTAGATAATTTTATGCAGTTTAAGAAGGATCTATGTTATCCAGAGGGATTATTGAGATCGTATTTACCCCTTTAGATTATAATGTAAAACTTGCAAAATAGATCCTAGACGTAGATTATAAGCTAAAGACTATACTCTACTGGTAACCAAAATAATATGAAATTGACATCATCGTGCTGAAGGGGTTAAAAATTGTACATGCATACATACATATAAGTTTAAAGACCATTTTGTCCTCAGGGAGTGTGGTTACTGTCTCACGTCCTAAATGGCGGCTTTCCAGGCGACCCTGTCAAGGGCTGCCTCTGAACATTGTCAAGTTCTTTATTTTGAGATCGGACTGGAGTACCTGATCCCACGTCTTTTGTACCCCTACGCGCAGCTCCCCCAAGTTCACAGTCCTGCATTTAAATAATGGTGGATGGAATCAGACTCCAAATGAAGCCACTACTTTTAAGCTCCTCGGTGGCCTAGTGGTTAAGGTGTTGGAGTGCTGCACTACAGGCCTGGGTTCGAGACCTGGCTGGGTCATATCACAAAAATATTATATCTATCTATCTATTGCCTGACGCCGCGATCCCCGGAGGGGTGGCCACGAACGAACCGCCCCAATGCACCTCTGTCCCCAGTCAGTCGACGCCCCTCCCCCCAACCAGCACCGCCTTCGTTCATGTACTTCCTCACTCCATCCTTCCACCTCTCATCCGGTCTACCTCTCCCTCTCTGTCCCTCCACCTCGCTCTCGTACACCCTCTTAGTCATTCTCTCGCTTTCCATACGTTCCACATGGCCGAACCATCTCAAGTTGTTCCTTTTCACACTTTCCAGCACATCTACCTCCACACCACACCTTCTTACTTCCTCATTAGTCTGTCTATCCCTCCATGTAACTCCGCACGTACTCCTTAAGTAATTCATTTCCACTGCTCTCACTCTTGGTCTGAGTCTCTCAACCAACGTCCATGCTTCGCTTCCGTAAGTCAGTGTCGGGATTACCACACTGTCATGCAAGGACTTCTTCACTTCCATACTGACCACCCTATTTCTTGTTACTGCTTTTAGTGTTCCTACAACCCTCTTCCCCTGTTGTACCCTCTCCCGCACTTCTTCATCCATAGTCCCATCTTTACTCAACACACTGCCCAGATACTTAAAAGAGTTGACGATCTCCATAGCCTGACCGTTCAGCTTCACCTCACACTCTGTGACTTCACCCCTTTCGAAGACCATAACCTTACTCTTCCCCGCATTTACCTTCAAATTCCGTTTTTGCACACTGTTCCAAACTCATTTACCAGACCCTGCAACTCCCATTCATTATCACTCATCAGAACTGTATCATCCGCAAACAGCAGTATAGGTAGCTTCCACTCAATTCCCTCCCTTTTCAGCGATACACCAACATCCACTGCTCTTGATAGTATTTCTTTCATGACTCCATCCATATACAGTATACAGTAAACAACCACGGGGACATCACACACCCCTGTTTCAAACCAACATTCAGGTAAAAAACTCGCTCTGCTCACTCTCCACACGTACTGCTGCCATTGCACCCTCATACATGCTCTTCACTGCTTTCAGCAACTTGCCCTCTACTCCGTATAGTCTAAATACTTTCCACAAACCTTCTCTATCCACTCTGTCATAGGCCTTCTCCAAGTCCATAAAGGCAACATACACCTTTTGTTTCTTCTCCAGATATTTCTCCACAACACAATTCAGGGTAAAAATCTATCTACACAACCTCTTCCCTTCCTAAAACCTCCCTGCTTGTCGCCTATCCATTTCTCCGTTCTCACTCTCACTCTCTCAATCACTACCCTACTGTATACCTTCCATACTACGCTTAGAAGACATATTCCTCGGTGGTTACCACACCCTCCTCTATCCCCTTTGCCCTTATATAGGGGGACTATTATGCCAGTCTTCCAGTCATCGGGTGCACTCCCCTTCTCCCATGCTAGTTTGCACATTTTCCATACCCATTCTATCACTATCTCACCACCATACCTCAACATTTCCCCACACACTCCATCTGTTCCTGGTGCTTTCCCCAACTTCACTCTTTTCATGGCTTCCCACACTTATATTATATACAGTAGTTTATTAATTTTTCTTACATAAAGTAGTAATAGCTTTGCAATTTACTTAGTGCCATGTTATTTTTAATATATCATTGCTCTTTAGTATAAAGTGCCTCTCTCTGATCTATGTTTCTGACTTTCTCCTATAATTTTGACGAGAGTGCCTTGGTTGGTAGAGACCAGTTCTATGATAGGGATAATAAAGGTTCTCTCCATGGAGATTTGCGTTTTTTCTTCTTCTTCTATTTCCTTTTTCTATTTTGTGATAAACGAATTGAAAAAATTTACATATTGCAATTCTTTGTTGCTATTATTCGTATTGAGATATCATTTAATTTACCGTTTGCTGTGTTTAGCATAAATTTCAGTTAAGTTGTCGAGTTTAAATTTAAGAGAAAATAATATCTATACATAAACCTCTTCCCGCATGCTGGTTGGTATTAGGAAGAGCAACTGGCCATACAATAAGCTTAACAGACCCCTCTTAGTAACTCTAAAACACTAAAGCTGTATTTCTACCTGCTAGAGAACTGCCGAGTACGGTAGCTTACACCAAAACTGACACTGGTTAGAGATCCTGTTGTAAGAGAGAACGCTCATCTTTATTTATTTTATTTTTTATTTTTTTTTCTGCACCCCCTTTTCCTTAGATTTATAGGTGCTTGTGTTTGAGTTTTGGCTGGTCGGAGAACGCATCCTAATTTACCCCATTAAATTTAGGGTTCGCTATACAACTTTTCCTTTTAAGATCGGGTTTTCAGGAACATAACCCAATCGTAAATCGAGGGAGACCTGTATCGGATATATATTCTTTTATTTATAATAGTATTTTGCTAAAGCGTTGTTCCACATAGCGATTTTGATAAGTTCTTTTGTCTTTTTACTGTGTTCGTCCAAGTTTTGGTTTGTTTATTTTGCAAGGTTTACATTATAAGTTCTTTTGTCTTTTTACTGTGTTCATCTAAGTTTTGGTTTGTTTATTTTGCAAGTTTTACATTATAAGTTCTTTTGTCTTTTTACTGTGTTCATCTAAGTTTTGGTTTGTTTATTTTGCAAGTTTTACATTACAATTAAAATGTAAAACTTGCAAACTAAACAAACCAAAATTGGGACAAGGACAATATAAAGTCAAATTAAATTATCAAAATCGCTATGTGGAAACAACGCTTACTAAAATGAAATCTATGAAATAAAAGAACACAATCCACCACATAGGGTGTACACTACTACATGAGCAAGTTAATCTGTTTGTAATATTTGAGTGTAAAGAGAGGCTAAGAACACCATTGGCACCAAGATGGCCGTAGTTGGCCTATCTCTGTTACTTATAGGATCTCTCAACCTTTAATTGTGTTGGTGGTGTAATGGTTTAGGTGTTTATGTTCTGGGTGTGGTGTCCCGAGTTGGATTCCCGGGAGGACCATATGCTTTCATTAGTTTATTCAAGTACATTGGGGTTTGTAATTGATGATTAATGTTAAGAACGGGATGTTACTTACTCATAGGATCTCTAAAACAGGCAAAGCATGGAGACTATAGAAAGGAAATAAAATGCGATGTATGGAGACTGGGGGACATGCAAAAAGGTACCTTGCTGACCGACACTCGTCCAGACTTGCGCTGCCTGGCGGGGTTCAGTAGGTTCTGTGGGAGGCGGGTTACATGTTAACAGTTTCTTACAGTTTCTTACAGTAGATCCTCTGGAAAAAGGCAAACTAGGCCTGTGTATCCAGCTCATCGCTTTTTTTCTCTTTGTCTCCCTCTCTCTTTGGCTTGTATCCATTCGGCCCCATTCAGCCTACTGTTTAAGATGTTTACCCCCATTCAGGTGTCAATATTTTCCTGGTGAGCAGTAGTGAGCCAGCATATACTTATTTTTGTTTTGACAGCAAGCTAAATTTGTACATTTTTTGATAGAAAAATTTCTCTGGCGAAGCCGGATTTCTCCATATAATGCTGGCTCGCTATCGCTCGCCAGGAAGAAATCGACACCTGGATGGAGATAAACGTCTTAAAACAGTTGGCTGAATGGGGCCGAATGGATACAAGCCAGGGAAAGAGAAAAAAGGAGTGAAAGATAAAAAAAAAGCCGGCGACCCCCCTTAAGCCGGTATCACACGAGAGTACAGTATTTATAGTTAACATTCGATAATCAACATTTTTCTGGTAACATTTCTGGAATATTTTGCACTGGTATCAGAAACTAGACTGGTAATAGATGAACTTAGGTAACCGAAAAAGTATAAATATTGACCTAATAAGCTGCCAGACCAGTGTTCAGGATAAATGTTGAGGGAAAAAGCGCCCGTGTGATACCGGCTTTAGTGGGTTGGGTTAGGTCAGAACAGAGCAACCTATAGTGAGTAACTCAATTTTCTTTTCACTAGTGACTATTATGTAAACCTAGTAACTCCCAACTTTGTTTTCACCAGTGACTTTTGCGTTGAAGTATACTGGACTCCAAGATTCTGGACTGGGCTCACTGGATGAAGTTGAGATTTGCCCATATCCAGGGTCAGGGCGTTCTCAGCATCATTACACAACAGAACACAATGAACACACAAAACAAAATACAAATTCAAACACGTCTAGGTCATTCAGGAGAAGACCCAGAGACCAGGGTCACCAAATAAAAAACATGCAAGATGAATGGCATTGATGAGATGCAACGGCAAGAATGTGCGCAAAACATTCTGGTGGTGGGCCCATTTGAGACGTAACATGTCCAAACCAATCAAGTCGGCTCGTGCGCATCACTTCACTGACACTCCTAATGCCCAGACGCCTTCTCAATTCCTCGCTCGATACCCTGTCCCTAATATTAACCCCACACATCCATCTCCCCATTTTCTTCTCATTCCGTTCCATTCTATTGATATCCTCCGCTTTAACCGGCCATGTCTCCGAGGCATAGGTCATCGCGCTCCTAACACACAAGGTATACACCTTCCCTTTAAGGTGGGGTGGGAGCCCTCTCATGGTCAGGAGTGGCAACAGCTCCCTAAACTTTCCCCAGCCACTTCTGACTCTAGCAATGGAGCTAGCTTCAGTAACTATAGCTTACTCTGACTGTTCCTTTTACTTGTATATTTTCTAGATTGACCTCCCTACTGTCTGTTTGACAGATTGGGAGCCAAAGTGTCACAATTTTTCCTTTGCCCCTCAACTTTCCCTTCATAATTGCTGAGGCACAGGGCCTTGGGTGGGGCTTTGGTTTCCCGGGCGTTTCTGCACCCTCCTCAGCTCCCCTCCTTGGAGTGGCTTCGGTCACCCGGGTTTTATTAGTGGTAAGCAGGGAGGGTTTTGTGGGGGTGCTCAGTTATGGCCTTGGCCTTGCTCGGGACCATGGGGCTGTTCGGCCAGACAGCCTGAGGAACAGCAACAGCAACAACAACTAATTAATCAACTCACCTCACTGGAGCGATGAAAGGAGTGCGGTGAAAAGTAGTAGTAGTCTGGCAAGTTGGGGACCTGTCTGAAGGAGGTCTGTAGCACCATAGAGAAGCGCTCCTTAATGCTGGTGTGGAGCTGCTGGAGGTCTCGGCAAGGCTGGTGTAGTCGCAGCAGGGACAGTGGGAACTTCTGCACGCTGGGGGTCGAGTGAACGGAACCCCCACCCCCACCCCCACCCCCACCCCCGCCTCCGTCTCCGCCTTCGCCACTCCCTTCCGTTGTTTTGTCGGAACTGTCGGCCATCTGGTTCGGAGTATCGCCAACTTTACTTGTATTCTCTCCTGTATGGTTTGTATTCTCTCCTGTTTTGTCTGTAGTTTCTCCCATCTTGTTTGTATTCTCTCCTGTATTGTTTGTATTCTCTCCTGTATTGTTTGTATTCTCTCCTATTTTGTTTGTATTCTCTCCTGTATTGCTTGTATTCTCTCCTGTATTGCTTGTATTCTCTCCTGTATTGCTTGTATTCTCTCCTGTATTGTTTGTATTCTCTCCTATCTTGTTTGTATTCTCTCCTATCTTGCTTGTATTCTCTCCTGTATTGTTTGTATTCTCTCCTATCTTGTTTGTATTCTCTCCTGTATTGCTTGTAATCTCTCCTGTATTGTTTGTATTCTCTCCTGTATTGTTTGTATGCTTTCCTGTATTGTTTGTATTCTCTCCTGTATTGTTTGTATTATCTCCTGTATTGCTTGTATGCTTTCCTGTATTGTTTGTATTCTCTCCTGTATTATCTCCTGTATTGCTTGTATTCTCTCCTGTATTGTTTGTATTCTCTCCTGTATTGTTTGTATTCTCTCCTATCTTGCTTGTATTCTCTCCTGTATTGTTTGTACTCTCTCCTATCTTGGTTGTCAGCTCTCCTATTTTGCGAGTACTTTCTGCAATTTTACCCGTACAGTCTAATGGTTCTTCCGGAGATATTATTGTTTCAGCTTGAGGTAATGATTCTTTGCTCACAAACTCAGATTCCCTTTCCTTATTCAGCGATTCCAATTTTACTGTCAAGGCTTCAGAATCTTTTAAGGGAGATACTGATTTGCTTTCCTGAAGGCGTGAATCTGAGTCTCCAAGTTTGTTAGTCCTCTCAACTTTTCTATGTGAAGAGCTCAGGACATTGGGTGAGTTCTGTGAAGTGGTGGTGGTGGTTGAGCCGGGTGGGGTGCCTCGCTCTTTGGTGGTGTTGTCCGAGCTCTCCGTTGTGTCTTCATCCACCTGCGGACACCAGCATAAAATCAAATCAAGAGAGCAAGTTGAAGAATACTACATTCTCCCTACCTTAAGCATGCAATAGTTTGGAAAGATTGATCAAATATAAACATATCTTCAAGAGATGTGATACAGGGGCAAATATATGTTACATTCATGCATTAATGTAAAGGGATGCAAATTCTTGTAACAACATGTCTATGTATCATTTAAAAGATATTAATATTTTAACTTTTCTTAGGGAAGGGATTATGTTACATAAATATAATATGTCAAACAGATGCTAAAGAGTTTAAACCAATAAAAGCAATATCTAGTGCAGGTTATTTCTTATATAACGATAAAGGTGTATGAGGCAAGTGAAGAGTGTGTGTCAAGGAATGAGAACTTACTGAATATGAAAATTCATGCCTCCATTCCTGAATGGATTAATGGTTAAAGCAACAACTCCACCTGTACTAAGTTAATAAGACGAGACTGCATTTTACCTTTTCTGTAGATGTGAGTGTGGTGGCCTGATCTGGTGGTGGTGGTGGGGTGGTGGAGGGCTGAGCCTGTGTAGCGTTGGTCAGGTCAACACTCGCAGTAGTTAGGTCACCACCGCCGGCTGGAGGTCGGGTCGGGTCGGACTGAGAGTGGCGCAGGTTCTCCAGGTCACTATGAAGTCTGAAGTCCTTCAGGTGGCCACAGATGGTCTGAAGGTAATGTATTATTTAAGCACCCCTCTGTGGTTAAGGGGGACTTCATAATTAGTGGTCTGGCTCAGTGGTCTGGTTAAACTAGTGTATTAAAAAACAAAAATCTCTCCTTCCCTTTCTGATCCCTATCTCCCTCAAACAGTCTGAGTAAGATTATTGTCTCGACCACCTATCAACATTCGTTAGTCTCTTGATTAATTCAATCATAAATGTTGTCTGCTAATCCCATTTCTCTTGCCAAATGACTTGACTAACCTGGAGGAAGGGTTCTAGCGGAACTTCAGTGACAGCTTCATGGCAATGGTCGAGGGCAGCTTGTACATCATGAGGTCGGAGTGGGAGACCGGCTACCAGTGCTCGGAAAACACCGGCCACATACCCTCGCAGGAACCCTCCCTCCACCAGCAGTGCATGGCCTCGTCCGCTGCTCTGGTCAGCTATAGAGGAAATATATAATAAAAGAATAAGGACATTTGTTAAAGGCTGATTGGTACACATAAAAAAGATTTGTATTGTGCTATACTTATACAGTAATACTTTAACTGATCTTGACCACTCCAAGTCGGCTATCCTCTTACGCTCCATACTTCCAGAATCGGCCCATATGGGCCCTTATGGTCTTATGGCCTTCATAGCTTAGCAATGGTAATAGGCAGAAAGATCAGCTTAGAAGTAATTAAAGTTGTCTTGATCCTGGCATTGACCGAACATCGCTATGTCGTCTGGTTGTTATGTTGAGGTTGTGAAAATTTAGAGCACGGAGGTAGAAGAGGACACTCAAGTTGCGCAGTGAAAGTTCGGCGTGGAGTATAATGAGGACAGCCGAGTTCGAAGGGTTAAGTACCGTAACCTACAACCTTGCTATATCATAAGCTATTCTATTCTATATACTCAGGCCCAATCATTAGCTAAATACTTAAAATACTCTACTCTATAAATACTACACATAATCCATCATACAATTTATTAAGGGCATCCAAGTTGAGGTGAAAAATTAATGCATTTTTGTTAAAACTATAAACTGATACAAAAAATATGAAACTCATTATGTAGATGTTGCCGTACTTTTTCCTTGAATTCAAATATTACAATGTCAACAAGTATACCTGTGAAAAACAAAAAAGCAATTTTGCATACAAGATTTGCTAAATTTTACTAAATTTAAATATCTAAAAGCGTTACACTATACTTTTATATACAGATGTTTGATATCATAGCTATTATTGATCGAACAGCACTACCGAGACTGACTCCTACCTCCTACGTCTGATTCTTCCGATCTGGGCTCCGGGCTAGGACGCTTGGGGTCCTCCGCGATACCCCCTACTGCGGTGGTTGATATAGTCATGGTCGGAACTGCTACACCATCAACCTGAAGAGAAACTGGGGCCGTTACAGGAACACCCACAGACCTATCGTTCAAGTCGTTGCTCAGATCCACATTGTTGGCATAGTCGTCCTTGAGGAATGAGGTGTGTGGGGTGGAGTCATCCTTGAGGGGTACAGTATCCTCCATAATATCATCCTCGCCACTCTCAAGTAGGAGCTTCAGGGTGGAGTCCAGATACACGTCCTTCCCCACTATGTTGGTTCGGTCCACACTGCTAAAGGCCAAAAATACAACTGTTGTAATTCTGATATACAGACACTCCTCACTTAGTCTCCTCATTGTAAGTTGATTCATTGTTGCACTATTCATTTAATTAGGGAACAAAATTCACTTAAAGTTGCTATGCTTTATAATCAAATTGCAAAGCAGACAAAAATGGCGCATAATCGCAAGTAAAATAAGCAACCTACCTGTTTATGAGCTGAGCGGTGATACTACTGAGCTTGCAGTCAAATACGTAGATGGGCAGAGTGACAGTGCCATACATGGGTGTATGTTTGGGTGATGAAGGATGTTGTGTTGGGGGGACCATGGTGTGTCTCCCTTCCTCAGCTTGCCTCCCCATCCCGAATCCTCTACCATGCGAGAGGAGATCCGAGGTTTGCAGGTGCAGGGGGACACATTCATCAAAACTCTTTAGTCCCTCAGTTGATGAATATGTCACATCCTGTAAAAATGCACTTGTATGGGATTTTGACGGCATGGATACATTACGCTGCCGTACGTGCTCTGTTGGCTGGGCTTTTGACGCATCAACACCGCTCGTTCTTGTGTGCCAATCCACTGAGCCTGTGCGGCCTCTGTATGACCCAGAGGTAGGGGGCTGGGGGTTATCCTTAGAGTCTACTGAAGAGGCGCGGTTTCTCTCATTGGACATGCTGGACCTACGGCTGAAAGAGCTGCACCTTTCTCGGCCCATATGGAAAGAGCTAGCACGCTCCCTGGTGGCTGTCGGACCAGGGGAGGTCGGGAAGGAGGACTGAGGTGCCGGACCCGATTTGTAGCGCATCCGACGCCCTGCACAGGACACACCCTGACTGCTGACGGGAGGGGATGTCATACTTCCAAACATCCCACTCTGCTCCCATCTCCTGAATTCTCCCCTACCCCCATGCCTGTCATCCTCTTGCTCTCTGCTGTACTCTACGTTTCTCCCAGCATCCCTGGCTGCATCCCTATCTCCGAATCCCTCCAGATGCATGTCTTCCGAAAGTGTGCCCTCTGTATCTGCATCCTGAGTTAGATGGTGGGCAGAACCAGAGAAAATGGAGGAGGGCAACATTTTGAGTGCCAGGTTTGTGGGGTCGGAGATATTGGCTCTCCGCACCAAGAGTGACTTAAGGTCCTGGTAGGAGGCCGGCAGGAGGGTCAGAAGGAGGTGGTTCCCTGAGATCCCTCGCAGGAAGCAACGCCACTTTGGAGGGTCGCTACCTTTGTCTGCAAGTTACATTTGGGATTTAAGTGACAGGTGATTAGAAGGCAAACAGAATATTTGATTTTCAGAATTACTGGTAATATTATAAGCACCACAGTATTTTTCTTAATCATAGAGTGCTAGCTGAATGTCTAGTGATCCCTGAACTAGCATTATCAGAGAAACTACTGTAGAACTTCAATCCAAATATAAGCATGTACTATTCAGACAAGCACGCAATAAAAATTACAGGTAAATTCTAAACACTATCAGTCAGTCATATTCTGATACCTTGCCATAGTGATTCCTGAGTTACCGATACATTGCTGAGCGAAATACAAATAAATACACTGCAATATTTAAGAAACAGGGTGATACCAAGTTCACTTTCATAAACTAACACTTGGCTCCTTATGATCACATGCTTGCTTTCATTAATTTCTTTGGGAGGTGTTTGGTGTTGAAGTGAAATTAATAAAAATAGAATATTAATCATGTACAGACAATGGCATTCATGTTAATGAATTCGGACCTATAAGTTGTACCAAAGAGGAGTCAGGAGAAAAAAAACAAAACAAAACTTACTGATGGTGGTGTTTGAGAAGGGTGACGGCGGTGCTCCGAGCGGCCTGTGTCTAGCGGCCAGTAGTGCAGGGATGGCAGAGTGGTCGGAGGTGGTCAGGGGAAACTCTCGGTCCTGGTGCAGCTGGCTCAGGTGGTCCAGCAGGAGGCTGTACAGGGTGGTGTTGGCCTCGTCTACCTGAGAGTCACGGTCGAAGGTCACTCGCCGCACCAGGCTCCCAAACAGGTCTGACAAATTAAATGAACAACAAAATGTCTTAGTACTTTGTCTACAAGAAAAGAAGAACTTCTTTCTTATATAGGATGGTTGAGATTGAGGGG
Organism: Paralithodes platypus; assembly: GCA_032716605.1. Classification (NCBI taxonomy): domain Eukaryota; kingdom Metazoa; phylum Arthropoda; class Malacostraca; order Decapoda; family Lithodidae; genus Paralithodes; species Paralithodes platypus. The sequence goes on along the minus strand of CM064530.1, from coordinate 5,563,566 downwards.
TTAAAAGTGTGAATGAGTGAGTGAGCATTTATAAAAAAACATATGAATGACTAGGAGGATAATTGAGTGGAAAAACATGAGGAAGTTCATTAAACTAAGAGAAGTACATAGAGGTAGTGTCTGGCCCAGGTGGTCCAGGAAGAGGGTGTATAGGTGGTGTTGGCCTCGTCTACCCTCAAGTCACAGTCAAAGATCACTCTATGCACTAGGCCCCCAAACAGGTCTGGGGTACACAGGGAGAATGAGCGACTATACTGTATGTATGGGAGATTAAAGGAACGAATATAGAATGCTTGAGGGGTTTCACGATTGATTAAAAAAGTTGAGTGTGTACTATAAAAGACAAATTATAATGACTTTACGGTCTGATCATAAATCAAATACCCTGAGAAGTGAGGCAGCTCTGAAGAGGGCTGCCTGAAGCGCCCGGAACCGCACTCTGTGTGGAGCACTTGGTCATTAAATGTATGTACTGTATTTATATGTATGTAAAATTGACCTGGTATGATCCCTAACTTATTTTAAAAATGATTTTACCTTGTATATACGTAGACACCAGCAGTTCAACTTGATGGCACATAGGCAGCACCCGCATCAGGTCGAATGCAAAGGGGACCTGCAGAACTCTCGAGGGTGGATCTTGAGGAGAGTGAGATTGTTGTTGTTGTTGTGAGACATTTGATGGAGTGTCATCCGGTACCCCAGTGTTGAAACATTCCCCACCACCGCCACCCTGACACATCAACAAGAGATGCTCGACCGTCATCAGGCTCCAGATACATTGTTGGTCCACGGGATGGAACTGGTGGAAGAAAAAACATTTTTTTTTAGATAATAAGTAGAAGATGCTCGGGTAATGTTCTGACTCCTATTTGTGGTGGTAAGTACCATACCAAGACTCTACTGTACATCAGACAACTTGGACTTTAGAACAACAAAATCCTGCCACAACACTGCCCCACCATGTAAACACTGTGGACGACTCTGGTGTGGCGCCAAACAGTGAACTATTGATTTTCATTGTACATTGGTTATTTATAGTACAATTGGCGACATTAACACCTTCAGCACGAAGACGTCATTTTTATCATATTCTATTTACCATTAGATTTTTATCTTTAGCTTATAATCTACCTCTAGAACTCAAAGGGGTAAATACATTCTCAATAAACCCTCTGAATAACATAAGTCCTTCTTAAACTGCATAAAATAATTTAACTTTAGCCAGAAGAAAAGGTAATATAGATGTCATTGTGTTGAAGAAGTTAAGGCGGGGGGTAATTTGCTCCCTATACATCTATCAAGCTTTAAAAAAAAACACTCATAAGATACCCGTTCTAGATAAATTTGTCCATTTTTCAGTAGAACATTTTCTCCTAAATTACAGGCTTGCTATTGCTCGCCAGGAAAAATATATACCTAATTGGCATGAAAGGTCTTAAATGTTGGCAAGGAAATGGGAAAAAAGGTCTTAAAATTGCCAAACTAATGGGGAAAACGTCTTACAATCTCAAAACACCAAACATATGGGGCGAACATCTTACAATCTCAAAACTAAAGGGGGCTAAACATAAGGGAGAAGGGGGGATGGAGTGGAGGATGTGGTATGGAAAGATGCCACTACTTTCTATGTGTCACCCAAATTTCAGACACTTCCCGGTATTGGCATGGTTTTTGAAGGGTTATTTCAACACATTTTTAAATACCGTGGCTTCCGAGAGGACCTTCGCAGTCCATGGGTTAATTATTATTGAGGATTGCGCTTGCTTTTGCCATTTTCAAGCGATGTATTATAGTTTGTCTCCTAGGCTAACAAAAAGGCCTTCCAGACTTCCTTCAAGCTAAAAAAAATGCCCAGCCAGATCCCCTTCAAGCTAATATTGTACATTTTCAATAGAAAAATATCCCAGCTGAAGGCCGATTTCTTAAAAGTTAAGGTTGCTATCGTCACTCGCCAAAAAAAAAAAAAAAAATCTGAATGGGGTGAAGTCTTTTTATCCCCAAACCAATGGGGTGAAACACCTTGAAATCTCCAAACTAATGGAACAAAACATGGGAGGTCCAAAGAGCCCCTCCTCGGACCAAATAAGGCTAAGTACAGTATCATGAGTGAGACGTGATAAGATATTATACATCCTTGTGTTATCAGTGGTACCGGCTCATAACGGCCACACTCCTTAAGGGTCACATTTCTAAATGGTCACACTCCTAAATGGCCGCACTCCTAAATGGCCGCACTCCTTAACAGTCGCACTCCAAAATGGCCACACTCCTAAATGGCCACACTCCTAAACGGCCACACTCCTAAACGGCCACACTCCTATACAGTCACACTCTTAAACAGCCACATTCCAAAATGGCCACACTCCTAAACAGTCACACTCTTAAACAACCACACTCCAAAATGGCCACACTCCTAAACAGTCACACTCTTAAACAGCCGCACTCCAAAACGACCCTAAGTTCGTTTGGGGTAGCTTAGGTTAAGGTTGGTTTGGCTAAGTTAATTTAGGTATGGTCAGCCTAAATTAAGTAAGAGTAATCTTACATTGAGCCAGATATGAGATTGTGGCTGTGTCGGAGTGCAGGCATTTTGGAGGATCATAATTTCGGAGTGTGGAAATTTTGGAGTGTGGGCATTTTGGAGTGTGATCATTTTGGAGTGTGGGCATTTTGGAGTGTGATCACTTTGGAGTGTGGGCATTTTGGAGTGTGATCATTTTGGAGTGTGGGCATTTTGGAGTGTGATCATTTTGGAGTGTGGGCATTTTGGAGTGTGATCATTTTGGAGTGTGGGCATTTTGGAGTGTGATCATTTTGGAGCGTGATCATTTTGGAGTGTGGGCATTTTGGAGTGTGTATATTAATCTTATTTATTAATTTCACTCCCAACACCAAACACCTCCCAATGAAATTAATGAAAGCATGTGATCCTACCGGGATTCGAACCTGGGTTACCACATACATATCTGAAACACTAACCATTACACCAACAAGACAGTTCAAGATTAGGTACATGACTATGATTTTATATCCATTTATCGAATACTGGACATCAATATATTCATGTACTCAAACCCAACTGCACATTGAATAGCCTAATGTTTAAGTGAAAGGAAAGAACATTTTATGGGGCACAGATCTCCATGGGTATGGCCACCCCCATTAAGGGGAGTAAGGCGTCCAGCAATAGATAGATAGATAGATAGATCTCCATGGACCGACATCGCTATTTCAGACTGTGAGCATTTTGGGGTATGTATGGGCATTTCAGAGTGTGGGCATTTTGGGCTGTGGGCATTTCAGAGTGTGGGCATTTTGGGCTGTGGGCATTTCAGAGTGTGGGCATTTTGGGCTGTGGGCATTTCAGAGTGTGGGCATTTTGGAGGGTGAGCATTTTGGAGTGTGGGCATTTTGGAGGGTGAGCATTTTGGAGTGTGGCCATTTCAGAGTGTGGCCATATTGGAGTGTGGCCGTTTCAGAGTGTGGCCGTATTGGAGTGCGGCCGTTTTGCCTGTAAATCTTATCAGTGATAGGACAGAGGCCACATGTTATCTCCAACTTCCTCACTCTGTTCAATTTATACAATACACTCATAAGGTATCACAGGTATACATACATATACAATACACTCATATGTATAGCCTACATACAAATACACCACACTCACAAGCCATCACATGGATACATACATTTCATTTGTTTTAAACATTAACACATCATATGTTTAGGATTTGTCTGTATATACAATATATATATATATATAAAACCACCTGCAAGGGGCGAAACGTCTTACAACAGCCAAACCAATGGGGTGGAAGAGGGGTTTCCCAAAAAACTACCACCCCAAGATTAGATACAGTGGAAATAAAGTGTCAAGATAATTATTTCCACAGTAGACACTTTGATAAACTTGATAAACAAATACAGTAGCTGGATACATAAACAAATACAGTAGCTGGATACATAAACAAATACAGTAGCTGGATACATAAACAAATACAGTAGCTGGATACATAAACAAATACAGTAGCTGGATACATAAACAAATACAGTAGCTGGATACATACACAAATACAGTAGCTGCATACATAAACAAATACAGTAGCTGGATACATAAACAAATACAGTAGCTGGATACATAAACAAATACAGTAGCTGGATACATAAACAAATACAGTAGCTGGATACATAAACAAATACAGTAGCTGGATACATACACAAATACAGTAGCTGGATACATAAACAAATACAGTAGCTGGATACATAAACAAATACAGTAGCTGGATACATACACAAATACAGTAGCTGGATACATAAACAAATACAGTAGCTGGATACATAAACAAATACAGTAGCTGGATACATAAACAAATACAGTAGCTGGATACATAAACAAATACAGTAGCTGGATACATAAACAAATACAGTAGCTGGATACATAAACAAATACAGTAGCTGGATACATAAACAAATACAGTAGCTGGATACATAAACATATACAGTAGCTGGATACATAAACAAATACAATAGCTGGATACATAAACAAATACAGTAGCTGGATACATAAACAAATACAGTAGCTGGATACATAAACAAATACAGTAGCTGGATACATAAACAAATACAGTAGCTGGATACATAAACAAATACAGTAGCTGGATACATAAACAAATACAGTAGCTGGATACATAAACAAATACAGTAGCTGGATACATAAACATATACAGTAGCTGGATACATAAACAAATACAGTAGCTGGATACATAAACAAATACAGTAGCTGGATACATAAACAAATACAGTAGCTGGATACATAAACAAATACAGTAGCTGGATACATAAACAAATACAGTAGCTGGATACATAAACAAATACAGTAGCTGGATACATAAACAAATACAGTAGCTGGATACATAAACAAATACAGTAGCTGGATACATAAACAAATACAGTAGCTGGATACATAAACAAATACAGTAGCTGGATACATAAACAAATACAGTAGCTGGATACATAAACAAATACAGTAGCTGGATACATAAACATATACAGTAGCTGGATACATAAACAAATACAGTAGCTGGATACATAAACAAATACAGTAGCTGGATACATAAACAAATACAGTAGCTGGATACATAAACAAATACAGTAGCTGGATACATAAACAAATACAGTAGCTGGATACATAAACAAATACAGTAGCTGGATACATAAACAAATACAGTAGATACATAAACAAATACAGTAGCTGGATACATAAACAAATACAGTAGCTGGATGCATAAACAAATACAGTAGCTGGATACATAAACCTGAAATGGTGGTTAAATGGGAGATTTCCACTGGATGGATTTTTTCTGGACCCCTTTCTCCCTCATGTTTAGCCCCATCGCTTTTGAGATTTTAAAACGTTCGCCCCATTAGTTTGGCAATTTTAAGAACTTTGGCCTCATTTCTGTCAATTTCAAGACCTTTCGTGCTATATAGGTATCGATATTTTCCTGGCGAGCGGTAACGAGCCTGTAATTCAAGAAGAACCCGCCTTCGGCCGGAATATTTTTCTACCGAAAAATGCACAAATTTATCTTGAAAGGGGCTCAAGGGGGTGTAATTTTAAAGTTTGATGGAGGTCTAGGGAACAAACTAAAAACTTCCCCTTAACCTTTTCAGCACGATGACGTAATGTTCGTTTTATTCAGACTATCCCTAGACGATTATATGCAACTTACGAAGGAGCTATAGGTGTGAGAGGGGTACATACTATCTCATTTAAGGGCAGGTTTTTAGTTTGGTCTCTAGATATCCATCAAGCTTAAGATTACACCCCCTTGAGCCCCTTTCAAGATAAATTTGTACATTTTTCGGTAGAAAAATGTCCCGGCTGAAAGCCGGTTCCTCTTAAATAACAGGCTCGCTATCGCTCGCCAGGATAAAATCGACACCTAAACGGCACGAAAGGTCTTAAAATTGACAGAAATGGATCGAAAGTTCTTAAAATCGTCAAAATAATGGGGCGAACGTTTTAAAATTAGAAAAGCGATGGGGCTAAACATGAGGGAGAAAGGAGTCAAGAAAAAAATCCCTCAAGTGGATATCTGTCCTTAACCCTTTGACTCCCACAGCTTCCTCCTAAACTGAATACAATCGTCTAAACATAACCAGAATATGAGGAAGAAAGGCGTCATCGTGCCCAAGTGGTTAAGGGGAGGTATTTAGTTTGTTCCCTAGACCTCCATCAAGCTTAAGATTACACCCCCTTGAGTCCCTTTCAAGATATATTTGTACATTTTTCGGTAGAAAAATTACAGGCTCGCTATCGCTCGCCAGGATAAAATTGACACCTGAATGGTATGAAAGGTCTTAATATGGGGTGAAAGTTCTTAAAATCGCTAAACTAATGGGGCAAACGTTTTATAATATCAAAAGCAATGGGGCTAAACATGAGGGAGAAAGGGGTCAAGACAAAAATCCCTTAAAGGTGGGGGCTCATGGGTTGAGATAAACATGGAATGATAATCGCCAAGCTGTACATAATTATCTTGCAAAATGCAATGGCACTGAAATAATTATTAACAATGGTATAAAGGATTTTGCGGATCGTCTATACCGGGCCTATGACGTCACAGGCCCGGTATAGACGATCCACAAAATTCTTTATACCATTGTTAATAATTACTTCAGTGACATTGCATTTTACAAGATAATTATATGCAGGTTGGCGATTATTTTTCCATGTTTACCTCAACCCATGAGCCCCCACCTTTAAGTGGAGATCTCCCCTTAAGCCCTTCTGTACCGGCGGCGTCTTTTTTATTTTATTACAGCTAGCCTGCATATAGACGATTTTATGAAGCTTAGGAAGGATATATGGTATCTAAAATAATTCATTGAGGTAGTCCGGAGCCTTTGAATGAGTAGACGTCCTTTATAAGCTGTACAAAATCGTCTAATAGTAACCAGCATAAAGGTTAAAAAGGACGTCACCGGTACCGAAGAGGTTAATAATACCGAATGTGATAAGCCCTCTAATACATCCTCCTGTTATCACTATCAACAACACACCGAGGTTATACAGGCAATGTGATAAGCCCTCTAATACATCCTCCTGTTATCACTATCAACAACACACCGAGGTTATACAGGCAATACGATAAGCCCTCTAATACATCCTCCTGTTATCACTATCAACAACACACCGAGGTTATACAGGCAATCTCTAAAAGGGGGTAGTGCTGCTTTTTCTGGACTCCTTTCTCCCTCGTGTTTAGCGCCCATTAGTTTGGAGATTTTAAAACGGTCGGCCCATTATTTTGGCGATTTTAACACCTTTCGCCCCATTTCATTGTCAATTTTAAGACCTTTCGTGCATTTTAGGTGTCGATTTTTTCCTGGCGAGCGATAGCGAGCCTGTAATTTATAAGAGCAACCGGCCTTTGGCCGTGACATTTTTCTACCGAAAAATTTACAAATTTATCTTGAAGAGGGGTCTAGGGGGTGTTTTTTTTAAAGATTAATGGAGGTCTAGGGAACAAACTAAAAATACTAATACTAATAATAATAATAACTAATACTACTACTACTACTACTACTACTACTAATAATAATAATAATAATAATAGCGAATGCGATAAGACCTATACTACATCCTCTTGTTATCATTATCAGCAACACACTGAGGCTATATTGGTAATCTCTGAACTTATGCACTTGGTTACACTTAAACTTTATGGCCACATAAATTTGTGTGCAACCCCTGATTTTAAGGGGAGATGGGGGTTTTTTTCTGGCCTCTCTTCTCCCTCATGTTTAGCCCCATTAGTTTTCAGATTTTGAAGAGGTTTGCTCCACTATTATGGCAATTTTAAGATTTTGTATGCTGTTTAGGTGTCGACTTTTATCCTGTCGAGCGATAGCAATTCAAACTATCTGGATTGACTTTTGGATAGAACCTGTTTCAATAAATAGTATATACAGTTTTGTAGTTGATATAGAAAATTATATTCCTAAATCTGTTTCCAGAAATATACTTCCATAAGTAGAAATAGGTGAAATAGGTGAAATAGGTGAAATAGGTGAAATAGGTGAAATAGGTGAAATAGGTGAAATAGGTGAAATCCAAGAATATTTATGAGTGGGCTAGAGACTATGGTATCCGAGTGTACAGTCGCGCTAATAAGTGATGGCTCAGCACCAAGTATGTTTTGATCAATAACTGGTATCAGCATTATCTAAGCTTCATTTCTTCATATCGAGTGAAATATGTAAACATATATAAAGACTTACCCACCCTATTCAACATCTGACAAACATTAATACAGCACAGAGTAAGCCAAACGTAATGACAGCTGGGCCATGACTTATTAGCGCCACCGTACACCTAGGGCCATTTTATTGAACCATGGTAAGAGATTTCCCTACGACCTTTCCAGACCCATATTGACCCTTATCGCTTATCTGTATAAGGGTCCAATCTGGGTCGGGAAAGATCGTAGGGAAAGCTCTTACCATGGCGCCTTAAGGGGAGGCAGACCGTTTTTCTGGACCCCTTCTCCCTAATGTTTAGCCCCACTAGTTTTGAGATTATAAGACGTTCAGCCCATTAGTTTGGCGATTTTAACACCTTTCACCCCAGTTCGTTGTCAATTTTAAGACCTTTTGTGCCATTTAGGTGTTGATTTTTTCCTGGCGAGCGAAAGCGAGCCTGCAATTTTAAGAGGAACCGCCCTTCGGCCAGGACATTTTTCTACCGCAAAATGTACAAATTTATCTTGAAGGGGGGTCTAGGGGGTGTTTCTAAGCTTGATGGAGGTCTAGGGAGGAAACTAACAAAATATATATGAATAAATGAATTAATAGACCAAACAAACGCCCGTCTCCCCTTAATAAAGTGGTCCCTACACTTGACGAAATCAAACGTGGGTGGATCACACCATAGAGTTTCACACATATTGTTACACATCAAAAGTTATTAGGACATCTCTTCGTCGACTGACGGTGTCATAGTTCTGATTCATGGTGTCACGTGCTTGATTCATGCCATAAGCTCAAAGGGTAACAAGCTTAATTTGCAGATAGATAGATAAATATATAGATAGATATATACAGTAGATAGAGGTAGAATGTAATATAGGTTGATAAATGGATAACAAAAAAGGTAAAAGGTATACTAATAATATTCAACTCAATTTTAACACTTGTAATACACACACACACACACTACATAACAAGAGAGAGAGAGAGAGAGAGAGATGGGAAGTCTAAATGAAACCAGATTTTTTCAGACCAATTAAGTCATCATTAATCCTTTCAACACGATGACGTAATTTTCATCATATTCTGGTTACCATTAGACGATTTTATTCAGCTTAAAATCTACCTCTAGGACTCAAAGGGGTAAATACGATCCCAATAAGCCCTCTGAATAATACAGTTCCTTCTTAAACTGCATAACATCGGCCATGTGTTGCCAGAATATAAGGTAAAAAGGCGTCCTCGTGCTGAAGGGGTTACACCAATATACACCTATTGTACAATGCCGTTTTTCGTAAATTAATTATATATAAATATATACTGTATATATACAGTATATATATATATATATATATATATATATATATATATATATATATATATATATATATATATATATAAACACAATTTATATAAGTAGTATATACAGTACAGTATATAGTCCATTTATACAATGAGTACGTGCTGGGTAGGGAAGGTGAGCATGGCGGTAAGATGGCTACGGAGCACATTTCAGTTAAAACTCGTTACTGCTGTCAAGATAACCCGATAACACAGATAACAACAACGCTGCTCTCACTCAATTGGACAACAGCCGACATATTGTGTTCCGGAATTATGTGCACAGTTATCGTGCCACTTGTCGTCATCATCGTCGTCATAATCATTGTCATCATTATCATCGTCATCGTCGTTATCATTGTTGTCATCATCGTCGTCATCATCGTCGTCATTATCGTTATCATCATCGTTATTATCATCGTCGTCATTATCGTTATCATCATTGTCGTCATCATCGTTATAATCATCGTTATCATCATCGTCGTCATCATCGTCGTCATTATCGTTATCATCATCGTCGTCATTATCGTCGTCATCATCATCGTCGTTATCATCATCGTCGTCATCATCGTCGTCATTATCGTTATCATCATCGTCGTCATTATCGTCGTCATCATCGTTATCATCATCATCGTTATCATCATCGTCGTCATTATCGTCGTCATTATCGTTATCATCATCGTTATCATCATCGTCGTCATCATCGTCGTCATCATCATCGTCATCATTATCGTCGTCATCATCGTCGTCATTATCGTCGTCATCATCATTATCATCATCGTTATCATCGTCATCATTATCGTTATCATCATCGTCGTCATTATCGTTGTCATCATCGTCGTCGTCATCGTCGTCATCATCGTTATAATCATCGTCGTCATTATCGTTATCATCATCGTCGTTATCATCGTTATCATCATCGTCGTCATTATCGTTATCATCATCGTCGTCATTATCGTTATCATCATCGTCGTCATTATCGTCGTCATCATCGTCGTCATTATCGTCGTCATTATCGTTATCATCATCGTCGTCATCCCATTTGGTCGCTCTAGTAGTCCATTTATTATCATCTCTTCAAAACCGGGGTAATACATTTTTTTATCTATGTGAGTGAGGGAGACAAAAGGCAGAACTGCCTGCATCGAGTGCCTCCCCCAAAGTTGAAAGAGTGACAGGGCCAAAATCAAGGGACGTTCGAGCCAAAATGCCTGGACACACAGAGTTTGAAGCAATTTAAGTTATAGAAAGAGGGAAAGTGATTCTGGGAGAGAGTTCCAGAGCTCAGCAGTTGAATAGAAGAAAGTCTGAGAATAACGTTTCACTCTTGGGTTGGAGAGTTGCACAGGGTAGGGGTGGGATTGTGTTGCAAGACGGGTACTACGTACCCTACATAGAGGAGGTGGTATACACTGGGAAAGCTCTGAGGAACATTGATTATGGAAAATGGTTTCGTGTGAATCCATCTTCAGGCCACAAGTCTCCAATATGGCGCATTATTTAGACAGTTGTCCTATCTTGAGGTTGAGAGCACTCCAAGGTATACAAAGATGATGAGGTGATGGCGGCTCTTGACTTTTATCATACATTTTAAACTATTTCAATCGGATCATGTAGTTGTTTTCCTTGTCCACGCTGGCGATCTTTGGGGCGTGGGTATGGAAATGAGATGCGTGTGGGTGTATTTTTTGTGTATTCCTTCTATTCATTCAAATCTTCAAACAAAATTACTCCGGCTTGACACCCTGTATAATAATGGCAACTACGCAAATGTATCCTATCTCGCAACTTTACAATTACGTCCATTTTGGAAAGTTGCGCTATATTTTTGTTTTGTTCTACGTGAATGAGGGAGACAAAAGGCATAACTGCCTGCAGCGAGTGCCTCCCCCAGATTTCAAAGAGTGACAGGGCCAAAATCAAGGGACGTTCGAGCTAAAATGCCTGGACACATGGAGTTTGAAGCAATTTAAGTCATAGGAAGAGGGAAAGACTGATTCTGGGAGAGAGTTCCAGAGCTCAGCAGTTGAATAGAAGAAAGTCTGAGAATAGCATTTCGCTCTTGGGTTGGAGAGTTGCACATAGTAGGGGTGGGATTGTGTTGCAAGACGGGTACTACGTACCCTATGTAGAGGAGGTGGTATACACTGGAAAAGCTCCGAGGAACACAGATTATTGTAGTAGCGATAGAATAGCGAGAGAGATGCAACATTACGGCGAATAGAGAGAGAGATTGCAGAGAGTTGGTGAGTGGACGGGAGTTAATGATACGAAAGGCAGTTGCCACATTTGCCAACTTGACTTTTTAAATCCCTCTCGGAAATCTTTGCTGATCTCTCCCTGATAACTATGCTAATCCTGACCAAACAGAAGACAATACAATAAACAAAGTTATCATCGTGCTGAAAGGGTTAAATTGAAAGAATACGAAAAGAGAGAAGAAAGGGACACACGAAGAAAATAATAACTAATACAATATGATAAAGAAGGAAGTCATAAACATTCCGCTCGTTGATGCGACGAAGGTAAAAAATAAGAAAGTTAATGAATCCTTATTATCTTGTAGAATTCAAGTGGGCTATCTTATCTGTCCTAGCCCAGCCACTATACTGATAACAGGGCCTTCTACCACCACCACTACTATCATTACTATCAATATTACCAACATTACTACCACTACTACTAATATTACTGTCACCAATATTACCACCACTACCAACATTACTATCACTAATATCAATATTACCACCACAACTAACATTACTATCACTGTTACTATTATTACCACCACTACCAACATTACTATCACTAATATCAATATTACCACCACAACTAACATTACTATCACTGTTACTATTAGTACCGCCACTACCAACATTACTATCACTAATACTAATATTACTACCAACATTACCACCCCAATAAGAAGCCACACTGTCCTCTACCACCACTACCAACATTATTATCAATACTACCAAAATTACCAGCGCTACTACCAACATTACCACCCCAATAAGAAGCCACTATACGGAAGCGAAGCATGGACGTTTAAGAGACTCAGACCAAGAGTGAGAGGGGTGGAAATGAGTTACTTTAGAAGTGCGTGCTGAGTTACATGGAGGGATAGACAGACGAATGAGGAAGTAAGAAGGAGGTGTGGTGTAGAGGTAGATATGCTGGAAAGTGTGAAAAGGAATACCTTGAGATGGTTCGGCCATATGGAACATATGGGAAGCGAGAGAATGACTAAGAAGGTGTAGGAAAGCGAGGTGGAAGGACAGAGAGGTAGATGTAGACCGAAAGAGAGGTGGAAGGATCGAGTGAGGATGTATATGGATGAAGGTGGTGCTGGATGGGAGGAAGGGCGTCGACTGACTGGGGACAAAGGTGCATGGGGGTGGTTCGTTCGTGGCCACCCCTTCGGGGATCACGGCGTCAGGCAATATAGATAGATAGATATACTGATAACACTGTCCTCTACCACCACCACCACTACTACCAACATTACTATCACCACTACCAACATTACCACCACTACTATACCCTGTCTGTAACAGCTCAAAACTCTTGAAAATATATAACTCACAAACGACTAGAGTAATCCAGCTAATATGTCTACCAATTGGGAAGGGTCAGCCAGGGAATAGGAGCGGCAATTTACAACCCATTTGCCCAAGCCCTTTATGAGTTACAGAGGTTAGGGACACGATTTCTGGACTAATCATTTGGAACAGAGCATTTAGTAACACATTAGTAGCATTTAGTAGCATTCTTAACATTAATCATCAACTACAACCCTCACTGCACTTGAATAAACTAATGAAAGTATATGGCCCTCCCGGGATTCGAACTCGGGACACCACACCCAGAACATAAGCATCTAAATCATTATACCACCATTACGCCCATAATAAGAGGGAATATAAATGGATCTTGTACGCTATGAGTGGTGCAGGTGGGTAATCTTATCTCTCCTAGACCAACAACCAGTAGACTGATAACACTGCCTTCTACTACAATTACTACCAACATTACTATCATTACTACCCACATTACTATCACTACTACCACTATAACCACCACCACTACCAATGTTACCACCACAACTAACATTACTATCATTACTACCAACATTACTACCATTACTATCAACATTACTATCATTACTACCAACATTACTATCATCACTACCACTATAACCACCACCACTACCAATGTTACCACCACAACTAACATTACTATCACAATTACCAACATTACTACCACTACTACCAACATTACTATCACTACTACCACTATTGTCACTATAACACTGCCCTCTACTACAACTACTACCAACATTACTATCACTACTACCAACATTACTATCACTACTACCAACATTACTATCACTACTACCAACATTACTACAACTACAACTACTACCAACATTACTACCACTACTACCAACATTACTATCACTATTACCAACATTGTCACCACTATACATAACTACTACCAACATTACTAATATTACTATAGGTAGCGCCAGCGAACTTGACAATAATCTTGACCCCTTAAGGGGAGGTATTTAGTTTGTTCCCTACTTTTTCATCAAGCTTAAAATTACACCCCCTAGATCCCCTTTCAAGATAAATTTGTACATTTTTCGGTAGAAAAATGTCCCGGCCAGAGGCCGGTTGCTCTTAAATTACAGGCTCGCTATCGCTCGCCAGGAAAAAATTGACACCTTAATGGCACGAAAGGTCTTAAAATTGACAGAAATGGGGCAAAATGTCTTAAAATATCCAAACTACTAGGGCGAAGGTCTTAACATCTAAAAAGTAATGGGGCTAAACATGAGGGAGAAAGGGGTCCAGAAAAAAATCCCTCAAGTGGAAATCTCCCCTTAACTTCTTATAACTCGAAATGAATGAAAGCAATCGGGCTGACGTGTCTATCATCTGGGAAGAGTCCACCAGGAAATAGGTGTGGATATTTACAGCCCGTTTGCTCTAGGCCCTAGTGAGTTACACAGAGGTCATGGATCAATATTATCAAGTTCGTTGGCTACCTACAGTATACCAACAATATCGGTGATGGGCTGGTCTATCAGAGTGAGAACTGAGCGATCTCTGCCATACCCATAGCTTACTCTGACTGTTCCTTTAACTTATATATTTTCTAGATCTCGAGTGACGGCGTCTTTTCCGTGGATTGACCTCCCAATCTACCAAGATTGGAAGCCAAAGCGTCACATTTTTCCCTTGCCCCTCAACTTTCTCTTCATAATTGCTGAGGGGCACAGGGCCCTGGGTGGGGCTTTGGTTTCCCGGGCGTTTCCAGCACCCTCCTCAGCTCCCCGCCATGGAGTGGCTTCGGTCACCCAGGCTTTATTGTGGTCGGCAGGGAGGGTTCTGTGGGGGCGCTCGGTTATGGCCTTGGAATTGCTCGGGGCCTTGGGGCTGTTCGGCCAGGCAGCTTGGGGAACAACAACAACAACAACAACAACAACAACAACAACAACAACAACAACAACAATATCGCCATCATACTAAACAATGCCCTCTAACACCACCACAATTGACCACTTGCGAGTTTCAGGCTATAAGGAAGTTGGAGCCTTAAGGGGAGATGTCCATTTGAGGGATTTTTGTCTTGACTCCTTTCTCCCTCATGTTTAGCCCCATTGTTTTTCTAATTTTAAGACGTTTGCCCCATTATTTTGACTATTTTAAGAACTTTCAACCCATTTCTGTCAATTTTAAAACCTTTTGTGCCATTTAGGTGTCGATTTTATCCTGGCGAGCGATAGCGAGCCTGTAATTTAAGAGGAACCGGCTTTCAGCCGGGACATTTTTCTACCGAAAAATTTACAAATTTATCTTGAAGGGGCTCAAGGGGGTGTAATCTTAAGCTTGATGGATATCTAGAGACCAAACTAAAAACCTGCCCTTAAGAAAGATATGTGGTTGTTAAAAAGGGTTAAGCGAGATAGAACGAAAACGTGTTTTTTTTTTTCACTCTGATTTTGGCTAAAATTAGATGACTTTATGGAGTTTAAGGGGAGATTTCCACCTGGAGGATTTTTTTCTGAACATCTTTCTCCCTCATGTTTAGCCCCATTGCTTGTGAGATTTAAAGACGCTTGCCCCATTAGTTTGGCGATTTTAAGAACCCTCGCCCCATTTCTGTCAATTTTAAGACCATTCGTGCCATTTAGGTGTCGAATTTTTCCTGGCGAGCGATAGCGAGCCTGTAATTTAAGGGGCACCGGCCTTCGGCCGGGAAATTCTACCGAAAAATGTACAAATTTATCTTGAAAGGGGGTCAAGGGGGAGTAGTTTTAAGCTTGATGGAAGTCTAGGGAATCAACTAAAAACCTCCCCTTAAGTAGGACCTATGTTACTAAGAGGGTTTATTGGGGTCGTATTTACCCATTGGAGTCGTATAGATAGGTTATATACTAAAGAAAATCGTCTAATGGTAACCAGAATATGATGGAAATTACGTAATGGTGGTGAAGGGGTTAATCCAACTCTCCCTATAAACATAGCCTCTCTATAGCCGGCAGTTTTAATCAGTCGACACGATAAAATATGAAGGTCTTCGAGTAGATGATATATATATATTTTTTCTTCAGCGGACTTAAGTTCGTTTGTCCTCCCAAACTAGCGGCGCCTCACTGTCTGGTGGTGTAATGATTTAGATGCTTATGTTCTGGGTGTGGTGTCCCGAGTTCGAATCTCGGGAGGACCATATGCTTTCATTAGTTTATTCAAGTGCATTGGGCTTTGTAATGGATGATTAATGTTAAGAACGGGGTGTTCCTTAATAGTCCGTTCATTCTAGGTTGGGCAGAGATCGTAACCCCTATCCTCGCCTTCATTCTAGGTTGGGCAGAGATCGTAACCCCTATCCTCGCCTTCATTCTAGGTTGGGCAGAGATCGTAACCCCTATCCTCGCCTTCATTCTAGGTTGGGCAGAGATCGTAACCCCTATCCTCGCCTTCATTCTAGGTTGGGCAGAGATCGTAATCCCTATCCTCGCCTTCATTCTAGGTTGGGCAGAGATCGTAATCCCTATCCTCGCCTTCATTCTAGGTTGGGCAGAGATCGTAATCCCTATCCTCACCTTCATTCTAGGTTGGGCAGAGATCGTAACCCCTATCCTCGCCTTCATTCTAGGTTGGGCAGAGATCGTAACCCCTATCCTCGCCTTCATTCTAGGTTGGGCAGAGATCGTAACCCCTATCCTCGCCTTCATTCTAGGTTGGGCAGAGATCGTAATCCCTATCCTCGCCTTCATTCTAGGTTGGGCAGAGATCGTAATCCCTATCCTCGCCTTCATTCTAGGTTGGGCAGAGATCGTAACCCCTATCCTCGCCTTCATTCTAGGTTGGGCAGAGATCGTAACCCCTATCCTCGCCTTCATTCTAGGTTGGGCAGAGATCGTAACCCCTATCCTCACCTTCATTCTAGGTTGGGCAGAGATCGTAACCCCTATCCTCGCCTTCATTCTAGGTTGGGCAGAGATCGTAACCCCTATCCTCGCCTTCATTCTAGGTTGGGCAGAGATCGTAACCTCTATCCTCGCCTTCATTCTAGGTTGGGCAGAGATCGTAACCCCTATCCTCGCCTTCATTCTAGGTTGGGCAGAGATCGTAACCCCTATCCTCACCTTCATTCTAGGTTGGGCAGAGATCGTAACCCCTATCCTCGCATAACTCAAAAAGGACTAGAGTTATCGAGATAATATTTCTACCAAATAGGAAGACTTGGCTATAGGGAATATGTGTATATATTGACAGATCATTTGCTCTGGCCCTTTTTGAATTACAGAGGTTAGAGGTTACGATTTCTGTCCAACCAAGAATGAACGGACTCTATAGTTAGATCGGTTTTCGTCTGGCTCGTTATCTCGGACTCATTCACCCTACATGCCACCTATTTAGCTCGACACAAGGTCCCCCTCTGTTTATTTGAATACGGGAAGAGTCCAACACAACTAATATATTGGAAACAGCAAGGTTGTTTTTATGGTGTAGCGGTGGGCTAAATAAGTTCAACACACATTCTATTCCATTAAGGGGAGATGTCCACTTGATGGATTTTTTTCTTGGCTCCTTTCTCCCTCATGTTTAGCCCCATTGTTTTTCTAATTTTAAGACGTTTGCCCCATTATTTTGACTATTTTAAGAACTTTCGACCCATTTCTGTAAATTGTAAGACCTTCGTGCCGTTTAGGTGTCGATTTTATCCTGGCGAGCGATAGCGAGCCTGTAATATAAGAGGAACCGGCTTTCAGCCGGGACATTTTTCTACCGAAAAATGTACAAATTTATCTTGAAAGGAGCTCAATGGGGTGCAATCTTAAAGCTTGATGGAAATCTAGAGACCAAACTAAAAACCTCCCCTTAACCATAATGTAACCTAATAATAATGGATTCGGCTTTCCTTTGACACCCTGCTACGCTTCTAAACTATTTATTACCTACGTTCTTCCACCATTACTACCACAGGGCCCTGGGTGGGGCTTTGGTTTCCCGGGCGTTTCCGCACCCTCCTCAGCTCCCCGCCATGGAGTGGCTTCGGTCACCCGGTCTTTATTGTGGTCGGCTGGGAGGGTTCTGTGGGGGCGCTTGGTTATGGCCTTGGCCTTGTTCGGGGCCTTGGGGCTGTTCGGCCAGGCAGCTTGGGGAACAACAACAACAACAAGAACAACAACAACAACACTACTATCAACATAACACTGTACTGATAACCTGGCTTTGTATCATCTAGCACTACTAACATTACCACCACTTCTACCAGTATCATAAAAACCTCAATATTTATTACCAACATTACCACCACTGTCAAAACATTTATTACCAACATTACCACCACTATCAAAACATTTATTACCAACATTACCACCACTATCAAAACATGTATTACCAACATTACCACCACTATCAACACATTTATTACCAACATTACCACCACTATCAAAACATTTATTACCAACATTACCACCACTATCAAAACATTTATTACCAACATTACCACCACTATCAAAACATTTATTACCAACATTACCACCACTATCAAAACATTTATTACCAACATTACCACCACTATCAAAACATTTATTACCAACATTACCACCACTATCAAAACAACAATAGTAATGTGCAGAAGAGTCTGACTTTTGTATTGTTATTATTATTAACCCTTTCAGTACCAGCGACGTGTGTTATATTATATTCTAGCTATATTTAGACCATATTATACAGGTTAGCAAATATATGTGCTAGTTAAGGGGAGGTTTTTAGTTGATTCCCTAAACTTCCATCAAGCTTAAAATGACTCCCCCTAGACTCCCTTTCAAGATAAATTTGTACATTTTTCGGTAGAAAAATGTCCCGGCTGAAAGCCGGTTCCTCTTATATTACAGGCTCGCTATCGCTCGCCAGGATAAAATCGACACCTACATGGCACGAAAGGTCTTAAAATTGACAGAAATGGGTCGAAAGTTCTTACAATCGTCAAAATAATGGGGCGAACGTCATAAAATTAGAAAAGCAATGGAGCTAAACATGAGGGAGAAAGGAGTCGAGAAAAAAAATCCCTCAAGTGGATATCTCCCCTTAAAAGGGTTGGTTGAGATAGTTGGAAGCCTTACTATCGCTAGGGGTCCTTCCTAAGCTGAATAATATCGTCTAATAGTTACCAGAATTTGATAAAAAGTACGTCCCCGGGTTACAGCATGGCTTATAGTCCATTATTTCGAAAGTAATAAAGTGAATGTTGGCACGACGAGACCGTAGACTTTATCATCACAATACTCCCTATAATTACGCATTTCTATACATAATTACGCATTTCTATACTTAATTACGCATTTCTATACATAATTACGCATTTCTATACTTAATTACGCATTTCTATACATAATTACGCATTTCTATACATAATTACGCATTTCTATACATAATTACGCATTTCTATACTTAATTACGCATTTCTATACTTAATTACGCATTTCTATACTTAATTTTCTTCCAGCTGACGGTAAATTGTTACGTCTTCATCTTCCTGACTCCGCCGATATGTAGCAAAATATGATGTAAAGGGGAGATATTTAGTTTGTTCCCTAGACCTCCATCAAGCTTAAAATTACACCCCCTTGAGTCCCTTTCAAGATAAATTTGTACATTTTTCGGTAGAAAAATGTCCCGGCCGAAGGCCGGTTCCTCTTAAATTACAGGCTCGCTATCGCTCGCCAGGATAAAATCGACACCTGAATTGCACAAAAGGTCTTAATATGGGGTGAAAGTTCTTAAAATCGCTAAACTAATGGGGCAAACGTTTTATAATATCAAAAGCAATGGGGCTAAACATGAGAGGAGAAAGGGGTCAAGAAAAAAATCCCTCAAGTGGAGATCTCCCCTTAATAATAAAAACTTGGCACTCTTATGAAGCAGCAGACACGTAGTAGTTTCTTGCATCTTTCCGTTAATATAAGGGGAGATATCGACTTGAGGGATTTTTTTCTGGACCCCTTTCTCCCTCATGTTTAGCCCCATTGCTTTAGAGATTTTAGGACGATCGCCCCATTAGTTTGGCAATATTAAGAACTTTCGCCTCAGTTATGTCACTTTTAAGACCTTTCGTGCCATTTAGGTGTCGATTTTTTCCTGGCGAGCGATAGCGAGCCTGTAATTTAAGAAGAACCGGCTTTCAGCCGGGAAATTTTTCTACCGAAAAATGTACAAATTTATCTTGAAAGGGGGTCAAGGGGGTGTAATTTCAAGCTTGATGGAAGTCTTAAGAAACACACTAAAAACCTCCCCTTAATTATCGAGAAATCAGTTACCGAGGGATTCAATTTACCGTCAGCTGAAGTCAAACCAGATATAAGTTGAATTGAATCTCCATTATTAGATGTGAACAACAAATATTGATTAATTCATATGACATGCCCTTCATTTCTTAAGGGCAGGTCTCCACTTGAGGGATTTTTTTCTTGATCCCTTTCTCCCTCATGGTTAGCCCCATTGTTTTTGAGATTTTAAGACGTTTGCCCCATTAATTTGGTGATTTTAAGAATTTCCGCCCCATTCTGTCAATTTTAAGACCTTTCGTTCAATTTAGGTGTCAATTTTATCCTGGCGAGTAATAGCGAGCCTGTAATTTAAGAGTAACCGGCCTTTGGCCGGGAAATTTTTCTACCGAAAAATGTACAAATTTATCTTGAAAGGGGATCAAGGGGGGTGACATTTTAAGATTGCTGGAGGAGTAGGAAACAAACTAGAAACCTCCCCTTAAGGTGGCAGGAGGACCAGAAACACCAGACACTTTTTATTTATTGACAAAAATGTACTTGATAGTGAAAATGCTAGTACAACCAAAAGGAACCATTTAAAAAGATAAAAATAAGGATGAAGCCGAGTAACATAATAATTACCCTACGATGTGTTTTATTTCTTTATCCATACAACATATCCTATCATACCTGTAGTAATGTCATAAATAACTAAGCTATTTATTCGGTTTCTATACTATATTTCATCAATTTCCCCCGATTAGCTCTCTCTCTCTCTCTCTCTCTCTCTCACCCCTCTCTCTCTCTCTCTCTCTCACCCCTTCTCTCTCTCTCTCTCTCTCACCCCTCTCTCTCTCTCTCTTCCCTCTCTCTCTATCTCTCACCCCCTCTCTCTCTCTCTCTCTCTCTCACCCCTCTCTCACCCCTCTCTCTCTCTCACCCCTCTCTCTCTCTCACACACCCCTCTCTCTCTCTCATTTCCGTTATTACGTCTATTAGAGAGAAGTGGGGCCAGCTGATAAAACATGTTCGGCCAGTTTTTAGTTTTATACATGGTTCATTTTGCAGTACATTAATTAAGGGGAAGCATTTATATTTTCCTGACCCCCCTTCATGTTTAGCGCCAATAGTTTTCAAAATGTATGACTTTCGCCCATTTCTTTGTCAATATTAAGACTTTTCGTGCCATTTAGGTGTCGCTGTTTTCCTGTCGAGCGATAACGAGTCTTCAATGTAGGAGGAACCGTCTTTCGGCTACATGTATCGGCGCCTGGAATCCGCTACAAGTTATATATATATATATATATTTTTTTTTTTTTTTCCCATACGCCGTAATTCCCGAGAAGGGTTGGTCATTAATATTAGGCGTTTGTCACGAATTGCTAGCTCAAGTTGCCCGGGCTTGACATCTACCAATAACATTTTGACAGTGCGGGCTCAATCCACCGACCCTTTGATCAGCAGCCGACGCTCTACTGACTATGCCACTGCTCGCGACTTATTGGTTTTGCTGCCTATTCTTATATGAACATGAACTGTACAGGGTTACGATCTCTACGGCACAAAATACAGTCATAATGAAAGCCAAAATTGTCAGATAGTAGGCTGGATTTTAGCTACATTTTGTTGTCAATATTAAACATTGTCGTGTTTTTTTGTGGTTTTTTTTATGGAGGCTTATGGAGGAAACTAAAACAAAATAATAAGATAAATAAATAATGAAATAAATATACCCATCCCCCCCCTTAACCCGGGAACTGCGGAAAGACTCTTAAGAGTTCCCCCGGCGGACTGCGGGAACTCTTAAGAGTCAGGGGGAAAAAGATAAATTTTAAACACCGAAAAAAAAAATTGTTTTTATTTTTTATTTGTTTTTTGCCCCTGGGCCATGCCAAATATCACTCCTCTACCTCGCCTCCTTCCCCAGTTTCCTCCCATCCTTCAGTTATCACCTATTTTCCCTGTTATTCCCTTATTCTGTGGTATATTTTCGTGCTAACATTAGCGAGTTGCAAGCAGGGCATTTTCATCACTGTTAGCAAGCGAGTGCAAGAGAGAGAGAGAGTATCGATCGACAGTGTCTCTCCAGACTTGGGGAAAAGTGGCGGGAAAGGAGGTTGCCTCAGCCATACATTATGTAACTCCCGGCCTGTATCGCCGATTTTGATCATCCAAACGCTGTTTCCACTTGTTTTATTGTTGTAACAGGTTAATACCTTTATAATCAACCTATAATAGGTGCATATGGATAAGTATTAATGCTATTTATGGTAAAATAAATATTTTAGTGATGGAAACAGCTCAAATACATGCGCACAGGCAGAGGTGTCTCATACCCCCCATACGCACTTCAGAGGTTAATGTCTGGCAACTCCTAAATTAGGCTATATAATGCAACAAATATATCAAACTAACAAATATTAAACTTGATGCCATGTCCACAACATTTTGTACTCAAAATTGTAGCATACAGAATTTGAGTTTTTGGCTCGTATTGTCCAGCTTCCTGGGCCACAGTGACAATAACTCACCTTTTTGCCAAGGGACATGGTAACCGCCGGCTTACATCTCAGAAAACCTTCACCACCAGAGCTAGACCAGAACCCGGATCTGCTGGGTGGCAGGCGTGAACTGTACCACTAAGCTACCGCGCGGATTATCATGTGTGTGTGTGATGAAAAAAAAGGACATTTGAAGAAAAGGAATATACTTTAAATCTTTATTTAGGCATGCATGAATATATTACTGAAGGGAAATACAAAGATATATGCAGTCAAATGTTTATAAAAATGGCAGAACATATTACTCCTCATTCACACACAAGAGACATATTATCTATCATTTATCGCTTTCTCATATATATATATATATATATATATATCTGTAATTTATAATTATGAGTAGAAGCTATATATATATACTGTATATGTATATGTATATATATATATATATATATATATATATATATATATATATATATATATATATATACAGTATATATATATATATATATATATATATATATATATATATATATATATATATATATATATATATATATATATATATATATATATATATATATATATATATATATATAGCTTCTACTCATAATTATAAATTACAGATAATAACTAAACGAATACATTCCAACTCAATACAAGGAAGCTGACCTAACAGTCAAATACCAATAATTCCTCAGCAGTATAACATTACAAAAATAATAAATATTTCGCATATAGCAGATAAAGCATAAAATTCGTATCAGTAGCTAATTACTACAAATAATTGCATACAATGTATACAATCTAGGCTACTTTGTCTAACCTGAATTATTGGATTATTACAAACTAAAATTAAATAAATTAAATACTGTACAGTACAATCTAATGTTAATATATGGCTAAGTAAAGAAAACAAAAATATATATATATATATAATTATATATTATTAGACTATTTTATAACAATGCTTAATGGCTATTTAATTTCGCAACTACATAACACTTAATTGAACTATACACAAAACAAAAACAAGAAAACAGATCACATAACAATATTTGGGTTTCAAAAGAAACCATAGTGATACTTTAGATTAGTATTAAACTGTAAACGAATATGTCGACTTGCTGACGATTATTGTGGTATATCAGACGATAATCGGGACAGAGGGACTAAGTTGGAGGAGTTGAATCTCACTAATTAAAATACGAAGTGAGGAGACCACTTCTCCACTTAATCCACAACTCTACCCCATGCCATTCATGAATACTTGTGTTTCTATCTTCTACTACTAACCTACTACTGTTACTACTAATAATAACAATAATAATTTAAAAATATATATAATAATAATAATAATAATAATAATAATAATAATAATAATAATGAATAACAATTAATAATAAATATAAATATAAGATAGATAAGCCGACTGTCAAATGGATAAATATATCTTTATAAATAACGGCAAGATATCCGAAACCCAAAACTAAAGGAATTGTAATACGTGTACAAGATAACCCTAGTAATTTCTCTAGACTTACGTACAGGGGGATTCCCAGGCCCAACTAAAAACAACAAGAGGAAAGATTTCATATGGGCTATAGAGAGGTCAAGCTGTGGGAGGTAAGGAACGCTCAACCCCCATTCTGCTAGGACCAATATAAAACCCTCATTTAAGGCAACTTTGCTTGAATTATTAACTTAAACGTATCCACTTCTTCACATAATTCAATTGCGCTTATTTTGAATATAGCTTCGCGACTTCTGATTTTTTTTTAGAGCTTACTTAATCCAAATTATCTTTCTTCTAACAATTCAGTATAGCTTGCCAAATAAACAGTTTATTATCCCAAACCCACTTTTGGCCAATTACCATACGCAATATTTTTAAATTACGCATGTATGGTAGTAAATTACTCAAAATGTCCACGACAGTATATAAATTTCTCTTGTGACTAGTTATGCTAAGTAACATATCAACTTCCTTGGAAAAAAACGTGCTGCCCCTTTCTTTATCTACTAATTATACAGCATTATCAATAAAATAAAGGTCTTTTCTATTAATTTATAGTTATTTACCAAAACATAAAAAACGGAATTAACATTACAATTCGATACAACAAACTTGGTATACTGATATAACGTATCTGAATATAGGCCTACCTATACATTATCCAATCATCTAGGCTAAATCTCAAGATGGAGGCTTATCACGAGTCCTGTTTGGCATATGGCAGATAAGAACTAATGACAATATTTGACCAAGATATCCCCTCAGTTAGCGATGACTGGCGTGAATATATTTGGACTCGGAGGAGGGTCGGGACGCAGTGAGCTGGAAGAGTTAGATCTGGCAGGAGCGTCAGTAAGGTAAAAGAACACTGCCGAAGATCTCCGCTTCCAACTTCCCGCGCCCCGAACAAGACGGAAGGCGGATGGATACACGAAAGAGGCGGTGGAGGAGGAGGCGCCATCTTGACCGTCTTCGTACCCTCAGCGCTTTTTGAGGGTTCACATATTAATCACACTCTTGCAGAGTCTTCTCCCAGCACCAAATGAATTTCTCATTGTCACAAGATCTAGATATTACTTTACCGTCGACCAATTTAAAAAATTAATATTAGTTGATGGGTAGATGCTGTTTATTTGAAGATCCGATCATGCCGACATGAGTCTTGGATATCTCATTAATTCTAGCGGGTGAAGTTGTGAATAATTGTCATAACTATTGGTGGATGAGGTTCTAGGTATCTTGTTATGACTATGTTCACAGGTGCTGGGAGGTCGAAATATCTACAAACGACAAACGAAGAGTATCTCTTGAAAACGGCTGAGGTCCTGGGTTATCTTGCTATGAATTCTGGCGGATGTTGAACAGCTACTGGGCGATGAGCCCCGCTACAAACGTGAGAAAAGCACCAACTGCCACCCTCCCAGATCTTATCAGCGCCTTATATACCGTTATCGAAAAGCCTAGACGTGCCAGATAGCGCCCGTTGCCTCCTTATCGCACCCCGGCCAATCACCACCCCAGAACCGGCAATTTGAACCCCGTAGCCCACCAATCACGCTCCTCCACCTGTGTTCGCGGACCAATGACAGTTTTACGACGAGGGAGACAGGAAATTATTGAAAGACCAGCGATTAAGGGGGAAGGGTATACTTTTTGGTCGATTATTTTATATATTTATTATGTTTCTAGTTTCCTCCCAAGACCTCCATCAAACTTAAAAAAACATCCATTAGATCCCCGTTCTAGATTAATTTGTACATTTTTCGGTAGAAAAATATACCGGCCAAAGGCCGAAAGGCCGGTTCTTCAACATTACAGGCTCACTATGGTTCGCCAGGGAAAAAATCGACACCTAAATAGCATGAAAGGTCATAATATTGACAAAGAAATGGGGCGAAAGGTCTTAATATCGACAAACTAATGGGGCAAACATCTTAAAATCTGAAAACTAATGGGGCTAAACATGAGGAAGGGGGGGGGGGCCAGAAAAACGCACTATCCCCCCCTTACCGATAACAACCCACGCCGCCGCATGAGGAACCGACGAACATATGCAACGGGGGGGGGGGGGGGGGGGGGGGGGGTAGATTTGCACCGTCATTGAATTATTTTGTAAGATTGATCATGAATTTCACGATGCATATTTGTGTAGTTCTTATTATAGTCTGTTCATTCTAGGTTGGGCAGAAATTGTGACCTATTAGACCTCTCATAACTCAAAAAGGACTAGAGTAATCGAGCTAATAATTCTACCAAATAAGAAGACTTGGCTACGGAATAGGTGTGGAAATTGACAGCTCATTTGCTCTAGCCCTTTTTGAGTTACAGAGGTTGTTAGAGGTTACAATTTCTGCCCAACCTAGAATGAACGGACTATAAGATTGGAAGATGTATTTACGTAATGTTTTAATACAGTACAGGAATTAATAATTCCTTATCAGTACCCTATACCAAGACTCAAGTTGTTATTTTGTTTTGGGTATTTTTATTAAACTATTTCAAGAAGCTTATAAATGACCTGTGACAATCAAACGGTTATTTGAAACATCCTATACCCCTTTCAATCCCTAAACCCAAATATATATTCTATCTGTGACTCATTTATTAGTTCATTCTCTTCCATTCATATTACGGTGGATAGTGTAAACGATCCCCCCCCCCCCTCTCTCTCTCTCTCTCTCTCTCTAGAGTCACTAACTTCCTAATCCTGCCACGGACATTAGTTCCAGGGCAGTAATTCCCTTTCCAATGTTCCCTTACCCACTCTAAACCACTGTTTGGACACTTGATCCTCAGCGTTTTGGAGGACAAGCAACCTAGAAGAGTCACTAGACCTGTTGTTGCTTGATTTCCTTTGTACTCCTTTGTACTCTCTCTCTCTCTCTCTCTCTCTCCTAATCTATTTATTCACGTTATCATTTGATCAGGTAGGCAGCGAACGTTATTCACACGTTACGTTATGACC
The DNA here is from genome assembly GCA_032716605.1 of Paralithodes platypus. NCBI lineage: Eukaryota > Metazoa > Arthropoda > Malacostraca > Decapoda > Lithodidae > Paralithodes > Paralithodes platypus. The sequence continues at coordinate 5,536,198 of CM064530.1, read as the reverse complement.
CACCGTTATGTTTGTTCAAAGTCAACAAACACTCGAACATAATTATGCATCGTATTGGAAACGTAACGCCGTAACGGGTTGGTGTAACATATGGGCGTATTTGCTAAACATGTTCTTATCCTATATCCAAACAATACTTAGGAAAGGAAAGTTGATTAATAAGTGAGGACTATAGCGGTCATCCAGATAAAATATAAATAAAAAACAAATAAATAAAACAATTAACTGTCTTGATAGCGTAATGCATAATGCGCGGAATTTTGATGTGAGTATCCTGGGTTCGAGTCCCCGGAGTGCCACATGTATTTGTTGATTTCATTAATTGAGTTTAGATGTGAAGTTGGTTGGTGTAAAACACATAATAAACCAGATCAATACAAACAAAATACAAATATTTAGGGCCAATATCGTCAATGAAATGAAAGTGTTTCAGCGTAAACAAAATGTCAATGTCTGATACCTATCCATTACGACTATAATAATTACTAGCAGGGGTACCCGGCGTTGCCCGGGTTTAAATTTAATAATAATACTGTACCACCATAATCACCACCACTACTACTACCATAATCACCATCATCAATCACTACTACCACAATCATCACAATACTACCACTACCATAATCACCAGCCTCGACCTCCCTGTGCCTCATTAAACGGCGACCTCGATTTCGGCCGCTAAATGACCTCCGATTTTGGATCTGACATCATTCGTACCCCCATTTTGGGAGGCTACGAACTACTTTCGTTCCATACACCTTTTCGATCGGAGGCCTCCTTCTGCCCCAAACGTCCATTTTTTTTTTTTTTTTTTTTTTTTTTTTTTTAATTTCGGCCTCGAAACGACCTCCGATCGTGGCCTCGCCCCCTGTATGACCTGACCCAGGTCAATTGACACCCACATGCAAAGTTTCAGCTCCCCAGGTCCAAAACTGCGGCCCCCTATTAAGAACACACAAACAAACAGACACACGAACTAATTATTGCTCTTTCCATTCACATATGCATAGCCTACGTGAGTTGCAGTTGGGATGTGTGTACATGCTTAGATTGATATGCAGGATTCGGAGTTGCATAATAAATCGTAGGCAGTGTCCACCATTCTTTATACATTATAACTGCCTTAGTGGTGTAATGCATAAGGTGTTGATATTCGGTGTGAGCGTCCTGGGTTCGAGTCCACGGACTGCCACATGTGTTTGTAATATTACATTAATCGATTTTAGGAGTAGAGTTGGTTGTTGGATAGAACATAATAATTAATAATATAGATGCACCATAAGTTAAGTAAGGATATAGGCTAATATAATATAATCCTATAATATTTATCATCGAGCTGTAGAAGCTTCTAATAATCAATTCAACACTTAATTGTAGCCATGTATAATCAATTTTTGTATTAATATCACCACATCAAACACCTCCAATGAAATTAATGAAACTAAATTAATTAATTAATTAAGAAATATAACTTTGTATCGAATAAAGTTTGACACAGCAACTGTTTCGTATGGAAGAGTCAAACTCAATGAGAACTAAGATACATACAATATAAAAGCAGTGTTAAACTAGACGGTGTAAAGGGCACATATCGCCGCACCTCACTCACTTATCCACCGCGTATAAAATTAACAGTCTCTCAGCTAAGTATAACTACATTCTTTTCGGTCATTTTAAACGACACTACTGCAGCGTTATGATAAACAATTTATTATGGAAAATAGGCACCAATAGATTCGCCATATTTTTCTCCATATAGTCCGCATAGAGGATTTTCGTTATCGACAAATTGAAAAAATACCCACTTCACAGACAAATACCCAAAAAATCTAAGTCAAAGATGTCAAACAGCGTGGGTGTGGGGGCGGCAGCCATAATACTAGGATAGGTTAGGTAAGGTTGTTAGGTTAGGCCAATGTCCTTTCAAAGGGGTATAGTAAACACTAGGATAGCCTATACCCGGTCAGAGGTAAGTCCTATTGGAGGTGTTTGGTGTTGTGGTTAAATTAATACAAAATAGATTACCAAATGATTGAGATAAATACAGGTCTACTCGCTACACAGGATTATACCTATATTTGCGACAGGTAGGGTGTATTGTTTGCTCATATGTTTTATATATATTAATTTATTAGTTTCCTCGCTAGACCTCCATCAAGCTTTATAAAACCGCCACAAAATACGTTTGTAAATTTGTCGGTAGAAAAATGTCTCGGCCAAAGACCGATTCCTCCTAAAATCGACACCTACATGGTACGAAAGGTCTTATTATTGACAAGCAAATGGCGTGAAAGATCTTAAAAGTCGACAGGCTATTGGGGCGAACGTAATCAAATTTGAAAACTAATGGGGCTAACCATTAGTTAGAAGGGGGTCCAGAAAAGGCATAGAAGTTACCAGAAATAAACCCCCCCCCCCCACCTTAAAAAGCCGCTGTCGCTCGCCAAGAATAAAATTGACACCTGAATTGGATGAAGCGTCTAATTATCGCCAAACTAATGGGGTGAAACAGGGGATGTCCAAGAAAATCTTCCTCGGACCTATAATAGTGTTAAGTATGAGAGAGAGAGAGAGAAAGAGAGAGAGAGAGAGAGGACTGAGAGAGAGAGAGAGAGAGAGAGAGAGAGAGAGAGAGAGGAGTGAGAGAGAGAGGAGTGAGAGAGAGAGAGAGAGAGAGGAGTAAGAGAGAGAGAGAGAGAGAGAGAGTAAGAGAGTGAGAGTAAGATTAAGAGAGTAAGAGTAAGAGAGTAAGATTAAGAGAGTGAGAGTAAGATTAAGAGAGTAAGAGTAAGAGAGTAAGAGTAAGAGTAAGAGTAAGATTAAGAAAGTAAGAGTAAGAGAGTAAGAGTAAGAGAGTAAGATTGAGAGAGAAAGAGAGAGAGGCCGGTGTATGTGAGGGAGAGTCAGGTAAGATAAGATTTCTAGAGATAACAACAGGTTACAGCGTCTCTCTCTCTCTCTTTTCTTCTCTCTCTCTTTTCGTCTCTCCTCTTTTCTTCTCTCTCTCTCTCTCATTCTCTTTTCTTTTCTCTCTCTCTCTCTCTCTCTCTCTCTCTCTCTCTCTCTCTCTCTCTCTTTCATTCTCTCTCTCTCTCATTTTACAAGAGCAAAAGACAAAATTACGACATTCTTGCAATAAAAGATTAAGTTTCTACCAAGGCTCAAATGTCCGTACGCCCTAAATTGTACCGCAATATGGCCTATGGAGTTGACTCAGTACAGGCTGGAGAGACAGATTTAAGGGGGTAGTTAGTGCTTGTTTTTGGCTCTATATATTTATCTACTAATGTATGTTTAAGTTTCCTCGCTAGACCTCCATCATGCTTTAAAAAAAAAAAAAATAAATAAATCCTAGACCCCCTTTCCAGATACATTTGTATATTTTTCGGTAGAGAAATGTCCCGGCCGAAGGCCGATTCCTTCTAAAATTACAGACTCGCTGTCGCTCGCCAGGACATAATCGATACCTAAATGGCACGAAAGGTCTTAATATTTACAAAGAAATGGTGCGAAAGGTCTCAAAATCGCCAAATTAACGGAAAGAACGTCTTAAAATCTCAAAGCTTTTATGCTAAACATGAGGGAGAAGGGGGTCCAGAAAAAACAACTACTTTCCTCTTAAGGGGAGATTATCACTTAAGGTAGTATTTTCTGGATCTATTTTCTCTCCCATGTTTAGCCCCATTAGTCTTGAGATTTTAAGACATTCAACCCATTAGTTTGGCGATTTTGAGATTTTTCGTCTCATAGCTGTTAATTTTTTAAGACCTTTCGTGCTATTTAGGTGTCAATTTTCTTATCTTGGCGAGCGATAGCGAGCCTGTAATTTAGGGCGAACCGGCCTTAGACAGGGACATTTTCCTGTACAGTACACATTTATCTTGAAGGAAGGTCGTGTGTGTGTGTGTGTGTGTGTGTGTGTGTGTGTGTGTGTGTGTGTGTGTGTGATTGATTTTTTGATTTTGTTAAAGCTTGATGGAGGTCCAGGGAGCAAACTAAAACAACTCCCCTTAAACGTTGCTACCCCTTTCTTCCACTTTCCTTCCTTTGGGTTTAGCTATCTCTCTATACTCTAGGCTATAGTAATTCGTGATCCAGCCACTGGGGACTCTTTATCAACTCTACAGTATGTGCTATGTGTACAGAATGCTATGAGTGCTATGCTATGAGTACAATATGTGTTAACGGGGGGGGGGGGGGTCACCGGCTTTTGTTTATCTTTCTCTCATTTTCTCTCTGTATCTGGCTTATATCCATTCGGCCCCATTCAGCCAACTGTTTTAAGACGTTTATCCCCATCCAGGTGTCGCTTTCCTCCTGGCGAGCGATAGCGAGCCAGCATTATCCGGCTTTGCCGGAGAATTTTTTCTATCGAAAAATTTACAAATTTAGCTTGCTGTCAAAACAAAAATATATATATGCTAGCTCGTTGCCGCTCGCCAGGAAAATATTGACACCTGGATGGGGGTAAACGTCTTAAAACAGTAGGCTGAATGGGGCCGAATGGATACAAGCCAAAGACAGGGAGAGAAAGAAAAAAAGCGAGGTGCGCTCCCTTAACCCTTTCACGCTTTTATGACGCAGAGGTTGCCAGATTAGCAATAAGAAATATAATTCTCTCACTCTTATAATTACCTCTCCAAAAGTAGTTTTCTGCCCACAGCTAACTCAAAGACAACTGCGGAGGTTGAAGTAACTAAACTAAAGGTTTCTAAATACCCCTGATGGTAACAAAGGCTTTAACCCATTGACTGTGGCTATGTTTGGGCTATTTAGGGCATATTCAGGCACTCCTAAATGATAAATCAAGCATCTGCATTAAATGAACTGTATTCTGCCGAAAACTAGGCGAAAATAGCTTCAAAATGAGACCAGAACGGGCCCCATACGTGATCTGGTTCACCTGCAGCGGTGCCAGTGAAATGCAGGAAACCCGCTATTTGGTAGCACTCGCTCGCTTGGCTACACTGTTGTGTGAGAGAGAGAGAGACCCGCGCGAGAGACAGTCTACCTCAGTGAGCCGCTCGCTGCTCTGAGGGACAGAGGTGGGCCCCTCACGCTCCCGCCCACTGACATTCGATTTTTACATTTTTTACAGGCTTTTAAAGCCTGGAAATTGCTGTAACTTGCCAGGACGTTCCAGAACGTCACCCGCAGCGAAAGGGTTAAAGTATCCCCAATAGCCTCAAAATCGCGTCATATGCGTGAAAGGGTTAAGTGCTATGTGTACTCGGAATTGGGACTTCGGGACCTCGCTAGAGTTACCGGCTGAGGGGTTGTCCGGAGGGTGAAGCATATACTATGTACACATTAAATAGTAACCGTGAAATGCAAACAAATCCTGGAATACCAACTGTGATATATCTGATCTAGACACACACACACACACACACACACATGAACATGAACACAATTAAAACATGAGGGAAAAGTAGGAGACAAACTGCTGAAATGGATGGAGAGCTACCTTAGCGGAAGACAGATGAGAACAACAGTAAGGGGGAAATTGTCAAACTGGACTCAAATTACGAGTGGGGTACCACAAGGATCTGTCCTAGCCCCAATCATGTTTCTAATATTTGTAAATGACTTACCTGAGGGACTAACAAGCTACATGAGCATGTTTGCGGACGATGGTAAGCTGCTTAACACGATCAGAACCCAGGAGGATTGCCTTGAGCTCCAAGCAGATTTGCAAAAGATCCATGAATGGAGCATCAAATGGAATATGGAGTTCAATGCAGGGAAATGTAAGACTCTAGAAATGGGTAAAAGCAAGTACAGACCTAGAAAAGATTATAAACTAGGAAACGAAGTGATTCCCAAAGCAGAAAAATAAAAAGACTTGGGGATAGAATTTAAGGATAACATGTCTCCAGAAAGCCACATAAATAAGATAGTGAGAGAATCACTAGCACTATTGGCAAATATCAGGATGTCTTTCAATTATCTTAATGAAAACACCATGAAACAAATAATAACGGCAATAATAAGACCCAGGATGGAATATGCATCTGTAGTGTGGTCCCCTCACATGAAGAAACATATCCACAACATTGAGAGGGTACAGAGAGCAGCTATGAGGATGATCCCAGGTTTGGAAAATTTGGAGTACCAAGAGAGGCTCGAGAGATTGAATCTACCTACACTGGAACAGAGAAGGAAACGAGGACAGCAAATTCAGATATACAAATGTGTTAGAGGTATTGACAAAATCGACCAAGAAAACTTCATAGAGAGGGATGGAGGTGAGAGAACAAGAGGACACAGCTACAAACTAAAAGTGCTTAATAGTAAATCTGATCTGAAAAGTAAAAGATTTCCTACCAACTCGATTAGTGGGTGGAACAAATTGCCAGCCGAAGTAGTGTCTGCACCATCAGTGCATAGTTTCAAAGCACGGTATGACAAACATATCTTAGGAGGCGGGAATTAACGAGCATGCTCACTCCCGCAAATACAACTAGTGTAAGTACAACTAGTGTAAGTACACACAGAGAGAGAGAGATACCTATATATTTTTTTTAAATAACAAAAACCATTTCATTGTTGAGAGTTGAAATAAAGATAGATATAATAATGTGTGTGTGTATACAGTATATATATATATATATATATATATAGTATGTGTGTGTGTGTGTGTGTAGAACAGATATACAGATATAGACAACAAGTAGAAATATCATCCAATATGGTGCAGAGCAATAAATAACGCTATTGTAATGATGACTATGTAAAGTTGTACAGGCTTGATGACATGGAGCAGGGAAGCTTGAGAGTGTAAAAGCCAGCCATGTTATCAGTGCTGGACAAACAAGTACTTCTGATAACACCTATCTTCACTCCCCCCCCCCCCCCCCCTTGTCTTTGTCCATAGTTATTATTCTTCATTAACCCTCTACCTCCCCACCCCCCCCCCCCACCCTGTTTTCTCTCTTCCTATTCCTTCCTTAATTTTATTTCTATTTTTTCTTCAGTACCCCCCTCACCCCACCCCCGTTTTCTCTCTTCCCGGCCCTCCCGTCTCTATCTTCTGTTATTCATATTTTTGTCAGTGCCTCCCCTTCAGCGACTGTCTTCCTTCCTTCTCTCTCACTGTTCTATTTTCTTTCTGTCTTCCTCCCCCACCCATTTTCTTTAATCTTCCTCTCGGGGTTCTCCTTATTATTATTCATATATTTATGTTTCAGTAGGGCCTACCTCCTCTTTCCAACTTTCTGTCTTCAATCCCTCTTTTTGTCTATCTTCTGAGTGTGTTGTTTTCCTTATGCTAACTTCAGATTTAACTGTACAGGTATATTGTTTTTAAACAGTACAATCAGTAGGGCATTATAATAACTGCACTGTACTTAAGATGCAGCAGCAAAGAAGACCACGCGGAATAGCTATCTCAGACGCCAGACAAGAGGGGCACAAAAGCCAGCCTTTTCCACCCAAAGCGAGCCCTGCTAGCCCACAGCCAACATCACCCAGCAGACGATAGAGCGGCTACCACCAGAGACACTATGCCGGGCCAGAACCTTTAGGTCATTCTAGCCCGGAATTGACCCAAACAAGACCATCACAGGAGATCAACAAACAGCAACACTGCTCTGGCTAATGAACTAGGCTTAGCCATAAGTCCGGCTCAAGACACACTCTGGGAACTTGTTCGAGACTGTTCCTGGGTAGCTTTTGTATTGTCCGCTGCTCCTAAAACTAAATCAACTTGTGATTGAGGCCTAGTCCGGGCAGACTTAGAGAATCTGATTTTTATCTAGTTGGGCAAAAGACCTATGTTTGCCTGGGGAGCCTGAACTAGTTCTAGACTGTTCACCCCAGACTACTACACATCTCGGAGCCCCCGTGCACACTGACAGCTGAGTAGGACCTCTACCGGCCAAGAAGCAGTTGTGGGACAGAAGCTCCATTACCACCCCATCTCTCAATCCAACACGAATAGTGCGGAGAAGAACCTACAGCGGCATACTTCACCTCCACCCTCTAAGTGCTTAAACATTACAAAGACTACAATTCCTTCCACCCCTGGCAAGAGTCTAAACCATAAATATTAGTCTTAAGGCTCCTCAAAACCTTACTTGAAATTAAGACTAATTCCAGTTGGGAATACAATCCACATTCAATCTATCCCTGGGTCTATCACGTTATACTCGGAAACCCCGGACACTCTACGGCCTACGCCATTGGTACCTGTGTTATAATTATATACTGTAGTCTCGATATTTATAAATTTCCTACACACTACCAACACATAAAGTTTTGACCTTGCTAAGACTTTGGCTAGTCACCCCTTGTAATTTAATTTTCTGTGGAGTCTGAGGGAAACACCATTTTCTGCCAAACCAGTTTTGTGCTAATTTATCCTGTCCCATTTTCTACCATACCATTTATGAGCTTATTTAATATACAGTATCTGATTTCCAAAACCCTTTCAATGTGGGGTGCGAGTCAGTGCCACAGCAGGCTTGCTGATCACTCACGCTCGTCTCCACAGACTCTAATGGGATATTTCCAGGACGTTCCAGTACGGGTCCCGCAGTGAAAGGGTTAAGTTAACGAAAGATTTGTTGTATGCAAGATTTCCATTCATAAAACTGATATCTCCTGTGATTGCATTTACATATTTGTATTTAATTTTTTCAGTCATTATCGTATAAATAAAACTCACGTTAAATATTCCCCTGTATAATAATTCACCTTGTGATTTTAAGTGTGTCCTATATTTGTCTCTTGTCTCTCCCAGTTTTGAAGAATTCACCTCATAACAGTAAAAACCTCTGCCATAACAGTAATATTAGTTATACAACCTTGCATGGATACTAATTCAAGGTCTAGATAAGATTTAATATCTCAAGATTCCAGATAAATTTGCAGCTTAACCCTTCCTCCCTGGGTGTCATTTTAATATGACACCACGGCAGATGGGCCGGTACCCGGGTGTCATTTTAATAGACAGTAAGCTTGAAAGCCTATTCAGCTTGGTCTGAACGCCGTGCGTCCGACGCATGTAAACAAAGCCGATCGTTGCGTCACCGCACCTCCGAAAACAAGAAGGAGAAGACTCGTTTGTTATTGTATGTCTGTATGTCGTTGTTTCAGTAGTGAAAAGATCGTCGTATTGCTAACATTGCCTGAAAATGCTCTCCACTAAAATCGTCATCACAACTGAACCAGTTGACTTAGAGAGCTCTACTCAACGCCAGTCTACAGATTGGAAACCGCACTACATTTATAGATGCGTGGGAAATTTCTAGCAGTTAAAATTAACCAAAATACGGTAGCCTAGGCCTAGACGTTTTTCGGCCAGATCGCCCGGGTACGCCGCACTGTCATTAGGAGAGCTAGCCCGGGCCAGGAGGGTTAATGTAAAGCTTACTAAATGATACTTTCAAATTAGTTATAACAACTCAACCACAATAGGCAATACTCTAAGTTATGATAGTTATATGATCAGGAAAGGTATAACACCTAACTAATGATAGGCAATATTCTATGTTAGTTATAAATATGCCAACATCGAAAATACCCTCCATCACCACCACCCCAGCCACAGGGCCAGAAGGACATAAACACCATCACAATAGAGACCCAGAGTGCCTTTCTCGCGTGGAACAGCTCCCACGCCCCTTTCCACCAAACAATAGTTACAAGGCACAGGCTTGAATTTGTCCTAAAACCACTTAAAACCGAGTGAGAGAACACTGTAAACCGGACACAAATCCCGTCCAACTCAGAAATTGACGAGATCTACAGGGACATGTCCGACATGAGATGCCATTCCGAGAAGTACGGGTTTCCGAGTAAAAAGAGTCCGAGAAAACGGGGGTTTACTGTACACTTCTTTTAGCGATTACCGTATAATGAGCACTGGAAAACTTATTTGCATTCATATAATGAATCCCACTTAAAATTTGAGTAGGTGTGTGGTAATAAACTTAATTAGACAGTTTTGAAGGTCAATACTGATGATACTGTATGAACTATACTCTGTTTCATTTCATCTGACGATAAATTGAATCCCTAAGCAGCTAATTTCTCTATACTTAACACTCAAAGAGCGGTTGGTGGAGTATATTTCACTGTGCCGCCCAGCGTTTTTTTTTTTTACCATAAATGGCGTTGTTTCCGTGCTCTTTTTCATGCATAAACAAGAGCCAGAGCGTAATACAATTATGTATCCCTGAAAGGGCGTAAATTGAGCTTTCCAATGACACCAGAACCATCCTTCTACGATCACTGGTTGTCTTGCAACGATCGTGCAACCGAAGGGCAAAATCGCTAAAATACGGTCATTTCGTTACATAATTACGTGTGTAGCGAGGGAGGGAGGGAGGGTGGAGTAGTGTGGAGTACATGTCAGTAGACCCACGGTGGTCTTGGCGAGCGGTCATGAGGTAACCTACGCTCCTCCCGTCGCTCGTCTCTCTCTCAGAGCCAATATTGCGCCAAACTTGCACACAGACTTAAGTCGGGCCCCGCCACATTGTCCAGCTTTTTAGATACGGACTTAAGTCGGGCCCAGCTAAAGAAGGGTTAATGGAAAAATATGAAACTACTATGTCTCCGTATCATAGTAAGACCAAGTTTATATACAGTAATTAGCACCATATTTTACTACAAAATCATCATAATAACTGAGAAATCTTGATGGGAACTTTGTAATTTACCGTCAGTTCAAAAGAAACAGAGTATAGAAGAGCGATTAAAAAAACATTATCTCAATTTTCACATCATCCATTGAGTGCCCAAAATGATTAGAGTTGTCCGGCCTCCAACGAACACGCCTTCCACTTTTGTCTGGCTGGTTATAACTTATCAGTGAAGCTCTTTTCTCTGATAAGGCACCCATGATAAACTCTCACGACTTACACAAATACAGTACAGTACTTAATTTTTTTTTTTTCCTGGACCCCCTTCTCCCTTATATTCTGACCAACTCTCTAACCCAAGACAGAACTGACTTTCCCAGTCTTTCTTCTACTCAACAAGCAAGCTTTGAAACTCTCTCGCTCAATCTGTCGTTCCCTCATCCTATGATTTAAACAGCTTTAAGCTCTGTGTGTCCAGACATTTTGACTCCAACGTAACTTAAAGTTTGCTATGTCACTCTTTCAACTTTGGGGGAGACACTTGTTACAGGCAGCTTTACCGCACATATTTCTGAGGGCTCATGATACTGGGGAGCATAGAGTTACTGATGACTATAAATGTTTATGTTTTTTTTTTTTTTGTTTTTTTTTAATGGAAAATTTTAAGTTAATGTGAGCGCTCGTGAATCCACTTGGAGAATTGGCGCTCGAACAAATAATATACCAGCATATCATTATTATTATTATTACCTTTATCTCCCCCCGCTACCCACTATCTCTTCACCTCCTTCACTCATCACTTATAGTTTCTGAGAACCGGCTCATTTTCACAATTACCTCTCATACAAGCCACTCCAATCGTCCACTTACCCGACCTAGCTTACCCATAAATTAATTGCTCTCTGAAAAATATAAATGTGATCTGGTAATACTCTACTTAATTCTTCCAATGCTCTACTACACTACATAGTATAGTATTAACTTTATTGTTAGGAATCTATTGATAGATAACAGAAGTAATGCAACCTTAGGGAAATGTAACTTCAGTACATATTGTAGTTAAAACTGTCCAATTATCTATCTATTGCCTGACGCCATTGGCCACGAACGAACCGCCCCCATGCACCTCTGTCCCCAGTCAGTCGATGCCCCTCCCCCCCAACCAGCACCGCCTTCGTTCATATACTTCCTCACTCCATCCTTCCACTTCTCCTTCGGTCTACCTCTCCCTCTCTGTCCCTCCACCTCGCTCTCGTACACCCTCTTAGTCATTCTCTCGCTTTCCATACGGGCCAAACCATATCAAGTTGTTCCTTTTCACACTTTCCAGCACATCTACCTCCACACCACACCTCCTTCTTACTTCTTCATTAGTCTGTGTATCCCTCCATGTAACTCCGCACGCACTTCTTAAGTAATTCATTTCCACTGCTCTCACTCTTGGTCTGAGTCTCTCAACCAACGTCCATGCTTCGCTTCCGTAAGTCAGTGTCGGAATTACCACACTGTCCAATTACAATCCCTATAAATACAGTGAAGCAGAGAATCAGATACATTACCTCTGTATAATGTTGCAATTGCCAAAATTGATCTATCAACCTACTGTCCGACACCTAATCCCTGAGGGGATGGCCACAAATGAATAGCCTACATATGCTTCCACATGCAGAGGCAATTTATCACTAGCCGAACTGCCCATTGGTGATTAACCCTTTGAGTACCAGCGACGTGTATTATATCGTATTCTAGCTATATTTAGACGATATTATGCAGCTTAGGAAGGATCTGTGGTTGTTCAAAAGGATGGTTGAGATAGTTTGGAGCCTTATTATTGCTAGAGGTCTTTCCTGAGCTGAATAAAATTGTCTAATAGTTTACAGAATATGATTCAAGGAACGTCCCTGGTACAGTAAGGGTTAAATATATCATGTAAAAGGTATCATTATGTTTCGCTCTACAGTTGAGAGAGTATGGGGATAGACTAGCCTTCGGTAAAAAGTTTGTTAAATCAGATTTTGGAATGTGTTCAGCGAGCGAAGGGTATTAAAGTGCGATCTTCAATAAACTATGTTTGCTGTATCAACGTTTATAAATTGAGGGTTCTTATGACCTTACGTCCTTACGATGTGTTCACCACTCTCCAAGCAGCACCGAAGAGCGTGATGTCCCTCTAAATCTCTAAATAATTTATTTCACCTAATTTGTGTGGTGATGTTACTATGTTACAGTACTCTAGCCGTGGTGGCACCAGGGATTTGAGGAGCATTACCATAGGCAATTCATCATGTGTTATCACTGTACGTAGAATCCAACCTGTTAAGCGTTTCGCAGCTGCCACTTTGACCTGGTTATTTATCTTTAAATCCCTTATTAAGTAACACCCCATTCTTAACATTAGTCATCAATTACAAACCCCAATGTACTTGAATAAACTAATGAAACCATATAGTTAAACCGGGATTCGAACTCGGGACACCACACCCAGAACATAAGCATCTAAGACATTATCACTCCAAGGTCTTTCACACTGTCCTTATGTTCTATAATGTGGTTGGATTCTGTTATGTAATTGGTGTTCTCTTTAACAACATTATCCTCCACTGTATGCTGCAATAATGTCTGCTAGATGTAAAATAAATATATTACTGTACATAAGGAATTGAAAGATTCACTAGTTTATAACCAAATCATGCTTGGTTAGTGCTGGATGCCTTTGCTATTCAACCCTTTCTGTACGATGATGCCTTTCTTCTTTTTCTGGCAACCATTAACAGTTTTATTCAATGAAAGGAGAACCTGTGGGGTTATAGGTAGTGCCAACAAACTTGACAATTATCTTGACCCCTTAACTTCATTTAACTCAAAATGAATGAAAGCAATCGGCCTGACGTTTCTATAATTTGGGAAGAGTCCACCAGGAAATAGGTGTGGATATTTACAGCCAGTTTGCTCTAGTCCCTTTTGAGTTACAGAGAGGTCAAGGATCAAGATTATTGTCAAGTTCGTTGGCGCTACCTATATTAAGGTTACCGGAGATAGTACTGACAGTACTCATTTGATTCTTACTGGTTCTTCCCAAGTTTAGTAAAATACTATAATGTTAGGCAGAATACAAAAAAAGAGGAACGCCATCAATTTGAGGTGTTATAAGTGGTGACCGGAAAACTCGACCAGTAGACCATTTCAACCAGTAGCTCTCAACCAGTACCAATTCAAGCAATACGGTTAGGTTAGGTTAGGTTAGTACTATATTTTGGCACTGGTTTGGTTGGTCTTGGTTGATTTGGCACTGGTTGAGAGCTACTGGTTGAAATTATTTACTGGTTGAGATGTCCGGGAATCGTTATAAGTTGATACATGCTGTGACATCACTTATTAAGCCAATTATACACCAATATGCCACACAATCGGCCCTTATCATTAATTCAGTTACTCAGCATCAAGATACATAGATAACCCGGCCGGCACTTACCTCTGACCAGTGGACCAGATTCAACTACACTTACCTTGGAATAAATTGGTCACATGTATACTTGAGCAGATAACACATTTACTGTAATACTGTATATACATATTGTATACATTAAGGGGGGTCACCTGCTTTTTTTTCTCTTTCTCTGGCTTGTATCCATTCGGCCCCATTCAGCCAACTGTTTTAAGACGTTTATCCCCATCCAGGTGTCGATATCTTCCTGGCGAGCAATAGCAAGCCAGCATTGTATAGAGAAATCCGGCTTTGCCGGAGACATTTTTCTATTGAAAAATTTACAAATTTAGCTTGCTCTTAAAACAAAAATATATATATGCTGGCTCGCTACCGCTCACCAGGAATATATTGACTCCTGGATGGGGGTAAACATCTTAAAACAGTAGGCTGAATGGGGCCCAATGGATACAAGCCAAAGAGAGAGGGAGAGAAAGAGAAAAAAAGCGAGGTGGGCTCCCTTAACCTCTTCAACACCATGACGCCCTTTTACCTTTGATGCTGGCTAAAATTTGATGATATTTTGCAGTTTAAGAAGGACCTATGTTACTAAGAGGGGTTTATTGAGATCGTATTAACCCCTCTGAATCGTAGAGGTAGATTATAAACTAAAAAAACACTAAAAATGGTAACCTGAATATGATGAAGATTACGTCATGGTGGTGAAGGGGATAAAGACTGTATGGAATATGTTTCAGTGTCATATCCTAATAACAGCATTCCAGAAAGCTATTTTTGGGGCTGCCTCACTAGTCAAGTTTTTAATGTTAAGATCAGACCAAAGTACCTTCAATAAGCAGTAAAAAATACAGAGCGAAAGTAAAAATTCCATAAAACAGTAGGCTGAATGGGGCCGAATGGATACAAGCCAAAGAGAGAGGGAGAGAAAGAGAAAAAAAGCGAGGTGGGCACCCTTAAAATGATGATGACAAAAATAAAACCAAAACTGTGTACTGTACTCACTGCTTGTGCCAGCTGTTTGTAGTTGCAGTGATAGAAGTGTGCGTCGGGAGACGCGGAGAGTGGGGATAGGAAGGTGGTCGACTGTGGAGAGGACTCTGGCGGTGGACCTTCCGGAGGTGATGACATGTGTTGCAATGATGATGATGGACTCTGCAAGGATTGGTGAGAGAGATCAGAGTTAGTTAGGGTGTGGTGTCCCAAGTTCGAATCCGGGGAGGACCATATGCTTTCATTAGTTTATTCAAGTGCATTGGGATTTGTAATTGATGATTAATGTTAAGAACGGGGTGTTACTTAATTCTCAAAGATCAATTAATCATCCCAAGGAACCCTTTATGTAAGTTATAAGCAAGTGCTCAGGCCTGTTTAGAAACAAAAATTATTGATATTATACCAAATTTCTCAAGTACCTGTACAGGAATGTGTAAAGAATCTGTAACAAATAGCATACTAAAGAGCTAACCAAAAAATACATTCATAGCAAGAGTATTTACCTGAGAAACATGGCGGGAGGAGGAGCGAGAGTGAAGAAGGTTTGGCGAAACAAGCGTCTCAGTGGAGGAGGCGGTGGTAAGATGCGGGGATGATGGCTCAAGAGTACGTGGTGATCTTGAGATGGTGTGTGGTGATCTTGAGATGGAGAGTGGTGACTTGGAGGTAGCGTGTGGTGAAGGCGTATGGTTCGGTGAGGGGACAGATGGCCGAGGACAGGACGTATCTGGTGATCTTGAAGCCAGGTACGGTGGCGATGAGCCGAGGTGGTAGGCCAAGTGTGAGGGTAGACTGGGGGGACCGTGGGTGGAGTGTGGCAGTGGCTGTGGTTGTGACGAAGGGAAGGGTGAGGTGGATGTGGTGGCAAATGGAGCAACCACAACACCATTCTGAGGCTCCACCCAACATTCCGTCACTACCTGCATCTCTCCATCGGCTTCCACGCTGTCTCCCTCCTCCTCCTCCTCGTCCTCCCAGTCATCATCTAATACGCTGGGAAAGAAGGAAATATGAAAATGTAAAACTTGCAAAATAAACAAACCAAAACTTATACGAACACAGTAAAAAGACAAAACAACTAATCAAAATCGCTATGAGGAAATAACGCTTAAGTAAAATAATAATTTATAAATAAAAGAACACAATCCACCACATAGGGTGTACATTACTACATGAGCAAGTTAATAAATAAATAAAAAATTAAGAAAAAATTTGTGAATAAAAAAAAGTAAAACCACTCTTTCAGACTAATTGGAGAGAAACCCTGTCCAAATAAAGCTAACTTTTAAGTAATTGCGAAAAATGGGAGCTCTCAGAACATAAAAATAACAAGAGCATTACTTGATACTCCTTAACCTTGCATATAAAGAAAACAATGATAACATACACATCAGAAAATCTGTACAGGCCTAAGTACTATAGTTTATTCGCTGTAAATAGGCGAGAAATCATAACTCTAACCTCTGTAACTCCAAAACGACTAGAGTAATCAAGCTAATATTTCTACCATTTGGGAAGAGTCAGGCAAGGAATAGATGTGGAAATTTACAGCTAATTTGCTCACGCCCTTTTTGAGTTAGAGGATAGAGGTCATGATTTCTCGCCTACTTACAGCGAATAGACTATACCACTAGCACAACTACCTCTACCAGCAGTGTGTTGTCATTTCGATAGTTTTTAATTTTTAATGAGTTCGGTATATTAATTTGAACGGTAACTTTTGAGTTCGTTTTCAAGTTATATATTTCAATTAACATCCTAACCTACCTGTCTTTGGTGGTGTTGGAGAGGTGTGGAGGGAAGATGACGTACTGGGCCACACAAGGGTAGGTCGGTGCCGCACTACAACCACTTCCAGTACTGATACACCCCAACATACCCTCCTCCTCGTCTTCACTCAACTCAAGCTGGGGGAAGGAGGTATACCGTGAAATGACCTAGCTTCAGACGGGGGCTATACTTCGGACATTTCTGGATAAAAGTATGTAAGCTACAGTTATGGAAAAATGACTGCATTGTGGAAGAACACCGCAGACATACTTGTTTATGTATTTATCCCATAACTGTGGTTCATTGTATATTTTTTCTAGTGTCCAAAGTTATCTCCCCGTCCGAAGATACGTCATGTTACCGGTACCATTGCCATTAGGATATTCTAAATCTTAGCTCATTCAGTGAGATCATACTGTATCTTATTTTAACAATATATAATTTTATTTAGACAGAACTCTACCAGTCTGTGTTAAAAATTTAACTGAGTTATTCTGTCTGTCTCTTTTACTGTCCTACTTTTCCTTCTGGGGGCAGAGGGTAAGGAATCCTCCTCTCATTGTAATATTGCCCTACTAGACGAGACAGAGTAAGGGGTGAGGGAACGCTAAAGTGATCCCGGACCCTAAGAATTGGAACTTTAAATGTTGTTTCTGTTCAGGCTACGTCTCTAATGTGCCTGAGTATATACATACATACAATAATACAGTAATGTACAATGGGAAGAGGGTTGTAGGAATACTGAAAGCAGTAACACAAAATAGGGTGGTTAGCATGGCAGTAAAGAAGTCCTTGCATGATAGTGAAGTAATCCCGACATTGACGTACGGGAGTAAAAGCATAGACGTTGTTGGAGAGACACAAACCAAGAGTGAGAGGGGTAAAAATGAGTTACTTGAGAAGTGCATGTGGAGTTACATGGAGGGATAGACAAGAAGAATGAGGAAGTACGAGAGCGGTGTGGTGTGGATGTAGATGTGTTGGAAAGTGTGAAAAAGAACACCTTAAGATGGTTCGGCCATGTGGAACGTATGGGAATCGAGATAATGACTAAGAGAGTGTACGAGAGTGAAGTGGAAGGATAGAGAGGGAGATTTAGACCGAGAGAAAGGTGGAAGAATGGAGTTAAGAAGCATATGCGTAACAGCGGTGGTGATTGGGGACAGAGGTGCATGGGGGCGATTCATTCGTGGCCACCCCTTCAGGGATCATGGCGTCTGGCAATATAACTGTCTGGATAGCGTAATGTTTAGCGTGCGGAATTTCGGTGTGAGTATCCTAGGTTCGAGTCCTTGGAGTACCACATTTATTAATCCCTTTCATTTATTTAACCCTCTCATGTCCTTGACGCAATTTTGAGCCTATTAGGGATACTTTCAAGCCTTTGTTACCATCAAGGGTATTTAGAAACCTTTAGTTTAGTTACTTCAACCTCTGCAGTTGACTTTGAATTAGCTGTAGGCAGAAAACTAATTTTGGAGAGGTAATTATAAGAGTGAGAGAACTCTATTTATTATTGCTAATCTGGCAACCTCTGCGTCATATGGTAGTGAGAGGGTTAATTAATTAGGTTTATTTGCAAGTTAATTGGTGGGTTGGTGAAAATACAATATAAATAGATAGATAGATGGACAATGTTTTTTTTAATAAATATTAATACAGTATCAATATATTCACCTTCATTTCAAACTCGCGCACCATTGTGATGATTCCGTTGCTGGAATGTGCAAAGTTGAATCCTTCCTGCAGTCTTATCCTGTCAACAAAAACATATATATAAAGGATAAATATTAGACTTAGAATTGAGTTTTATATATATATCAATCAATCTTATAAAATCATGGTTGTCCCGTTTTGTTATACTGAAAATGGGTCTGTAATATTTCGTGCAGCTTAGATGAGCCCAATACGTACACTGATTAAGTATAATAAACCATTACGCTGCGGGCATATTTGGGCACTCCTGAATGATTAATCAAGTGTCTGCATGAAATAAAATGTATTCTACCGAAAACTAGACGAAAATAGCTTCAAAATTACACTAGAATGAGCTTCGTAGCTCGCGGGGATCACCCGCAGCGCTACCATAGACATTAGGGAAAACTTGCTATTTATTAGCAATGTAGCGCTTTTTTGCAATTGGCAGCACTGCTGAAACCTGGGTCTGGGACCTCAGTTTGCCTCAGTGCACGGCTGGACGTGCTGACGGTCGGAGGTGGGCCCCTCGCGCTCCCGCTCACCGACACTCGATTTTTACGGCTTTTACAGGCTTTTAACCCTTCAGACCCGGAAGGGCTCTTAAACACCCATAAAAAACACACCCGAGCTACCCGGAAGGGCTCTTAAACACCCATGAGCTAAAAGCCTGTAAGCTTGGTGTGCGAGGCGTACGTCCGACGCATGTAAACAACAGCCGGCTGGACCGACGCCCCGCATCTCCGGCCACAAGAAGGAGTGCGTCGCTTGTTCGTGTGTGCCTGTATGTTATTGTTAAGTATCGAAAAGTAGTGTAAAGTGGCTGTTTTTGCCATAAAGTTATCTCCAATGAAATCATAATCACAACTGAACCAGTTGACTTAGAGAGCTCTACTTAATGCCATTCTATAGGTACGAAACACATCTACGCTTGGGGATGCGCGGGAATGCGGAAGCAGTCAGAATAACAAAGATACGGTAGCCTAGGCGTAGACGTTTTTCGGCCAAAATCCCCGGATTTCGGGGAATATATATGGAATACATAGCCGGGGCTGGAGGGTTAAAGCCTGTAAATTGCTGTAACTTGCCAAAACGTAGTACAGTACTAAGTTTCCCGCAGCCAATGGGTTAAAAAATCAACCTTAACTCTTATTTGTTTGGCTTACACGGTAGCAGTGCATTATATAAAATTAATCAATATTTACCTGGTGAGGCAATTAAGGATGCGAGACACAGCATTGAGTGTGACCGCAGGTGACGCAGGAGCCTGGACGCCCCACACCCAGCGACGGTGATGCAGGTACCGAGCCAACAGGGCCAGGTTCTGGTTCCCTGCAGGCTTGTTGTTACTGCTACTACTAATGTTAATGTTGCTCCCTCCACGCCCACCGTACCCAATACCACTAGAGCCGTAAGGGGTCTCCGAGATCACTGGATTCAGAGGGTTATTGGGAGTCTTGTTGTACCTGATTGAAAGAGGAAGAAAAATATTAAACACACAAATTGATAAGTTTGTGACTAAAGCCAGTATCACACAAGCACTTTTTCCCTCAACATTTATCCTCAAAACTGGTCTGGCAGCTTATGAGGTCAACATTTACAATATTTGGGTTACCTAAATTCATCTACCATCAGTCTAGTTTCCGATACCAGTGCAAAATACTCCATAAATGTTGCCAGAAAAATATTGATCATCGAATGTTGACTATAAAAGCCGATGGGCTGGTCTATCAGAGTGAGACCTGAGCGATCTCTGCCATACCCATAGCTTACTCTGACTGTTCCTTTACTTACTTATATATTTTCTAGATCTCAAGTGACGGCGTCTCTTCCGTGGATTGACCTCCCAATCTACCAAGATTGGAAGCTGAAGCGTCACATTATTCCTTTGCCCCTCAACTTTCTCTTCATAATTGCTGAGGGGCACAGGGCCCTGGGTGGGGCTTTGGTTTCCCGGGCGTTTACGCACCCTCTCAGCTCCCCGCCATGGAGTGGCTTCGGTCACCCAGGCTTTATTGTGGTCGGCAGGGAGGGTTCTGTGGGGGCGCTCGTTTATGGCCTTGGCCTTACTCGGGGCCTTGGGGCTGTTCGACCAGGCAGCTTGGGGAACAACAACAACAACATAAAAGCCCTTGTGTGATACCAGCTTAATATACTAAAGTGGTGGTGACAACTGACAAGGAGCAGATGCCTGTGGTGTCTAATGCTTAAAGGAGCCCACCTCGCTTTTTTTCTCTTTCTCTCCCTCCCTCGTGTCCATTCAGCCTACTGTTTTAAGACGTTTATATTATTTTGACCATCTCTCAAGGTAACTGGGCACTGAAATGCTTCTCATTCCACACCCTGGATATAGCTAGCTTCTTCAAAACTACATAGTTTATTATAAAGATACCCCAAGAACAAAAAAGCAATAAGGAAGCTATTTACATTTCAAATATTCAACAGAGTACAGTATATATCTCAGACGAACCAGAATTCTATAGATTGTGTGCCCATACAGGTACACATAAAACTATTATAACTGTCTTGATAGCGTAATGCATAAATGCGCGGAATTTCGGTGTTAGTATCCTAGGTTCGAGTCCTTGGAGTGCCACACGTATTTATTGATTTCATTAATTGAGTTTAGAAGTAAAGTTGGTGAAAAAATATGAATAAATGTCTCACCATATAAGAATTTTCTCGACAGGTTTGTTGGTGATGACACAGCAAGGTGCAGAGGATGGGGCGCGGGAGAGCGGAGGCCGGGACACTGTTGGTCGCAGGTCTCCCGAGGCAGAGATGGTCATGTCTCCATCTAGTTTATCCTGCAGCACACAACAAAGGTATTAACAGTAAAGTCAACCCTGCCCTATTAATTAACCCTTCCACGCACAGGATGCAATTTGAGCCTATTCTGGGATACTTAAAAGCCTTTGTGACCATCAGGGGTGTTTAGAAACCTTTAGTTCAGTTACTTCAACCTCTGCAGTTGTCTTTGAATGAGCTGTAGACAGAAAACTAAGTTTGGAGAGGTAATTATAAGATTGAGAAAACTCTATTTCGGAATGCTAATCGGCAACCCCCGCATCCACTGGATAGCGAGAGGGTTAACAGTATGCATTCATTAAGTCGGATTTACACAAGCGCTTTTCCTTCAACTTTTGATTTCTAGGCTAATAAATTGGAACAGGTTATAGTCTTGTTGAGTTGAAATTGGTTTAGCTGACATGGAACTGACTGACATGCTGAATTAATTTAGTGACTAATCATGGTATCAACACAAAATTTTATCCAGCTTGGGAATAGGCTCTTGAAGTGAATGTGACTGACCTCTGGGTGTGGTGCGGGAGGGAGGGACTTGCTGCGTTCAGTTAAGGTCACACGAGAAGGGAAGGTCAAACCCTGGATCTTAGCTGATATTTGACCCACCATCTGCAAACAATGTCATAATCAACTTCAATTATTTCATTTCTAGTTAAGTTCAAGTTGAGAGAATGAGTGATAAGAGATTAGCTAAATAGTAATACACACACATGCACAATTGAATACTGTAATCATACTAAGTGGTATTTTACAAAACTAAGTGAACCCTGAATTCATTACCAAATAATTTATAGCACATACCGGTACTTGGAAAAATATGTTTTGCAGTGTTCCATAATGATCAATTTATAGCATACACCTATAATATATGTTATTAGTTCTCTCTCTCACTCTCACCTGGTTCCTGACATGTCCTGGAGTGCCCCCGAGAAAGGCCAGACGTATGACCAGGCACGGGGGCGGCTTGGAGGTCACTCGCACCACCAAGAATGATTCTGGTACTCCTTCCTTCACTTCATCATTTGTGTTCCTGGGGGAGACGCAGGGAAGAAACTTAAATTGTATGTATGTATCTATATAGTCTGGCCCAATCCCCAGTTTTCCTTTTTTTTTTGGGGGGGGGGCCGACTCAAGACAGAGCTCGAATAGGGACATCACAATAGAAAACAATGAACACACAAAAACAAAATACATATTCACACACATCTAGGTCATTGTATAATCTTTATAATATATTACCCCACCCCCTCAACGATCATTACATACATAAAAACATACATAAAATTTTAAGACTGAGTGTTCCACACATAAGTGCAGTTTCAGTCTCTTGTCCTAATGGCGGCGTTCCATGCAACCCTGTTAAGGGCTGCTTCACTTGTCAAGTTCTTGGATTTGAGATCGGCGCGTATAGTCCGATCCCAGGTCTTCCTCGGTCCACCCCTTGGTGCAGCTCCCTCCACAATCACAGACCTGCATTTTTTCACCCAATTTTGTTCATCCATTCTCTCCACATGTCCATACCATCCCAGTCTACTTGTACGCATCACCTCGCTAATACTCTTTATACCCAAACGTCTCCTCAGCTCAACATTTGTTATTCTATCCTGTAGTATTGTACAGTCATTGTACAGTTATTGTCATTGTACAGTATTCTCATTTACACAAGATAGCACTAGTAAAAACAAGGCGGCGTCGGTCTACCGGACTCTGGACTGTTCGGTCAGACAGTCTTGGGAACTACAACAACAACAACAACAACCTTACTTGATACAATACAATGAAGGACATGGTAAAGTGGTAATGATGCAGACACAAATCTAGATAAATTATTGGTTGGAATTGTAACACTACTGTATATGGCATAATCCAAATCCACATGTCATTAGTCAATCTATTCAGTGATTATTTTGTATATTTTTCCGAGCTACCTAATAATACACACAAACATGGTGATGGGCTGGTCTATCATGGTGATGGGCTGGTCTATCAGAGTGAGAACTGAGCAATCTCTGCCATACCCATAGCTTACTCTGACTGTTCCTTTTACTTATATATTTTCTAGATCTCAAGTGGATCTAGTGGAGGTCTCTTCCGTGGATTGACCTCCCAATCTACCAAGATTGGAAGCCAAAGCGTCACATTTTTCCTTTGCCCCTCAACTTTCTCTTCATAATTGCTGAGGGGCACAGGGCCCTGGGTGGGGCTTTGGTTTCCCGGGCGTTTCCGCTCCCTCCTCAGCTCCCCGCCATGGAGTGGCTTCGGTCACTCCAGGCTTTATTGTGGTCGGCTGGGAGGGTTTTGTGGGGGCGCTCTGTTATGGCCTTGGCCTTGCTCGGGGCCTTAGGGCTGTTCGGCCAGGCAGCTTGGGGAACAACAACAACAACAACAACAACAACACACAAACAAGTTTAAACACTGCTTCATCCACAGAGAGTGTGGTTTTAGTCTCTTTATTAAGACTGTACCTTTGTAACAAGACACTGACCCATACAGAAACTTGACTTAGAGTGGTTCTCAATAAGGAGAAAGTCCACACCACTCGGCCAGCAGCGTGTTTATAATTTATTAACTACCAGAACTATATATATTTTCCATCCTAGCTCACTACCTGAGATACTCAGCTTATAAAGAACTGACTGTACCATAACAAGACACTAATGTATATTTTATTAATTTCACAACACCAAACACCTCCAATGAAATTAATGAAAGCATGTACTAACCCATAGAGGAACTTGACGTAGGAGTGATTCTCGATGAGTATAAAGTCACACCACTCAGCCAGCAGCGTAGTGAGGGCTAACTCTGCTTGGCGGCAGTGGATGACCCCGTAACGACCACTTGCAGAGGTGACATGGAGGTTCTTGGGCAAGGGGTGGTCGTGAGCCAAGATCACTCCCAAGCGGTGGGTGTGTAGCCACTTCTGCCACACGTTGGTGTCCAGCAGGCACACAGGACGCCAGAAACTACTAAACTGGGGGTACTGGTCGCTGTAAGGAAAGAGAAATAATAAGGATTACAAAAATACCTTGGTGAGCTTTAATCAGTATAGAACAATAAAAATACAGAGTAAATTATTGGGTGTTATATATCATGAAAAGCACTACTGTATAATTATTTATTATATATACCTGTACTGTATTGGTATTTGCTTTATAATAATTTGGATTGGATTTACTGTATATGTTTAAGTTTAGACTTGTGATCCCTTAAAAGTTTGCTTGAAAACACAGACAATAAAGATAGAGGCTGTTGTACCCCAAGCCTCTTATTTTCCTGTCCTTTAAACACTACATTGAATATGCATGATCACCTCTTAAATAGTACGGTAGGTATATGCTATCAACCTACTCACTTGCAGCTCGACAAGGTATCCTGGGATTGAAACAACAAACCTCGTAAATTAAAACCTTTCCCTACTGCCCATGTGAGGTGCAGGCCAAGGGTTGAAACCAGTCCTTGGACCAGACATAGAGGCATTCTCCATTTCTCATCCAAAAAGACAAGTAAGTAATTAAATCCATTATTTGGCCATGGACAAGACAACTTTTTTATATCTCATGATGTATGTACTGTATGTATGTATGTATTATACTCTGGCACCTTCCCCAGTTTTCCCTTTTTTTTTTTATGGGGATGGCCAACTCGAGACTGATGACTGACAGTATATTTAATTACCTGACTGATCTTCTGACTGACTGACCTGGTAGCATCAGATAAAACAGGAGGCTGGTGATGGTAGCGTGAGGGAGTGTGATAGAAGACCGGGTGACCGCTCTTGATACACTCTGGTACAGTGAAGTGGTTGGGTGATGAGGGGAATGACTGTAGCCCCACCAGTAGTATGTCAGTGTTACGGAGCAACTGTAGCGCCCCCCAATACCGGCCCACCGCCCCCCGCCGGTGCTGGGAACGCAGGGTACCGTGGCCCACACTTGTTACGTCGTTTAGGAACTCGTATGTTGCTGATGAAAGAGAAAAATAATCAGTATGGTATAATAACAATTGGCCTATCCACCCTGCACCAAGACAATGATATTGACAAATCTACCTTAACCCTTACTGTACCAGCAACGTACGTTGGACGACAGTAAAAAATTCACGACGTACATCCGTAATAATCGGTCCTTGTACCAAGCGGTACCTGGCACTATGACTTGTAAACACTGCTTTGAGACCTTGGCAACACTTCTCAGAGTGTATCTAAGGTCCCACGGGCGAGCTGGCTCAGTACTCGTCCAGCTTTCTAGGCGAGAGGATGCTCTCTCTCGATGTTGAAGCCATTTTGGCCACAATGCTTGGTACTGGAAGTTACATTTATAGTAATACCCTCTGGTACAGTAGGGGTTAAAAACAAAGCTACTGTATATGTTAAACTGTACACAATAAATCAAGGTATACCGTACATCAAAAACTGACCTTGCACCCAGACTTCAATGTTGACGGTGGCTTGGGTGGGAGGCCAGGGGGAGCGGATGTGATACTCGATGAACACTGAATACTTCCACGGCAGAACCATCACCAGCTGGGAAATATTGTAGGAAATAAGTAACACCCCGTTCTTAACATTAATCATAAATTACAAACCCCAATGTACTTGAATAAACTAATGAAAGCATATGGTCCTCCCGGGATTTGAACTCGGGACACCACACTTAGAACATAAGCACCTAAACCATTACACCACCAACACAGTTATCCATACTAAAATAATTATTGGTCCTTTAACTTTCTTATCTATCTTATTTGAATGATCAAACATATACTGTATATATTTTTATTACTGTAAGTGATTGCTGATCCAGGTCATGAATTTTGTTTGTTTTTACCAGACGCCGTAATTGCCGAGAAGGGGCGGCCATGAATATTAGGCGTTTGTCACAAATCGCTAGGTCAAGTTGCCCGAGCTTGACAACTACCAATAACATTTTGACAGTGAGGCCTCGATCCGCAGAACCTCTGATCAGCAGCCGACGCTCTACTGACTATGCTACATAGGGCAAACCTTGAATAGTAAAGTTGCCCGGAACTGAACAGGATGGAGAGTACCAACTAGATAGAAAATTGGTTAGTTATACAGTCCATCCTCCTATAACACGACTATATGGGCGGCAGAGCCCCTCGCGCTGTAGGAATTCGCGCTGTAGGAATAACACTTTATATGGAGATAATTCTATATGGGTCTGAGCTCCACAATTTTGCCCCTTTTTTTCCGGATTTCTTGCTAAACAAACACCTATATTACCTACCAGATACCATCAAACCATTAACAAATATAAAAAAAGATCACTTACCTTAAAACTAATGAAGAAAAATGGGTCGATCCGACCCTCTCACTATATGAAATTCGCGCTATGCGATCGCGTATACATACGGCGGCAATACGGCGGTAAATAAAAGTGATCGATCGGTCCTAGGAAAGACCTAGAATATATTAGTTCCTAGAATATATCAAAATGTATGAATATAGAATGGAGAAATTAGTTAAAAAAAAATTTAATCTATAATATCTATCTATCTATCTATTGCCGGACGCCTTACTCCTCTTTACGAGGGTGGCCACACACAAAACGCCCCCAAGCAGACCTAACCCCTGTGAGAAGGACAATCCGTGCCAGTTTACTGAAGGACTTACAGGATTGGCCACTCGACTTAGGGTCCGTCTGACTCCGAGGCCTTCTATGTATATTTTTAGCACTATTTTTCTACAGTGGTGCGCGGCTAGTCCATCCACTAACCTGCTTCACCCTTAGGTGAGCAGTACGGATTTGTATAAGGTTTACTCCCCTAGACAGGTTGCCGACCAAGGCTGACGAGTCCCATCCACCCGGATTTGTATAAGGTTGTCTCCCCTAGATGGGTTGCCGACCAAGGCTAACGAGTCCCATCCACCCGGGTTTTTATGTTTTATTGTTTTTATGTTGTGTTCAAACCCAAGGCCCTTAACCTTGGGATCTATAATATCATGGCAACAATTAACTGAATAAATGTACTATTTATCGGGACCCCCCCTCGTGTTGTAGGAGGATCGCGTTGTAGGAACTCGTGTTATAGGAGGATGGACTGTACATCTAAAACAAAATATAAAAAATAAAAAATAAATAAAATAATATAAAAAATAAAAATAGAAAGTGGGGAATAATAGTGGGGATGGGTAAATAAAATAGAATAGAACATTATATATGCTTTCATTAATTTCATTGGAGGTGTTTGGTGTTGTGGTGAAATTAATAAAATATAGATTACAAATGGCCTAAGACCTTCATAATGATGAGATAAACCAACCTGAATGTGGTCGTCCAAGATGGAGACCTGCCTGATAGCGTAGCCTTCCCGTAGTCGACATGAGAGCACCGCTGAGAGGGAGGTGGCCAGCTGGTGCTCCTGTTCCTTCTTACGCAGCAGCTCTGTTTTCTCAGGGGGAGCTGAGGCACAACGCCCACATCTAGACAAAATATCCATATAGTGTTAGGATTGTTAAATGCACAAATAAATTTAAATTATCAGCTAAACTTGATTGCACTAAAGAATGGTAGATGATCATGAGAACACTTTTGTAGCCTTATAGTGAATGTTATATTTCCCTAATATTGTAGCCTACAGTATTACTTTTGTTTTTTTATTTAGGATATTATGTAAAAAAACAAATCCTCAAAACAAGTAGCCAGATAAGTCGATAGCACTATCGTTGGTGAGTGTTATTTGTATTTTGTACTATTGTTGATGTCTTGTTAAGTTGCAAATTTGATTTTAATAGAACATTTTGACACTAATTGTAGTTTCTTTATTCATGCAGAGTTTAGTCAAATTTACCAGAACGTCCCAGACTTCCCAAATTGACTAATTCCTTGAACATGACGATAGTGCGTGGTTATGTGTGCGATTAGTTTGCTTGGGAAACAGATTAACTTGCTCATGTAGTAATGTACATTGTACACCCTATGTGGTGATTGTATTCTTTTATTTCATAAATTTTATTTTAGTAGGCATTGTTTCCACATAGTGATTTTGATAAGTTATTTTGCCTTTATATTGTCTTTGTCCAAGTTTTGGTTTGTTTAGTTTGCAAGTTTTACATTTTAATTGTAGCCTACAGTATTAATTTTGTTTTTTTGTTTAGGATATTATGTCTAAAACAAATCCTCAAAACAAGTAGCCATAGAAGTATTACAAACAGAGCGTGGGGGAAAGCAACTTCCTGAGCTAATTGTACCAGTATTTTAAAGTTTAAACCTATGAGTGATGATGATAATAATAATCTCCAACATATTCTCTCTCGTTTTTTTGGTAGGGCGGGCTTGTGGTGGTAGGGCTTCGCTGCATGTCTGCCAGCCGAGATCGGAACCTCTCCGGGTAGTCAGGGGCCGGGGGAGTGCTGGAGGGACCTTGGTGACCCTGGTCTCTGGGTCTTCTCCTGGATGACCTAGATGTGTATGAATTTGTGTTTTGTTAATGTGTGTTCGTTGTTTTCTGTTGTGTTTTGTGTTGTCCCTGTTCTTGCTCTGTCCTGAGTCCCCCCCCCCCCCCCCCAATAGGAAAAATGGGGATTGGGCCTGAGTAAATAGATAGATAGATAAATAGAGCATATTCTGTAATAACTAACCCTTGAGGAGAGATTAGAGGCGGTGGTGGTGAGCTGCTGCGAGGGTCAGGGGCAGGTGTGGGCAGAGTCTGGAACCCCCACGACAGCAGGCTCTTGTGGTACTCGTTCATATGGTAGACATAGTCCTCGTCTTCCTATAATACACCAGTTTAAAGTCATGTCATAGCTTGATTTTTATATCTACAGTACAGTTCTTAACCTTTAAACAGCGAAGCTATGGTAGTTCAAAGTGCCCGCCGTGCGAAGGTATTTGGTTCAATTCTGATGAAAATCGTCATATTTACTATATGTATCATTATTATGTATCCATATGTGCCTATTTTACTTTTAATATGAACATATGAACATTGAAAAATAATAAAACAAGTGGTAACGGCAATTGGCTGGTGAAAAACGTATATTTTAACAGCGCGGTCGTAATCTGACCCGGACCGGCGAGAGAGAGACATCCTCCCTCTCTCCTCTCTCGTTTGGCAGTGAGAGACTAGGGGAGGTCTGAGACTGGCTTAGAGGGTCAGAGAAAGACTCCCCCATCTTCCTCCCTCTCTCCTAGCCGTCCTCGCATGAAATTACTCTATAATTATCGGGAATAATAGGGAAAATACCGGATAATTGAGGGGGGAAGGAGGAGTTGGGACACATATGGAGGAGTGGTAGAAAGTAATGGAGGGGAATTATTTCACCTATTCATATATTGCTTTGCTTTGAGTACTACTGGGGTGTTTTGAAGTTTTTTTTATGAGCTGGCTCTATAGAGGACACTCGCATTGCCCCACAAAAATCTCTATAGAGGATGCTCGCCATTTATGGGTTAATACGCGATTGCCTAATAAGCAAGGGATGGATCCAAGAACAATAATAAAACGTATTACGCGAGATCTATCCGTAGTGTGCGAATCGCAGGAAAATAATGAAGCAAATCCGCCATCCCCTCTGAATACAAAACAAAATCTAAGTTGGTGTAAAGTGTCAACAAGCTTGGAAAAGAATAAGCAATAAGAAGTTATACAGTATATATACTGTATAGTAATAAAATCCAACCTACCAGGTGAGGGAGTGAGGCAAGGTAGGCCCCACAGGTAGCAGAAGCCAGAAAAGACATGAGGTCGGTGAAAGGAACATATCCGAGGGAGCCTTGGGGGTGGTACACCGACCCCAGCTGGAGGAAGCTGCACGCCACTGTCTGGTTGCGCAGCTGGATCAGGAGTGAGTCGAAGGAGGAGGCGTCTGGCAGGCTTATCACCCCGTCGGTTATCACAACAATACCTAGGGGGGAAATAATGGTCTTGTAATCTAATATACAGTACAGTATACCATTTTATGCTATATCTATCTATCTATTGCTGGACGCTGTGATCCTCAAAGGGGTGGCCACGAATGAATCGTCCCCTCCCCCGCTGCCCTCTAAGAGATCTCATCTTACCCTGACCCCTTCAGGGGCCCAAGTATCTGGAGCGGCTTCGGTCTACCGGACTCGGGACTGTTCTGCCAGACAGTCTGGGGAACTACAACAACAACAAGAACAGTATATACCATATAGAAGTTTTCATTATATCATGTGAATCTGAATAACAACAAACAGGTATTTGTTTAACCAATTTCAGTGATATTTTGTCTCAGTAGATATTAAGTATTTCTAATCTTACCGGCACTACTATTCTCTGGCAGCAGTTGTAGTGCCACAATACCATAGCGCAGCATGTCCACGAACCCTATATCCGGGGAGACTGTTGGGAGGCGAGGAGTGGAGTCTAGTTCTTCTTCCCTCCCTCCCACCCCGCCTCCCTCCGTACTACTACCACTCTCCATCGATCCATATGTCTGTTTTGAGGCCTGTTCAGAGAAAGGTATGGTAGTAGTGAGATATGGTATTATCACACAGATGCAAATTTTTAACCCTTCCAATCAAATGTCAATTTCTTAGCAATATTTATTATTTTACTCAGCTTAGGATGGACTTTTATAAATAAAAAAATAAATTATATCCCAATTAACCCTTTAATTTTGACAAGTTACTCCAAAATTGAATATAATTGTCAAAAGGTACTAGTAGATGCACTAGAACAAACTGACACCAATATATTGAAGGGGTTAGTTAGATAGTTATGTAGAGCAGATTAACCAGACCACTGAGCTCCATACGGAACTCTCATAGGTCTGGCAATTAAGAGATACAAAGATATAAAAGGCAAACTAATGGGGTTAAGTGTTTCACAAAACCAGGTTTTGGAAGATCAACGGTTTTCTATTCAGGGTAATATAATGTAAAACTTGCAAAATATGTATATTTTATCAAGGTCTGATATAATCTGAGGTAAGGAACTTGAGGGATCGGATAGATAGGCTACATAAGGTCATGCAGCCTGAAGAATGCAGATCAGTTAACCCTCGGAATCTGGGACGGCGCTAAAATCATCATACCACGTTAACCACGCGTCGTAGCGATGTCATCTCAACGGCATTATACAGATAACAAAAAGTTCTACAATTTGTAAAAACATTAACTGCTCTAGGTGGTCTCAATCAGTAGCTACTGAATTATGAAGTTTGCCTGTACCAAAAGGGCCCCGGACACAGTGATCGGGACCATATGAGATCCCCCGGAATTCGTGGGTTAAACCTGCATGAAAACTTACAAAATATATAGCCGAAACGTCCAATTGTTTACTGGAACAACATAAAGGACAAACGTTGCAAGTCACTCTTGGTGAGTTGGAAGGGGGTACCTATCCCCTTCCATACATTACCATCAATGTTGACAAGGGGAGTGATCCTCTTCCTATACAGTACATAAGATGATTCCCAGACAGTTCCCGGACATCTCAACCAGTAGACCATTTCAACCAGTAGCTCTCAACCCGTGCCAAATCAACCAAGACCAACCAAACCAGTGCCAACATATAGTACTAACCTAACCTAACCGTATTGGTTGATTTGGTACTGGTTGAGAGCTACTGGTTGAGTTGTCCGGTCACCTTCCCAGACAACTCCACCAGTAAACCATTTCAACCAGTAAAGCCGGTATCACACGAGAGCTTTTATAGTCAATATTCGATGATCAACACTTTTCTGGCATTATTTCTGAAATAATCTGCACTGGTATCAGAAACTAGACTGATGGTGGATGAATTTAGATGACATAGTATAAATGTTGACCTCATAAGCCACCAGACCAGTGTTGAGGAAAAATGTTGAGGGAAAAAGCGCTCATGTGATATCGGCTTAACTCTCAACCAGTGCCAAATCAACAAGGGCCAACTAAATCATTGACATATTATAGTTCTAACTTAGCCTAACAAAAATTTATGAGTTGGTTCTGGTTGAGTTGTCCAGTCACCATTTAAGTAAGATATTGATAATCTATATTTTATTAATTTCACCACAACACCAAACACATCCAATGAAATTAATGAAAGCATATATGATTCCAGATCTTCTACCTGTGCCAGCTGAGCCTCTAGTGCAGCCAGCTTGTGTTTGAGAGCGGCGAGGAACTGTGTGAGGTTGTGTGCAGCCAGTAGCCAACCCTGAACCAACACCTGCTGTACCGGCCACCTGGGGAACGGGGTGTGACCGATTATGGTCAGGTAGATCTCCGGCTGGAACAGTAGTTGACTTCCTGGGGAAAGAATGAAGGGAAAATAGTTTTTTCTTCTCACTCCATTTAATCTTAACTATATGTCACTGTCTTCTCCTGGATGACCTAGATGTGTGTGAATTTGTATTTTGTTTTGTGTGTTCATTGTTTTCTGTTGTGTTGTCCCTATTCGGGCTCTGTCTTGAGTCCCCCCCCCCCCAAAAAAAAAAATAATAATAAAAAAAAAAAAAAAAAAAAAAAAAATGGGGATTGGGCCTGAGTATATAATTATATACATACATACATATGTCACTGTTTACTATTTCTAAATGAAGCAATGTGGGTGGACTATCCAACAGTTCCCAATGATGTTGGAAACCATTTGTACTACTGGGTAATTCAAAACTAGATTATAAAGAGCACATCAATCAGGTTGCTAGAAGCTGTAATCTGCACATCAGAAACCTTTACTTGATTAGACAATTTATGAATACACATTGCCACTTGACATAATTTCATTCAATCATCTTGTCTTGTGTTGATTAGTGTAACGCCTTACTAACTGGTCTCCTAAATTGTCACTCATACCACATCCTTCATTCCTCCCTCCTTTATACACCACCCCCTCCCTCAACTTGGCCTTTTATTTCGCCCATTTTTGCGCAGTTCATGGGCTAAAGAAGGTTCAGTTATATAAATGGGGCTGCAACGCTCAATTTTGGCCTTCGACCAAGAACCCTCACGACCTCTTAACACCTTGAGTTGCACTGGCTGCCAGTTTAAGTCAGATGCGGTGCTACCGACCATGCCATGGCACGGCCAGAATCTCCCCATGATTAATCTGATCAAGAAGGTTCCAGTACTCACCCGGGACATAGAAAGGTCGCACGATGCCCTTGAGACAGTGTGCGAGTGTGTGGAAGGCCTGGTCCAGCCTAACACTGACACCAGCACCATCAACAGACCAGGTGGAGGGGGACAGATCCAGACAGAACACCAGGCGGTACTTGCGGGCCAGGAAGTGAAGGCGGGTGCGGTGGGTTACACGGTACTGGTACAGGTGGGATGTGTCATAGTCCCACTCTGGGGGCACCTCAAAGGGAATTACTGACACCACCTCTAGTTCTTCTCCCTCCTCACTCTGGAATAAGTGTAAACAATTTATAAATAAATAAGGTTAGTCTCTTTATAATAGTAGAAAATCTATATAGGCCTACAGTATAACCGTGGAGGGAACCAACGACCCCACCTCCATTTCTTCTCTCTCTTCACCCTGAAAAATGCTGATTAAATGCATTCACTATAAACATGAGAGTAACTTAATAACTAATAATAAACATGAAAATAAAATAAATATCACTATTTTCACTTGTACTGTACCATTCTAGAGTTAATAAGGTTAGTATCTTAATAGTAGAACAATTTTATATATAACTGATGATAATTTTCTTGTATTCCTTTTCATATTCATTCAGGTCTTCAAACAAAATTGCTCCTGTTTGACACACTGAGTAGATACAGTACTTTGCAACAGCTGAAGGCAGGTAGTTTTCAGTAGAAGTAGATATCAGGAAGAGAAGTTGCGTCTTCAATCATTGGTGGATCAGGCAGATATAACTGATTATTCACTACCTAAATCAATCTAGTCATTAATTATATGATTCTAGATTTGCTATTAGATGAGTTACAGTATTTTAGAGAAATTGGACAACCTTGATAGACACCAAAAGCTTAACATTTCCAACATCATTCTTATAGCTTCTTCAGGTAATTATTCAGAAAAGGCTCATGGTCACGATGGTTACGTTCGTGTCTAATTTGACCACTTTTGGGTTGAGGGGGTCGGTGGAGTTATTGTCATCATCATATATATTGCCAGCAGGGGGCAAATAACAGCTGCTGTGGGATAATTTTGGAAAACAAATATACAGTACTGTACAGTCAATTTAGACGCGAACGTAAGTTACGTAACAGTCGTGACCAAGAGTGTGTGAGCCTTTAATGGATAATATATCATAACCCTTCTTTAGCAGGTAACTAGTTATCTGAATAGGCTAAGCTATAAGCAAAACATTGTCACTATTGTGTTCCTCCTTAACCCGTACAGCCCCAGCGACGCGTCTGACGCGTCGGCGATGTATGTAACGCACAGCCCCAGAGACGCGCCTGACGCGTCACCCTAATTGCGCCGACCGTAACCTCAGGTGTAGCCACTCAAGAGGGCTCAGATTTGTATGGGAACTGTGTACGTATCCCACGCAACCGTGCCGATGGTTGAAAACTCTCAAAGTCCACGTGCATGCGCGCGAGCGTGCAATAACCTGTTTTTTTGGGATAATTGCCTTCAATTTTTTACTCTTGTAAAATCCGTTTTCGGGGGCTCTGTAGGACCATTTTTTAAGCTTTTTGAGCGGTTTTTCGTGGTTTTTCCTTCATTCCTAACCCATTCGCTATTGTTTCTGGAATAAAACCATTTTTTGAAAACCGGCCGGGTTCTGGTGCGCAAACATTACAAAACTAGCCGGGGCTCCACGGGTTAAATGGTAATATTATCCATTGTCAAGTTTTCTTAATTTTTAGTATCTGCATAAGAGAGTACCCACCAGTGTCTCCCTGCGAGGGAAGGTGAGGATAGCATTAATGCGGCGGAGGTACCATTCTGCCCGGGCATTGCGAGAGATGCGGTACTCTCTCTTCATTAATATGTACACTCTCTCCGCCTCCAACACCTCGGCACCCTGAGGAGAGAGAAGAGGATTAATTACAGGTATTTTTGTGGTAACACAAAAGACCATTACCAAAATTTCACCATTACAGCAGAGTACAGTACACCGTTTTACAATAGGCCTATAGGCATTGATAGGCAATTGCACCACAGGGTCAATATGATCATACCAGTGTACAGCACTTAATTAATACGTACAGTAAATTTAAGACATTATTAGGCACATAAGTCGATCGCTCGCGTTTAAGTTCTCGTCTATTTTTTTGTGATTTGCCCCCTGCTGGCATATGATAATGACAATAAATCATGGAGGGGGGGTGAGAGGGGGCAAAGCCTCCCCCTTAACCTATTATTGTATCCCACAGCAGTCAAAATAGACGGGACCATGATCGCGAGGCGCGAGCGTCGACTTAGTG
This sequence comes from Paralithodes platypus, assembly GCA_032716605.1. Taxonomy (NCBI): domain Eukaryota; kingdom Metazoa; phylum Arthropoda; class Malacostraca; order Decapoda; family Lithodidae; genus Paralithodes; species Paralithodes platypus. The sequence goes on along the minus strand of CM064530.1, from coordinate 5,500,580 downwards.
TAAACAAGGAGGGTGGTAGCCTACACCCAGTAACTACATTCTTGCCAAATTTAATTCATGATAGCCAATTGATAGGCCTAGCTTTGAAGAAGATTGAAATAAAATGGGTAATCATGTTATGGCAACATTGGCAAGAAATTCAGGAAATTAACGATAATCTTCAAGGACATCACATCTGCCTTAACTAGAAACAATTTATAAGGGAAAATAGGCACCAATAGATTTGCCATATTTTTCTCCATATAGCCTAGTCCGGATGGAGGATTTTCGTTATCAACAAATTGGAAAATACCCACTTCACAAACAAATACACCAATAATCTAAGTCAAAGCAGGGGTGTGGGGGTGGCAGCCCCACCATAATACTAGGATAGGTTAGGTAAGGTTGTTGTTCCCCAAGCTGCCTGGCCGAACAGCCCCAAGGCCCCGAGCAAGGCCAAGGCCATAACTGAGCGCCCCCACAGAACCCTCCCTGCCGACCACAATAAAGCCTGGGTGACCGAAGCCACTCCATGGCGGGGAGCTTGAGGAGGGTGCGGAAACGCCCGGGAAACCAAAGCCCCACCCAGGGCCCTGTGCCCCTCAGCAATTATGAAGAGAAAGTTGAGGGGCAAGGGAAAAATGTGACGCTTTGGCTTCCAATCTTGGTAGATTGGGAGGTCAATCCACGTTAGAGACGCCGTCACTTGAGATCTAGAAAATATATAAGTAAAAGGAACAGTCAGAGTAAGCTATGGGTATGGCAGAGATTGCTCAGTTCTCACTCTGATAGACCAGCCCATCACCACATGACTAGAACCCAATCCTCTCAGCATCAGCTAGGAAAGGCCCAAGAAAGCCGCCTTTGGCGGGGGGATAGCTCCCCTATTTCAACCCTTTTCGGGGTTGGGCACCCGCCCGTTAGGTAAGGTTGTTAGGTTAGGCTAATGTCCTTTCAAAGGGGCATAGGCTAGGGGCATAGGCTAGTAAACACTAGGATAGCCTATACCCGGTCAGAGGTAAGAAGAAGAAGAAGAGTCTTGCAGTAGTCTCCTTGTATGCTACCGTCATTCGGGGTGACTTCGGACCTAATTGACCTAATTTTAAGCCTAACTCAATAGGTAAAGCCTTAATAATGCAATCTTTTGCATCTATATGTATAGCTTAGAAACGTAGAATAATCTTGTGTACAGTGGAAAAGAAGTCATCATCGATATGAGGTGACTTCGGACTGGGGTAAGGTGACTTCGGACATTAATGGTTTTCCATATTATTATCACTAATGCATTCAGGTACACCGTATGTATAGGCACTTTTCTAATACAAAAAAAACGGTACCAAATTAACTCGCCTAATATCTTCAGTTCTTCTTATCAATAACTCCAATTGAAATTAATTAAAGCATAGCCTATGATCTATTATGATTTTGTAGTTGGGACTAGGCAGCTAGGCTAGGCTAGCCTAGGCCTAACACCAAATTTCTGTAAGGACATCTAATTAAACACATCTCCATAAACAGTATTCATCATCAACACAGTCAAAAATACAAAATCATAGCATGCTAGGCCTAATCAGCTAAATTCTGAATCTGTAGCCACCCAGTCTCAATTTATGAAGGGTCTTTCTTTCTTTCTTTGGGGGATTATGATGGATTAAGAGCACCTCAGGCGATTTACACGCCTGCTCCGGCCCTACCAAAGTTGCGGAATGCCTAATGCAGAAATAAATTATAGTTCACCACTGTGTCACTGTCACACCATGATAATGAAGGGTCTCAAAGGCTGTTCCAGGTCGCCCATAAGCGCCCATACCCAACTTTGCAAACATTAGGCCCCTATTCATACATATCACTATTGTACTGTACATAAATAACTTTGCCCCTACCTCCTCATTCTTTGCTGCTCCATTCGTGAGCGTCATCTTGCTGTAATACCCATAGAAAAGAAGAAAATAGCCTCTTTTGAGGTTTGTTTACATCGAGCCTTTTATCATCGTCATTCTTGAGAATCTTCGGAAATTTGTCAATTTCGGCCGAGGATGTCACTTTGTATTTTGTGATTAATTGTACACATTAGACCAAAAATTTCAACATATTAAAGTTATGTATAATTTAGCAACCAGCATATCGCCAAATGCTTACGAAGACATTTATTTAGTACTAAAGTAAACGGGTGTTGGACTAGTCCGCATGCATGCTTAGTCAGTAAGTACCGCTCAGTAGTAGCAGGTTAGTACCGCTCCGCACCCCAGTCGGGTACTAAATACGGAGGTCGATTCCCCTTTCTTATACGCTACCTGCCTTGCAGGTTGGACTGCTCCGCAATAGTACGGAAGGGTAATAAATACAGCATTCCTTTATTATACGCTATCTGCCTTGCAGATTGGAGCCTGGATCGAGTCATACGTGCACAATAAATATATGGTTATAGCCGTGTGATTTGTGATTGTATAAAACGTTGTGTGTAGGCCTATGTGTGACGATTAAATTAAGACATGTCATTTAATTAACAAAATTACTAACAAATACTGTATATTTAGCCAATTCATTATATTATCTATAGAGTAAACATTTCATATCTAGCTTAAAGGTACGTGGTGGGGCATCCGAAATTAAAATTAATTTATAATGTATTTAAAGAGATGTTTATGAAATGCTGGGTGTGAAGGGAATTCATGGTCTCCTGAAATATCCCCAGGCTACCTTTAGGATCAACTTTTCCTGGTACCTGGCGCGGGGTACGAACCTCTGAAGGGAATTTAACCCCCCTAAAAACCCACAGGGTTTGAGATGCCTTGGGTGGGGTTCGAACCCTGGTTAGTGACCCAACCATCACCACCAGGCCCGCGCGCTAACCCACTGTACTACCACGGACGTACTAAAAGTATAGCAACCTTAGTCCGATTTTTAAGAACCAGGTGATAGTCTCGTGGTGTTATCACGTGATGAGTTTATTGGACTTACCATCTACGATTATTTTACGCTATACCTGACGTCAACTCGGGTTAGTATTATTGTGGGTGCGGGACATTTTCGAGGGCATTACAGTTTAGATCTCCAGTAATCAACCTGACTACTCCTTTGTCAAAACTAATCTTCAATATTAGAGAACAAATCAAAAATAGATATTGAATTGCGACCCCTTGCAACTAGTACTCACGTGAGGATGTGACGTATGCCCAGGCAAACATTTGGGAAGTAAACATCAGCAAGTATAGCAAAAATGGTGAATAGGTGTGCTGTTTTCGGGTGTAGCAACATCCCTGGACCAAACATAGCACTACACATTAAGTTTCCAAGTGATCCATACCATTGTAACAAATGGGTGAAGTTTATACAAAGAACCAGAGTGTGGGAGGCAAAGCCCAAAACAAGCTTCATATGCAATGGACATTTTCGTGATGAATGCTTTGACAATAAAGTGCAGTGGAGTATGGGTATGGCTAGATGCACCCGCTGATTGCCTATACGGACTGGGGTCTTGTCACGCCCAGTGCCAGGTCCGTATATATACGGACTCGCCGAAAAAAAATTGTAGCAGCGAAACGACTGCACCTATAGCTTTCATATTTCTACCACACCTTACCCTTCTGGCGTCTTGCTACCACCACCCCAACCTCCTCCCCGAATCCACTCGCCGACCATGGGTCGCCGCATCAGGCCATCACAAAGGAAAATAAGGAAAATATGTGGCGGCGAAACGACTGCACCAATTGGTTCCATATTTGTGTGACAAGTCCCCTACCCTTCTGTCTTCCCCCCACCACAACCCCAACTTCCTCCCACCACCCACTTCCAGCCTTTTTACTTCCATAAAAAAATGAAAATCCGTGGTGGCGAAACTACCTCACCAATCGGCTCCATATTTGTAACACGAGTCAATTACCCTTCTACCTTCCCCCCACCATCCCCCAAACCACCCTCCCACCCATACGTGCTTGCCAATTTCAGGAGTCAGGAGAGTGGATAATATGGGCTAACTTAAGCCTAGCCCAAATTATACAGTCAGTGTCGATGGATATAGGCCTAACCTAGGCTAAAACAAAATATTGGCTAAAATTCAACTACTAGCAACTAGGCTTAAAAAAAAAAAAAAAAAAAATCGATCGCCGTGGTTTAAGTTCCCGTCTATTTTTACAGCGATTTTTTTCTGTTATTTGCACCCTGTTGGCAATGTATATGATGATGACAATAAGTCATGGAGGCGTGAGGGGGGGGCTTTCATTATTGTATCCAAATGCAGTCAAAATAGACGGGGACATGATCGCTAGCGTCCGCCGCGGCTCCGAGTAGTGTAAACAAGGCGGGCGGTAATCACAGCTGCTTCTCCCTCCTCTCCTGCTGCTGGATCTCGTCCTACAGGTTCATACATATAAGCCTGGACACCACCAATATTCATCACTTGAGGTTCTTTGCCATAATCACGGTTATCACCCTCAGTATTGGCAAACGAATCGGAACTACTGTCACTATCCTCCATTTCCACCTGTCAGAAGAGCTTGTTGTGTTCCTGGGCATACGTCATCAGAGCGCTTAAACTCCGAATCCAGAAAAGTGTCACCCATATCCTATTTTGGCCATTATATAAATAATTAAGCCATTGTAGCAGAAAATATTGCACCAAAAGCTATAGTGCACATTGCCGGTAATGATTGTGGAGGAAAATAATAGCATGCACACCCACCTTTAAAGGTGGGTGTGCATGCTATTATTATTATGGTAGTAATGTCTGTCAGATGTTGGAATAACGTAGTAATGTCTGCCAGATGTTGGAATAAGGTAGTAATGTCTGTCAGATTTGGGAATAAGGCAGTAATGTCTGTCAGATGTTGGAATATAGTAGCAATGTCTGTCAGATGTTGGAATATGGTAGTATTGTCTGCCAGATGTTGGAATAAGGTAGTAAAATCTGTCAGATGTTGGTATATGGTAGTAATGTCTGTCAGATGTTGGAATAAAGTAGTAATGTCTGTCAGATGTTGGAATAAAGAAGTAATGTCTGCCAGATGTTGGAATAAGGTAGTAATATCTGTAAAATGTTGCAATACGTGAGAAGAGAAAATCCAGCACTGCAGTAGCCCTACCAGGAGAAAGAAGACCTCATCATTGGCAACCTGCTCTTCAACAACGAGGCCATAGCAGAAAATAAAATAACTATCTACAAATTTTGGAAGATTCAAAATGCAATAATAAAAACAGATCAGATCAGATGTTGTTCGGGAAGTAATGCCTTAACAACGGCACTTCCCTGAGAGGTTCTTGTAATTTTCCTTTTGTGACGTGCTCTGTTATATTATATTGTATTTCTTTTTCTTTTTTCTCTATGTTGCATTATAATCTATTTCTTCTTATTCCAGCTCCTTCATTTTCTTGGTTCTTGTTCTCCACATACCATATAACATCTTCACTCGTTCCTGGTTTTCTTCTTTGAACAGTAGATTTCCTATCACTTGGTTTTCCTCCTCAACGTAAGGTTGTTGTAGCGCTGTTTCCTTTACTCTCTCCTCTATATATATAGGGCTCCATAAAATAAAGTGTTTGATGTCCTCTATCTCAGCATTACATAGTAAGCATTTTATATCTCCTCCTACATACATACAGATAAGACCCAGACCGCAAGAAACAAAAATACATCAGGAAGTGCCGATTTGTGCCGAAGTGCTATACTTCCGCCATACAACTGAACTGAACTGGTCCAATCTGCCACTGAACTGCAAGGCAGGTAGCGTATAAGAAAGGACCTATGTATTTAGTACCCTTCAGTACCCGACTGGGGTGCGGAGCGGTACTAACCTACTACTACTGAGTTGTACATACTGACGGCTATACATGCGGAATGGTCTGTAAGCCAAAGTAAACTATATACTCCGCATGATTTTCATGGACAGATATTGAATATAAATATACAGAAACCTAAGTATTGTGCATATTTCGAAAACATAAAATTACTCTTGTATTATTCTACACTCATACTCCACAAATAAGTTTGAAATGTTTGACAAAATATGCAGTGAAGTTTGGTAGTTTAACCGATCATCTACCCAAACAAGTCCAAGCGAAGGTGCCTGGATTTTGCCTATTTTAGACACTTATCGACTCCCGGGTGAATGGAGAGTAAAGAAACAACGAGTATCAAGCGTCCTGCTGATGCTGCCGACGAAGATGACCTGAGGAAGGGGAAGAAGAAGCGGGGGAAGGTGAGATAACTGAACGCTGTGTGATTCGAGGCTTGGCAATCATTCGTCTGTAGGGAGAGTTGTACCAACTTTGCATAGTAACTTAGGTTAAATTACCTGGTAGGGCCACAAACCCCTCTGGCAGTCAAATAACTACACTAGGAGGTGGGAAATGGCCCAGTCACATGGTCAGGCAAAAGGACAAGCTTAGTACAGTGTACATTGTGACTGGCAACCCTATGAGCATAGCTCCCTAGCCTCATATCCATCACTAAAGGTAAACAATCACTAAAGGTAAGCAATGGTTTAGGCCTAGCCTAGTGTTAGTGTAGCCTATCCTTTATCATCTTATGATTGTTCAGTCACTTCAATGTTTTGTTTGGTATAATCCTGTGTAGCGGGTAGACCTTTACATAGCCAACCCTGGACCCTACTGTCCCAAATACCCATGTTATATTTGTAGAAAAGCGGTTAAATGGGGGCAGAGGGCCATTCAGTGTGAACCCTGCGGTGATAGGTCCGAACATGAAGGCTGGTATCATGTCAGCTGTCTCGGATCTTTCACACAGGTTTATGCTGGATTAGTTGACAATAGCATCTCGTGGATCTGCGACAGTTGCGGCATGCCTAATTTCTCTAGTTCTTTCTTCTCATCTTCTCCCATCCCATTATACAACTCCTTCGACACACTAAATGAACATAACACGAACAATCCTAAACAACACACTTCTCTCTTGAACCCTAAACACTCAACACCAGTCAAACATACTCCATCTCACAGCTCTCCACCACTAACTCTTAGCATAATACCAAGTCCCCAGATGTTCTCCCAGTGTTCCGGGGACTCCTCGACCTCTAACAACTCATCCTCAATAATAAATACACCCCATTCCAACCAAAATCATTCACATAATCACTACTCACCTGCTCTAAACCATTCTCACCAATCACTACCACCCTCAAACCATCCATCTCCTTCCTTATCAATGAGCCCACACTACCAGTTCCTTCTTCCTTAGAATCCTCACCTCCCACTTATATCTATTCCCATCCATCCATCTCTTCCTCCTCCTCCCTAAACTCTCACCCCATCTCTCCTATCATTACCCCCCCCTAGGTCTCATTCCTCCTTATCCTCCACCTCCATACCATCCGACTCTACCCTAGACTGTTCCTCCATATCTTTTCCCAACTCACTTGACTCCATATCTGACATTCCTCATCATTCCTCATCATTACCCCCAGGGGGTAAGGGGGCCTTCATCTAATGGTGGAGGAAAAAAAGAATATGCCTCACGCATCCTACTGCGTGTCGTACAAGGCGACTAATAGGGGGGATGGCGATAGACTTATGGACCAACAGCCATTACTAGACAATAATGTCTTTATCTTAGCACTGTCTTGGTATGGCACTGCCGAGGCTGGTGGGGTGCGGATAGGTGCCACAGGAGACTGAATCTTACCTGGGCGCCGTTTGGCACCACACCTGTGTCGGCAACAGTGTTTGCATGTTGGAGCAGTGTTGGGGCAGGACTTTATTGTTCTATAGTCCAATTGCCTAATATACAGTAGAGTCTTGTTATGGTGCTGTCTTTTTGTAACACTGTTAGGTGTGGTTGCAGATACTGCAGGTGCAAGTGCTGCAGTGGGACTCTGTTGAGTCTTGCTGAGGCATGGTTAGCACTATACCAACATCAGCCACAGTGATGACTTGTTGGGGCAGTGCTGTGGCAGGACTTTATTGTACTACAGTACACTCCAACTACTGAAAGGCAACCCCGTCTGAGCCGTTACAATGCATGTAATGGAAAAATGACGTTAAACCAATGTATGTATGTATGTATAGTCCAACAACCCTCCGCCTCCTTAATATTAATTTTCGCAGCATCCAATCAAAAATACCCCAACTACAGCATACCATCACCACCTATAACCCTGACATCATAATAGGGACAGAGACATGGTTGATGCCAGACATTGACTCGACAGAAATATTCCTACCTCCCTTTAACATGACAGTAATACGTAAAGACTGCTTGCCGGAGGCCGGGAAAGGTGGTGGTGTACTGATTGCCACCAAACCTGGCCTCACAGTTAAACACAGACCGGACCTAGACACAGACTGTGAAATAGTCTGGATCCAACTCCAACTTTCCAACTGTAAATCACTCCTTCTCGCTGCTTTCTACAGACCACCTTCTTCCAACACTGATTACTTACACAACTTTCACACATCCCTAGCACGTATTAACGCAGACAAGCACATATGGAACTCAGGCGATTTTAACCTCCCTGACATTGACTGGACTGCCATCTCTCCCCTCGATCCTCCCGATGCTGACACTCCTGATCCTATCATTCCCCACACTAACAGACACCAACTACACGATACCTTCATAGACACCATCAATACATTCTCACTTTTACAAACAGTACCGGTACTCAAGCCAACACGAACACAAATTCGCCCCGGTGGCGACGGCGGCCCTTCTACCACATCTCACACCTTAGACCTATTTCTCACTAACAACATTCTTCACATAACAAACACACAAGTTGTTCCAGGACTGAGCGACCATGACATTGTACTTGTTGGCGCTGATCTCCGACCAACTAGACAAAAACAGCGACCAAGACCTATCTTTATCTACTCCAGAGCTGACTTAGACGCGATTAAACAAGACTTGACTAAACTCAAAAATTACTTTTTTATAACAGACCCACACACAAGACCCCTCTTAACAAACTGGAACAACTTGCAACACACCATCCATACAGCCATGCACAAATACATACAGTACCACAAAAAAACCCATCAAGTAGATATACTCTTCCATGGTTCACCAGGGATCTACATAGAAAACATCGCAAAAAACAAAGACTTTATAAACGCGCGCAGACACACAACACACCTGTAAACTGGACCGCATATACAGTACATCACACCAAAAAACATTTGCCAAAAACATAAAAAAGCGGAACGCAAACACATACAGTACTCCCTCGAATTTTGCGAGAATATGGTCGACATTGCAGCCCGCAAAATTCAAAATCGCAAATTTCAAATAACTAACCTTGTGGGATTAATTGAATATGGTCGACATCTCATCATCGAGGGCCTATTTTTTGGTGATTTTCGTCCTTGTTTGTACACACATTATGACACATACACTTAATTATACATCCTACAATAAAGAAAAACACAGAAATACAGATTCAGGGGACCCAGGGCACAGGTAACACTTCAATTTTGCCCAAGGAAGTCGATTATGCGAGAGCGTGAGAACGTATAGGAGCGTGGGAGAATCTATAAACAGTAAACAATGGGCCGCCGGGCGGTCCGACGTCACGACCCTGCTACCCCTCCCCCCCGAAAACTAGTGCGGAAACCCCGTATCATTTGGCGCCACCCGCAAAACTCAAGTAATATCGCACATATCAAGTTCCGCAAAAAAGGTAAAATCTTGGGTCCCGTTCGCAAAATCAAAATTTTGCAAATTTGAAACACGCAAAATTCGAGGGACTACTGTAGCTTCTTATCTCGCAGACAACGTCAGAAACAACACCAAACATTTCTTCCAATTTTTCAAGTCGCGCAGGCAGGATACCACCACCATCACATCACTACCACACTAATGCTGACTTCTACAAACACTCATTCTTTCCACGAACCATACGGGATTGGAACAGTCTCCCAGAATATACAATAAATAGCCCTACACTAGACACATTCAAACACAGAATAAACTAACATTTCGCCCACATCACACACACACCATAAACCCTCCACTTAGCTCCCCATCCTATATCCTGACCCCCCATCCTCCACCCTAATACCCTTATATGTGTGATTTGCGCAAGTCCAGCGCCCTACACATTATCAATCAAGAGATCGAGATAGCCTATATCTCAATAATTTGGTAGGCAATGTTACAATATTTATTTAAATTTTACAATCATAAATTACTCACAGATAGGCCCGCCATGGAGTGGCTTCGGTCACCCAGGCTTTATTGTGGTCGGCGGGGAGGGTTCTGTGGGGGCGCTCGGTTATGGCCTTGGCCTTGCTCGGGGCCTTGGGGCTGTTCGGCCAGGCAGCTTGGGGAACAACAACAACAACAACAACTCACAGATAGGCCTACTCACAGAAGATACCCGGGTAGGAGGCTGTTCAGCCTATGAGACCCGGCTCATCATTTATCTCATAACTTGGTGTGTGGCTTGGGTGGACGTGTCTTAATTTTTTAAATTTTGGCTTTGAAATCATGAAACTTGAGCTCTTGGTGACTTGGTCACCCCAAGCTTTATCTAGTGCCTTTTTCAAATTTTAGCACACTGTTCACACTTATCACTTCTTCAGGCAAGTCATTTCAGTTCTCCACCACTGTTACTAAAAAAAGTTCTTCCTGACGTTGAGTCTTGACCTCCTCTTGAACAATTTCTTGCGGTGTCCCCTGGTGCGACCATCCTCCTGCAGCATGAAGAGTCCCCTACTCGCCTCCTCCTCATACACCCCTTGTAAGATTTTGTAAGTTTCTATCATTTCCCCTCTGGCTCTTCTATATGCTAACGTTGGTAAATTTAGCTTCCGAAGTCTCTCTTCATATGTTAAATCCTTTAAAGATGGTACCAACTTAGTCGCTCTCCACTAATATACTAGGTTAGGCCTAGGTTAAATTTATTGTTCAATGTTTCGGTAAGATTAGGAGTAGTAGCTACTAGTGGGCGTACCACTACCAACATACAGCATAACTCATCTATAAAACATTAACCTAACCAAACAACCTAACCTAACCTAACCTAGTATTCATGTAGTACTAGGTTAGGTTAGGTTAGGTTAGGTTAGGTTAATATTTTATAGATGATTTATGCTGTATGTCGGTAGTGGTACGCCCACTACTCCTAATCTTACCAATGTTTCTTAGTAAATAGGCATCTGAAGACTGAAAAACAGTTCTACCCGCTACACAGGATTTTACCGCTGGTGCTTGTTGTTTCATGGTTCCTATTAGGCTAGTTTGTCTTGCTTTTTTTTTTTTTTTTTTTTTTTTTTTTTTTTTTTTTTTTTTTTTAAACCCCTTCACTGCTACTTGGTCTGTACAGGGGTACGAATATGTGTCGAGTCCTGTTTGCAAGTGTGGGGAGGTTCCACCCATTCCGCACGTCTCAAATGGGTAGAGTAAAAAACATTTTGGCTCATCAACTCACTTCCTCTTACTAACTCTCTACACGCCAGTGACGCCACAATATTGCATCTCTTCTCAATGAGTCAGTGCAGGCCTCCTCCTTTACAGCTCTAGAGTAATTTGGCTCTCTGTCACTCTTTCAATTTGAGGTAGGGACACTATAGGTAGCGCCAACGAACTTGACAATAATCTAGACCCCTTAACTTCTTATGAATCAAAATTAATGAAAGCAATCGGGCTGACATTTATTTCATTTGGGAAGAGTCCACCAGGTGAAATTTACAGCCAGTTTGCTCGAGGTTCTTTTGAGTTACGAAGAGGTCAGGGATCGAGATAATTGTCAAGTTTGTGGCGCTACCTATAGTTACAAGCAACTTTGCCTTTTGTCTCCTTACACATAGGAAAAAATATATATAGGTCTACTGTATACTGTAGCCTACCTGTATCAATACCTTTTAGTGCACATCTTAACACTCATGGTATATTGTCATTGATGCTCAATTTGATGGACTTGCTATAGGTGGAGGTGGAGGAGGAGGAGACCAAAGCCCCCGCTGAGCCCAAGGAGGAGGTGAAGGCTGAGAAGACCGAGAAGGATGAGGAGACCGCCGAGACCGAACAGGATGACCCCACAGGTAAGAATTTAACCTGTTATTTATACATGTACTGTACATACATACACAAATTTTATGGCAAAACTGGTGCTTATAACTAGTCAAAGGGGGAATTCATAAAAGAGCCCAGACTGATATGGCCCACTGGGTCTCATGGTTACATATTTTGGGGCTAGCGGTGGTTTTACCAGACTAATAGGATCGCTACTCGCAAGGGCCCACTGTACACCACTTTGTTCTAGGCTACATTTCCACACACCGGGTATAGACAGTAAAAATGTGTATCTTTTCTTCACAGCTTCAAATATTTTATTTTTTTATATACCCGGTAAATGACAAATATTAAACAAATATATACCGTAGGCTATACAGTATGGTACAGTTTTGTAAATTTTACAGTACTGTACTTATTTATTATATTTATTCCAGTGGGATTGGAGGGAGCGGCATTCCAGAGTCGGATGCCGGCAGACAAGCTGACAACGCTGGAGGGTTCCCTCTTCTCAGACATTGTCAAGAGTCCACAGCCCACTCATAGGCTCTTCCTACACATCAGAAACAGAATAGTAAGTCCTCTATATTGTACATACATACATACTGTACTGTAGATATAGACATGACAAGTATAGGGTTAATAGTTACTATAAATAAAACCAAGGTTTTACACAGTAGATTAGGGCTTGGAAATGTAGAAAAAAGTGGTGCGTACCCATGCACAGTATGCAGAAAAGGGGTGGGCGTGAACTCCATACAGTGTAGCATCTGCCGCTGCTGGGTAGGCCTACACCAAGGGAGGAAGCGCTGCACTAGAATAAAGGGACCTCTGTCGAAGAAGAAGTCCGAAGTTGAGAAATTTGTATGCATAGTATGTAAAGGTGAGCTCGTGATCAGCTCGAGAATGTTAACTTTGGCAATGAGGCACTAGATATGGTAGACAAGTTTTGCTACTTGGGAGATACCATCTCCGCCGCTGGTGGGGCCGAGGCTGTCACTATCGCCAGAATTAGAAGCGGCTGGTGAAGGTTCAGAAAGAAGGAGTCTCTTCCCTTGAATGGAAAGGTTTACACTTCATGTGTTAGAAGCACAATAACATATCGGTATGCTTCAGAAACGTGGCCTGTCAAAGTGAAGTATGAAGTTTATAAGTTGTAATTTTTCCGCTGATTACTTACTGTTCTCTTCCTCCCCCAGCTCCAGATGTGGCTAGAGTCCCCCCTGCAGGAGCTGACCTATGAGGGAGTGATGGCAGCCCTTGAGGCTCCCTTTAACTCTGAGGGCGTACTTTGTGCCCGTGTACATACCTACCTCCAGCGACATGGATATATCAACTTCGGCATATTCAAGCGTGTGAAGGTAGGGAAAAGTTAACCCTTTCACGCACATATGACGCAGAGGTTGCCAGATTAGCAATAAGAAATAGAGTTCTCTCACTCTTATAATTACCTCTCCAAAATTAGTTTTCTGCCCACAGCTAACTCAAAGACAACTGCAGAGGTTGAAGTAACTAAACTAAAGGTTTCTAAATACCCCTGATGGTAACAAAGGCTTTAAAGTATCCCTAATAGGCTCAAAATTGCGTCATATGTCGGAGAGGGTTAATATAAAAAAATTTAAAGAAGAATTCTGTAATTTATTTTATAGGTGCTAGTATATTCAAGCCCTTCAAAGTAAATGCCGAGTTATAAAGACTTTTTGCTAGAGAATTCCCTAAGTTACTGAATCTGAGTAAAACAAATATGATTAGGCTACTGTACTGTAGTCTGTTATCAAGTTAGAGTTTTCATCACATTTAAAAATTGACTCTTAGTACATATTGTGTATAAATTATAACGTAAAACTTGCAAAATAAACACACCAAAACTTAGACGAACACAGTAAAAAGACAAAAGAACTTATCAAAATTGCTATGTGGAAACAACGCTTTAATTCATCAGCCTGATACAATCTACCTAAAGAATTGCTCATGTTACACCACCTTGACTTTAATGTACAGTACTCCTATCTTGTCTGTGTACAGTATGTATTCATCTATTATCTTCTATTTCAGCCTCTGCCCCAAAAGAAATACGGGAGTGTGATTGTTATTGGTGCGGGCATCGCTGGTTTGGCCGCTGCACAGCAACTCAACTCTTTTGGCTTTGAGGTCATCGTTATTGAGTCCAGGGTAAGTAGATGGTTGAAACCAGAGCTGTGTGTCACTGGTCTTAAATTGTAGAGGAATTTTGAGATGTGTAGGTATATTTTTACAATAACATTATTCTCTTTCAAAACTAAAGAAATCTGTAAAAACCTCCACTTGCGCGTCTGAGTAAATAAGCTACGTTATTCTAATTACACTAATTCCAATTACACGAGGCCTCGTGTCGCCAATATTCTCGCATAAGTGGAGGATCGACTGTACAATCCACCATATTCCACCAGGACCGTGTGGGGGGCCGCATCGCCACATTCCGCAAGGGCCCCTACATCGCTGACCTGGGGGCCATGGTGGTAACGGGTCTGGGAGGGAACCCGGTCAATGTACTCTCCAAACAGATCAACATGGAGCTGGTGCGCATCAAGCAGAAGTGTCCGCTATATGAGTCCAATGGAAATACAGTGAGTTTTAATGAAGCTATCTTTTCTTCTTCATGCCACTTGAAATTCTCCAGGCTGGTCAAGCAAATATAACATTAACAAATATAGAATGTAAATGATTAAGGCATAGAACATAGTGAATGTATGATAAGATTTTATTTGTTTTATCTCCAGGCTGGTCAAACAAATGTAACATTTATAAAAATAGAATGCAAATTATAAGGCATAGAACATAGTGAATGTATGATACAAATTTATTTGTTATCTCCACATAATGCAGAATAGCAGATTGAACACATAAGAACATAACCTTTCACTGTATGTATGTACAGTATGTTAAGGGAGCCGACTGCTTTTTTTCTCTTTCTCTCCCTCTCTCTTTGGCTTGTATCCATTCGGCCCCATTCAGCCTACTGTTTCAAGATGTTTACCCCCATCCAGGTGTCAATATTTTCCTGGCGAGCGGTAGCGAGCCAGTATATATATATTTTTGTTTTGACAGCAAGCTAAATTTGTACATTTTTCGATAGAAAAATTTCTCCGGCGAAGCCGGATTCCTCCATACAATGCTGGCGAGCGATACTGGATGGGGATGAATGCCTTAAACAGTTGGCTGAATGGGGTCTAATGGATACAAGCCAGGGAAAGAGAGGAAAGGAGAGAAAGATTAAAAAAGCAGGTGAACCCCCTTAATGGTTACTGTTACTATGTGAATCCCCCCCCCCCCCACAGGTACTGAAAGACAAGGACGAGATGGTGGAGCGAGAGTTCAACCGTCTGTTGGAGGCCACCAGCTTCCTCTCACACCAGCTGGACTTTAACTATATCGACAACCGGCCCATCAGTCTCGGGGAAGGTCTAGAGTGGGTCATAAAGTGAGTATTGAGATTTTTATTTTTTGTTGTCATACGGTAATGAGTTTTTCGTAATTGTCTTTGTTAATTTATAGTGATTCTCTTATTTCTATATTTTCAAGTTCAGTATGTAACAGTAAAAAGCCTAATGCACTAAATTCTTGTATGTATGTACACTCGGATACCATAGTCCCTAGCCCACTCAGGAGAATTCTTGTATGTATGTACACTCGGATACCATAGTCCCTAGCCCACTCAGGAGAATTCTTGTATGTATATACACTCGGATACCATAGTCCCTAGCTCACTCAGGAGAATTCGTGGACCCCCTATGTTTTTCTCTATGCAATTATATCTATCCTGATTGATTTGTGGATAGAACTTGCTTTTCAATAAATAGTATATATATAGTTTTGTATTTGATATATAGAAAATTATATTCATAAATTAGTTTCCAGAGATATACTTCCATAACTAGAAGTAGGTGAAATCCACGAATTTGTATGAGTGAGCTAGAGACTATGGTATCCGAGTGTACAGTATACAGTATACTCCGGCACATACCCCACAACTGAGGGTGTGGTATTTTATTTTGTATTATTATTACTTTTATTACTATTATCTTATTGTACATTTATATCTTCAAATCTACCGTGGTTTATGTCTAATCAAACCTATTAGCATAGATTTACTTTGTAATGAAATTTATTGGCAAAGACACAAATTAAATACCGGTAACATGACGTAACTTCGGACGGGGAGGTAACTTCGGACACTCTAGAAAACATATACAATGAACCACAGTTATGGGATAAATACATTATGTTATGGAAAAACAAGTATGTCTGCGGTGTTCTTCCATAATGCAGTCATTTTTCCATAACTGTAGCTTACATACTGTTATCCAGAAGTGTCCGAAGTATATCCCCGTCCGAAGCTAGGTCATTTCACAGTACAGTTATCAATGAGTTAATAGCCAAATTTCTATCTATCTATCTATTGCCCGACGCCGTGATCCCCGAAGGGGTGGCCACGAACGAACCTCCCCATGCACCTCTGTCCCCAGTCAGTCGACGCCCCTCCCCCCAACCAGCACCGCCTTCGTTCATATACTTTCTCACTCCATCCTTCCACCTCTCTTTCGGTCTACCTCTCCCTCTCTGTCCCTCCACCTCGCTCTCGTACACCCTCTTAGTCATTCTCTCGCTTTCCATACGTTCCATATGGCCGAACCATCTCAAGTTGTTCCTTTTCACACTTTCCAGCACATCTACCTCCACACCACACCTCCTTCTTACTTCCTCATTAGTCTGTCTATCCCTCCATGTAACTCCGCACACACTTCTTAAGTAATTCATTTCCACTGCTCTCACTCTTGGTCTGAGTCTCTCAACCAACGTCCATGCTTCGCTTCCGTAAGTCAGTGTCGAGATTACCACACTGTCATGCAAGGACTTCTTCACTTCCATACTGACCACCCTATTTCTTGTTACTGCTTTCAGCATTCCTACAACCCTCTTCCCCTGTTGTACCCTCTCCCTCACTTCTTCATCCATAGTCCCATCTTTACTCAACTCACTGCCCAGATACTTACAAGAGTTGACGATCTCCATAGCCTGACCGTTCAGCTTCACCTCACACTCTGTGACTTCACCCCTTTCGAAGACCATAACCTTGCTCTTCCCTGCATTTACCTTCAAATTCCGTTTTTCGCACACTGTTCAAACTCATTTAAACAGCAGTATAGGTATCTTCCACTCAATTCCCTCCGTTTTCAGCGATACACCAACATCCACTGCTCTTGATAGTATTTCTTTCATAGCCAAATTTGCCATCTCTAAATGGGATGTAGGAATGAAAATACAAGAAAAAACATTCCCCTTTAAAAGTAGGGAATATGTCATCCAGTCACCAGTTATGCAATAGTTCCTTAAGGGGAGATGGTTCACTTTTTGGCCGATCTTTGCATGTATTCATTATTTTTCTAGTTTCCTCCTAGACCTCCATCAAATTTAAAAAAAAAACATCCATTAGATCCCCTTTCTAGATTAATTTGTACATTTTTCGGTAGAAAAATGTCCCGGCCGAAGGCTGGTTCTTCCAACATTACTGGCTCACTATCATTCGCCAGGGAAAAAATCGACACCTAAATAGCACGAAAGGTCTAAATATTGACGACGAAATGGGGTGAAAGGTCTTAAAATCGACTAACTAATGGGGCAAACATCTTAACATCTGAAAACTAATGGGGTTAAACATGAGGGAGAAAGTGGTCCAGAAAACCGGTTCATGTCCCCTTAAATCATTGGTGTCATATCTCGTTTATGTTTACTATTATATTTTGAATATTTTGTACTATACTTTGATAGCCTGCAAGAGAAGCATGTGAAGGAGAAGCAGGTGACTCACTGGAAGACTGTTGTGAAGCTGCAGGAGAAACTAAAGACCGTCCTCAACAAGGTTAGTGAGAAATAAAAAAAATCTTCCGTACCAATGGATATTATTCTTAGTCATGTGTTATACTTATATAACTGTCTTGATGGTGTAGTGGTTAGAGCATGTAAGTTCGCTATGAGATATCCTAGGTTCGAAACTTTGAATCCTGGGAGAATCACATACGTTCATTAATTTCATTTGGGGGTTATTGGTGTTAAGAACGATGTTAAACATAACAACTTTAAGAAATTATTGGTAGCTATCCTATATCCTATAAATTGAAAGATTGAGATTCACGATCTTTTTAAGAAATGATTGGTAGCTATCCTATATCCTATAAATTGAAAGATTGAGATTCACGACCAAAAGATCATGGTCAAGACAGTCGTCAGGTACCTAAAAAGTCCTAGACAGCAGGCTCATAGGTGTAGGACAAAGACATTATATGAAGTATAATTTACATAATTTAATCAATGGTAATAGACTTTTATAGGACAAATATTTTAACAAATTTATATTTTTTGTTTATCATATCCTATACCCTTGAAATTAGGCAAGATATTCCCTTTCCCTGTCTTCCAGTTTTGCCAGCCTTTTACATTACATTATATGCAGAGAATTGCTAAAAGTTAAAAGTGGAATTAGTAAGGTGTAAACAATGCCTATCACTTGTAAGCACTGTCCACTTGACTTGTTTAACTTCAGAATACTCGTAACAGCCAGCTCGGATAGAGATATGTGTTGGGTTTTAACTGATCATGTCATGTTGCATATTCAAATATGTATAGATAGAGTTATGCTCGATTTACACAATATGTGTGAAGTCATAGGGTTAACTGTACCAACACTGGGCGGGTGCCCAACCCCGAAAGGGGTCGAAATAGGGGAGCTATCCCCCCGCCAAAGGCGGCTTTCTAGGGCCTTTCCTAGCTGATGCTGAGAGGATTGGGTTCTAGTCATGTGGTGATGGGCTGGTCTATTAGAGTGAGAACTGAGCGATCTCTGCCATACCCATAGCTTACTCTGACTGTTCCTTTTACTTATATATTTTCTAGATCTCAAGTGACGGCGTCTCTTCCGTGGATTGACCTCCCAATCTGCCAACCTAGATGTTGGCAGATTGGAAGCCAAAGCGTCACATTTTTCCTTTGCCCCTCAACTTTCTCTTCATAATTGCTGAGGGGCACAGGGCCCTGGGTGGGGCTTTGGTTTCCCGGGCGTTTCCGCAGCCTCCATAGCTCCCCGCCATGGAGTGGCTTCGGTCACCCAGGCTTTATTGTGGTAGGCAGGGAGGGTTATGTGGGGGCGCTCGGTTATGGCCTTGGCCTTGCTCAGGGCCTTGAGGCTGTTTGGCCAGGCAGCCTGGGGAACAGCAACAACAAGAACTGTACCAACATCTTCTTTCCCACAGTTACTGGCACTGCACGACAAGATCGGTGTGCTGCACCGCGAACATGGACAGCTGACAGAGAAACGCAACTCTCGCAACATTACCAACGAGTTTGTCTATAGGGTTAAGCTCAGGGAACTACAGAATGCTTGCAAGGTGGGTTCAGAGAGAAATATGAAAGAGAGACAATGAGATATGGACTTGAATATATTTTGCAAACTTATGATTTGAAATATCATTGGCTAGTCAAAATTACAAACAAAATGTCAATTCAAAATTTGGATTGGAAAATAGTTAATATAGAATTCTATTATTGCTACAAATTTCAGTCCCATAACATACTACTTACCACAACTAAGTTTGTTGTCAATATACAAAATTATAAATTCTTGTTTAATGATAACACTTAACAGCTGTAACAATTTTTTATCTCAAAATTAGGAAAATACTGTAACAAATTTCTATCTTATACCAATAGGAATGGGACCTTCTAGTTGAGCAACAAAGAGAGATTGAGGAGAAACTTCAGGAGTTGGAGGCAGCGAGTCCGAGTGACGTGTACCTCTCTTCCCGCGACCGACAGATTCTAGACTGGCACTTTGCTAACCTGGAGTTTGCTAATGCCACACCACTAACCAATCTCTCTCTCAAACACTGGGACCAGGACGATGATTTTGAGTTTTCTGGCAGCCATTTGACAGGTATTTCTACATATTTGTTTAACTGTCTTGATAGCGTACTGCATACGGAGCGGAATTTCGATGCGAGTATCCTAGGTTCGAGTCCTCGGAGTGCCACATATATTTGTTGATTTTCTTACAGTTTCTTACAGTAGATCCTCTGGAAAAAGGCAAACTAGGCCTGTGTATCCAGCTCAGTACCAGTACTTGCACTGCTGCGGTCGTTCACGGTGTTGGCGGCGGCGGTAGCAGACGCAACATTTGTACTATTCTGTATTTTTGCTTTATAATCAAACTTCAAATCTTGTCTTCCCCATGCTTTATCAAGATTACTTTCAAACTCCCTTATTGATTCGGAATCGACTACATACCGGGGCAGTGCGTTCCACTCATTTACCACTCTATCACAAAATGTGTTCTTTGCCTTCTCAAGCCTATTTCTTTCTTTGATTTCATTAATTGAGTTTAGATGTGAAGTTGGTTGGTGTAAAAAATGTAATTATACAGCACTAAAATGTCACCTTTAATTTAGAGTCATTCCCTCTCCTATAAGATTATTACTGTATATATATAATATTAGCTGGGAGCATCCATCATTGATACATCCTGGGTAAATCTGCATAATATCTCAACATAATTATAAGTGTAGTTTTTAGTATAGGCTATTTACTTTGTTGTCACTTTGTTATTTTAATAAATCATTGCTTCTTAGTACAAAGTGCCTCTCTCCTTTTTTTTTTTTTTTTTTTTTTTTTTTTTTTTTGTACAAAATGTAATTTTTAACGTATTGCAATTCTGTTTAGCTATTTTATGTGTATAGATTTTAGTTAATGTTTTGTTTGCTATATACAGTATAGCATGCACTTCTGTTAAGTTGTCGAGTACTGTATAATAAATTTACTAATGACTTTCTATTCCTCACAACTATTGCCTTGTTTCCCCAGTACGTAACGGTTACTCATGTGTACCGGTGGGCCTGAGTGAAGGTCTAGACATCCGCCTCAACACAGCCATCCGCAAGATCACTTACACCGGGCAGGGTGCTGAAGTTACTGTCTCTAATGCACGCAACCACTCTAACCCTGCTACACTTAAAGGTACCGGTACTCGTGGGAATATTGTAATGATGCGCATAGGCTAAAGTTCATTGGTCTGTAACTTTAATTTTTCAATTTTTTATCATTCATGGTGTTTCAATAATATAATTCATATGTGTAGAAAAGAAATGAAATTAAGTAAACAATCAAGAACTGTACAGTACAGTATCTATAAAGTATTCATAATCCAAGATTTTATGAATATTATTAAAGATATTGGTAATGGTTACATAGTCGTTCATTGACCTAACCAAATATCCAAATTAGTCTTAAAGATTACTATATTATCCAATATCCTAATTTTATCACTTTTCTTACGGTTAAAAAAAAAGGGGGGAAAAGTGGGGATTGGGCCTGAGTATATACAGTAGATAGATAGATTTCTCTCATATCCTTATTCTATTTTTACCTTCTCACTTCTTCAACAGCTGATGCGGTTCTGTGTACGTTACCATTGGGAGTGTTGAAGCAGTCAGTGGCGGGGGGTCAGAGTCCTCCACACACTGTGGTCTTCAACCCTCCTCTCCCTCAGTGGAAGGTCGACGCCATCAATCGTCTTGGCTTTGGAAATCTCAATAAGGTATGTCTTTTTCCTTCTACATTAATTGTTCATAAGTACCTCAACACTGAATTGTAAAACCAATAGCACATACTATACTTTATGTTAGGTAGGATAGATTAACCTATTCGTATGTGGTGATCAAGTTAGTACGTAAAATGAATATAAATACTATAGTTAGATTTTAAAATTTAGTATTAATATGCACTGTACAGTGTACTGGTACATTCTGACATTAACTGATATACAGCCAGACCCCACAAAACGAGCATTCTCAATCCGTGTTTGTAGTATTACACGGGGGGGGGGGGGGGGGGGTCAAAAGGTGCACAAAACCCTAAAATGCGTATCAACCCCGCTCCAAATCCGTACTGCTTACCTAAGGGTGAAGCAAGTTAGTGGATGGACTAGCCGCACACCACTGTAGAAAAATAGTGCTACAAAGATACATAGAAGGCCTCGGAGTCGGACGGACCCTATATTGAGTGGTCAATCTTGTAAGTCCTTCAGTAAACTGGCATGGGTTGTCCCTCTTACAGGGGATAGGATCTATTTCTTGCTGAGGAGATGGTGGAGGTTCTTTAGCCCTCTGTTCGTGTGCTTAGTCTTCTTGGCCGATGATTTGAATTGGTTACTATACTGCCACTGCGCAAAGCTTTGATGATTGTCACGTGCGGGGTAGGGAGGGGCCCTACCCCGCACGTGACAAAAAATCATCAAAGCTTTGCGCAGTGGCAGTATCGTAACCAATTCAAATCATCGGCCAAGAAGACTAAGCACATGAACAGAGGGCTAAAGAACCTCCTCAGCAAGAAATAGATCCTATCCGCTGTAAGAGGGACAACCCATGCCAGTTTACTGAAGGACTTACAAGATTGACCACTCAATATAGGGTCCGTCCAACTCCGAGGCCTTCTATGTATCTTTGTAGCACTATTTTTCTACAGTGGTGTGCGGCTAGTCCATCCACTAACTTGCTTCACCCTTAGGTAAGCAGTACGGATTTATATTGTATAAGGTATACTCACATAGACAGGTTGCCTAGTCTACCCAATCAGTAGCAGCTTTAGTTTCCTAACTTATCTGTTTAGATAAATAAAATAATAATAATAACTTTATATTTTTCAGGTTGTCTTATGTTTTGATCGAGTGTTCTGGGACCCCAATGCCAACCTCTTCGGTCATGTTGGCTCCACCACCGCCAGCAGAGGTCAGATAACTTGAGTCTCGGGATCACAAAGGGGGTAGCACTTGCTAAATTGTTAAGTAATAATAGTAGATATATTGATAATATTCTTGTTTGTAATATGTTAAATTTTAATCAAGTCGCTAAACAAATTTATCCAAATTCCATCCCCCTCACACAAGGTAACGTAAATAATGAAGTTGAAAATGTTCTTGATATAAATATACAGATTGTTAATGAACAGTGCACACTTAAAATATACCACAAAGTTGACGATTTTAATTTTAACGTAATAAACTTTCCTTTCCCTAATAGTAATATCGATAGTAAAATAACTTAATCTGGAAACAGATTAACTTGCTCGTGTAGTAATGTACACCCTATGTGGTGGATTGTGTTCTTTTATTTAATAATTTTAATTTTAGTAAGCGTTGTTTCCACATAGCGATTTTGATAATTTAATTTGACTTTATATTGTCCTTGTCCCAATTTTGGTTTGTTTAGTTTGCAAGTTTTACATTTTATTTATTTTTATTCCCAGCTAATAAGATTTTGTAAAATTTGTACCAGAGTAGAAGACTTTTGGGGTAGAGCTAAGTTACTATACAGACTCTTAGTAGACAGAGGTTTTGTTGCAAGTAAATTGTTGCATAAATTTAATCTTTTTAAGGTCAATGATTGTGACTATTTTAAAATTTGATATCAATAATTTTAATCAAGCATTATTAACTTGAAGTTTCGGAAACAAATTGACTTGCTCATGTACTGTATTGTGTACACCCTATGTGGTGGATTGTGTTCTTTTATTTCAAATTTTTATTTTATTAAGCAGTTTCCACATAGCGATTTTGATCAGTTCTTTTGCATTTATCTTGTGTCGTCCCAGTTTTAGTTTGATTATTTTGCAAGTTTTACATTATAATCAGTCATTTTCAAGGGCGAACGTATTTCCATCAACATTTCTGTGATTTTTTGTATTAGTATTGGAAACTAAACCAAAGGTAGAATAGCTTAGATGGCTGAATTCTTATAAACAATTGCCAAATATAGTTACAGAAAAAAAGTGTTCAAGTGATACTGTCTTCTTTAATTGAGGTAATTCATTAATTGAAAAATATCTTATGGTAGAGATAGTTTTGAACCCTTTGGTTGTGCTGAATTAAGGTGTTTAAATTAAATGAGATTTACAAAGTTGAGAAATTTGTATGCTTAGTATGTAAAGGTGAGCTTGTGATCAATGATCAGCACAAGAGTGTTAACTTTGGCAATGGGGCACTAGAGATGGTGGACAAGTTTTCCTACTTGGGTGATACCATTTCCGCTACTATCGCCAGAATTAGATGCGGCTGGGGAAAGTTCAGAGAACTGTTGCCACTACTCACTATGATAAGGCTCCCTCTTCCCTTGAAGGGAAAGGTATACGCTTCATGTGTTAGAAGCACAATGACATACTTCAGAAATGTGGCCCGTCAAAGTAGATGATATCAACAGAATGGAACACAACGAGATGAGAATGGTGAGATAGATGTGTGGGGCCAAAGTGCAAGATAGGATATCTAGTGAAGAGTTGAGGAGACAGTTAGGCATAAAAAATATCAGTGATGAGATGAGTAGGCTTGGATGGTTCGGGCATGTGGAGAGGATGGATGAAGTAAGTTTGGTGAAATGATGCAAGTCCGTGAACGTGGAGGGAGCTGCAACAAAGGGAAGACCAAGAAAGATGTGGGATCAGATATTACAGTTGGATCTTGAATAACAAAAAATGACAAGTGAGGTAGCTCTGAATAGGGCTGCCTTTAGGACATGAGATCGGAACAGCACTCGGTCTTTAAATGTACTGTATGTATGTGTGTATGTATGTATTAACGTAATGTGAATTCAGAGGTGTTTAGAAAATATTGAAGTCATATTTATTGTACTTGTATTCATTCCCAAGGTGAGTTGTTCTTGTTCTGGAACCTGTACCGGGCACCGGTGTTGTTGGCACTGGTGGCGGGGGAGGCGGCGGCCATCATGGAGAACGTCAGCGATGATGTTATTGTTGGACGCTGCATCGCTGTCCTCAAAGGCATCTTCGGGAACTCCGCTGTACCTCAGGTTAGAAGGATTTGTAATATAGAAATGCAAAAATAGTACCGTATAAATTTAATCACCCAAATAAATTAGTGTAACAGTTGTCATTTTTATTACTTAATGTGTACTGAAATAATCATAATAATGTCTATTAGATGTAGATTAAGTGTATAAGTGTTCAAATTCATTTGCAAAATTCCACGCAATAAATACATTTATTCTGATAATTGCTGAACTGCATTTTATAATAAATAGATACTTTTTAATGAGAGAATGAGTATGTATTACTTTGTGTAAATTTTTCTTTTATAACTGTGTTGGTGGTGTGATGGTTTAGATGCTTATGTTCTGGGTGTGGTGTCCTGAGTTCGAATCCCGGGAGGATCATATGCTTTCATTAGTTTATTCTAGGGCATTGGGGTTTGTAATGGAGGATTAATGTTAAGAACGGGGTGTTCCTTAATTCCCTTGGCATTAATCGTTCCATTTTGTCTTGTGCTACCTCCCAGCCCAAGGAGACGGTAGTGACGAGGTGGCGTGCTGACCCGTGGTCCCGCGGCTCTTATTCCTTTGTCTCCACCGGGGCTTCAGGCAACGACTATGACATTCTGGCCACTCCTATCTCCCCCCACACCCCTCCCCCCTCCACCACATCCTCCACCAGTACCACCTCCACCACCACTCAATCCACCGCTACCACAACCACTACCACCACTACCACAACCACTTCCACTGCTGCCACTACCACCACTACCTCCACCACTACCAACAGTAACAACAATAATAAGGACAGTAACAGCAACAGCAGTAACAATAGCAGTGCATCAAAGGATTCTAAGGACCCTCCTCCTGTGCCACCAAGGTAAGAGTGTCAACCAGGGTGTCAAACTGGAGCAATATTGTTTGAAGACTTGAATGAATATGAGAAGGAATACAAGAAAATGTACATGAGATGGTATTGTTTGGGCTATTTGATCACTTCCAAAGACATAAATTATACTATAAACCACAATATTATCTTGGCATATACAATAACAAAAACTGAAAAGAAAAGGATTTGCCTTTCACTTGATACTCTGGTGTGAACACTATTTTACAATGGATAACAAAATATCCAATGACTTACATACTTATCCAAATATCTTCTGATATTCTGTGGATTGGTCTTCATTTCTCCATACAGTACATCTATCTATGGAGGGGACACCCATCATCCACATTCTGAAGATATTTTTTTTGTCAGAAAATGTAGCTTTGCTGGAAAGTATATTGGGTCAGTGACAATTATACTTTCCAGCAGCACGTCAAGGTGGTTGATAATACAGTATAGTCCGGAGATACAGTATGGATGTATGGCCCTGTAGTTTTTTTTTTTTTTTTTTTTTTTTTTTTTTTTTTCTATGTGATTGAGGGAGGCAAAAGGCATAACTGCCTATAGCGAGTGCCTCCCCCATAGTTGAAAGAGTGACAGGGCCAAAATCAAGGGACGTTCGAGCCAAAATGCCTGGACACACGGAGTTTGAAGCAATTTAAGTCATAGGAAGAGGGAAAGACTGATTCTGGGAGAGAGTTCCAGAGCTCAGCTGTTGAGTAGAAGAAAGTTTGAGAGTAACGTTTCACTCTTGGGTTGGAGAGTTGCACAGAGTAGGGGTGGGATTGAGTTGCAAGACGGGTACCACGTGCCCTACGTAAAGGAGGTGGTATGCACTGGGATAGCTCTGAGGAACACTGATTATTATAGTAGCGATAGAATAGCGAGAGAGATGCAACATTGCGGCGGAGAGAGAGAGATTGCAGAGAGTTGGTGAGTGGACGGGAGTTAATGATACGAAAGGCCTTCCTTTCAACTTTGTCTAGGAGAGCAGTGTGAGAGGAACCTCCCCACACATGTGAACAATACTCAATACAAGGGCGCACTATGCCCCTGTACAGAGCAAGAAGCTGTGCAAGGGAAAAGAACCCCCTAAGGCGGTTGAGCACACCCAGCTTCTGGGAGGCTGCCTTAGCAAGACTGGTAATATGGTCCTTCCAAATGAGAGCAGAAGAAAAAGAGACACCAAGAATATTGAGAGAAGATGAAGGGTTGATTTTTGTATTGTTGAAGAATAAGGGATAGTCCGCTGGGAGATCCTGACGGGTAGATAGATGGAGAAATTGGGTTTTGGAAGCATTAAAGTTAACAAGGTTTTCTCTGCCCCAATTGGAAATAGTATTTAGATCAGAATTTAAGAGTTCTATGGCTTCATTACGTTTGTCGTTGAGGGATTTCTGGCTGGGGCGTTCTGAAAAACTAATGGAGTAGTGCAAGGTTGAGTCGTCTGCGTATGAATGGATGGGAATTAAGGTACAGTTAAGGAGATCATTTATAAAAATTAGAAAGAGAATAGGAGATAGGACAGAGCCCTGAGGAACACCGGAGTTTATAGAGTGAGGAAGTGAACAATGGCCGTCCACAACCGCGGCTATGGAACGGCCGGAAAGGAAATTAGAGACAAAGGCACAGATGGAGGGATAGAAACCGAAGGAGGGTAGTTTAGAAATTAAAGATTTATGCCAGACTCTATCGAAGGCTTTCGATATGTCTAGTGCAATAGAAAAAGTCTCACCGAAGTCCCGAAAGGAGGATGACCAAGAGTTAGTAAGATATGAAAGAAGATCACCAGTAGAGCGACCCTTAAGGAAGCCATACTGGCGATCTGAGAGCAGATTATGAGAAGAGAAATGCTTAAGAAATTTGGAAGCAAGAATAGTTTCAAAAACTTTAGAAAGACAAGAGATAAGAGCAATTGGACGATAGTTGGAGGGCTGAGAGCGGTCACCCTTCTTTGGGACAGGTTGAATGTGAGCAAACTTCCAGCATGAAGGGAAGACGTTAGAGGATAGACAGAGACGAAAGAGTTTGCCTAGGCAGGGAGTCAGCACGGAAGCACAGTTTTTGAGAACAACAGGAGGAACACCGTCCGGTTGAGAGCAGTGTATTGTTCCCAGTGATCTTGTATGGTCCCAGGAGGTAGTAATGTGGTGCTGCAGTTTGGGACTCATACATAACTACTGTGTGGCAGTTGTGGATTACCCCCTATATTTCCACAATGCCCTTTGGGTCACCAGGGCTCAAACGTTCATCCATGTATCCAAGCCTTTTGAAATATATTGATCTTTCTTGTCAGTTTAGAGCAGTTCCTCTTCTAATGTATGATTCTCGTCTGGTTAACATCAGAGGTAATACCTTGTTTTCGACGATGACCATAATCATGAGGATTACATTTATGGGTGGTTTTGTATCAGGACTTTCGAAGAGTTGATTATATTTATTTTAATGAACAATTGTATATACAGTATGTATGTACTGTATGTCGACATATTTATTTTTGTAAAAAAAAAAAATCCCCTGTGTATGAAGGAGACAAAAGGCAGGTTGCCTCTATGAGTGTCTCCCTGTGTTTACATGGTCAATATTATAACACATGAACCTTAAAGTTTTCCCAAATTATTTTTTATTTGTAATACTTAAACTATGTGATTCTCAAAAAATTTACTGGTAAACTCCCCTTTTTCTAACAATTGTTTTCCTTAGGTTATTTTTTGGAGGTGAGCACACAATCAGAAACTATCCGGCGACGGTTCATGGGGCCTTCCTGAGTGGACTCCGTGAGGCGGGGCGCATCGCTGACCAGTTCCTTGGCTGCCCCTATGCTGCCCCACCCCCACCCACACCACCCACACCACCAGCTAACGGAACACCCACCACTGAGGCCTCGTCTTAAGGAAACCACGAAAATGTATGTGAACATTTTATCTCAACTCTCCAGGACTCAAACTTCATTCAAGAGGAGTGCAGTAAGAGGTATAGAAATGACCATCACTGAACCTGTATCTTATAGGGAAAGTGACAAAGGTTGTTCAAAGCAAATCTTTGAAGAACTCCTCTTAGCCCTAGAGCTAATCTCTGTAGTTTCCTCTAATATGATAAATACGTTGATAGGTGCAGAAAGTTACCTTCAAAAGGTTTAGCACCCACTGCCAAGGTTTGAGGTCAGTAATGGGTATAAGAAGTTAATTTTTAAATTGACCCAAGTAATACCAATTATTGGGGTTTCTTCTCAACCCATTCACTAGTGTACCTTCATAAGATTGACTACGTTGACAATAGTTAGTGCAGTGGCAGATTTTCACCATCAGAGTTGGATACTGAATTGGCCAGCCCCATGAGAGTCTCGTAATGTGACTCAGTGGTCTGGTTAAACTACTGTATAAAAAAATAAAAAAAAAAAAAAAAAAAAAAATGCATACTGTAATTCTCAAACTGGAAGGAACCTTATTGGTGATTTCCTCCAGAATGTATTATACAACAGTAATGTACAATTATGAAAACAAGCTCTGTCAGTCCTCCACATTCATCTTTTTGAAAAACAGTATCCATTGGATGTTAAGTTATTTTGGGGACCAGCAGAGTACAGTACTGTTCTCAGGCAACCGGTTCTGAATAATTGACTGACAGATTGTGTATTTGTTTACATTTTACAGACTAAATTTGTCCGCCTAAATGAATTATGGAGCAAAGACAACCCAGTGTAGTTGAGTTCATTGAAGGATCCTCAGGCAGTATGACGTACATTTTGGGGAAGGCATTAACCCTCGTGTGCGAACAGTGTGCGAAAAACGGAATTTGAAGGTAAATACGGGGAAGAGCAAGGTTATGGTCTTCGAAAGGGGTGAAGTCACAGAGTGTGAGGTGAAGCTGAACGGTCAGGCTATGGAGATCGTCAACTCTTTAAAGTATCTGGGCAGTGTGTTGAGTAAAGATGGGACTATGGATGAAGAAGTGCGGGAGAGGGTACAACAGGGGAAGAGGGTTGTAGGAACGCTAAAAGCAGTAACAAGAAATAGGGTGGTCAGTATGGAAGTGAAGAAGTCCTTGCATGACAGTGTGGTAATCCCGACACTGACTTACGGAAGCGAAGCATGGACGTTGGTTGAGAGACTCAGACCAAGAGTGAGAGCAGTGGAAATGAATTACTTAAGGAGTGCGTGCGGAGTTACATGGAGGGATAGACAGACTAATGAGGAAGTAAGAAGGAGGTGTGGTGTGGAGGTAGATGTGCTGGAAAGTGTGAAAAGGAACAACTTGAGATGGTTCGGCCATATGGAACGTATGGAAAGCGAGAGAATGACTAAGAGGGTGTACGAGAGCGAGGTGGAGGGACAGAGAGGGAGAGATAGACCGAAAGAGAGGTGGAAGGATGGAGTGAGGAAGTACATGAACGAGGGCGGTGCTGGTTGGGGGGAGGGGCGTCGACTGACTGGGGACAGAGGTGCATGGGGGCGGTTCGTTCGTGGCCACCCCTTCGGGGATTACGGCGTCAGGCAATAGATATATAGATAGATAGATTAACCCTCGTGGCCTGGGCAGGTCCTCCTAAGGACGGAGGTCGTATCCGGGCGATCTGGCCGAAAACGTCTAGGCCTAGGCTACCGTATTTTTTTTATTTTAACTGCTAGAAATTTCCCACGCATCCCTAAACGTAGTGCGGTCTCCAATCTGTAGACTGGCATTGAGTAGAGCTCTCTAAGTCAACTGGTTCAGTTGTGATGGCGATTTCCGTGGAGCGAATTTTTCCGCGATGTTGACAATATCGGAGCTTTTCAGACACTAATTTCGTCTGACGTCACAACAATAACATTGATCCGACGTCTCCTTATTGTTTTCGGAGGTGCGGTGACGCAACGATCGGCTTTGTTTACATGCGTCGGACGCACGGCGTTCAGACCAAGCTGAATAGGCTTTCAAGCTTACTGACCAGGTAAGGACACCCGGGTTCCTGCCCATCTTCCGCGGTGTCCTTATAAAATGCTGCCCGGGCAGGAAGGGTTAAGGTATTAACTGGTATCCAACCAACTTGGCCGGCCGCGGGGAGCAGTTTCGGGAGCCAAACCGTCACAACCATTCCCTGCCCCCTCCCTGGGGGAACGGGTCCTTGGAGCGGCTTCGGTCGCGCCGGGAATTTCCAACTTGGTTCTTCTGTAATAGGTAGATTGTTAATTTAGGAGCTGGGGTAATAATCTGGTGAATGTAATTAGTGTTAACCTGGTTTCTACAGCTAACCTTGTGTACCATGGTATAGATAGCACCAACGAATTTGACAATAATCTTGACTCCTTAACTGCTTATAACTCTAAATTAATATAAGGAATCGGGCTGATGTTTCTATCATTTGGGAAGAGTCCACCAGGAAATAGGTGTGGATATTTGCAGCCAGTTTGCTCTAGGCCCTTTTGAGTTACAGAGAGGTCAGGGATCAAGATTATTGTCAAGTTCGTTGGCGTTACCCATAGTGAGCTACTAAACTCCCGTACAATTCAAGTATTTAAGGCACAGAGATTAGCACTTCAAAGTGCAGCTATGAATTTACCATGTATTGGGTTTAGGAGTGAGAGCGGTGGAAATGAGGTACTTGAGAAGTGCGTGCGGAGTTACATGAAAGGATAGATAGACGAATGAGGAAGTAAGAAGGAGGTGTGGTGTGGAGGTAGATGTGCTGGAAAGTGTGAAAAGGAACAACTTGAGATGGTTCGGCCATATGGAACGTATAGAAAGTGAGAGATTGACTAAGAGGGTGTAGGAGAGCGAGGTGGAAGGACAGAGAGGGAGAGGTGGAAGGATGGAGTGAGGAAGTATATGAATGAAGGCGGTGCTGGTTGGGAGGAGGGGCGTCGACTGACTGGGGACAGAGGTGCATGGGGCGGTTCGTTCGTGGCCACCCCTTCGGGGATCATGGCGTCAGGCAATTGATATATAGATAGATAGGGTTTAGGAAATTTGACTCATCTAGGTAGCAACCCGATTTTTAGATACTCGGTTAATCTGTGTGTCTCTGTTCTAGGTGACACATTTATATTGTCTTTGCATCCTGCTAACCGCCAGTTGAGTTTGTTAGGTAAAGCCTTATATTCTGTCCCTGTACAACCTCTCCAGTATTTTCTTCATCTAGATACCTTCTTTTAGTTTGTAGTACCTGAACTTTCATTTCATGGAAAAAGTGCAACAAAACTAAAGGATTTGTTTTTCCTCAGAGAAGAAATAAGTTGGCTCTGGTGCATTTAAATTAACTCTGAAATTGGAGCGGGTGGTGGTGGATGAGATCAGATTCTAAATGAAACCACTACTTCTAAGCTCCTCGATGGCCTAGTGGTTAAGGTGTTGGAGTGCTGCACTACTGGCCTGGGTTCGAGCCCTGGCTGGGTCATATCACAAAAATATTCAATTCATTATCATAAAATGTTACTATTTAATTTACCATTACAATTTTATATTAAATTTCCAATGCCAACTTTAGATTTAATATATATGTATGTACTGTACTGTATAGATTTATATTTTTTGTCCATTCTGCTGTTATGTAAGGAAAAATATTTGTGTTTAGATAAGTTCAAAAGTAAATTATTCTACCCGAGTAACAGACATTCATTTCTCCTATAATATTAAGTGAATTATGGAGTAAGAATTTTCCATCTACTTTTTATAAGGATTGCATGAAACAAGGTATTAGATTGTGCGAAAGGTCAGAGCCGGATATTTCGAACATTTACGATGCCTTATCTCCCTCCTATTATTGTACATACATACATGTTTAAAGACCGTTTTTTCCACAGAGAATGTGGTTACAGTCTCACGTCCTAAATGGCAGCTTTCCAGGCGGGCCGCCTGGAAAGCTACCATTTAGGGCTGCCTCTGTTGTCAAGTTCTTTATTTTGAGATCGGACTGGAGTACCCGAGCCCACGTCATTCTAGGTCTACCCCTATGCGCAGCTCCCCCCACATTCACTACACCACAATGTCTGCCCACACACTTCCAGGCAGGGCCCTTCCTATACTGTATACAGTATACAGTATACCGGCTCCCCGGGCCGGGCGCCTGAAGGACCATTATCTAGTCCAACTGGCTCCTGACCCCAACTCCCTACGACCGCGTCATCACTCATCTACTCACAAGCATTCTACACTCATTCCTATTAATTACCACTTCTCTTGCCTTTCCCCGGGCCGGGTGCCTGAAGGACCATTATCTAGTCCAACTGGCTCCTGACCCCAACTCCCTACGACCGCGTTATCACTCATCTATTCACAAGCATTCTACACTCATTCCTATTCATTACCACTTCTCTTGCCTTTTCTTCTGTCATCTCTCTATCTTCCAACGCTTTTTTCACACCATCTCTCCATCTTCTCCGAGGTCTTCCTCTCAATCTATTTCCCCATGTTTCTGACTCTTTATATATCTTTGTTCACTCCACACATACTCCTCAAGCAGCTCATCTCCAACACAAAAGTCTTGAGACAGTTAAAATTCTATATTAGCTTGAACCGGCAGCCAGTGCAACTCTATTAGATATTTAGTAGTGGGGGTTTTCGGTGGAAGACCAAATATAAGCCTCACTGTTCTATTAATAGTTTCCAGCTTTGGGTAGAGGTTGGTTGTAAGAACACATATGGTCTGTGCTGCCTAGTATAACTTCTCTGAGCCCTCCCCCCTCTTCCTCAACACCTGGATGGTAACGAGCCAGCTCGCAGCCCGTGTCAAGACCCACTGGAGGACGTTGCCGGAGGACCCCCACTACCGACCCTGACGTTGAAGCCACTACAAGGACGAGCCACAGGAGATCCGTAGATGTTGGACCATGACGCAAAAATTAAAAATTAGTTTTGTTGAAGGCTGTATAACAGACCTCCATTCTAACTTGATAGGACTCTATAGTTGAGGATACAAACCACACTTGTCTATCGTTGTAAGGTGAAATATTTTGTACATAGACTCCTCGTGAGACTACAGTATGTATAATAATATGTTACCATGCAGCCCCTCGCACCCACACAGTGATATACGTAAACTCAACCCCAATGACACCTATCTTTTACACGCCCCGTGACAAAGTGATACCGGTATGTGTGATTTATTAATTGTGTTGTTTTCAACTCATGCTAACTCCATTCGAGAAGTGCTTTCGTGACCTGTTCATATCAAGGAATCGGTGGATGTCGCTCCCCGGACCTGGCGCCTAATTGGGCCCAACCTGGACGAAATGGATCCAGAGGGTACAGTGCGTAGTGTTTCTCCGGACTGGCACTCTCCGCCCAACAGTATAGGGGCCCGAAACTGGTGGTAGCGCTCCAGGAGGCTGCCCTGGGTGTAAAATACCAGACCAGTTGTAGTGCCGTGTACGCTCACGGGGTGCGTCCCTGCGGCGGGTTCTGGTTGGGGGCACCTGGGCCCCCAGCACTCTTGGGGGAAGGTGCTGGGAATGGTCCCCGGGGTAGACTGGAGCCGGAGTTCTGGGGGGAGGGGAGGGGGGGGGACGAGGCCCATTTGCCAGCCTATAATCGCCAAATTATGACTCGACCTAAAGAGAAACAACGTAAGTCCGATGTTCCAAAACCGCACAGCATACGGACAAATGCCCCCCAGTCTCAGACTTGCTAGTGTAAATGTTGATAGTTTGAATCTGCGTGCAAATGAAGTGGCTGAGATGTGTGAGAGGAGGCGAGTGGACGTCTGCTGTGCCCAGGAAACACTCTGGAAAGGGTATGGGGCACAGTGGATTGTTGGAAGAAAGAAAAGATATATATAGGATCTACTGGAAGGGGGTTGAGACTGATAAAGTGAAAGGAGGAGTGAGTGTTCTGGTGGCTGAAGAGTGGGTGGAAAGTGTGCTTCAGATTACGAGAGTTAGTGAAAGGCTGATTGTTTTGAAGTTGAAAGTTGGTCAAAGAATTCTGAATGTGATATCTGCATATGCCACACAGGCTGGACTACAGAAAGAGATAAAAGAGGACTTCTGGAATGACACCGTCGGTGTCATTTCAGGCCTCTCGGAGAATAAAATAACAATCCTGGGATAATAATAATAATAATAATAATATTTATTCAGTTAGCAATTTACAGAGTTGGTACCACATAGTTTGTTACAAATATGACATGTACCAGCCTTGCATAATTCCAACTAAGGATAGCCCAATAAGGCCGTTAGGCGTATTTCCATTGGGGTCCTTGTGGGATTAGGTTAGCTGGGGAAAATGGGGAGGATAAAGAAATATATACTTTAGAGAAAGTATTTCTAGGGGGTTATTTTAAGATACCTTACATCCTATAGTAAATATCAGTAATCCGTAATCAGTAATCATTTCAGTTTGGTTTGTCTATCTCTTATGTCGCATTTAGTAGTAGACATAAGCTTGGTGCTCCCTTCTCGCAGCTGTCCGGTTCAGGTGTTCCTTCAGGCTACGTCTGAAGGAATACAGTGTTCTCTTTTCACGGACTGACTGACGGGTAGGTCGTTCCAGTCACGTGGGAGCATCTGCAGATAGATACGAAGGAGTACATGGAGGAAATGGTTACAGAAGGAGGAATCTGGAAGGTGAATATATCCTGGAGTCCTGCGTTGCACTCAACATTGTTAATTGTGTGTAGGCTAACACAAATTAAAGTTCAAGAAAAGACAGCCATCTGGTCACATATAACTCTATGGGGTTTCCAGTAGCCAGATAGATTACTCCTTGGTTAACAGGAAAGACTGGAAACTGGTTCGGGATGTAAATCCAACAAAAAAATACATTATCACATTGTCGACACATACTCGAAATGTGTGATTGCGTACCCCGCCAAAGGTTAGACCATGCAGGCGGCCCGTTGACTTCAGGAACTTGCAGAAGTCTTAATTATAACTTAAATTGGTCTCATTTCTCTTCGTCGAGGCCTTCACCACCAAGAAGTCATGCAGTGACACCCACATGCCGCAACCCGTCTTGCAGGAAGGTCCTGCGGAAGTCGAACCTAAATTGGGCACTCAAGATCAAAAGTGCCTGGGCCACGTGTAGCCTACCATGTGGACAGGACTGCTGGTCGATGAGTAGGCCTACAAGGCGGCATAGGTGGGCAGCATGTCCAATTCTTAATGACATCCCGGTTGCGGCGTAGGTGTCTGGCCCAACCTTTCAATATGGATGAGGGAGACAAAGGGCAAAGCTGCCTGTGACGAGTGGACTGCCTCCCTTTAGCGTTCAAAAAGTGACAGGGCCGAATAAAAGAAAGGAATGTTCGAGCCAATTAAAATGTCTGGACACACAGAGTTTGAAGCAATTTGAGTCATATAGGATAAGGGAAAGATGGATTCAGGGAGAGTTCCGGAGGGCCAGAGCTCAGCTGTTGAATATATAAGAAAGATTGGGAGTATTGCTTCACTCTTGGGTTGGAGAGTTGCACAGAGTAGTGGTGGGATTGTGTATTGCAAGTCGGATATACTGTATATAGGCCAATGCTTGCAGCAAACGTTTTATATGACACTATATACACAATTAAACGTTTCTTGAATGATTGTTTAACATTTAGGTGTTCTATATTAAACATATTTTATATTATCGTCATTCAGCATTACAACAGAGGATGTTTCAATCCAATGATCCATCGAGATAATTAATTGTGTGCAGGTGCATTCATTGGAGTATAAGCGAACAGTCGCATAACTGGTGTAGAATCAAATAGTAAAGTAATTTAACTATTTGTATCTTTATATGACAGCGATAGAGAATTTGATCCTTTACGTGTGACAGCTTTCCATCGCTTATAAATCGGGGTTTGTTTTTCTCGGTCAGCTGAGACAGGAAACAGAAAATGACACTTTACACATGAATTTTGCCGGGAAATGTCGTCCTTTTGGAGAAAATTCCGTGAGTGGCTGTTTAATTGAGTCATGGAGTTCATCTAGAGTCTGTTATATAGTCAAAATAATGTACATACGGCTGGGAACGGGTGTGAACTAATGTAGGGTAAATGGTTTCGCCGCGATTGAATGGTGAAGTGCGTTTCGACGGTACTAGGCTATGGATATAGGCTACTGTATTTACGATCTTTTGGTTATTTATTTATATAGATTCTGCAATATAGGCTATGGCATTTTCAGTCTGGTTTTATGATGATGAAAAAGCTTGACTTCCCCTGATAGGGGCTAAGTTCTGCCATAACCTTACAAATAAGAATCTAGCCTAGCAACCTTACTCTAGCCTCTCCCCTCTCATGAGTTTTGTTCTTCCTGACCAAGACACCTCACCAAACTTGATGGTAGGCCTAAACCTTAAGAAAGACTCGAGAGATGAAGAGATGTCACCACCCTCTGAGGTGAGATAGGTTGGGTTAGGCCTATTTAGGATTTTAGGTACAGTAGTAGATGCCTCGAGCCCTCGACCCTGGTGGGGGTGAAAGTCATGAGAGAGTGTCAGCCTGTCGGGGAAATTGGGAATACCTTCCTCAATTGTCAACGGTACAGTAGGCTAGTACCATATTATATTCGGGCGTACCGCGGCCCGCCTGCCTTGTTTTCACGACTCGCAAACTCGTGATCATGTTCGCGTCTATTTTGACTGCCGTGGGATACAATAATAAGTTGTCATCCCCCCCCCCATGACTTATTGTCATCATCATATATAGGCTTGCCAGAAATTTACAGAAAAAAAGTAAAAATAGCCTAGACAGGAACGTAACTGTGAGCTCACGATCATGTAAACATGACAACCGTACGCCCGGCGGCCCGAATACTACATCCTTCCCCTGTCAACATATATACTGTACAGGCGTACACTGAAGCTGTGCGGGTCATCTCTCTCCAGGTGTCGCTCAAGGCAAAAGGGAAAATAAATGCCGGTTTAATTCTAGTTTCGCTTTCACAGCATACTCATAAATTTCTATGGCTACTTTAGAGTTGTCATATACCATACTTAATTCCTATATATGTCCAAAGCGGCGGAAATGCATTATAAGGAATTATACCTACTGTAAAAAAAAAAAAAAAAATCTCCCCATATGCGGCACCATAGCTATTACATAATACTAGGTTAGGTTAGGTTAGGTAAGATAGTTAGGTTAGGCTAATGTCGTTAATGTAGTTTATTATCATTATATTACGTCTTTTACCCAGCAATTTCCCTGATCTTCATAGTTGGTCGGGAAGCTATGCCTTTACAACGGCGCCTCCCTTTTGTCGCTGTGTACGTGAAACTAGAATTTTACCTAAATGCCTAAATATCATAAATGGCATTTAAGTCTTGGTAATATTATGTGCTCTTGAAAAGTAAAATTAATAAATACGTGTGTGAACAACCTGATTTTATAACTATTTGATCATTAACATGCTTCTCTTTAACCCAGGAGGAGGGTCGGGTGGTGGGACATCTAGTACCCCCATTCAGCCAGTACGGCGCCCCTCCACGACCTCCTCACAGGGCCCGGACAGCCCCCGCGACTTTACACAGCCACCACCCACGAGACTCATATCGCTACAGGACCAGCAACTCTTTATGGGCGAATTTGGTAGGTACTTATGAGAGTTTGTCAGTTAGTATATTAATCCATGTTAGTAATTTAATTAGATATTGGTAGAAAATTGTGGGTAATATTGCTTCAGTTAATAATTATATGCATGATAAACTTACATTATACTGTACAACTTAAGTATTTACCTCCGCATAGGCTAGTCAAAGAGCATTTATAAAAATTTCATCTAGGCTATATCTATTGCCAGATGACTTGATCCATGAGGGGGTGTCCTGTGTCCATGAATGAATCGCTTCATTAAGTTGCTATGCTGTAGTATTTTATGTATAAGTACCGGTAACCTTGAGAGCTGGCGTGGCTGAGTGGTAACGCGCTGACAGGTGCGCGGGAAGTTGGAGTTTGCCTTCTCACACCGCCCTCATTACTGAAATGAGGGCATGGGCTTCTACACTACTCACTGCAATGGCAGACATTAGAGGTGTTAGACCAGTGTCACATCATTCACATGTACACAAGTACCCGTATGTATTAGCACCTAATCAGCATGGGTGAGCTGATTAAATGGTTACATATTACATCCACATCCACGGACATTCCAACAGCACAATAGTACAGTATTCTACATGCACCCCCTACACACTATGCACACTGGTGGGTAGTTGGGCTTGAGCGACCCACCCCAGGGAACAGGAACAAGCTTGATAATTGAAGGAGTTATCTCGGGATATGGAAGCATATGAAGGCTGTTTATTCGTGGTCCCCGCCTCAGGGATTAGGGCACCTGGCTCCACACATACGTGCAGTTTCAGTCTCTTGTCCTAATGGTGGCATTCCAGGCAACCCTGTTAGTTAAGGGCTGCTTCACTTGTCAAGTTTTTTATTTCGAGATCGGCACGTATAGTTCGATCCCAGGTCTTTCTCGGTCCACCCCTTGGTACAGCTTCCTCCACAATCACAGACCTGCATCTTTTCACCCAATTTTGTTCATCCATTCTCTCCACATGCCCATACCATCCCATGTGGACCACTGTTTTAAAAATTGTGTATTTACCGTATTTAGCTAAGTAATAAAGTTGTAGATTGGGGTTGCCATCATCCAAATTTACTGTCAAATTTACTGTCAACATCTCCAAAGCAGCCATCGATTATCCGTTTACTGAACTAACTTAGAACATTTCTTTCCTCCCTCCCCCAGACAAGGAGCGCCCAGACCCGCTCTTAGTCCAGTCACAGTTTGTTAAAACTGTGAACGACATCCTGTACAGCTCGGCCACTCTGCCTTACTTCGTCCAGTTCCTGCAGGGCTGGGGCGCTGACAAGTATGCTCGCTTTTGGCTGGACTCCAACAGTTTCAGAACAGTTGCCCGTCAATACCGCAATGTGCCTCTTGAGGAATCTCTGCTGACTGGTGATAAGTCCTGTGATAAGGATAATACCTCCTTGGCTGGTGTTAGATCCTACAGTGATAAGGATCATACCTCCTTGGCTGGTGTTAGATCCTACAGTGATAAGGATAATGCATCCCTTGCTGGTGTTAGATTCTATGGTGATAAAGAGAATCCTTCCCCAGTTCATGTTAATTCCCAAGATGCAGTTGATAAATCATTAGGTCTTAGGAGTGTTACAGAAATTGTCTCCTCAACTGATGTTAAATCCAACTATGTTGAAAAGCTATCCAACGTTGACAATATTGAGGGCAAACTAGGAAGTGTGGGTAACAGACAGAGTGTAGTAGGGTCTGGCAGGGATAAGGGCCTCATACTTCCAGATTTAGTCAGTAACATCCAGCATGCTAG
Source organism: Paralithodes platypus (assembly GCA_032716605.1). Lineage (NCBI taxonomy): Eukaryota > Metazoa > Arthropoda > Malacostraca > Decapoda > Lithodidae > Paralithodes > Paralithodes platypus. The sequence continues at coordinate 5,460,661 of CM064530.1, read as the reverse complement.
CGATGTGACGCCCCTTAACAGTCCTGAAGGGCCCTCACCAAGTGCCCTAACATTTAATAATACTCGAATACCAAGCCAAAACATTAGCCTTGGGAATGCAACATTACAATCCAAAGAAAATAATAGCTCTAGAGAGTGTGTTAATCCCAGTGCAAAGAAAATTGAAAGCTGCAGGGAAAAACAGTGGACAAGTAAAGCGCTAAGTGTTGATAGCGATTCTGCCAGTTTAAGGAGCAGTACAAGCGAATCTCGTACCTCAGTGCCGCCGGAAACGCAAAGAAAACTCTTAGCTGACGATGCCCTACGAATATTCAATAAGTACCTGGCCAAAGATGCAGAGATGATGGTAGAGGTGGAGGAAGAGGAGGCGGAATCTCTGAGGGCTCGAATCTCAGAAGGGAATGTGGACTCGGACATATTTCTTTCCCTGCAGGAACGAATCTTTGACACATTGGAGAAGGAGTGAGTAGTTCTATATTTATATGATTACCATGCAGTACAGTAGTACATATGTTTTCCTTCTCACACATCTAGAAATATAATGACAGTATTTCTGAATAAGATTTGGTTTGTTTGTTTTGCAAGTTTTACATTATAACATTTGGTGTAAATAAGTCATATACACAAAGTAGGTACATAATAATGGTGGAGTGAGAGGTTGTATGCACATTTCAATGTAAGATAGGAGATTTTTAGATTGGAGGTGTTAATGCTATGATCATATTTATTGTCATGAAGAACATTGATCTATCTATCTATCTATTGCCGGACGCCTTACTCCCCTTATGAGGGTGGCCATACACAGAATGCCCCCAAGCGGACCTATTCCCTGTGAGAGGGACAACCCGAGCCAGTTTAGTGAAGGACTTACAGGATTGACCACATTGATGATACTAATTAATATGATAACAGAAAAGGATGGTAATAATTTAATAAGTAATTACTTTTGTACTTAACTCTTTCAATTAAATGACACCAATTTCTGTTAACTTCATTATGGTTTGAAATGATATTTTGATTTCAAAAACTAAAGATTTGATACTAAACTCTTTGACTAACATGAACAAATTATATGGTGATAGCGAGAATTAGTACAAGGTGTCTTCTGATTGAAAGGGTAATTTGATTCTATGGTTGACAAAACTTATGTTCCCACCAGTTACCTGCCAAAGTTCCTGGGCAGCGACTACTTCCTGAAGCACCAGATAGATGTCCTGACCAGTGGCACCGTGCGACTGGCTGACATCATCTACAGCGACTCCGCCTTCCCTTACTTCATGGAGGTTAGTCAAAGAGAAAGTCTGTTTTTTTTCTTCTTCGTTGTTTCCACATAGCAATTTTGATTAGTTGTTTTGTCATTTTACTGTGTTCGTATAAGTTTTGGTTTGTTTATTTTGCAAGTTTTACATTATAATTTCTCCTGTCTATCTTTCTATCATTTGTTTTATCTTCCATGTGTGGCTATTATTGGTTTTGTATTATCTTTAGCAACATCCAGCATGTTAGCGATGTGGCGCCCCTTAACACTCCTGAAGGGATCTCAGCAATTGTCCTGACATTTAATATTATTCGAATCCCAAGCCGATAGTGGCGACCTCGGCTTCACCACCGAAAGAGATGGTATCTCCCAAGTAGCAAAACTTGTCCACCATCTCCAGCTACTCATTGCCACTCATTTTGTGGGGGCGCTCGTTTATGGCCTTGGCCTTGCTCGAGACCTTGGGGCTGTTCAGCCAGACAGCCTGGGGAACAACAACAACAACTCATTGCCAAAGTTACTCTTGAGCTGGTTATTCAACACAAGCTCTCCTTTGGCATAGTGCCTCAGCAAGATTCAACAAAGTACTGTATGTAACTTAATTCCTTATATAATATCCTCTTCCCCACTGCCAGTACGTGGAGCAGGAGGGAGGTCGCGGTGTGCTGCAGGTGTGGGTGGCTGTATCAAACTTTCGGCAGCAGCTGACAGAGGCGGCCCAGATCACCTGTGACCAGAGGTGCAGTGAGGGAGACGGGGGACAACAGGCGCAGGCCGACGCTATGATACTGTATGACAAGTGAGTGGGGTTAATGAACATGGGATGGGTAGGAGAGAATAAACTCGATTATGTAGCTACTGTATGGAATCTAATATTTATGTACTGTATTGAGATGGAGAGACTGTGTAAGACAAGCTTTGGATGATAGAGGAGTGACTATAGATCAGGCAAAGGAAGTGGTAATGAACAGGAATGAATGGAGAGTGCTTGTGAATAGTTGAGTGAACACGTGGTCATTTGCGGGAAGGGGTCGGGCGCAAGTTGGACTAGATAATAGTCCATCAGGCGCCTGGCCCGGGGAGACGATTAATATGAAGGGTGCGCCTGGAAGTGTGGTGGGTGGGCTTGTGGCTTTGGCTCCGCTGCATGTCTGCCTGCTGAGATCGGAGCCTCTCCAGGGGGCCGGGGGAGTGCTGGAGCGACCTTGGTGACCCTGGTCTCTGGGTGTTCTGGGTGACATAGATGTGTGTGAATTTTGTGTTTTGTCTGTGTTTGTTCGTTGTTCTGTCTTGTGTTTTGTGTTTTCCCTGTTCTTGCTCTGTCTTGAGTTGGCCACCCCCAAGAAAAAAATAAAATAAAATAAAGTAAAGTAGAGTAAAATAGAAAATAAAAATAAAAATAGGAAAAGTGGGGATTGGGCCTGAGCATTTACATACATACATACAGTACATACATATACATGTACCGTATCTAATATTCCTACCCATTTATTTATGGGAAGGTGTATACCTAGTGTGTTAGGAGTGTGATGACCTATGCCTCGGAGATGTGGCTGGTTAAAGCATTATAGAATGGAATGGCATGAAAAGCAAATGGTGAGATAGTTATATGGGGGCAAACCCCAGGGATGGGGTATCGAGTAAGGAACTCAGTAGGCGTCTGGGCATTAGAGGTATCAGTGAGGTGATATGTGCGAGTAGGTTGGATTGGTTTGGACACATGGAAAGAATAGATTATCAAAAGTGGGTGAAGAAATGCCGAACTATGAATATGGGGGGGAGCTGCGCATAGGGGTATACCTATATAGACATGGGATCAGATACTTTGGCCCGATATCAACATAAGGAACCTGATGATAGAGTTAGTTATGTAGAGCAAATTAACCAGACCACTGAGCTCCATACGGAACTCTCATAGGTCTGGCACCTGATGATAGAGGCAGCCCAGAACAGGGTCGCCTGGAGTGCTGCCATTTAGGACATAAGACTATAACCACATTTTCTGTAGACGAAGTGATCTTTAAACTTGTATGTAGGCCTATATTTGTATCTCAGAGCATAAAGGACATATACAGTATGCTGTAATATATATATATAATACTATATCTTATGTATCGTGATCTCGACAGGTACTTTTCCCTACAAGCCACGTGCCCCCAGGGATTCAGTGATGCTGTTCGCTTCATTGTTGAAGGGAACATCTGTCGGGAGGGAGGTCCACTGCCTTCATGCTTTGATTTGCCTCTTAGAGTCGTCTTGCACGTTCTAGAGCGGGTAAGATTTTTTCTAGTTTTCAGAAGATCTATTAATGAATTAGTGATTATAAGTGAAATAACTCTATATCAATATCATCGAGATTCTCTAGAAACGCAAGAATGTACCATCACAAATAGAGAAGGGAAGAATGGAGAATACCTGCCACCCGCCCACAAGATAGCCGGATGGAGTTCTGTCTCCAAGGCAACCAGATCGAGAGCCGTCCTTGAGTCTCCAGGTTAAGGGGATGCAGACCGTTTTTATGAACCCCCTTCTCCCTAATGTTTAGCCCCACTAGTTTTCAGATTATAAGACGTTCGGCCCATTAGTTTGGCGATTTTAACACCTTTCGCCCCATTTCCTTGTCAATGTTAAGACCTTTCGTGCCATTTAGGTGTCGATTATTTCCTGGAGAGCGTTAGAGAGCCTGCAATTTTAAGAGGAACCAGCCTTCGGCAGGGACATTTTTCTACCGAAAAATTTACAAATTTATCTTGAAGGGGGGTCTAGGGGGTGTTTTTCTAAGCTTAACAGAGGTCTAGGGAGGAAACTAAAAAAATATATGAATAAATGAATTAATAGACCAAACAAACGGCCAGTCTCCCCCTAAGGGGTTGAACAAGCTGTCAGATTTCGCTTCTCGGTGGAAGTTATGACTATCAAGCAGCCGGACATCAACACCAGCAATCCATACATATAATACTGTACCTCTTTGACAGTTTTGTTATCAATTGGCTGAATTGCTTTGGTATCATGTGGCACTTTTGCTTTCACTACTTCAGTTTAACCCTCTCCGACATATGACGCGATTTTGAGCCTATTAGGGATACTTTAAAGCCTTTGTTACCATCAGGGGTATTTAGAAACCTTTAGTTTAGTTACTTCAACATCTGCAGTTGTCTTTGAGTTAGCTGTGGGCAGAAAACTAATTTTGGAGAGGTAATTATAAGAGTTAAAATGTAAAACTTGCAAACTAAACAAACCAAAATTGGGACAAGGACAATATAAAGTCAAATTAAATTATCAAAATCGCTATGTGGAAACAACGCTTACTAAAATGAAAATTATTAAATAAAAGAACACAATCCACCACATAGGGTGTACATTACTACATGAGCAAGTTAATCTGTTTCCCAAGCAAACTAATCGCACATATAACAACGCACTATCGTCACGTTAAAGGAAGTAGTCAAGTTTGGGAAGTCCGGGACGTTCTGGCAAATTTTACTAAACTCTGCATGAATAAAGAAACTACATGTTAAATGTCAAAATATTATTTAAAATCAAATTTGCAACATGACAAGACATTAACAATAGTAAAAAATACAAATATTGATAAGATATCTATACTGTACTATTACAAAATAATATATAAAATACAGTACAGCACTCACTAACGATAGTGCTATCGGGTAGGTACCTGTAAGCATAGCATGCCTCAAGTGACCCCTATCAATAACTACCCTACAAATAACCTACATTTATAGCACAAATAAACTAAGGAAATCGCAAAAGTAAGCAATTGATACTATCGACAATGAATACATATAATATAAAGACAAATAATTGCAAAATATGAAGTAACAACAGATTTAAACAAAGAGTACTCTTTTAACAAGAACAATAAATTTAAAAAATCCTCAATATTAATATTAATAATAGAAAAAGAAAAAGATAAGAAAAAGATGAGTGAGAGAACTCTATTTCTTATTGCTAATCTGGCAACCTCTGCATCATATGAGTCAGAAAGGGTTAAGCTCTTCTGTACCGGTGATGTACTTTTCATTATATTATGGCAACTATTAGACTATTTTGTTCAGCTTAGGAAGGATATCTATCCATTAAAAGGCTACAGACTATCTCAATTAATCCTTTTAGCTACCATATATCCTTCTTAAGCTTCATAAAACCGTCTAAATGTAGCTGAAATCAAATATAAAGATGTCGCCAGTACAGAAGAGGTTAAACAGGGAGTGATCAAGCAGCTTCGTTATCAACTGGCAATGAACTTATGACCTTATTCCCAATCAGTCGCCATACTCAACTGATATGATTATATCACTTGAACAGCTTCAGAATATCACCGGGAGGGAGCCTTCAACACCTGGGTACCTTGATTCCACCAGCTTCAAACTTGGTCATATAAATTAATTGGTAATCAATCCATATATCTGTACACTGTATTTGGGGAAAAGAGGGACCTTTTTAGGACTTCAAATCAAAAGCTAAATATTATTCCTCTCTAACTTCAGGACTTTTTGCCTGGTTATCTGTCCTCCAATCTTCACATCAAGTACCTGGGTGAGCTGATCAACACTGTCAAAACCAGTGTCGAACTGCTGGGCCGAAAGAAACGATCAGGTCAGTAGACACACTACAATTGTTTGGGTTAAATGATTTTTCCATATGCTGGTTTTTTTTTTGTATTCTGTTATCTTTGTTACTTAATCCTTTCATGCACCGGGGGTCGTCGTTTAGTAATTAAAATGTATGTATGTATATACACTGGCACTTAGCCCAGTTTTCCTTTCTTTTGAGAGAGGGGGGGGGGCTGACTCGAGACAGAGCTCGAACATGGACATCACCCACATCAGAAAGACAAAATCACACACATCTAGGTTGTCCAGGAGAAACACCCGGAGACCCAGGCCCATTTGGGGTCCCCAGCAAATAATTCCCAGGTCCCAGATCCCCCGGAGAGGCTCCGATTTCCGCAGGCAGACCTGCAGCGAAGCTTAACCACCACAAGCCCGCCTACCATGCTTCCAGGCGTACCCTTCATTACCACTGGCTCCCCGGGCCAGGCGCCTGATGGACTACTATCTAGTCCAACTGGCGCATGACCCTCTCTCCCAAACGACCGCCTTTTATATTGTCAATATGGGTATGGTATATTTGTAGTCCCTAACTCTTTTATTAACTCCCAGGGTCAGAGAGTACATGCAGCAGCGAGCAGAGTGGGAGCGTGAGTAGCGTGAGTGGTGCTGGGATGGGCACTCATAACACATTACTGGCCATGGATACCCGGAGACTACGAGACATGGCTGACCCTCCCTCCATGTCCATGAGGATAGACGAGAAACAATTGGTCGACCCGGACTCATTGTGGCGGAGGCATAACTACAGGTACAGTACATGCATTTTACCGTTCTTTATTTTCTTTCCTTTTTCTTTATTAATTCTGAGGTTACAAGATAAGAGTTTTCTCTACTCTCTATGGACCAATTTGACAAGGCACAGTTCAAGCGTTAAGTGTGAAGGCTGGTGCGTGTGATAATGAAGATGTACGAGCACTCATGAATGGCAGTGAGGGTGAAAGGTGAACTGAGTGAGGAGTTTACAGTTCGCGTCGGAGTTCACCAGGGCTCTGTGTTAAGCCCTCTCCTCTTTGTTATGGTTCTGGAGGCACTATCTGGTGATTTCAGAGTTGGGCTCCCCTGGGAACTGCTCTATGCAGATGAATTAGTACTTTTCGCAGATAGTGCATGGGATGCCTAGGCCAAGTTCAGAAGATGGAAAGAGGGTATGGCAAGTAATGGTTAAGAGTTAATATATATATAACAAAGGTTTTACACAGTTGATTAGGGACTAGGAAAGGTAGAAAAAAGTAGGGCATACCCATGCGCAGTATACAGAAAAGAGGTGGGCGCGAAGACAATACAGTGTAGCGTCTGCCGCAGCTGGGTACATCACAAGAAGAAGCGCTGCACTAGAATAAAGGGACTTCTACCAATCTAGTCCGAAATTGAGAAATTTGTATGTATAGTATGCAAAGGTGAGCTTGTATTCAATGACCGTTTCGAGAGTGTTAACTTTGGCAATGAGGCACTGGAGATGGTGGACAAGTTTTGCTACTTGGAAGATACCATCTCTGCCAGTGGTGGGGCTGAGGCCGCCACTATCGCCAGAATAAGATGAGGCTGGGAAAAGTTTAGAGAACTTTTGCCACTAATCACCATGAGAAGACTCCCTCTCCCCTTGAAGGGAAAGGTGTACGCTTCATGCGTTAGAAGCGCAATGACATAGGCTATGATGCAGAATCGTGGCCTGTCAAAGCGGATGATACCAACAGAATGGAACGCAATAAGATGAGAATGGTGAGATGAATGTGTGGTGTGGTGCAAACTGAAAGATAGGATATCAAGTGAAGAGCTAAGGAGAAGGTTAAGTATCAAGAGTATCAGTGATATTCTGGAAGTACATTCAGGAAAAGTTAACAAGAAGAGTAGGGATCCCAGAGCTGGTAGGGGGGTTGAATGATGGGAGTAGAGCGGAGACTGATAAGGAGAAAGCAGAGGTGCTGGGGAAATACTTTGGGGGGGTACTAACAGTGGAGTCGGAGGATGCAGTGCCTACTATTCCCATCAAACAGGCACCGGCACTAGAACTAATAGAGTTTTCCCATGCTAGAATAAGAAGGGCTATAGAAAAAATGAACAGAAGTAAGTCACCGGGACCGGATGGGATACACCCAAGAATCATAAAGGAAGGAGGGGAGATGTTAGTAGAGCCATTGAAAATGTTATTTGAGGTATCGTTTAATACAGGACAAATCCCGATGGACTGGAGAGAGGCGAACATAACAGCTATATTTAAGAAGGGAAAGAGAAATGACCCAGGGAATTATAGACCAGTCAGTTTGACAAGTGTTGTGTGTAAACTAATGGAAACGGTAATTAGAGAAGGAATAATGGATCATATGAAGTCAAACCAACTTTTCAGTGGGAGACAGTTCGGATTCTTGCCGGGGAGGTCGACGGTACTACAGCTAATTAAGGTGGTAGATGATTTGATGCAAATTCTAGAAGATGGTGATGTAATAGACGTGGTATATTGCGATTTTATGAAGGCCTTCGATAAGGTCCCACATAAAAGGTTAATAGAGAAAGTTAGAAGCTATAATATAGGGGAGAAATGTGTGAAATGGATAGAAGCCTTCCTGAAAGATCGGAGACAGAGGGTACTGGTGAATGGAATAGGCTCGGGGTGGAGGGAAATTACAAGTGGGGTACCTCAGGGATCTGTGTTGGGACCACTGCTGTTCGTTATATTTATCAACGACTTGCCTGAAGTTATAACTAATGGAAGTGAGGTATACCTGTATGCGGATGACACTAAACTGTATAGAAGAGTGAGGAGTAAGGAAGATATGGGTTTGCTTCAAGGAGATGTGGAGGGCATGAAGGGATGGTCTGAGCATTGGTTAATGCCTTTTCATCCAAAAAAATGCAAGTACATGCAGATTGGGACCAGCAAGATAGACAAGGTAGGATACAGTATGTATGAAGCGATGGAGGAAGTGAGTGCAGAAAAGGATATAGGAGTAGTGATAGACAATAAGTTAAATTTCTCAGAACATTTAGCAGAAAAGATAAACAAAGCCAATAGAATTGTAGGGCTGATAAGGAGGACATTTGTGTCACTTGACAAAGAAATCTTCAGGAATCTCTATACAGCGCTGGTTAGGCCGCACCTGGAATATGCGAACCAGGTGTGGGCTCCATATATGGTAAAGGATATAGAAGCAGTGGAGAAAGTGCAGAGGAGAGCTAGCAAGCTGGTACCAACGTTGAAGAACGCGGGCTATGAGCAGAGGTTGAGGACACTGGGGCTTCCGACACTGGCATATAGGAGAAAGAGAGGGGATATGATAGAGACTTTTAAGATAGTGTCAGGAAAGTACGATGAGGATGTGTGTGAAGGTATCTTCTTGATGCGGGAGGGAACAAGAACGAGAGGACACTAAGAAAATTTACAAAGAAAGAAATAGGCTTGAGAAGGCAAAGAACTCATTTTGTGATAGAGTGGTAAATGAGTGGAACGCACTGCCCCAGTATGTAGTCGATTCCGAATCAATAAGGGAGTTTGAAAGTAATCTTGATAAAGCATGGGGAAGACAAGATTTGAAGTTTGATTATAAAACAAAAATACAGAATAGTAAAAATGTTGCGTCTGCTACCGCCGCCGCCAACACCGTGAACGACCGCAGCAGTGCAAGTACTGGTACTGAGCTGGATACACAGGCATAGTTTGCCTTTTTCCAGAGGATCTACTGTAAGAAACTGTAAGAATAAGTACTAGCAGGCTTGGATGGTTTGGGCACGTGGAGAGGATGGATGAATAACGCTGGGTGAAAAGATGCAAGTCCATGAATGTGGAGGGAGTTGCACCAAGGGGCGGACCAAAAAACGTGGGACCGGACTTTGCAGTCTGATCTTAAATCAAAGAACCTGACAAGTGAGGCAGCTCTTAACAGGGCTGCCTGGAGCGCCGCCATTAGGACGTAAGACCGGAGCCGCGCTTCGTGTGGAGCACTCGGTCTTTAAATTTGTGTATGTATGTACTGTATTGCTTTATTACGGTACTTATTCAGTATATCCTGAAACATCAGGGCACCCACCCTAGTCCCGCTCTTGAGCAGGGAGTACATGGTGGTAAAAACAGCATCTTCCATGTTAATGCTATTGCTTTATTATTTAATCAGTATCCTTCTCTGATATAATTACTAGAATTTTTTTTATGTACAAATTACAATGGAACTTTTGCATAGCTGTAACTATGTTCATACAGTCATACGGTTCTTTCATAGAATATTTCTCATACTTCTTATCCCATAGTCGACTGAGTTGTGGATTCATCAATGAACTGGGGCGCTTTGAGTCTGAGATCCAGCTACAGCCTGACAGTCGCTCCGAGTCCCGGCTGCGCAACAAGCTGAGACGCCTGGTGATGCGTGAGGAGGACAAAGTTCGGGAGGACCTGGCGTACCGAGTGGCTGAGATGGTTATAAGAGACGTGACCAATGTTACATTACACCAGGATGCAACACCACCACCACCACCACCACAGTCATAACCCACTGTCCTCAGTGTTTTATATATAAAGTATTGTAATATTATTTCCTTCTATATCTTTGGCCATAAGATTAAATTCAGCCTAGCTCAATGCTGATGTGTAAATAATGTGGTTTTATATGTATCAATTCCCGGCTGTGCAACAAATTGTAGCACCTGGTGAAGATTAGGGATAAAAGGTGCTGTACTGAGTGACTGAGGTGGTCATAAGAGACGTGACACTATGAATGGATTTATCACAACATCACTCGTTGCCTCTGATATTTATGTACTTGGATTTATTTATTTATTTATATATTTTGTGTACATACAGCACACCATAGGTTGTCTTAATTGAGGCATATTTCGTTCACTGACAAATTGGGTAGTGTTCAGCTTGATTCAGTCTTTGTATTCTATGCCCAGATAGGTTCATTGATACTGTGAGTGAACTGGTGTAGCCTAGGACACAGATTTGTGTAGTATTTTCTTTTTCATTGTATTGCACAGTCTATAATTTCTTGTATCCGGACTAATGTACACTCGAGGAAAAAAAATCTTTACACAGGTGAGCTGTAAATAATCTGGTGTGAACGGAATGCATCGGGTGAAACATACGTCTGTGAGGTATTATCACAAGATTTCAACCCACTTTCAGAATGATTAGAGCGTTGGTGTAAAGATTGTTTTTCCCTCGAGTGTACATTATGATCTTGCGACAATTGTAGAATTTTGTTTTTTTGTTGTAAGCCTTTGAGTTTGTTTTTCTTTTTATTAGTATTTTTATTTTATATGTTTCTGGCTTCTAATAAAAGCTTCAAATCAGCTTGGACCAGTGTTGATATGTTTATGTTATAGTGTATGTACTGTATGTGTGTGACTGTTGAGGTTGTGTACAAGATTGTTGTTAAAATGGTTGTGTGTGAGTGTATTAAGTGATGGTAAAAAGAATCCTGTGCCTGCAGACGATCCCTTATAATAGGGATGCTCACGTTGTCTGACATTGCCTCTGAATCGTATAAACGATAGCTAAAAATGGAGCACAGTGATCATCGAAATCCTTGCTAGGGCCCATCAGGGCTATCTTATACCTTACCATTTCTGCCAGTTGATCTAAGATAACTTTGATGAATAAATGTCAGCTTTTGGATGTCCTCAGTGAGTACATGTGCCTCATTTCAAGCCATTATCTTAATTTGTACAAACAAAATCCGCAACTGTGGGCATCCCTACTACATCACCTTCTTAGCCAAGCTGCAGTACCTTATATGTAAGAACTCAATTATGGACATGAAGGATTATATCTGCCCGTACACTATTTTACACTACATAGTCGCTTCATGTAATCCTGCAATGTTGGAGTCTAGGAAGTTGTGTCATGCCTATAGATGGCTATATACTGGGCATTAGAAAGGTTGGTTTACAATAGATAAAGCTGTTCAAGTAAACAGTGTACAGTAAGGAACAGGTCTGTGGTACACTACACAACCATACACAGAGACAGCGAGTGTAATCATTGACTCAATGTAGGTGACTTGTCTAATAATTTCAAACATCTCTGGGTTGGAGTTGTTCAACGTAGTACTGTATATCACAAATTTGTGACTATGACTGTACAGTGTCCAACTGAAGATTAACACATCATTGATTATGTTAACCCGTCATCATAAATTATGTCGCACCTGAATAACTTCAAATCAGCCCTTTCACTGCGGGAGACGTTCAGGAACGCCATGGCAATTTACTGCAATTTAAAGCCCATGACAGCCTGTGGAGATAAGTGCGAGTGAGTGGAAACGCGGCAGGCCCCCGTCCACTCTCCGGCAAGTATGCCTCAGCACTGAGAGTCTCACCCCATCTCTCGCGAGATATATGCAGAGCTGCCAAAGGCAATTGTAGTGCGATATTTCTAATAATTAGCGAATATTGCCGATGTCTGTGGTAGTGCTGTGGGTGAACCCCACGCACTATAAAGCTCGTTTTGGTGTCATTTTGAAACTATTTTCTTATAGTATTTTTCTGTAAACATTTCATTTAATTCAGGCACTTGCTTAAGCAATCAGGAGTGCCTGAATGAGCCCCATTATAGTGGAAATATGCCCGCATTGATTGGGTTAAGAATAAAAGTAATAGATTGATATGAATTAAAATTTAGAAGAAAATTTAAATTGATATTATGAGGTTGCGACACAACTTTTGTTACAGTATTTGTTAATTATGTATGAAGTTTGATTTTAATTTATTTATTATTATAGCTGGTTTTAGTTATTAATATCTATTTTTACAGTACAGTAACTATTGTTAATTATATCTGTGTAGGCTGTGTTCATGGGACGTATATGATAAAGCATTCCTTACTGAGTTTCACAAAGGGAGAAACAAGTTGTAAATACTGTACTGTATGTGGTAAGTATTCACTTTACCCCTGCACGGAATCAAACCCTTGTTTGTCAGAGTGCCAGCCACTGGTTATGTAAAATTACCTTCCATATTATGCAGATAATGTAAATTTGATTAATTAAATTGACGTACTTATGACCCCCCCCCCCCTTAACCCCGAATGTCGCCGTATGGCATCCCGGGTGATACGCTAAACATTCAAATTATCCATGGTGCAGTCGTGGCTCTGTCGGTCCCTCCTGCACTCCCCCAAGCCTCTCCCTACTCCCTACCATCTCCCCCCCCCTCCCCCCTCCCCCTCCCCCCTCCCCCTCCCCCCATGCCCTACTTCGTGTGATTACATTACGCTTTGCGGCCCGGGAGACTGAGCGAGTGATTCGGTGAGAGAGGGTGTGAGGCCTTTATCTGAGCCACGTGATCAACACATACGCACACACACACACACACACAAGTATTAATCGATGTTTAGTCTCACAAGTACAATAGGGTCCCCATCTATGCGTGTTCGATTTATGCGTTTCGCGATCTGTACGAGCTACTAATTTAATAATTCCAAACTGTGCGAATATCGTTCGAAGCGGAAAGTTATTGAGTTAAAGGATGCTGGAAAAGGAAATTCAGTTGTAGGCAGGGAGTTGGGGCTTACCGAGTCTAATGTTAGGTCAATTTATAAGAAAAAGGATGAAGTGTTAAAGTGTGTCCAGGCGTATGGTTTATCTGCTATAGATAAAAGGTGGGGCTGGGGCCGGGGTAGCATAGCTGCACTCGCCCTGCCGTGGGAGTTTGCCTCGGAGCCCCCTAACTTAATGTGAGTAAACAATGACTTATTATTGTTTAATGTTTGCTTACTTTTATTTATATTATGTATTGTTATGAATATGTGTCAGTTAGTGTTGTTTTTGATAGGTAATATGAAGTTGAACCCTTAAACTCGGGACCGTCCATCCACCAAATTAATTATTTCCCATAAGATACAAGTTTCGATTTGTACGATTTCGATCTGTGCGACCTCGTTCATCCACCAAATTCTAGCACAGTCGGGGACCCAGCTGTATATATGTACGTACGCACGCTCAAAGAGTGCATTTCTTACTTTGAACACACAATGAACACACAAAAACAAAATACAAATTCACACACATCTAGTTCATCCAGGAGAAGAATGGTTGTCTAAATACTCTACCTCTGGCTCACAAACTGAAAGACTCGGGTTTGAATACCGTTAGGGGTAAATGGCGTATACGTAACAATTGTCGACTTTTGCGCCACTAAACAGAAGATGTAAATATGGGTGAGGTTGTAATTAGGTATTTGTACATGTAAGGAATAAATAGAGAAATTATATTTTATATGGTATGGGAAACTAACACTGGGTGAAAGGAGGAAAACTATTTATGGAGCATGGTGAATTAATGAAAACAAGTATTTATAATAGTGGATATTACTACTACAGTATATGGAGAATAGCTGTTAAGACTATAAATCAAATGCAGTCTAATATATTTGCCTCTTCGCTAAGTTTGTATTTATGTATACAGTACTCTTGGTCTTATTGCCTATGTTTTGGATTATGGTCACTACATCAGGAAGTAATTCACCCACATCCTACGTTGACCCATCCACGTAGACCTAAGTTAACCTTAACCCATTCTGTACCAGTGACGTCCTTTTCGTCATATTCTGGCTACTAATAATCGATTATATTCAGTTTAGGAAGGATCTCTAGCAATTATAAGACGTTGAATTATCTCAATCAACCCTGTCTGCTACCACAGATCCTTCCTAAGCTGCATAAACTCGTCTAAATATAGCTAGAATAAAGTATAACGGACGTCGCTGGTACAGGAAGGGTTAATGTAGTTATTCTCAAATTTAACCTTACCAAACCAAACTTTAACTTGAGCTAAACACAACCTTTAGCTAATCACAACTTTAACATACCAAAGTTAACCTTAAATTACCTTATTCTCAACTACCGAACCTTACTTTGATTTATGGGGGGATGGTTGCTTTTTTTGGACCACCAATAAATTGGCAATTTTAAGACCTTTCGCTCCATTTTGTTCTCAATTTTATGACCTTTCGTGCCATTTAGGTGTAAAAAAAATCCTGGTGAGCCTGTAATTTTGAGTTTGCTTGGGAACCAGATTAACTTGCTCATGTAGTAATGTACACCCTCTGTGGTGGATTGTGTTCTTTCATTTCATAAATTTTATTTTAGTAAGCGTTGTTTCCACATAGCGATTTTGATGTTGTTTTGACTTTATATTGGCTTTGTCCCAGTTTTGGTTTGACTTTGTTTGCAAGTTTTACATTTTAATTTGAGAAGCCCAGGACATTTTTCTGCCGAAAAATGTACACATTTATCTTGAAGGGGGGTCTAAGGGGTGATTGTTTAAGTTTGATGGAGGTCTAACGAGGAAACTAAAAAAATAAATGAATATATAAATAAATAGACCAAAAGCTAACAACTACCCCTTCAAACTTATCACAAATTTAACAGAGGCTGTACCTAAGTTAACCTAAATTACCTTAACCCTTTCACGCTTATGATGCGATTTTGAGCCTATTAGGGATACTTTAAAGCGTTTGTTACCATCAGGGGTGTTTAGAAACCTTTAGTTTAGTTACTTCAACCTCTGCAGTTGTCTTTGAGTTTGCTGTGGGCAGAAAACTAATTTTGGAGAGGTAATTATAAGAGTGAGAGAACTCTATTTCTTATTGCTAATCTGGCAACCTCTGCGTCATAAAAGCGTGAAAGAGTTAATCTAACTTGAACTTTAGCTAATCACAACTTTAAATTTGACCTAACCTCCATATCTCAATGTTAACCTATGTTACCATCAATATTAACCTAAGTTCCCCTCAATTATTAATTTAAGTTCCCCCTAACTTAAACCTGTTGCCTCAATTTAACCTGTCACTTAATTAATAACCTCATTTATATTTACTTTAACCTTAACCTTTATTAACTTCAACTTTTTCTAAGGTAATGTAAATTCACCTTGAAGCTAACCTAAAACTGCCCTATATGTGTATGAACTCTGGCGCTTACCCATTATTTATTTATTTTTTATTCAATTATTTATTTATTAATAAATGATATATATTTTTTTCTATTGTGGGTGCCCTATATTTAACCTCATGTAATCAACTTCCGATGTGGGTGAAAATACTGAACGGACTATCTTTGGAGACTAGCGGACTTACCGTGTGTACAGCATATTCCTTTGTTCTGTTTCCGAGGCTCCGTGGGCAACTCGGCCTCGGGAAGGGAAGGCTTCTAGAACAAAGGTCCACTAACACTAACGCTTGTAGTCTTAAGGGGAGATGGACGTATTTATTTGCTTATTTATTTATTATTTTCTTATATTTTTAGTGTCCTCCTTAGACCTCCATCAAGCTTAAAGAAACACCCCCAAGTACCCCCTTCAAGATAAATCTGTAGGCCTACATTGTTTGATAGAATAATGTCCCAGCCTGGTTCCTTTTAAATTACAGGCTCGCTATTGCTCGCCAGCAAAAAATATTACTCATAAATTGCATGGAAGGTCTTAATATTGGCAAAAAATGGGGTGTAAATCGCCAAACTGATAAGCCGAACGTCTTAAAATCTGAAAACTAATGGGGCTAAACTTGAGGGAGAAGGGGGACCAGAAAAAAACAACCATCTCCCCTTAAAAAATTCTTTCCAGAATACAAGCGTTAGTTCAGATGCATGTAATGGGTTGATTGAAAGTGCAAATTACATAACCTCATTTAAGTTGATTTGCCAAACTTACTTTAATGTATCTTTACCTCGCCTAATCTGCCGTGACCTATTTGTAACCGTGTTAATCAGCCTAAAGCTTATGTAACCCAAACCTAATCTACTTTCCCTACTCCTAACCTAATGCTAATCTATCCTTAACCAAATCCTAAATTGAACTTACCCTACCTTTAACCTAATCCTAACCTATTCTAAATTGAACTTACCTTAACCTAATCCTAACCTATTCTAAATTGAACTTGCCCTACCCTTAACCTATTCTTAATTGAACTTACCCTACCCTTAACCTAATCCTAACCTATCCTTAACTGAACTTACCCTACCCTTAACCTAATCCTAACCTATCCTTAACTGAACTTACCCTACCCTTAACCTAATCCTAACCTATCCTTAACTGAACTTACCCTACCTTTAACCTAATCCTAACCTATCCTTAACTGAACTTACCCAACCCTTAACCTAATCCTAACCTATCCTTAACTGAACTTACCCTACCCTTAACCTAATCCTAACCTACCCTTAATTGAACTTACCCTTAACCTATCTTTAATTGAACTTACCTTAACCTAATCCTAACCTATACTTAATTGAACTTACCCTAATCCTAACCTATCCTTCACTGAACTAACCCTATCCTTAACTTGACCTACCCTACTTTCGTCTTAACTAACTTCAAAGTACAGTTTGGCGAAAAACTTGGGTTTGAGTAAACACAAAAATTATAGGTGAAACAGGATAGACTATTACTTTATTGTGAAGTGCTTGCCCAGCCATCTCAATCCGGCATTGGCATATATTTTAGTGTCAGGAATGTATTATATAGTTCAGGAATCCATTAAGTTTCAGATATCTATTTAGTTTCAGGAATCTATTTTAGTTTATTTTAGATTTTTATATCTTCTCTCAGCTATGTCACACTCTAAAGTGACCTAAAGGAAGTTTTTACTAATAAATGAATCTCGATCATTGTGTTTATTTAATCCTATTACAAAGAAAATGGCAAATTAAAGGTTTGAGTCCCTAAGGGAAGTATGAAACCCTAATATTTAGTAGTGGCTCCAGAATCAATGATGTACATACATACTGTACATACATATGGATCATATCAACCAGGCCATCAGAAGTTGTAACCTGCATATTAGAAGCTTATACTCCGTGAGACCCTTTCTAACCCGACGCTACCGCCTAACATTGGTTCGTTCAATCATCCTGTTTTACGTAATTATTGTAATTTATGGGTTGGCCTCCCCAATTTATTTATTGCAGAACGTTCAATCAGTGCTTAACTAACTTCAGGGACCAGACGAGTTCTGGCAGAGGGTCAATACCCAGGTCTGAGAATATAGCATGCAGGCTATACACGGACCAGTGTTCTAGCAGCAAGATAGAGCTCGATCAAGACTGGGATCAATATGTAAAGCCTGTAAATATATAGGATTTGCCTAAACTGAACAAGATGCGGAAATACACTTAGGCTACCAGGCTTAGTGAGGTACCTTTATTAGTCTCGTACGAGGTAACGTGTCTGCCTCGTGACTCGTAACCCAATTAAGGGTCACAGGTTCGATTACCGCCCTGGGTGCAGATTTTCGGGAGGCTGTTTCCACATGCATCTAACAAAGTTTAATTAGGTGTGGTAGTAAAATTGTCATGATGGTTGAAAGTAAGATCGGAGCTCCATAACCACCCTTTCGGGAACGGTGTAACAAACAAATCCTACAGACTACTCGGACCAGTGTTCTGGCAGGAAGTGATCAATACCCAGGCCCTGCACGGTAACAGCTATAGTCAAGTTGCAAGAACGTACCAATGTTTAGGGAACTTGTCGTTTCTATACAATTCTTCCTTGATATCCTTAGGCAAGTGGGAAAGGCCAGGAAGCTCCAAGTTTATATATATCTCACTAAGGCCCGAAGAAATCAAGCACGTCGAGAAATGCAAGACCTAGAACTTTACCAGGAGGAAAGCTATGAAGGTCCCCAGGATTGTTATAGCGTCTTCCGGCCATTTCACCTGTGGTGGGGGAACATCAACACCAACGCCGACCATCTTCTCATATGCCACCAATCAACAATTCATCACCATAGCCTGCCAGTCTCATCACCAAGTTCAAGTCTTGGTGGTTACACTTAGTTACACTTAGTTGTATTCCGTCCGTTAGTGACACAGTTGAGCTGGGGCTCCACTGCGACCAGGCAGCTCCCCTTCTTCCACTCTCCATTCCAGAAGTCGGTTGGAGTTGGTGCTGGGGTATCCTGGTGTTGGTGGCCGGTCCGGTATTTTGGCCAGCCACATGTCCAAGTGTTTCTTGAAGGTGTCTGGAGACACCCCGGTCATGTTCCTGAGAGGGGCTGGTATACAGTTGAACAGTCTGGTTCCATTGTATGTAAAGCTGTGATGGATCAGGGATTTGATTTTTTGTGTTGATCCCGGCGTAGTCCTCACATAGCACAGCCTCCCTCGCCTTTGGTGCCGAGTCTCTTGGATGTTTGGATTTGGTACCTTTTTTTCCAAAATCTTCCAGACGTAGATGATGATGTATCTCTCCCTACGTCTTTGAAGTGAGTACAGCTGCAGCTCCTTAAGTCTCTCCCAGTAGTTAAAGTGTTGAAACCCATGGATTTTACTGGTGAATGTCCTCTGGGTGGCTTCAATTTCTGTTATTTCTCCTACTTTTTGGGGAGACCAGAGCTGGGAGCAGTACTCCAGTCGTGGTAGGACCAGTTACTTCCACAGTGTTAGCATACACCTCTCATTTCTTGTGTGGAAGGTTCTCAGGATCCAGCCTGCTATTTGTTTTGCTGTTGTTGTGGCTTTGGTAATATGCTGGGAAAAAGTGGCGTCACTGCTCATATTTACTCCCAAGTCCTTCACTGTGTCCTTGGCGGTAATTTCTTGCTGTCCACTTTTGTAGTTGGTGTCGTTTTGTAGTGCTCTCTTGTTCCCGTACCTTAGAAGCTCGAACTTGTCTCCGTTTAGGGCCATGTTGTTTTCTTCTGCCCACTTCAGGATTTTGTCCAAGTCTTGTTGTAGTAGCTGAGCATCATGTGAGGTGATTTTCTTCATGAGTCTGGTGTCGTCTGCAAACGATGTGGCTGTTGAGTGTTCCAGGTCCCTGTCGATGTCTCCTATCAAGATGAGGAATAGGAGAGGTCCCAGTACTGATCCTTGTGGTACTCCGCTGATGACCCCACCTGCATCTGATAGGCTTCCTTGAACCGTGACTCTTTGTTTTCTGTTGGTGATGAAGCTGTGGAGCCATCTTCCAAGGTCTCCCCCTATTCCCAGTGATTTGAGTTTATGTAGAAGGATCCCATGGTCCACCTTGTCAAAAGCTTTGGCGAAATCTAGATATATGACGTCTACATTTTCTCCGTCTTGAATATCCTGTAGGATTTTGTCGTAGTGTGATAGTAGTTGTGAGAGGCAGGAGCGGCCTTTTCTAAAGCCATGTTGCCCCTCGTTGAACGCCTCATTATCTTCCAGGAAGCTGACCATCTTAGCTCTTATTGTTCTTTCTATGATTTTAATAAGATGTGACGTCAGCACCACTGGTCTGTAATTTTTGGCTATGCCTTTACTACCCCCTTTGTGTATTGGTGTGACATTACCTTCTTTTAGGGATTGTGGTACATATCCAGTTTGGAGGGACTTGCTCCACAGCAGTTTTAGAGGTGGAATGGTTAAGGTGTCTAACAATCTGTGTGTGATAACCCAGGTTCGAATCCCGGTGGATCACAATTATATGCTTTTATTAATTTCATTGGAGGTGTTTGGTGGTGTGGTGAAATTAATATTTGTTTTAGATTAGTTTACCTTCTATATGAATACTAAAGAAAATGTAGTACTAAAGTTTCTCAAATTAATTTGGTGTTTAGTTATATGGTTATATATTTACTAAATGGGTTATTTACAAACTGTAGTATTATTCAATAACAGCCAAAGAACACTTTGAAAGTCGACAGAATGTTAAAAGCGAATAAAATGAACAGAGGATTTCTGACGATCCCTTGTGACGTCACACGTTGGATGTTTGCTTGCCATTTTTAGCTGGGGGTGACTCGGTGTCCCGATTTGCCATCTTTTTTTGTCATTTTACCATGCCCAAAGACCTTCAGTAGGCTTCGTGGGCCGCCCTTTCTCCTCTTCAAACTATCTAGGTGAGTATCGCTGCATCAAACCCCTTAAAATAGCGTAAATGTGGAGTTATGAGGATCAGATGCTGTGGAAAGGGAGAGGGGTAGACGAGGGGCCAACGCCTCCTTATCTTGCAACTCTCATTTCCTTCCGTTCCCCTCGTCCCCTCATTCTGTGAAGCTGACTCACACTCTGATTTACTCATGGCTCAGTGTACCGGATGCAGCAGTGGGGAAGAGACAGTGTAGAGTACCAGCAGAAGTAACGAATTGATTAGTGGGAGGGGGACGTCATAGGGCCTTTTTGCGAAGTGGTGCGGGGGCGTCAAAATTGGGCACCAACTGGACCCCTTTTTTTCTACTGTCCACCTGCTGCTAGTCTACTCGTCGCACCCGATCATCTGCTGGTCTTCTACTGATTCTGAGTTTTCGTGAGTGTCTTAAAGTTATTATAAGAACAATATTATTATGAGAGGTGTTACAGGTGTAGCCTAATGTCCTGCATGGCCAATTAGTCGCATCAAAGATCATGAAACCAGAAAGGTTAGCCAAAAATGTAAGGGCTTGTGTTATTGTTTTACTGTTCTACAGTACAGTTACAGTAGGCTATGTATCATTGTGTGAAGCTTAAGCAAAGTTGAGGGTAAGCCCTCTTTTAATTTAGTGGACTGATATTTTCACAGATTTTTAGCACAATTAGTTGGAACTCTCAGAAGCTTGGGTGTTTGTGAAGTGCGACTGTGCGACGCGTGATTGTTTGCATTTTCTGTAATAGTAGAGAACTGATGGTGCAATCTGCAGATTTAGGCTAGGCCTATCACCTCCATATTTTCACCGTTAACGTTAGGCCTAATGCAATTTCCGCAATTTTCCGATACTCTTAGTCTCTTACGCCCAGGGTGTCAATCCACAAAATATGAATTGTGTTATCATTATGGTTTATTATTTTGTTATCATTATAGCGCGCGACGGAGCGGCGAAGGCGCGAGCTCTAGGGGGGTCCGGGGGCATGGCCCCCCTTATTTTTTTTTAGAATTTAGTTGTCTAAAACAGCATTTCCTGCAATCTAAAGGCAATCAAGATGGAACATGGAGACCAAAATTGTGTCAATTTACCTTTTTTGTTTCTTAAAAAAAAAAAGTTGGGGGAGTTTCTGTTATCATTATACAAAAAGTTCATTTGCGTTATCACTAAAAAAAACAGCGTCGTTTGACACCCTGCTTACGCCCTAGCCTACGGTACCTGTGGGCTGAGGCCGTGAAACACTGTACACAATGTGTCAATATACGGTACATCCTTGGCATGGGCCACGGTATCTGGTAAGTTTGGTAATTTTTTTGAAAAGACTCGCAGCATTATTAGGCTATAGCCTACATAATTTATTAGGGAAAGTGAAGCTCTATGGAATCCTTATAATATACTCAGTTACTCACATAGATTCCATTCCACTGTGGGAGAATAATTTTGATAGTTAACTATAGTTTTGATGTAATACTACCGCAACTACGAATCTTGTTTCCGAGACCTAGTATATTAACCTAACCAAACAACCCAACCTAACCTAACCTAGACCCAGTACGTGGGATACAATACTAGCCCTTGTATGCCAGCTACTGTGGGTTCATATATTAGACATACAGTAACATCTTTGTAGAATACTAGAACATAACACTTTACCGTAGCGAGTGTACTCCATTCCGAACACTTTTTGTAAACATTGAACACGTCCGTAGCAGAGCTCTCAAGATTGCGGGACTGAGTTTGTTTATGCGCGGGACTATTTATATCGACAAAATAGAGTTACAAGACTTATCAAAACTATTCTCCCACAACGGAATCTATGTGAGTATATTATAAGGATTCCATAGAGCTTCACTTTCCCTAATAAATTATGTATAATAACGCTGCGAGTCTATTCCCTATAATTATCGTAAGTTTGGCCCACGGTGACTTCGGACTGGTAACTTCGGTCCCTTTTCAACAGGGCCGAAGTTACCTGAACTGACAAATTGTTTGTTACATGAAATCTCGGCAAGTAGGCTAATTATGGCGTGACTGTGCCGTGACACCCGCGAGACCCATCAATTTTTGTGTGACCTACTAA
The DNA here is from genome assembly GCA_032716605.1 of Paralithodes platypus. NCBI lineage: Eukaryota > Metazoa > Arthropoda > Malacostraca > Decapoda > Lithodidae > Paralithodes > Paralithodes platypus. The sequence goes on along the minus strand of CM064530.1, from coordinate 5,437,905 downwards.
ATTGTCATAGTCTATCACATATTACCGTATATTGATTTACATGTTTGTACCGTCACAAATGTATTATAGGCCTAAGGGAGTTGTATAGGGTAGATGATGATTTCAATAAGTCTGGGGGGGGGGGGGGTCTTAGGCCTATCCTCCCCTCAACTTATTCTGTATCCCACGGTAAACGGTTATGTTTACAGCGTAGTGTAAACAAGGCTGGTGATATGCCCGAACACCTTTTCATGTTCGCCGGAATATTCTCGGCAAATATTCCTTGAGTTCCCTTGGGTGTGGAAGCGGAAAACGATCGTGTGAACCGCCCTTTATATAATCAGAATCACCAATCACCCTCCTCCCTTATAGAAACAGGTTCACCAATCACCTTATATAATAATCATTTTATCAATCACCTTATATAGGCCTAATAATTATGTTCACCAATCACCCTCCTCCTTTATAAATAGGTTCACCAATCTCCCTCCTCCCTTATATAATAAATCAGGTTCTCCAGTCACCTTTATATAAACAGATTCTCCAATCACCCTCCTCCTATATAACCAGGTTCACCAATCACTCTCTTGAGTCTCTTCCCTTGTAATTATAAATCAGATTCTCCAATCATACTCCTCACTTACTTTATTCTCGGTTTTATTTAATTTAATTCTGCCATACAGTATTTTTCAAGTGACAATACAGCCTCCAAATATTTTAAGCACACACATAGTCAAACAAATACAAACCAAATTGAGCCAGTTAAAAAAAGTTTCTGTTTATAAGCATATTATTTATTTCCAGTAATGTTTCCTGCCGAGCCCTTTGTTATAACTGCTCTCATATTATTACTTTCCTGTTTTGTCTCCACATCCTGCCACTCCTCATAAATCACTTGCAGACATAACTACGTGCACAAGCACACACACACACACACACACAATGTGAGCACACGCACATAAACAGAATGATATTGCTTTAATGTGTGTTATCTCTGTTTTTTGTGTGCCTGTCTATCTGTAGGCCTATATACAGTACAGTATATATATATATATATATATATATATAGATGTCTACGGTACCTGTATCTTTCTTTGTGTTCAATCTGTAGTACTTGTGTGCGTGAAGAGCGAGAGTAATTACCTCCGCCAATGAAGTTAGGCGGAGGTTATGTTTTCACATCCGTTTGTTTATCTGTAAACAAGATACTGTGCCTACTGTATCTCACAAAATTGTGAACCAATTTTCACGAAATTTGGTGGGTACATTGGATATGCGCCAAGGAAGAAGTTACGGTATTCAATTTAGAAAGTGATCCAGAGATGTACGGTACACAAAATTTGATAGGCATCTCACAAAGCTATGAACCAATTTTTACAAAATTTTGCGTCAAGTAAGAAGTGATTCAATTTAGGAGGCAATCCAGAGATTTTTACAAAATTTGGTGGGCATCTCACATAGTTATTATTTTATTAACCAATTTTCACTGGGCGGATAAGATGTGTGCCAAGAAAGAAATTATTCAATGAAAGAGGCGATCCAGATATTTTAGTATAATTGGGTAGGCAGATAGGATATGCGCTAAGAAGGAAGCTATCCAGATCATATCCTGGAACCCAGATCTAGAAGAAAATTTAGGCCTATTATAATAATGGTAAAGAACCAGCCAATGTAGGTGGAGGTGTGCACTTTACCGAGTGCCCCTCTGGTTGTGTGATTGTGTGTGTGAATGTATAGATTAGTTTTATTGGGTAAGATATGTAGAGGAAGTGGGTGGGTGTGAAGCAGGGTGTCAAACGAGAGCTGACCCCATTATTTGCAAGTCATTATTATTGTATACTGTGCATGTACAGATACAATTGTTGTTTATAGCTCAAATGATGTCTTGGAAGTGATAACATGGCCAAAACAGTGCTATTTCATGTTAACTTTCTTGTATTCCTTCTCATATTAATTCAAGTCTTCAAACAAAATTGTCCCATTTGACACCCTGGTGTGAAGTAAGATTAGCTATAAATGTGTACAGTGTGATGTAAGGTATAAATAAAGTTGGGGCTGTGTCTGAGAAGGATTATGAGGGGGCCCACTTTTCTCTCGATATCAGGACCAGGAAAGTGTGCCTCCTTATTATGTGATCACTGTATATATACCATATCCATTATATCAGCTTCTAAGAGTTTATATATTATGTGTTGCACTAGGTGCCATACGATATACCATAACTTGCATTGTGAACACACATGCATTCTATTTCAACCAACTAGCTTGACTCACCACTGGCTGCCTATACTGTATGTTGTTACCTGTCTGTAAGTGTCACCAGTACACTAGTTATTTTTATTAGGTTTTATGCTTCATTATAGTTCACGTCACTTTAGATACGATATACGATTGGTAGTGTCAGCTGGTGATTTTGTTTTCTTTCTTTTTTGACAAGTAGCCATATTAACCAAGTGAATGGTGTTTACATTGCATCATAAGAAGGCAGACAAAATTCAGCGATAGAGGTGGATCATGACTATTGACCCTTTCCGCTACCCCCAGATTATTTTATTTTGATAATGAAAAAGGACCTCTCATAGTCAAGGGGATGTGTAACTCTCTGTGGGTGGCACTTACTAAGGATATGATGACAGACTTTGTGGGAATAGATGTAGCTGTGGTGACTTGGGTGTGGGTGTTTGTAATGGTGGTGGTGAGATAAACTTGTATGAGAGTAAAGGCAGTGTGAGTGTGTAGGCATTAGTAGGATTGGGGGTGAAACAAATGTAGCTGCGTGAGTGAGAGAAGGTGTGAAAGAGAAAGAGTGTTTATATCTAGTAAGATCGAGTGGGAGTAAGTGTAGCTGTGAATGTTTATGAAGGTGGGATGGACTTATTTGAGTGAGAAAGAGTGTGTGTGTGAAAGTGGTATGTGGGTGAAGGTGTGTGTGGGTGTTGATATCACTAAGTGGAAATATAGGAAGTAGAGACTTAAGATTAAATTACTCACAGGCTGGTGACAAGCATTGTAGCAGATAGTGTCAAACTGATTAAGAGAGTGTTGTACCATATCTGCTGTATATCCTCGCATGCAATATAGCAGGGTTTCTGTCTGTCTCTCTCTGACCGTCTGGAGGCTATGCGAGAGATTGAGTCTTTGTAGAGGCTCTCTCGCTTGTCTGTCTGTCTTTGTCTTTCTCTCTGTCTTTCTCTGTCTTTCCCTCTCTTTCTGTCTTTCCCTCTCTTTCTTTCTCTGTCTTTCCCTCTCTCTCCCTGTTTTTCCCTCTCTCTCTCTCCCTCCCTCTCTCTCTCTCTCCCTCTCTCTCTCTCCCTCTCTCTCTCTCTCTCTCTCTCTCTCCCTCTCTCTCTCTCCCTCTCTCTCTCTCTCTCTCTCTCCCTCTCTCTCTCTCTCTCTCTCTCTCTCTCTCTCTCTCTCTCTCTCTCTCTCTCTCTCTCTCTCTCTCTCTCTCTCTCTCTCTCTCTCTCTCTCTCTCTCTCTCTCTCTCTCTCTCTCTCTCTCTCTCTCTCTCTCTCTCTTTAACCCAGCGCAGATTAAGAGGTGACTTAATTCAAGTGTTCAAAATCATCAAAGGCATCGACAATATGAACTGTAGTAAGTACTTCACTATCGACCAATCTAATTACACGCGGGGAAACGGTTGCAAAATTATTGGTAAATCTTTTAACTCACACGAATCTAAGAATTTCTTCTTCAATCGAGTTGTCAACTTGTGGAATGGGCTTCCCCGAGACGTTATAGACTGCAGCACCGTTGATTCATTTAAACTCCGCCTAGACAAATATCTCGTATCAAACCCGCGACTGACTGCGTTTGTAAATGAATAACTTTATTTTATCCTCCCCTCAGTTACTAACCCATATGTCCCCTACTAACTTCCTAGTCCTGCCACGGACATTAGTTCCAGGGCAGTAGTTCCCTTTCCAATGTTCCCTTACCCACTCTAAACCAACTGTTTGGGACACTTGATCCTCAGTGTTTTGGAGGACAAGCAGCCTAGAAGGGTCACTAGACCTGTTGTTGCTTGATTGCCTTTGTACTCTCTTTGTACTCTCTCTCTCTCTCTCTCTCTCTCTCTCTCTCTCTCTCTCTCTCTCTCTCTCTCTATCTCTCTCTCTCTCTCTCTCTCTCTCTCTCTCTCTCTCTCTCTCTCTCTCTCTCTCTCTCTCTCTCTCTCTCTCTCTCTCTCTCTCTCTCTCTCTCGCTCTCTCTCTCTCTCTCTCTCTCTCTCTCTCTCTCTCTCCCTCTCTCTCTCTCTCTCTCTCTCTCTCTCTCTCTCCCTCTCTCTCATATCATCATAGTCAACCAGCCATGACAAGGACTGGCACACCTAACAACTGTTTGATTTTTATGACCTTAAACTAACAATACAGGGAGTGTATCATAACCTTGTATACTGTAGGCTTGGTTACCTATTTATGAGAGGGTAGTGTCTACTTGACTTATGGATGTCATATTGTTTCTACCTCACAATTTGCCCCAAGGCACACCATTATTTTTGCACTTATTTTTAGAGTTTACAGTACTGTGTATAACTTATATTATTCTATTTAATGTATACCTCTTTTTATCCATACAATATCTCTTTACACGCTGCAATGTTACATCTTTCTTCTATCGCTATTACAATAATCCATGTTTCTCAGAGCTTTCTCAGTGTATACCTTCTCCCTTATGGAGAGTAGGGAGCACATACCCACCCATATTCTGTCAACTATCTAACCCAAGAGTGAAACGATTTTCCCAGTCTTTCTTCTACTCGACAAGTAAGCTCTGGAACTCTCTCCCTCATCCTATGACTTAAACTGCTTCAAGCTCTGTGTGCCCAGACATTTTGACTCTTAACTTACCTTGAATTTGACTCATTCTTTCTTTCAAATATTTTTTTTTTTTGTGGGGGGGCACTTGTTACAGGCAGCTTTGCCTTTTCTCTCCTTCATACATATAACAACAAATATATACCTGTATATACAGTACTTCTATTAGGGCACTTAAGTCTGGGTGCCATATTGTTTCTGATGCCTGAGACCCCCTATGTTGCCACTATATAATATAAAGGCACTTTACTGTAGGCTATGTGGCCAGTCAGCACCACTTCACTGTTAAATTTAGACTGGGTGAGTTTAGATTAGGTTAATAGAGTTACAGGACTATTAAAGTATGATAGTTTAGGTTACCGGTATGATAATTATACTGGTACATTTAAGTTATTTTAAGTTGGGATGCAAGTTAGAATTGGGTACAAATGCTTAGGTTTGTGTAGGTTAAATTAGATTAGGATAAGGTAGGATTAGATATATTATATTTGGTCAAGGTAGGTTACATTGTATCCTCCCAACAATCCAAATTAAACCAATAATCCGAATGAGCACTGGTTCACTGCTATTTGGATTAAAAGACCTTTACTGTATTAGGACTGGATCAGCATTGGATATGGATACCAGGTAGATTATATTATTTAATTAGGTTAAAATATAGTAGACTGGAGTATCTGTATGTTAGGATATAGGTTATATAGCTATAGATTATCCCTTTCTGTGTCATGCATGCACAAACCATTACACCCTCCACTCCACCCACTACCACCATCACCTTCACAACTATCCCCATTATCCCATTACACACACACACACACTCTCTCTCTCTCTCTCTCTCTCTCTCTCTCTATCTCTCTCTCTCTCTCTCTCTCTCTCTCTATCTCTCTCTCTCTCTCTCTCTCTCTCTCTCTCTCTCTCTCTCTCTCTCTCTCTCTCTCTCTCTCACGCTCTCACTCACTCACTCACTCACTCACTCACGCTCTCTCTCTCTCACTCTCTCCCTGTCTCTCTCTCTCTCTCTCTCTCTCTCTCTCTCTCTCTCTCTCTCTCTCTCTCTCTCTTCTCTCTCTCTCTCTCTCTCTCTCTCTCTCTCTCTCTCTCTCTCTCTCCTCTCTCTCTCTCTCTCTCTCTCTCTCTCTCTCTCTCTCTCTCTCTCTCTCTCTCTCTCTCTCTCTCTCTCTCTCTCTCATAGTTTATCTGTTTGTTATGCTTCACTAGGTATTTCCTGATATTTTACTTTGGCTATCTCCTTCAGTGCTCACTTCCCCAGCTATGGGGTATGCAGTATATACATGCATACAATGGGATATTTCCACAACACTATAGTATCTCTTAGATCCCAGCTCAAAATGATCTTTCCTGTCCAAACCGTATGTACTACATAGTATAGTTAAGTACCACTCCCTTCCATCACTCTTGAACTTGCCCACACATATTAATTTTGTTGTCAGGTTTAGTATAGCTCTGATTCGGCCAGTTTGATTGTGTCTGTGTGTGTGAGAGAGAGAGAGAGAGTGAGTTTAGAAGAGGAACAGTTAGAGGAGCAGGGTACAGGAGATCAAGCGTAAGACAGTGGTAGTGGACAGTGTTGTGGCTGAGATGATTTGTTTACGTTATGGACTAGTGTTAACAAGTACATGTATGAAGATTGAGTTGCCTATTGCACTCACTATCTTTACCTTGTGTCAAGCATCATGAACCCTTTCCTCCATCAATCATTCACTCCCTCCCCCTTCCCTCCCTCTAGTCTTCATTTCTTACCTCTTCCCCCCCTTCAGTCTTTAATTTCTTACCTTCTTCCCTCCCTTCACTGTTAATTTCCTACCTCTTCGCTCCCTTCAGTCTTCCTTCCTTCCCTCTCCCCTCCCTTCAGTCTTTATTCCTTCACCCCTACCTCTCTCCAGGTATTTAGTCCTTCCCAATTCCCTCTGCCAGTCTTCAATCCTTCCCCGCCCCTCCATCCATCCAGTATTCATTCCTTCCCCCTCCCATCCCTCCCTCCAGTCTTCACTCCTTCCATCCCCTCCCTCCCCTCAGTCTTCACTCCTTCACCCTCCCCTCCCTCCCTCCAGTCTTCACTCCTTCCCATTTCCATCCATCCCTACTCCCTCTGCCCTCACCTCCGGCCTTCACTCTTTCTACCTTCCTTTCCCCCCACCAATTTCCTTCCCCTCCCAACGTCCTTGTGCCCTGACCATACCCATTCTACTGAACTAATTACTACACTCAGTGTGATCACCACCAATGAATTACTTAGTCTGATTAAACTCTCCCATGCTGTGTGTTGGGTGTGGCTGGTTCAGTTACAAGGCTATATAAGGGGGGTAGGGGACTCTGCTAGTAACTTATCATATTGAGAGTTATTGATATTTTTGTTTCTGTGGTATTGCCATGCTAATACTGTACTTGACTATAGTTCCTCAATACTGCAATACTGTAGATAGAGAGGGGGAGAGACTTTGTGTGTGTGTGTTTTTTTTTTTTACCTCACTACATTGGAGTAACTTTTAATACCAATATGTTCTGGCTGACATTAGACAAGTTTATTAAGCTTAAGAAGGACCTGTAAAGTCAAAGGATGTACAGTACAAGCGATCTTGATTACCTTTTTTAAATCAGGTTCTTCCAAAGCTGAATAATAGTTCCTAGTGATGGCAGAATAAATGGATAAGTCATCATGGTACATTATTGGTGGGTTAATATTCCGGTATATTTGTATTAATAACCAATGGATTTTCTTTACCTCAAAATTCTGTGGCTACAATACAATACAAAGAGCCAAAGATTAGTGATATAAAGTATTTGTTTCTGTAAGTCTATATGTCTATGTACTGTAGCTAAAAAATAACAATGTCACCCAGATTAAAGTATTACCCCACTTCCAATCTCTTAATTTTAACCCGGGAACTGCGGGGAGGACTCTTAAGAGTTCCCCGGCGGACTGCGGGGAGACTCTTATGAGTGAGTGAAAAAAAAAATCAACTTTTGACATCGAAATTTTTTTTTTTAGTTTTTTTTTTAGGCAACTGGGCAATTGCAAAATCTCAGTCCTCTACATCCCCTCCTTCCCCACTTTCCTCCTCTCCTTCAGTTATCACCTATTTTCCCTGTTATTCCCTTATTCTGAGGTATATTTTCGTGCTAACATTAGCGAGTTGCAAGCAGAGTGTTGTCTTCACTGATCGCAAGCGAGTTGCAAGAGAGAGAGAGAGAGGAGAGTATCGATCGACTGTGTCTCAGTGGCCTTGGGGGAAATTGGCGGGGAAAGCAGTTTGCCTCACCAATAAATTATACAACTCGCGGGATATATCTCCGATTTTGACCATCCAAACGCTGTTTTCACTCGTTTTATTGTTGTTTCAGGTTAATACCTTTATACTCAACCCAAATAGGCGCATATGGATAAGTATTAATGCTATTAATGGCACAATGAATATTTTAGTGACGGAAAAACCTCAAATACGTCAGCACAGGGGGACGTTTCCAATTACCCCCATGCGCACTTCAGAGGTTAACAATAAACCGAGCCCTTATCTTATCAGCTAACCTCTTATCTTGTGGAGTGGATGATAGTGGCTTAGAGGATGTGGGCTAGCGGGAGTATAGCTTACCTGAGGAGGATTTTGTGCTTTCTCATGTTCGTGTTATGCCTTTACCGATACTTGTGAAGTCTGGAGGTGACCTCAATTGTTAAAGTGGGTTTGGATGTACCGGTAAGTTGTCACGCATTTGCTCTCTGTTTGAAATGTAAAGTGGTAAGTATGATAATGGTAGCAATAGTTGTTGTTGTTGCTGTTCCCCAGGCTGCCTGGCCGAACAGCCCCAAGTATCCGAGCAAGGCCAAGGCCATAACCGAGCGCCCCCACAGAACCCTCCCTGACTACCACAATAAACGCTGGGTGACCGAAGCCACTCCATGTCGGGGAGCTGAGGAGGGTGCGGAAACAGCCCGGGAAACCAAAGCCCCACCCCAGGCCCTGTGCCCCTCAGCAATTATGAAGAGAAAGTTGAGGGGCAAAGGAAAAAATGTGACGCTTTGGCTTCCAATCTGTCAAATTCTAGGTTGGCAGATTGGGAGGTCAATCCACGGAAGAGGACAATCCACTTGAGATCTAGAAAATATATAAGTAAAAGGAACAGTCAGAGTAAGCTATGGGTATGGCAGAGATCGCTCAGTTCTCACTCTGATAGACCAGCCCATCACCACATGACTAGAACCCAATCCTCTCAGCAAAGCTAGGAAAGGCCCCAGAAAACCCCCCTTGGCGGGGGGGTAGCCCCCCCATTTCCACCCCTTTCGGGGGTGGGGACCCCCCCGGTAGCAATAGGGTCGCCAGGACGATTCGACGGTGCGCCAGTTCGACGATGCCGTCGAAACGTCTAGGCTCGCGAGCGTCGAAATGTCTCTGGCCGAACCGTCGAATCGTCCAATAATACTGGCCATGTCTAATTGTACTTTTCAACCCCTTGGGGTTCATTTTTCTAATGGTTTATATTAATTATGAAATTTCCACAATTCCTTCATAGCCTAAAACCTAGATTTTATGTGTACAAAAGTAAGACCATCGAAGCGTTCATGTGAACGTTTTTAAGTTTCGAAATTGTGTGTAGGCTACGTGTGTGTGTTTGATTAAAACCATACATTTTCTTAATTTGAAGACTTAACTGTTTCGAAATTATAGGCTACGGTATGTGTGTGTTGGATTAGAAGGATCCTTGACATAACTCAATTGGAAGACTTAGTTGTTCTCGAAATTGTGTTGTAATTTTACTTATTTGTATTTACTATTTGTGTTTACAGGAATTGAGCAGCGCTTGTGTTGGTCCCTGTCTTAGTTACGTGAAAATCCATCCACTTTTAACTTAGACAACGTATCGTAATGGATAGTCCCAGTTCCCAGTATTTTTGGACTAACATATCATAACTTTATGGTGCCCACTATTTCCAAAGATTTACTTTTATTCCAACCTAGATTTGAACATGTTCAATTTTGTTCCTCGCTCTCACCACCTCCTACAAGTTGGTTCCCAAGTCTCTCCTACTCCTATAGTGGGAAGCTGAATTTTCTGTTGTGTTCCTACGACATCTGCACTTCCTGCATGCTGAAACCTCGTGCCCTAAGTGCAGTGCTGTGTGTGTGATTAGAACCAATTAAAATGGTCTTGATTTGAAGGTTTTAACTGTTCTCGCAATTTTATACGTAGGGGCTATATGTGTGTGCGGACTTAGGAAGAATTTTAATATCTCAATTTTAAGACTTACGTCTGTTTATAAATTGTTTTGTACTGTGTGTTTGTGTGTGATATTAGAACAATAAAATGTCTTGATTTGAAGGGTTAAACTGTTTCGTAAAGTGACGTAGGGCCTATATGTGTGTTGGGATTATGAATGATTTGATATTATTCTCTCAACTTTGAAGACTTAGTGTTTTCGAAATTGTTTGTACGTGTGTGTGTGTGTGATTAGAACAATAAAATGTTTTGATTTGAATGGTTTAAACTGTTTTACGAAAGTTTTGCGTTTGTGTGGGTTTGAAATTAGAGGTAACAATTGAGTGTTTTTCAATTTTAAGACTAACGGTTTCGAAATTATGTGCGTATGTGTGCCACTGTATGTGTGAGGATTATGATAAGCTGGACCATTGTTTTGAGTTATTAGCATAACGACAATGGACAACAACTGCTGCAAGTGTGAAAGGACCTGTCCGTCCTCTCCAGACATGCAGCTGGACTGGAATGTACTCATACCGACATGTTTTAGAACTTAAATTCATACAAATATGAATACGACATGTTTAAAACAATGTACTGTACAGTATATGGAAGAACAGGCATAGCGCACCTATTACGAAATTGAAAAGCCTGCATAAATATACAACCCCATTTTCAATATAGGCCTTTTCTCGTAAATATATAATTCACTATTAGCTACCGTAATATCTATTTAAATCAAGAATATGATATATAATTCAACAAATACAATTGAAAAAACACCTCTACAAATATAATACAAATAAAGACATTTCGACGGAGGTGCGACTGGTTACCTGGCGAACCGTCCCAAGTGGCGCGCGCTCGATTTGGTCTTTAGTGGCACACCGTCGAAACGTAGTGTATTCAGCAATAGGACATCACACTACAGTCCACTTTTATATCTATTCTATTGCCAGACACCGTGAATCTCGACGGGAAGTAGCCATGAACAAATCGCCCCAATGCACACCTGTACCACAGTCCAGTTGTTGCCTCCTACCTCCCATACATACCTGTACAACTAAATATAGGCGGGTGCCCAACCCAAAAGGGTTGAATAGGGGGAAGCCATCCCCCCCCGCCAAGGGGCTTTTTCGGCGCCTTTCGAGCTGATGCTGATGGGATGGGTTTTTAGTAATGTGGTGATGGGCTGGTCTATCAGAGTGAGAAACTGGCATCTTGCATACCCAGCTTTACTCGGACTGTTCCTGTTCTATATATTGTATAGATCTAAGTGACGGCATCTTAACGGATTGACCTTCCCCAATCTCCGAAGATGGAAGCCACAGTTCACATTATTACCTTGCCCCTCCAACTTTCTCTTCATAATTGTGGTGGACACAGGGCCCTGGGTGGGGCCTTGGTTTACCGGGCATTGTCCGCCACCATCTCAGATCCCCGCATGGAAGTGGCTCTCGGTCACCCAGGCTTTATTGTGTTGGCGGGGGAGGGTTCGGGGGGCGCTCGTGTTATGGCCTTGGCCTTGCTAATGGGCTTGCGGGGGATGTTAGGCCACCGGCAGAATTTGGGGAACCACAACCAACAAAAAACATACAAATACACAATTTAAAAGACCTGAGTGCCTGCACACAATGTTGTGGTTCCGGTCGGACGTTATAATGGCCTGCGCTCCAGGCAGTCCTGGTTCTGACGCTTGCCTCACTTGTCAGATTTCCTTATTCAAAAGATCAGACCATAAAGGTCATGATCTCACATCTTTCTTTGTATGCCCCTTGGTGCCATGCTCTCCACACCATCGTTCTAAGAACTGACATCTTTTAACCAACTTAGTTCATCAATCCTCTTCCACAAATACCAGACCATTCCAAGCCTACCAGTACTAGATACGAAACGACCAAGAAGCACATGAAAACTGTCTAAGGCAAGTGATCGTGAACTTAAACCCTTAAAAGCGCGGCGGCTCGGACTTAAGCTCGGTGCACCCAATTTGTGCAGCAAGTTAGGAGATACTTATAAGGCTTTTAAAGGGTTAAAATCGACGGTAGGCAAATGGGCCGGGAGTCGAGAGCCAGCGGGCCACGACAGACGCCTCCGCAGGGCTTACCGACCCGCCCATTATACTCTATGTTCCCTGTGTTCTCGAGAGGCCGGCAGTGTAGCCAGTAGTGAGCAAATAGCTGGGAAAAATATACCCGATATATGCTAAACTTCCATGTTACGTTGGCAGCCACTGCTCAAGAGACCCACCGGAGTGCCTACGTACGGCCTAGTTCTGGTCTCATTTTGAAGCTTTTAGCTGCCTAGTGTTTTTTGCTATATAAATCATTTTGTTCATTGCAGAGCTGCTTGATCGTATCATTGCCCAGGAGGCGCCTCTGAATATGCCCAAAACTGAGACCCAAAACCACCCGCTCAGACAAGGAGTTAATAATGTACTATCTGTAACAAAGTATTCTAAACCTATATGATCTTGAACTACATGTATTTTTGGACTATTGGCTTGAAAATCGTAAAGACTCTGATTGGTGAATGCGATGTCTGGAGTGGGAGAGGACAGTGAGAGTGTGAGTGTGAGTGCAGAGTGAGAGTGAGTTAGTTAAAAACCTGTGTCAGCGTTGTGTGATAAT
>CM064530.1:5421244-5425168 GCA_032716605.1 Paralithodes platypus | reverse complement strand
CAGTATATACATGCATACAATGGGATATTTCCACAACACTATAGTATCTCTTAGATCCCAGCTCAAAATGATCTTTCCTGTCCAAACCGTATGTACTACATAGTATAGTTAAGTACCACTCCCTTCCATCACTCTTGAACTTGCCCACACATATTAATTTTGTTGTCAGGTTTAGTATAGCTCTGATTCGGCCAGTTTGATTGTGTCTGTGTGTGTGAGAGAGAGAGTGAGTTTAGAAGAGGAACAGTTAGAGGAGCAGGGTACAGGAGATCAAGCGTAAGACAGTGGTAGTGGACAGTGTTGTGGCTGAGATGATTTGTTTACGTTATGGACTAGTGTTAACAAGTACATGTATGAAGATTGAGTTGCCTATTGCACTCACTATCTTTACCTTGTGTCAAGCATCATGAACCCTTTCCTCCATCAATCATTCACTCCCTCCCCCTTCCCTCCCTCTAGTCTTCATTTCTTACCTCTTCCCCCCCTTCAGTCTTTAATTTCTTACCTCTTCCCTCCCTTCAGTCTTAATTTCTTACCTCTTCCCTCCCTTCAGTCTTCATTCCTTCCCCCTTCCCTCCCTCCAGTCTTTATTCCTTCACCCCTACCTCTCTCCAGTCTTTATTCCTTCCCCCTTCCCTCCTGCCAGTCTTCACTCCTTCCCCCTCCCCTCCCTCCCTCCAGTCTTCATTCCTTCCCCCTCCCCTCCCTCCCTCCAGTCTTCACTCCTTCCCCCTCCCCTCCCTCCCTCCAGTCTTCACTCCTTCCCCCTCCCCTCCCTCCCTCCAGTCTTCACTCCTTCCCCATTTCCATCCATCCCTTACTCCCTCTGCCCTCCCCTCCATCCTTCACTCTTTCCTCCCTTCCTTTCCCCCCACACAATTTCCTTCCCCTCCCAACGTTCCTTGTGCCCTGACCATACCAACATCTACTGAACTAATTACTACACTCAGTGTGATCACCACCAATGAATTACTTAGTCTGATTAAACTCTCCCATGCTGTGTGTTGGGTGTGGCTGGTTCAGTTACAAGGCTATATAAGGGGGGTAGGGGACTCTGCTAGTAACTTATCATATTGAGAGTTATTGATATTTTTGTTTCTGTGGTATGTTGCCATGCTAATACTGTACTTGACTATAGTTCCTCAATACTGCAATACTGTAGATAGAGAGGGGGAGAGACTTTGTGTGTGTGTGTTTTTTTTTTTTACCTCACTACATTGGAGTAACTTTTAATACCAATATGTTCTGGCTGACATTAGACAAGTTTATTAAGCTTAAGAAGGACCTGTAAAGTCAAAGGATGTACAGTACAAGCGATCTTGATTACCTTTTTTAAATCAGGTTCTTCCAAAGCTGAATAATAGTTCCTAGTGATGGCAGAATAAATGGATAAGTCATCATGGTACATTATTGGATGGGTTAATATTCCGGTATATTTTGTATTAATAACCAATGGATTTTCTTTACCTCAAAATTCTGTGGCTACAATACAATACAAAGAGCCAAAGACTTAGTGATATAAAGTATTTGTTTCTGTAAGTCTATATGTCTATGTACTGTAGCTAAAAAATAACAATGTCACCCAGATTAAAGTATTACCCCACTTCCACTCTCTTAATTTTAACCCGGGAACTGCGGGGAGACTCTTAAGAGTTCCCCCGGCGGACTGCGGGGAGACTCTTATGAGTGAGTGAAAAAAAAAATCAACTTTTGACATCGAATTTTTTTTTTTTTTTTTTTTTTTTTAGGCCCCTGGGCCATGCAAAATCTCAGTCCTCTACCTCCCCTCCTTCCCCACTTTCCTCCTCTCCTTCAGTTATCACCTATTTTCCCTGTTATTCCCTTATTCTGAGGTATATTTTCGTGCTAACATTAGCGAGTTGCAAGCAGGGTGTTGTCATCACTGATGGCAAGCGAGTGCAAGAGAGAGAGAGAGAGTATCGATCGACTGTGTCTCAGTGGCCTTGGGGGAAATTGGCGGGAAAGCAGTTTGCCTCACCCATACATTATACAACTCGCGGGCTATATCTCCGATTTTGACCATCCAAACGCTGTTTTCACTCGTTTTATTGTTGTTTCAGGTTAATACCTTTATAATCAACCCATAATAGGCGCATATGGATAAGTATTAATGCTATTAATGGCACAATGAATATTTTAGTGACGGAAACACCTCAAATACGTCAGCACAGGGGGACGTTTCCAATTACCCCCATGCGCACTTCAGAGGTTAACAATAACACTTGAGCCCTTATCTTATCAGCTAACCTCTTATCTTGTGGAGTGGATGATAGTGGCTTAGAGGATGTGTGCTAGCGGGATTCTAGCTTACCTGAGGAGGATTTTTGTGCCTTCTCATGTTCGTGTTATGCCTTTACCGATACTTGTGAAGTCTGGAGGTGACCTCAATTGTTAAAGTGGGTTTTTGATGTACCGGTAAGTTGTCACGCATTTGCTCTCTGTTTGAAATGTAAAGTGGTAAGTATGATAATGGTAGCAATAGTTGTTGTTGTTGCTGTTCCCCAGGCTGCCTGGCCGAACAGCCCCAAGGCCCCGAGCAAGGCCAAGGCCATAACCGAGCGCCCCCACAGAACCCTCCCTGCCTACCACAATAAAGCCTGGGTGACCGAAGCCACTCCATGGCGGGGAGCTGAGGAGGGTGCGGAAACGCCCGGGAAACCAAAGCCCCACCCCAGGCCCTGTGCCCCTCAGCAATTATGAAGAGAAAGTTGAGGGGCAAAGGAAAAAATGTGACGCTTTGGCTTCCAATCTGTCAACTTCTAGGTTGGCAGATTGGGAGGTCAATCCACGGAAGAGGTCAATCCACTTGAGATCTAGAAAATATATAAGTAAAAGGAACAGTCAGAGTAAGCTATGGGTATGGCAGAGATCACTCAGTTCTCACTCTGATAGACCAGCCAATCACCACATGACTAGAACCCAATCCTCTCAGCATCAGCTAGGAAAGGCCCTAGAAAGCCGCCTTTGGCGGGGGGATAGCTCCCCTATTTCAACCCCTTTCGGGGTTGGGCACCCGCCCGGTAGCAATAGGGTCGCAGGACGATTCGACGGTGCGCCAGTTCGACGATGCCGTCGAAACGTCTATGCTCGCGATCGTCGAAATGTCTCTGTCCGAACCGTCGAATCGTCCAATAATACTGGCCATCGTCTAATTGTACTTTTCAACCCCTTGGGGTTCATTTTTCTAATGGTTTATATTAATTATGAAATTTCCACAATTCCTTCATAGCCTGAACTAGATTTTATGTGTACAAAAGTAAGACCATCGAAGCGTTCATTTGAAAGTTTTTAAGTTTCGAAATTGTGTGTAGGCTACGTGTGTGTGTTTGATTAAAACAATACATTTTCTTAATTTGAAGACTTAACTGTTTCGAAATTATAGGCTACGTATGTGTGTGTTGGATTAGAAGATTTGAATAACTCAATTTGAAGACTTAGTTGTTTCGAAATTGTTTGTATTTACCTATTTGTATTTACCTATTTGTAGTTTACAGGAATTGAGCAGCGCTCGTGTTGTCCTGTCTTAGTTACTTTATAATCAATCCATTTTACTTAGACAAGTATCGTAATGGATATTCCCAGTTCCCAGTATTTTTGGACTAACATATCATAACTTATGTTGCCCTATTTCCATATTTACTTTTATCCAACCTAGATTTGAACATGTTAATGTTCCTCGCTCTCACCACCTCCTCCTCCAAGTTGTTCCAAGTCTCTATACTCCTATATGGGAAGCTGAATTTCTTTGTGTCCTTACGACATCTGCCCTTCCTCAGCTTAAACTCGTGCCCTAAGTGCGTGTGTGTGTGTGATTAGAACAATAAAATGTCTTGATTTGAAGGTTTAACTGTTCCGAAATTATACGTAGGGCCTATATGTGTGTTGGATTAGAAGATTTGAATA
>CM064530.1:5273744-5416244 GCA_032716605.1 Paralithodes platypus | reverse complement strand
AGGATATTGGACATTAACTTCTCCATCATTTTCAGAACTTCACAGAGAGCAACAAGGGGCTGACACGATGCCTGCAGCGAACTGATGACTCCTCGTCCCAGTGGCGCGAAGCCTGTGGCGACGCGTTCATCAATGAACCCGCCAACTTCTTCGACAGTGTGTTGGACAACAATCTCACGCAGGCCGGGGTGCTAGCAGGGAGCGGAGGTGCAGCTGGGGGTGGGGTGGGCATTGGGTCCGGCCATAGTGAGTCCGTGGTGCAGATCAAGCCACAGAGAGTCTCCATGAGCCTTAGAGTCCGTAAGTGCAATTATCTAAGTTCAGGATTTTTTATTGCTCTCCAGTATTTGATAAATGTATATCAAATCATAGTCATGTACTTAACCTTTAACAGTCTTGATAGTGTAATGGGTTGAGCGTTTAAGATCTGTATGCGGGTATTCTAGTTTCGAATCCGGGGTGGATCATATGCTTTCATTAATTTCATTGGGAGGTGTTTGGTGTTGGGAGTTAGTTAGTTATGTAGAGCAGATTAACCAGACCACTGAGGTGTTGGGAGTTAAATTAATAAATTAGATTATTGTGTTGTCTGGTACTCATGCAAGCACAGCTGATCAATACATTCCAATGGCATCTGAATCCATGCATGCAAGCAGTGTACTGTACAGTGACATAAGAATGGTTACAATAGTGTAATAAATCAATAATCAATATCTATATAGGGTATCTATTGCCAGACGTTGTAATCCCCAAGAGGGAGTGGCCATGAATGAATTACCTTCATATGCTTCCAAATGCCGAGGCAGTTCACTTGGTTATCTAGCTTGTACCTGTTGCACCAACCCGCCCCGCATGTTGCCAGACGCTTCCATTAGCATGCCACCCATACTTATATCAGTCTCCTCCATGCATTGGTTGAGAGAGGGTATGTCCAAGCAAGATGTGTTTTTTGAAACTGAAATACAACACAAACAGGGCTACTATATTTATTGGTGATAGCTATATACTAGTTACACATATAAAATGTATTTCATGTTACAGGCCATATCTCATACTGTCTTCATAACATAAATCTTGATAAAATAACACTACCCAAATACTTGAATAAGCTGACATTTTCCATTACCTGATCATTCAACCTTGCCTCTCACTATGAAAGCGATATCCACTTGATTGTATTAATTTTTAGGATTCTCTAGTGACTTTATCCAACTTATGAAGGAGGCTGAGAGTAAGAAAGGATACAAGAATTTTTGAACTTCTATCCTTTCTCAACTTCCTCTCTATTTCATGTTTTCATGGGATAACTGTTCTTTTATCTCCATGGCAGAGGAGACCTACAGCATGGACGTGACTTTCCGGCAAGCAGAGGACTACCCCGTGGACTTGTACTACCTTATGGACCTGTCCAAGTCTATGGAGGATGACAAGGAGTCTCTCTCACAGCTTGGTGCACAGTTAGCCGATGAGATGCAGAAGATCACCAAAAACTTCAGGCTCGGGTTTGGGTCGTTTGTGGACAAGGTGGTCATGCCCTATGTCAGCACTGTCCCTGAGAAGTAAGTAAGAGAGGAGAACCTTTTTACCCCCTAAGATAGGGGGGCCTTCACATTTAGTAGAGGAAATTATGGAAATAAAAAATATACCCCATGAGGTAGGAATATATATCTTGAATACAGTATTACAGTAGAAATAGAGATCTCTCTTATCTATAACATATATATTTGTATAATTATAGGAAAGGGGACAGCTGTGTGTCAAGTATTGTTGAGGTTAAATCTTAAGTAGGGATCTCAAAGATAGAGAACAGCAGCACTAGCTGAAGGTAGGCCTACAATGCTCCACTATCTCAGAAGGATAGTTTTTCCAGGTGTCTCGGGTAGGCCCTGGTCCTCTCACCTCCTTCCTTTTTGCTGCTAAGGGTATAATATATGGCAAGAGTGCCGGCAATACTGGTAGTTGTGGGCTGGGTTGGTTGGTGACAATCATTGCAATTCTGCATTCTGGCATCATTGCAATGTAGCATTCCAGCATATCAGTAAAAACAAATAAAAAAAACTGCATCGTAACAGTCATTCCTTTGTTTGCAGGAATGACCGTGCAATTTAGGAACAACCATTATGCAAATTATGCGTAGCCAGAAGGTGATGCACACTGGAGAGTTAGAGAACAATTAAGGATTGCAAACAATATTAGAGATTGCAGTAAGATGAAACTGAAAAGATATCTGACTTATTAATTTTTCTCATTCCCTCAGACTGCAAGCTCCCTGCACTGGTTGTGCTCCTCCCTATGGCTTCAAGAATGCGCTCCCCCTCACCACCAATGCTGACTCATTTGCTGTAAGTCTTGTCTTATGTTTACTTTGATTATCACTCCTGGAGATGGGGGCTACTGTCACAGAGAAATTACTAGGCCAGTATTTAATACTTGCCTAGTAACTTTAGCATGTCATAATAAGGGTTCCTCAGTGGTCTGGTTAATTGGACAACTCAACTACTGTAGTACCAAACCAACCCTTTACTGTAAAGTATCCTGTTTTTGTTAAATTGAAAAAAATAGGAAAGTTATTAGCAATTTATTCTCTAATTGGGACTATTGAAAGCAGTACTAACTTTTATCTCTGACACAGGATGAGGTAGACCGAGCCCCAGTGTCTGGCAACTTGGACGCGCCGGAGGGAGGATTCGACGCCATCATGCAGGCCATCGTGTGTCAGGAGGCCATCAGGTGGCGGCAGGATGCACGCCGACTCCTTGTATTCTCAACCGACGCAGGATTCCACTATGCTGGAGATGGCAAGGTCAGGCAGCCAGTCCTTCAGTACTGTACATAGAGTTAGGACAGTTGATGCAGTTCACTTGTCAAGTTCTTGAATTTTGTTCATCCATTCTCTCCACATGTCCATACCATCCCAGTCTACTTGTACGCATCACCTCGCTAATACTCTTTATACCTAAACGTCTCCTCAGCTCAACATTTGTTATTCTATCCTGTAGCCTGGCCCCACACATCCATCTCACCATTCTCATCTCATTACGCTCCATTCTGTTGACATCCTCTACTTTATGTAATTAACTTAACTTCTGGTTGATTTATAAAGTTAATTCACTTTAACCCTTTTGGTGTGGCGGATTCTATAGGTAAGAGTACGCCCTAGCGGCTATTTTCCTCATATGCTCATGAAAGAACTTCTGTTTATAAAGTGTCAATTAATATTTATTTTTGCTTTTTGTATTCTTGGTGTAAGGATTTCTGATATTCCACTATTTACTGTATGCTTATGTTGATAAACATAATTAACTTGTTTTTCCCTTATTGCTAATAGCTGGGAGGCATCGTGAAGCCAAACGACGGAGAATGTCACTTGGATCTGAACAACGAGTACTACACACACTCCATACTGCAGGACTACCCTTCAGTCTCCCAGGTACGAAACCTCAGTATGAATTGTGGTGACAGAGATCCTGTAGTTAAGGGGTGATGGTTGTTTTTTCTGACTAATTTTATGAACTTGGTCTTAAAATGATGCAGAGACATTGTAGTTTCATACTTTTCCATTAATTGTATGAATTTGGTCTTAAAATGATGCAGAGACATTGCAGTTTCATATTTTTCCATTAACCCGGGAACTGCGGGAAGACTCTTAAGAGTCAGAGAAAAAATAAATAAATTTTAAACATCCCTTATTCTGAGGTATATTTTCGTGCTAACATTAGCGAGTTGCAAGCAGGGCATTGTCATCACTGTTAGCAAGCGAGTGCAAGAGAGAGAGAGAGAGTATCGATCGACAGTGTCTCAGTGGCCTTGGGGGAAATTGGCGGGAAAGCAGGTTGCCTCACCCATACATTATGCAACTCGCCGCATGTAGCGCCGATTTTGACCATCCAAACGCTGTTTTCACTCGTTTTATTGTTGTAACAGGTTAATACCTTTATAATCAACCTATAATAGGCGCATATGGATAAGTATTAATGCTATTTATGGTAAAATGAATATTTTAGTGATGGAAACAGCTCAAATACATGCACACAGGCAGAGGTGTCTAATTACCCCCATGCGCACTTAAGAGGTTAAGTATCGAGAAATTAGCTGCTAAGAGATTCAATTTACCGTCAGTTGAAAAGAAACAGTACCGGTATAGTAGTGACAAGACTCACATACATTATTTTAGTCTTATATTAATGTCTTTTTCAGTTAATGTTCGGTATTGAACCAGATTGACTTGCTCATGTAGTGATGTACACCCTATGTGGTGGATTGTGTTCTTTTATTTCAAAATTAATTTTATTAAGCGTTATTTCCACATAGCGATTATGATTATTTTGTTTGCATTTATCTTTTTAACCCAAAACCAGTTTGGGTTTGTTTATTTTGCTAATTTTACATTATAAATTCTCTGCTCCCCAGATTAACCAAGTGGCTAAGGAGCACAAGATGAACCTGATCTTCGCAGTGACAGCAGAACAGTCATCAGTATACTCCCGACTGTCCCAGATGATTGAAGGCTCCGGCCATGGTGAACTTACTGCTAACTCATCCAATGTGGTTGAACTGGTCAAGAGAGAATACAATGTAAGTCATTCAATTGGTCAATCTAGATCAGTTCATTCTATATGTTTTCATGCAGGCAGCCAATCTGAGTAGGCTTTTGCATAATGTACTGTATGTGCCTCTATGAACATAGTTCAGTGCATGTGTAGGCATCTGGAGACTGTCTGCTTTATAATGACCTAATTATGTTATTTAACCAGTAGTAGTAGCAGTAGTTGTACATTAGGCTGCCTGGCCGAACAGCCCCGAGCTCCTAAGGAAGGCCACGGCCGAGACTGGGTTTTCCCATAAAGTTCTTAAGGAGTGTGTGTTGTGTTGTTATCGTAAGTGGTTGTGTGTTATGCAATCTTCCATAATGTGTTTGATAGTGTGCGGTGTTGTGTTAGAACCTGGACGGAGTCATCCAGCCTCTTCTGATAACTCGGAAAGGCTGGATGGTGTCCACATCGCACTCTAGCCAGCTCATTTTTGTACTTGGGCAGTGTATTGAGTAAAGATGGGAGTATGGAGGAAGAAGTGCGGAAGTGGGTGCAACAGGGGAAGAGGGTTGTAGGAACGCTGAAAACAGTAACAAGAAATACGGTGGTCAGCATAGAAGTAAAGAAGTCCTTGCATGAAAGTGTGGTAATCCCGACAATGATGTATGGGAGTGAAGCATGGGCGTTGTTGGAGAGAGACAAATAAAGAGTGAGAGGGGTGGAAATGAGTTACTTGAGAAGTGTGTGCAGAGTTACATGGAGGGGTAGACAGATGAATGAGGAAGTACGAGAGTGGTGTGGTGTGGATGTAGATGTGCTGGAAAGAGTGAAAAGGAACACCTTGAGATGGTTTGGCCATGTGGAACGTATGGGAAGTGAGAGAAAGAGTAAGAGAGTGAAGTGGAAGGATAGAGAGGGAGAGGTAGACCGAGAGAGAGGTGGAAGGATGGAGTTAAGAATTATATGCATGAAAGCGGTAGTGGATGGGAGGAGGGCCGTCAATAGATAGAAATATGTACCAGTATGTTTATATTCACCTTTTGTTTTATGTCTTTCTACCAGAAAATCACAAGTAAGGTGGAGCTGAAGGACAACGCCACTGCCCCTGTGTCGATCCGTTACTTCTCCCAGTGTAAAGGCAGCACTGAGAAGGAGACGTCTGTGTGTCAGGGACTCAGGGTTGGGGATCAAGTCAACTTCAGGGCAGAGATTACCGTGAGTACCAAATTATCAAACATAAAGCTCTGTTTTTCATGAAGGTATGCCAAATTATCAAACATAAAGCTCTGTTTTTCATGAAGGAATGCCAAATTATCAAACATAAAGCACTGTTTTTCATGAAGGAATGCCAAATTATCAAACATAAAGCTCTGTTTTTCATGAAGGAATGCCAAATTATCAAACATAAAGCTCTGTTTTTCATTAAGGTATGCCAAATTATCAAACATAAAGCTCTGTTTTTCATGAAGGAATGCCAAATTATCAAACATAAAGCTCTGTTTTTCATGAAGGAATGCCAAATTATCAAACATAAAGCTCTGTTTTTCATGAAGGGTCACCTTAACGTGTCACCTATCGGTAGAATTTTCAGCCTAAGATTTTTAAGAACAATTCCACAGAAGCTATTTTTTTTTGTATATGAAGTTCAATGCCTTTTCTTTGTTCAGGTTGAGAAGTGCCCTAAGGATCGCAGTGAATGGCATCAGCTGATTGGCATCTACCCTGTGGGCCTGCGAGAGAGCCTTATTATTGACCTGAAGATGATCTGTGACTGCCCATGCGAGCGCGAAGGAAATCAGGTTTGTCTCTCTTAGTATCCTTATTCTTACTTAGTAACATATCACATTAATATATTTTGTTCATTGGAGAAGATATGTGATTGTCTCTAAGACTTATGGAAATGTGGTTGGTGTCTAATCATTTGTATTTCGATCATTTAACAACCCGTTCTCTTGTGGTATACATTGAAGATTTTTTGCTTAAGATAGTCCAGAGTCTTCAGCTTTGTTACCCTACAGGTACTGATATAATTTTGCAAATTGCCTTGAACCCTTTGGGATGGCTTGAATAGAAGACATGTGCACTGTCAGTGGCATTTATCACTCAACTTTGGCTCAGGGGCTGGCAGGTTGGACCCAGTGCAATTTTTTTTTTTTTTTCCTCCAGATGGTCAAGGAGGACTGTCCCTGTGTGACAGGACAAGTTTTACTTATTTTATTTATAATGTTACGGACACCTTACTTATCTTCCTCGACAGGGATACATCCCCAACGCCCCCGAGTGCAACGGTGCGGGGACATACCAATGCGGGACGTGCAGTTGTTATGATGGGTTCCTAGGCAGCCGGTGTGAGTGTGGGGCCAACACTCCCTGGGGCTCTGATGGTTCCTTTGATGAGTCCAGCTGCCGGGAGACAAACACCTCCTCTATCTGTAGTGGACGCGGCACCTGCACCTGTGGGGAGTGCAAATGTAACGAGCGTGAGGACCAAAAGGAGGTCAGTCTTGTTTAACCAATTAAATCTTTGTAGTGCAAGTGTCACTGAAATGTAATAACTTTGGCATAGTTTGTATTCTATCATTACCTCCTTAACTCCTAACGAGCGGGCTGGTGTGTGTGTGTATCACCATAGCGCCTGGCGGATATATTTACCAAAAATTAGCATCATTCCATGCTCTTTTTCATGCCTAAGCAAGAGCTAGAGCGTAATACAATTATATATCCGTGAAAAGGCGATAATAGATCTTTCCAATGACATCTGAATCATCCTTGTACGACAAGGGTTGTCTTGCAACGATCGTGCAACTGGAAGGGAAAATATCCTAAAATGAGTTATTTTTGCCGGTTTTATCCTTGTATTGAGAGATGGGTGGTTTCTGGTTTTAGTTTGTTGGTTTTGCAAATTTTACTTTCTAATTAAGCTGGGAAGATTGTAGACACCAATTGAGCAGGGCATTACCCAGGGGAGGCCTCATAGGCATGTGATAAGGAGTTGCTGGAACTCCTGTTTAATTTGTCTGGCTTCCCTTGCCGTTTCTGTTTGTGTCTCCCCCACACAGAGAGTAATCCAGTTAACTCTCATAAACACCTCCTCCTATTAATTTCACTACACTTAACAAGCACACCCTGCTTCTTTCCAATACATCAACAAATATTATATTCCAACGTACCTTGAATTCGGCTCTGTCACTCTTGTAACCTTGAGGGAGACACTTGTTACAGGCAGCTTTGCCCTGTGTCTCCTTCATACACATAGAAACAAAGACAAAATGAAAAACAAAATTACACGCTAATATGATAAACTAGCTTTGCCACGTGTTAGAAAAATAAAAGAATTGAAAATAAATTACATGCTAATATGATAATAAACTAGCTTTGCCTTGTGTCTCCTTCATGCACATAGAAAACAAAGAAAAAATTAAAAACAAATTACACGCTAACCAGGGTGTCAAACCGGAGCAGTTTTGCTTGAAGACTAGAATGAATATGAGAAGGAATACACAAAAATTAACATGAAATAGCATTGTTCTGGTCATTTTATCACTTCCAAAGACATAATTTGATCTATAAACCATAATTTTATCTTCACATGTACAATAATATAGCCTAGAAATATTGGATTCGGCTTTCGTTTGACACCCTGACGCTAATATAACAGATTAACTTGCTCATGTAGTAATGTACACCCTATGTGGTGCATTGTGTTCTTTTATTTAATAATTTTCATTTTAGTAAGCGTTGTTTCCACATAGCGATTTTGATAATTTAATTTGACTTTATATTGTCCTTGTCCCAATTTTGGTTTGTTTAGTTTGCAAGTTTTACATTTTAATACGTAGCGATTTTTATAAGTTAATTTGACTTTATATTGGCTTTGTCCCAGTTTTGGTTTGTTTAGTTTGCAAGTTTTACATTTTAATAAACTCCGTCTCCCAGCTTGTGTCGGGCCAGTTCTGTGAGTGCACCAACTTCCTGTGCAACCGGTTCAACGCGGTGCTGTGTGGAGGTCTGGACCACGGGGAATGTGACTGTAACATCTGCAAGTGTAAGCCAGGATGGACCGGCCCGGCCTGCATGTGTGAGGACAGCCAGGACAACTGTATCAATCCTTGTGAGTTTTTAATACCACTGTCCATTCTTTTTTCTTTTTTTTTCTTTTTTTTCCCCTATTCGGGCTCTGTCTCGAGTCGGCCACCCCCAGTAAGGGGAAAAAATATATATAAAAAACGAGGAATGGGCCTGAGTAAATAGATAAATAGATAGTCAATCCTTCATTTTTTTTTGGATTACTTTCGATCTAGCTTGTATTTATTTATCCCTATTCTTGCCCTGTCTCGAGTCAGCCAAACCCCCCCCCCCCCAAAAAAAAAGGAAAAGTGGAGATTGGGCCTGAGTATATAGATAAATAAATGTGTTTATTATTTTAGAGTGAAAGTGGTGTTGGTTAGGAGGAAAGGCGCCTGCTGACGGATAACAGAACTGCATGGAGGCTATTTAATCACGGCCACCCCCTCAGGGATCAAGGCAGTCAATAGATAATTGAGTGTCCGTAGTTGTGTGGTGCCATGGCTGTTTTACCTGTTAATTGATGTGTGTGTTTTTTTTTTGTTTTTTTTTGGAGAAGTTTAACCAGGCCACTGAGCTCCCCAAAAGAGCTCCCATAGGGCTGGCCATTGATGGAGGTGAGAGCAAGGGCTATGCAAAGAGTGTTATGGGGGAATAGACATAATACTAGAGGCATAGATCAAATTACTTGAGAAATGTACAGTTGACAGGTACAATTTTGGTGTAAGTAATCAAGCTTCAATATACGGTTATGTTTTCCTTCCAGCAAGTGGTGAGGTGTGCTCCAACCGTGGCGACTGTGAGTGCAACCAGTGCAAGTGTGCCGAGAACGTGGACGGTCGCTACTCCGGCAAGTGGTGCGAAGACTGTCCAGTGAGTAGTGCTCTGGGTTTTGGTACCGGTCACATTAATAACATCATATCAAGGAGAAAATATATTTGGTATAACATTTATGATTTGATAATAAAGTGACTTGAAACGTAGAATGACAGGAATAGCTTTTATTTGCATGACCAATAATGACAGACTATGGAAACTTCTTTGATAGGAGTGTTGTATTCTTTAACCCCTACTGTACCGGAGGATACAGTAATAAAAGTTCCCCCCAGTCCCAAGCAATGTGGCCAAAATGGCAAGATAGAACAACCTCCCACCTCAAAAGATGAAGGAATACTGGCTCTCCCAGCCTGCAGAGGGTTGGCTATAAGCTGAGAAGTGTAGCCAACTCGAGAGCAGTGCTCAAACGGTCGTGGTACCAGGCACTGCCTGATACTGGCAGTTACAAGGAAAGTACATTACTGACGGCTCCCTGCCGTCGCTGGGACTGGGGAGTGACTTATCTACTGACGGCTCCCTACCGTCGCTGGTACAGAAGGGGTTAAATTATCAGCTGTTCAATAATAGAATGATTCTAGTAAAAGGGGGATTTATATAATAAGGAGTGACAAAGATATAGCTACATTACATAACTACGTGGGAAACAAGAGTAAAAGATAATATTAAAGTGAGGAGTGATAGCATTGTTATATTTTGCAGCCACCACGTTAAAGGACTGGGCAGGTATAATGTAACATCTTTTATGCACGTTAACCCCCCCACACACTGATCCCTACCCGGCACATCACGTTACCAATTGAACCTTTAGTAGTATTGTTGTATCACTCGGTATTGTCCCTTTGCGCACTTCATCCCCCTCCCTCCCACTTCCCACCCCCCATGCTCACAAACGCCATCTATCGGACACTTTTGTTTTCATTTCAAATTTGATTGCAGGTTTTCATGGAGTCAAGTGATAGGGTGAGTGTGGCTATGCGCTGTCACGGCGTATGCTCCCATGGATTGAGTCATTGATCTGATTGATTTGATTGATGGCTAGATATACAGATCATAATAACTCCAAAATGTCGCCAAGGCCTATCATTATAATTTTTAATGCTTACTGTTTCTTCCTGTTGATCTTGGATGGTCAGATTGAGCATTTAGCTTTTGGATAGCCACGATAAGCCCCAGTGCCTCATTTCAAGCTATTTATCACATCGACTCGAATACAAAGTCCGTAACTGTGAGCGCACCTTTTGTTTCTCCCTCCATCCCCATCCCTCCATGTCTCTTTGCTCACTCCCTCCCTCCCCTGCATTTTTTTTCTAACGCCCTCCTTCTACCCCCCCCATCCCCTCTCACTGTACGCTTATCCCCCCCCTTTCCCCCATATTTCCTTTGATTACTGCTCTAACATTGACATTGATTACACCCACTAGATTACGCCCATTTTTGTCAAAGACCTTTATTTGTATATGAATAATTCATTGCCTACTCCCCTTAATTACTGGTAAGAAAAAAATTAAGATAAGTGAGATCTGCCTGAGGGTTTGAACAGAAATAAGACACAGTGCAGGAGAAACAGAAGATTATGAGTTTGACGACTCGAAGGGCAGGAAGGAAAATCAAAATTTATTAGTGGTTCTGTAGTCGTATGAAACAGACCTTATGTTAATATGGCTCTTCTTGACCTAACTGGGTCAGCAGATTCATTGACACGTCAGTAAAAATTACATCCTTCTTGGGTGATTTCAATTATAACACCCAAGGAATGTCATTAGACATAATACCACTTGGAAGAGAAAGATAACATTTTACGTTACGCAGCTTCCCGTGTACGTCTCCTATCCTTTGTTTATGGTTTTACTGCCCTTCCTCGGGCGGGTGTGTCTGTGTGATTATGGTCGTCTGTCACTACCTGGGAAGGAAGAGTGATGGGTACAAGGAGGGGCACAGGGCCTTGGGTGAGGCTTTGGTGTCCCGGGCATTTCCGCACCCTCCTCAGCTCCTCGCCTGGGAGCGGCTTCGGTCACCTTGGTTTTCTTGGTGGTAAGCAGGGAGGGTTTTGTGGGGGCACTAAGTTATGGCCTTGGTCGGGACCTTGGGGCTGTTTGGTCAGACAGCCTGGGGAACAACAACAACTATACCCCTCCCCATTTTCACTCTCCTTTCAAACCCCTCACTCACTCACTGATATCACTGGTTTTCCATTTATTGTAGGATTGTGTTTATAAATCCCTGAAGTTATAAACCAACAGGAGATAAAAATTTATATGCACCAGTTTATTTGGATTATGATATGGTGAGTATGATATTTGTGAGATTTTAGTGTTACCGTATTGTATATGGACTAGTCATCACATAACTGATATTTGTTTCATCATCAACACAATGTACGTTTCTTTATTGACAATTTCCCCTCATCCATCATTTAAATATGTCCATACTTCCACAAGCATTTGTCTTTATCGACGTTCTCCTGTCATCTGTCTACTAAATATGACCATACCTTCACAAAATCTTTATTAACATTTCTCTCTCATCCGTCCTTTAAAATATAACCATGCCACAAATAATTACTCCTCTTTAGTAACCTTTTCTACTCATCTATCCTCTATATATGCCCATACCACTACAATGTAGCTAATCCTCTCCACCCATTCAACAACTTCACATTATACTTCTGAAACTTGTTCCCCAAATCCATTTTTACCTTTTTTCCACACCTCTTGTTTGAAAAGGTCTCCTTTATATATTGCAGATAAATATGTGATTATTGATCCATTTACCAACCATGATATTATATGACCATTATAAAAATGTGTGTATTGCCTGCTCATTACAAGATTCCAAAATTAGGAGACGGAAGGGATTTGGAGTTAATCCGAGTTTAAGCCGGTATCACACAAGCACTTTTTCCCTCAACATTTATCCTTAACACAGGTCTGGCAGCTTGGGAGGTAAACATTTATAATATTTCTGTCACCTAAATTAATCTATCATCAACCTAGTTTCCGATACCAGAGCAAAATATTCCAGAAATGTTGCCAGAAAAATGTTGGATCATCGAATGTTGACTATAAAAGCTCTCATGTGATAGCGGCTTAACTTTATTTTGTTATTAGCCTGTTGAGTAGCTCTATCTGAAGGGATACTGTAGGCCTTTGAATTAACAGAAACTTTTTAGATTATCACTAAGATGATTCCAAATGCAATTTTTCAGTATCTTTTATACATGGAAAGTGCATATACTGATACTATACACTGTACAGCATTTATACATGGAAAGTGCATCTACTGATACTATACACTGTACAGCATTTATACATGGAAAGTGCATATACTGATACTATACACTGTACAGCATTTATACATGGAAAGTGCATATACTGATACTATACACTGTACAGCATTTATACATGGAAAGTGCATATACTGATACTATACACTGTACAGCATTTATACATGGAAAGTGCATATACTGATACTATACACTGTACAGCATTTATACATGGAAAGTGCATATACTGATACTATACACTGTACAGCATTTATACATGGAAAGTGCATATACTGATACTATACACTGTACAGCATTTATACATGGAAAGTGCATATACTGATACTATACACTGTACAGCATTTTCTATATTTGCATACTATGAGATTCTTCTTAATCTTGATCAAAATCTTGGGATGGTAGCAATATTATCAATATAATTCATATTTTTTCACCAACCAACTTTACTTCTAAACTCAATTAATGAAATTAACAAATACATGTGGCACTACAAGGACTCGAACCTAGGATCCTGACACCAAAATTCCGCACAATTATACATTACCGTATATCACTCCAAATCCACGGGTAGAAGTCTCCTATGTAAACCTGCATCTGTCACCTGAGCACTGTCACCTGTGTCTGTGTTGTTATTGTGTATGTTTTGACTCTTGATGTGCCTGTCCACCTCACTTTGCTCAATCAGGATTATTTTCTCTACTTTGTCTTTTTTTTCTGTGAAGTTACCATATCAATGCCATTTATATTTTGGTTTGCACTTAATTGTTAATTTTCAGTGTGGTTATGATCTAAGCTTCCCTCTCCTCCTTGTATTGTGTATTGCTTGGTGTTGTCTTCCTTATGTGCCTGGTTATTGTCTTGTCTCATGTCGTCTTGTCTTGTATTGTCTTGTCGTCTTGTCTTGTATTGTCTTGTGAAGTGATCTAGTCCTTTGAGAAGTCTAGTCAGAATCAGTGGTCTACTTAAACTTTTATTACTACTGTACTATAGGTAGCGCCAACGAACTTGACAATAATCTTGACCCTTAACTTCTCATAACTCAAAATTAATACAAACAATCGAACTGACATTTCTATCATTTGGGAAGAGCCCACCAGGAAATAGGTGTGGATATTTACAGCCAGTTTGCTCTAGGCCCTTTTGAGTTATGAGAAGTTAAGGGGTCAAGATAATTGTCAAGTTCGTTGGCGCTACCTACAATACTTAAGATAGAATAAGAATAGAAATGGGAGTTGCTGATGAAAACTTGAACCATGGAAGAGCGAGGCTGTAGGCCTATGTGTGACCATCAAAACTTACGCTTGCTTGCAAGGTCAATGCAATTAGAAAATATAAACTAATCCACTTGAAACACTGTTTAAAAAGAGCAATTTTGTCCTAATGGGTGATGCTTTCGATAGCATTCATGCTTTTGTATAAAGTATGATACTGTACCTACTGTATCATATGTTCATCATCAGTAACAGAATGGCCCGAGAGGTTAAGTTACGTTCATAAAGACCCATATCCATGCTAACGTGTAGGTCTTTCACCTGACTGCAGTTCTCAAGTGTAATGATCTTGGCCTATCTTACTTTTCAATTCCATGTTTGCAACACATAGAGAGCTGGTATAAGGTGAAAGACACTCATGCGAGCATTGGATTGAGTCTATATAACTGTATTGTAACATCACGGGCCATTCTGTCATCGATGCTCAACGCATGAGGGATAAGCTAAGTTTAGCATATTAATTATTAATCTTGAAGGACTATGATCCATGTATCATTCATCCAACACAAATATAAATGCTAGGATGCCTGTCATGTCCCCTGAGCCACACTAACAGAATGGCAAATGTCTCTTTGCCTGCATGGCCCTCCAGACTTGCAAGGGGAAGTGCGTGCCCTACAAGCCATGTGTCCAGTGCCTGGTGTTCGAGACCGGTGAGCTCACACCGGAGGAGTGTGACGCCAACTGCTCCACCATGTTCAACTGGACTAAGGTCGACGTCGCGGGTAAGTGTTGGGGGGGGAGGAGAAGGTAGAGGGACGGAGGGTTAGCGGTCCTCGGTTCCTGGTAAGTGGTGGGAAGGAAGGGTGTATGGGTGAGTGGATGGATGGAGGGAAGGAGGGTTGAATAAAGAATGGATTAATTGAATTATCAATTACAGTAATTGAATGTATGTAATTTTATTGGGTGGGTAGATAGATGAATGAATGAACTTGTTGGTGAATGAACATGGGGTATTTTATAGAAAAGTAGGAAAAATAAGTAAATATTGATAGGTTTTAGTGAATGCATTGTATAAAGTAATGTACAGTGTAAATGAATTATAGGATAAAGGAATGTAATATAAAATAGATATTGAATATACATTACATGCATGATACAGAACTAGCATCGAATATTTTGTTTACAATATTAGCAATTCTAAATGAGTGAAATAAAGAGTGGATAGCACTACTCCATTGACAGAACTACCAATCATGTAGTGATTACTAAACTGGGTAAGTGGCATGCATAGTGAGGAATGAAACAATATACATACTCTCAAACTACATCACACTATGAGGAGGGAAAGGAGGAAATATATATACTTTCATTGCCTTGTACTTTGCAAGAATGATAAAACATTGCATGCAAGGTTAGCAAGTATCGTTATCAGTCTTATTGCATCTCAGTTACTTGAATTATAAAAGAAATAAATGGAATGCTGTAATAATGCATAGTTCCTGAATTTAAAGCATCAAGACTGCTGATATGAATTGTCATGCATCCAAGAGCACCAATGATAAACTATATAAACTAAATATAAAGCAACCCATGATGAAGCAAGCTGAAATAGGATTCTAGCTTGATCTAACTGTGATATGCTAGTATGCCACATTGATCTAAGGAAATATAGAAGAATAGGAAGAAGAACAGGAAGAGCCACAAGCATCTGATCACCTGAATGCTACTTTATTAATGAAAACTCTCTCCCATATAATGCCATCCCAAGTTCATCAGTTTGGATCACCAACAAGAGGAATCTTTTATAGGTTATTCTTACTACATTGTACTGGACTTTGTTGATATGCCAGTACATTTTATGGGTATACAGGTACCTTAACCTCATTGGTATGCCAGTACATTTCATTGGTATACTGGTACTGTACCTTAGCTTCATTTTGATCTCGGTACTTTCCTTGTACATCTACCTGGTGGCCTGGCGTAGCTGTGTGATGCGGACTTCAAATGCCTGGACTTCAAGGAGTGCGTGCAGTGTCGGGTGCACGGGACCGGGCCCCTCGCTGACCCCGCGGACTGTGCTGGCTGTACTGTTTTACGCAGCAGGGTTAGCGGGCGTATCTTTGCCAACTATACCATTAACGTCACGGATTGGGTCCAAGGTAACGTCCAGAAATTTGGAAAGCATGATTGCAGTTTAAGATTCACTGACTGGTGCTTGAAGGTACGGAAAGAAAATTTGATCGCAATGTCAGTGTTACTCTTACTGCTGCTCGAAGCTATGGAAAAATATTTGATCACAGTTTCAATATATATTTTACTTACTGGCACTTGAAAGTATGGAAAGCAAATTTGATTGCCGTATGTTCCATTTTTTCTTACTGATACTTGATGATACTGTATGGAAAGAAAGTTTGATTACAGTTTCAATGTATTATATATTTACCGCTGCTTGAAGATACAGTTAGAAAATATGAACATAGTATCTGGAAGGGTAGCATGGCCACTACCTTCGGATGTATTTTTACCAGCTGTGCCATATGTATCACACTCTAGAATAATGCCAGGAGAGAAAAGCATGATTACAAATTTATTTGCTATTGCCTGATGATCGATACAATTTGTTTGTGAATTTTAAGGTACTGTTGCTTAAAGATACGGAAAGAACTTAAGTGCAAGCCTGACTTGCACGTGATATATCTGCCAAACTGTGCCAACTACTGTTTGCTAGACTCTGTTCAAAGCCGTATTAGAAACTATATATCTAGCTCTTGATGAAAAAGTTGAGGATGGCCACAAACAAATTGCCTCCAAGCGGCTCTCTGTGGAAGGCTGCCCTCTCTCAAACCCATAACATTATTCCTCACATGTTCAGTCACAAAAATCTCAAACTTTTCACGGTATTACCGGTACTCTTTTATCCAAGTATATTTAGATAATTCAAGTGTAGTATACATTACAGTACTGTAGTGCACCCTCTTTATTATATTAACTTTCAAGATTAATTTCCTAATCTGAAACCATCTAAACTTAGCCGAAATATAATATACTTTAGGCAGTTCAGTAATAACTTTTTGGAGTGGAAATTAAAACCAAATATAATTTGACTTAAATGTAGGACTGCATGACTTATATGTAGATTTTAAGTACAGCATGTAAGGTTTATTATTATTCTAGGAAAACAAAAAATATCTGAATTACCCAAGGGCTGACAATGTCATATAATAGTTCAAATCTTAGTAGATAGTGGTTGAATGAATGTGGGAAATTGGCACATGATTAAAAAGGATGAATTATAGTGATGTTATGTTTAGCCTGATGAGTGATAAATTAATAGCATGGGACACTGTACCTAATATCTGTGGCCAGGGGACTCAAACTAGTTACAATGTAGCATATTCTATTGATCATCTATCTGGGTAGCCAAAGTCATAACTGGGATTAACCCTTTCACTACCAGTTCACTAATAGTAGTGAGAGCCATATACAGCCTGCTTAGATCAGGGGTAATATTTTCAATTCGTACTTGGGAGGCCTGAGAACATTATATGACTCACCCCTCTTACCACCTTACTCACCGACCCCCTAGGGCGTCATTTATTGGAAGAAGAAAGAATATGACCCATGTATCCTAATGTGTGTCATACATGGATACCTAAAATGGGGTTAGTGCAAGTAAGGACTAACGGTCATCCTATACAGTATTGTAAAGTCTTATGGTACAGCCTTGTTGTAGTACTGTTTAGGCTGATGTAGTTGAAGGTATTAC
Source organism: Paralithodes platypus (assembly GCA_032716605.1). Lineage (NCBI taxonomy): Eukaryota > Metazoa > Arthropoda > Malacostraca > Decapoda > Lithodidae > Paralithodes > Paralithodes platypus. Next base: position 5,398,547 of record CM064530.1, on the reverse strand, counting down.
AGGTGCAAATTGGACTATAGTATACACACAAGATATCTACCCTAGGTGTGAAAGGGTTGGTAACTTCTTATGATTTTTGTCTGCAAGTTATATCATAGCAAGTTGATGTTGTTGTTCCCCAAGCTGCCTGGCCGAACAGCCCCAAGGCCCCGAGCAAGACCAAGGCCATAACCGAGCGCCCCCACAGAACCCTCCCAGCCGACCACAATAAAGCATGGGTGACCGAAGCCACTCCATGGCGGGGAGCTGAGGAGGGCGACAGAAATGCCCGGGAAACCAAAGCCCCACCCAGGGCCCTGTGCCCCTCAGCAAATATGAAGAGAAAGCTGAGGGGCAAAGGAAAAAATGTGACGCTTTGGCTTCCAATCTGGGTAGATTGGGAGGTCAATCCACGGAAGAGACGCCGTCACTTGAGATCTAGAAAATATATAAGTAAAAGGAACAGTCAGAGTAAGCTATGGGTATGGCAGAGATCGCTCAGTTCTCACTCTGATAGACCAGCCCATCATCACTCATAGCAAGTAATAAGTTGTTACGATTCATATCTGTTGCGACTCATCACATTGTAACTTAGGACTGCATTGAGTATCCTGGCCCTGTTGTGTTATTAATAGCTATGACACAATTTACATTACCGACTTATGTGTTTTCATTAATATTATTAATATTGAATTTTACCCTATATTTAGTTTATTTTTAGTTTAGGCTAAGCCATTGCTACAAGACATATATATACTGTATATTTGTTTTAGTGTGTAAGCTTTTCCCTCATTATTTTTGTATTTTTATATAATTTTTATTATATATTCAGTGATGCTTTATATGATAGTTCTTAGTCAAATTTGTTTAGCCGCTATGGTAAACAGAAACAGACAAATTCATCCATATTGGTGACACTATATATTTAAGTATTTCTTCCTCTTACTTCTTTACCTATTTTGTTCTTACCCTTCTCTTTTCTTTTCTTTTCTTATTCTCGGGATTCAAAGGTGGCGAGTGGATGAGAAAAACAAAAAAAAATCATATTTTTTAAGGTATTAACCCTCAGAGCCTGGGTAGCTTTTGTTAATAATAATAATTATTACTTATATAGGGCCTATATCTCCTTCGAGGATTCACAAACACCGGATCTGAACAAAATAAATAACCAGGAATGTAATGTATGTCTTCGATTAAATTGAAGTACAATATCAACATGGGTATTTTTTTTTCTTCTATGTGAGTGAGGGAGACAAACGGCAGAACTGCCTGTAGTGAGTGCCTCCATAGTTGAAAGAGTATATGAATTATATGGCACCTGTGCATGTTCATTTTGCTTTTAATTCAAGCAGCCTCGTTAGGACTATACATACACAAATTTAAAGACCGAGTGCTATACACGAAGTGTGGTTTCTGTCTCACATCCTAATGGCTGCGTTCCAGGCAGCCCTGTTAAGAGGTGCCTCACTTGTCAGGTTCTTCGAATTAAGATCAGACCACAAAGTCCGATCCCACGTCTTTCTTGGTCCGCCCCTTGGTGCTGCTATCTCTACATTAATGGACTTGCATCTTTTTGCTCCAACTTAGTCAATCCATCCTCTCCACATGTCCAAACCATCCAATCCTGCTAGTACGCATCTCATCACTGATACTCTTGATACGGCACCTAACCTTCTCCTTAGCTCTTCACTTGATATCCTTTGTTTTTTGTGAGAAGTTTAACCAGACCCCTGAGCTCCCCAAAAGAGCTCCCATAGGGCTGGCCACTTGATATCCTATCTTGCAGTTTGGCACCACACATCCATCTCACCATTCTTATCGCATTGTGTTCCATTCTGTTGATATCATCCGTTTTGACAGTTTGTCTTCCTATGTACTGTATAAGGTGTACAGCTGTAGTCGTCCCCTGGTGACAATATAGATGTTACTGTTTTACTTGGGAAAATACCTGTTTTCTGTTTACCATAGTGTATCCGTAAAATTATTTAGCTTTTTTTCACCATTTTTGCTAGTTTCCGTATCTATGCTTTTTGTACAATATAATTTTCCTCCCGTTCTTGAAAAGGCCTTATTTTTTCAGTGTAGGCCTACTATTTAGCATTTCCCCAAGCTTTCTATTTTGCCCTTAATGATTCTCAGCTCCTCGAGAATGACCCTGTTAGCCATGTCTGTACTCTGTTCATCTGTACTGGGGGGAGGTGTTTTATCACCTAGCAGCCCATCACCCAAAACTTAATTGCAGAATATGAAAATGCTAAGTATCGGCTGCATGTTAATACTTTTTCATAACTGACGATATATTCCCTCATTATAATAAAGTCACTGCTCAGTAATCAAGATAGGGACATGGCAACTTCTCGCCCGGTTAACTCTTTTAATTAGACGATATCAAATTTTGTCTTAATATAGCTGCCTTCAGATGATTTTATTCAACATGGGAAAGACTTGTAGGGGATAAATCAAGTTTGTAACCCTTAATATCGAAGGTTCCTTCCGAAACTAAGTAAAATTATCATAAAAAAAAATGTTCTGTGATTAAAGCGGATAAGATAAACAGAATATAGTTCATTAATGCTTGAGGTCCTTTGCCGAGGAGGCTGGTTTGCCACTCAAGCAACCATTCCATCAGGCAGTCATTATTCCTTGAGCTTGTTGGTCTACCCTTAATTACTCCCACCTCCTCTAGAATTAGTTGTGTTTAGTTCCTTATAGGCCCGAATCAGGAGTGTTTTTTCCCTGCATATTTTCTTGCCAATTCAGGTCTGGAAGATTCTCAGTTTAAATTCTAATAGAATTCAGCAATAACAATCTAACATTAACATAGTTGCTAATGCTGTATGAAAAGTCTCAAAATGCCTTAAATGTATATCCAAAGTCACCGGAAAAAGCACTCTATTGAATTGGATTTTAATGCTTGACGACCTTTGTCGAGGGGGGCCTGTTTGCCACTCGAGCGTCCATTCCGTCGTCCTGTTTGAAACCCTTTACCACCCTTACTAATTGGGAGCGCGGTGACGCCCTACCTTTGGCTCAGCAGTGGAACAGGATGGAGAGCGCCTGTGCAGCTTCTTCGACGAGAACGATTGCCGCTTCAAGTTCGTGTACGGCTACGATGAGAACAAGGATCCCGTGGTGCGCGTTCAGCAGACCCTCGAGTGCCCACCCAAGCTAGATATCCTTGGTGAGTATGATTATACTAGTGATTAGTCAGTTCAGTGTTAGTTTAGTTAAGGTTCAAGTTTTATTAAAGTGTTAGGTAGGCTACTACGAGAATATAATAATACTGTAATAATAATAATAATAATAAACGGTTTATTAACCTGACAAGCGCGAAATAGACCTAGGGGCTAGGGTAGTTATTTGTGCATTTCTAGCCTTGGATTCTGACAGAATTCGTTATATTTAACAATCTTATAATATATATTAACAATCAAATAAAAAATGTAGGCAACATTTTGTATAAAGATTTATTAAAAAACAATTTTAATAACCCATATTTTAACTTCCCTGTTTTAAACAGAAGACCTGGTAGACACGGTAATAGAAGACTAAATACATTTAATAAAAAGAAAAACAGGTCTGATATTAAAATTATTGTTAATAATTTATATTCATTATATTGAAATTTCGGAATTAAAAAATTAAAAGATTCATTGAAAGGCCTACAAAAGAAAAGTTTTTCTCCTTTTATAGAAAATATTCTAAACAATAAACATAATTTCACAAATAAATTTAAGAATATAGTCTTTGCTTTTATGGGATATATTAGAGCTAATTCTAAGAAATCCAAAGATAACCGTATTAAAGATAAAGTCATATCCACTTTAAATTATTCTTCTAAAATTTTAGACAAAATTAATGTTAACAGTCTTATTAATTCAAAGAAAGTGAAATCCATGTTACCAGATGGTTGTAAAGATTTCAAACCATTAATAGTGTATTCATATGAACGACCTGTTGGGTCTATTATTTGTAATTATAATAAAGTTTTAGGAAATCTTTCAGATAATGATATTTTCAATAATAATAAATGCGTGTGTGAAAATATGAAAAAAGAATTAGGTATTAAGGGTAACATATTACGTAAAAATATTTGCGGTAATTCTGTTTATGAAATTCAAAATAATCTGAATATTGATAACTTAATCGATGAACATACCAAGAAAAATATAATATTTGATATTAAACTTTCTGATAAGAACAAGTGCATTGCAAAATTATACATGTTACCTAAATTTCATAAAAGACCTTATAAATATCGCTTTATTGCCGGAGCAAAATTTGCTACCACTAAAACTCTATCAGAACAAGTAGTAAATTGCTTAAAATACATTAAAAGTACTCATAAAAGATATTGTAATACCATCATGAGAAGAACTGGCATTAACTATTATTGGAGTGTTGACAATTCGTTAGAAGTTATTGATAAAATAAATACCATGCCGAAAGTTACCTCGGTACATAGCTTCGACTTTTCAACTTTGTATACCAATTTGCCTTTAGATTTAGTATATTCAGAGCTTTGCTTTATTATAGATTTGCACTTTGACAGGTTCGTTAGGAATGGTAATTATTTCATAAATGTTTATACATATTTTAATAATGCATCACTTAGCTCTACTCCCACTAGTTCTGTATATTTTGATAGAACTAAACTTAAAGATGCCCTTAAATTCCTCCTTTTCAATACTTATGTTAGATTCGGGCCGTACATTTTCAAACAAATATTAGGAATTCCTATGGGTGGAAATGCTAGCCCTTTAATTGCAGACTTATTCTTGCTTGCTTTAGAATTTAAATATATAAAAGACTTAGTTGACAGTAGCAAGAAAAATAAAATTCCAGAAAAATTAGCACTTGCTAAACTGTTAAGTAATAATAGTAGATATATTGATGATATTCTTGTTTGCAATTTGTTAAATTTTAATCAAGTTGCTAAACTTATTTACCCTAATTCTATTCCCCTCACACAATGTAACGTAAATTATAAAGTTGAAAATTTTCTTGATATAAATATAGAGATTGTTAATGAACAGTGCATACTTAAAGTATATCACAAAGTTGATGATTTTAATTTTAACGTAATAAACTTTCCTTTCCCTAGTAGTAATATCGATAGTAAAATCACTTATAATTGTTTTTATTCCCAATTAATAGATTTTGTAAAATCTGCACTAAAGTAGATGACTTTTGGGCTAGAGCTAGGTTACTATACAGACTCTTAGTGGACAGAGGTTTTGAGGCAAGTAAATTGTTCCATAAATTTAATCTTTTTAGGGTCAATTATTGTGACTGTATTCTAAAATTTGACATCAATAATTTTAATCAAGCATTTTTAACTTGAAGTTTCTTGTATAACCTCTGCTTACTTTTTGTCTGTATTTATTGTTTATCTTTTTCTTTTTCTATTATTATTATTATTATTATTAATATTGATGATTTTTTAAATTTATTGTTCTTGTTAAAAGAGTACTCTTTGTTTAAATCTGTTGTTACTTCATATTTTGCAATTATTTCTCTTTATATTATATGTATTCATTGTCGATAGTATCAATTGCTTACTTTTGCGATTTCCTTAGTTTATTTGTGCTATAAATGTAGGTTATTTGTAGGGTAGTTATTGATAGGGGTCACTTGAAGCATGCTATGCTTACAGGTACCTACCCGATAGCACTATCGTTAGTGAGTGCTGTACTGTATTTTATATATTATTTTGTAATAGTATAGATATCTTATCAATATTTGTATTTTTTACTATTGTTAATGTCTTGTCATGTTGCAAATTTGATTTTAAATTATATTTTGACATTTAACATGTAGTTTCTTTATTCATGCAGAGTTTAGTAAAATTTGCCAGAACGTCCCGGACTTCCCAAACTTGACTACAGTAAAAGTCCGTTAATCCGACGACCGATGATTCGAATCTCCCAATAGTCCGAATTTTTCAATTTGAGGCCAAATCCGAATTCACCCGATGGTCCGAATTTCAAGAAGTCCCAAAGTCCCCTTTTTGAGGCATTAGGCCACTCAAATGACACATAATGGAGCACACACATATCATATGTTCATGAATTCACTTTAAAAGTTTACCATTGTCATTGTAGCCTATTATCTACTTCAAAACATTCAGATTAATGGTCAAAGGAAGCTACTGATATAATCGTAAACACCTTCGTCTTCTTCTTCTTCCACATCGTCTGCTAGAGAGTTTGTTTTGCTCTTGAACGCATCCTTGGGACGCTCCGATGCGCTACTAGCTTGCACCGCATTTTCTGCAAGCGCATTCAGTCTTGAGCTTGAAAACGCACCTTTCAAGAAGTCCCAAAGTCCCCTTTTTGAGGCATTAGGCCACTCAAATGACACATAATGGAGCACACACATATCATATGTTCATGAATTCACTTTAAAAGTTTACCATTGTCATTGTAGCCTATTATCTACTTCAAAACATTCAGATTAATGGTCAAAGGAAGCTACTGATATAATCGTAAACACCTTCGTCTTCTTCTTCTTCCACATCGTCTGCTAGAGAGTTTGTTTTGCTCTTGAACGCATCCTTGGGACGCTCCGATGCGCTACTGGCTTGCACCGCATTTTCGGCAAGCGCATTCAGTCTTGAGCTTGAAAATGCACCTTTGGACGTATTAGTCTTGAGCTTGAAAACGCACCTTTGGATGTTCCGATACGCTACTATTTATAGTTCAGTGATCGGAGCATCCCAAGGGTGCTTTCAAGACAACAAGACAAGGGTGCTTTCAATACAATATAATATAACAGAGCACGTCACAAAAGGAAAATCACAAAAGGAAAATTACAAGAACCTCTCAGGAAGTGCCGTTGTTAAGGCATTACTTCCCGAACCACATCTGATCTCCAAGAGCAAGACAAACGCGCTAGTAGACGGAAGAAGAGCAAGACGTTTATATCAGCAGATTCCTTTGGCCATTAATCTGAATGTTTTGAAGTAGTTAATAGGCTACAATGACAATGGTAAACTTTTGAAGTGATTTCATGAACATATGATATGTGTGTGTGCACCATTGTGTCATTTGGGTGGCCTAATGTCTCAATGTTTTCGTCATACACAGGTTCATAGGGGTAAAGTCCGATAATCCGAAAAATCCACTAATCCGAACGAGAGCCGGTCCGCTGCCCTTCGGATTAACGGAAGTTTACTGTACTTCCTTTAACGTGACGATAGTGCGTTGTTATATGTGCGATTGGTTTGCTTGGGAAACAGATTAACTTGCTCATGTAGTGATGTACACCCTATGTGGTGATTGTGTTCTTTTATTTAATAATTTTCATTTTAGTAAGCGTTGTTTCCACATAGCGATTTTGATAATTTAATTTGACTTTATATTGTCCTTGTCCCAATTTTGGTTTGTTTAGTTTGCAAGTTTTACATTTTAAAGAGTCATGGATATGCCAGCTAGCAGACGTGATGCACTAGCAAAGTTCATTTATAGTCCGATATGTCACATATTAACAGGTGATGTAGAACTAGTTAAACATTTTGCAAACAACAAATTAGTGGAGCTATGTCGTAAAGGGTTTAAATTTAGAATAGGGAGTAATAAAGTAACATGGGACATAATTTTAAAAGATATTGTTTTTTCAGTCAATAAATTAAAAGATAAATTGTTAAAAATTGTGTGCTGCGATGCGAGAGAACTAGAAGCATGGTCTAAATTATTAATTAAGTTAATTAGAAATAAAATTTTCTCGCTTAAAAATGAATTTAATCTTTCAGATTTTATAGACTATACAGTAATTATAATAAGCTTAAAGCTGATTTAATAAATTTACATAAACATTTTGTAATCACTACAGTAGATAACAGTGAGAACGGAGAAATGGATAGGCGACAGGAGGTTTTAGAAGGAAGAGGATGTGTAGATCATTTTTACCCTGAATTGTGTTGTGGAGAAGTATCTGGAGAAGAAACAAAAGGTGTATGTTGCCTTTATGGACTTGGAGAAGGCCTATGACAGAGTGGATAGAGAAGGTTTGTGGAAAGTACTTAGAATATACGGAGTAGAGGGCAAGTTGCTGAAAGCAGTGAAGAGCATGTATGAGGGTGCAAAGGCGGCAGTACGTGTGGAGTGAGCAGAGCGAGTTCTTTGACCTGAATGTTGGTTTGAAACAGGGTGTGTGATGTCCCCGTGGTTGTTTACTGTATATATGGATGGAGTCATGAAAGAAATACTATCAAGAGCAGTGAATGTTGTGTATCGCTGAAAAGGGAGGGAATTGAGTGGAAGCTACCTATACTGCTGTTTGCGGATGATACAGTTCTGATGAGTGATAATGAATGGGAGTTGCAGGGTCTGGTAAATGAGTTTGGAACAGTGTGCGAAAAACGGAATTTGAAGGTAAATACGGGAAGAGCAAGGTTATGGTCTTCGAAAGGGGTGAAGTCACAGAGTGTGAGGTGAAGCTGAACGGTCAGGCTATGGAGATCGTCAACTCTTTTAAGTATCTGGGCAGTGTGTTGAGTAAAGATGGACTATGGATGAAGAGGTGCGGGAGAGGGTACAACAAGAGGGTTGTAGGAACGCTAAAAGCAGTAACAAGAAATAGGGTGTCAGTATGGAAGTGAAGAAGTCCTTGCATGACAGTGTGGTAATCCCGACACTGACTTACGGAAGCGAAGCATGGACGTTGGTTGAGAGACTCAGACCAAGAGTGAGAGCAGTGGAAATGAATTACTTAAGGAGTGCGTGCGGAGTTACATGGAGGGATAGACAGACTAATGAGGAAGTAAGAAGGAGGTGTGGTGTGGAGGTAGATGTGCTGGAAAGTGTGAAAAGGAACAACTTGAGATGGTTCGGCCATATGGAACGTATGGAAAGCGAGAGAATGACTAAGAGGGTGTACGAGAGCGAGGTGGAGGGACAGAGGGGGAGAGGTAGACCGAATATGAGGTGGAAGGATGGAGTGAGGAACTACACGAACGAAGGCGGTGCTGGTTGGGGGAGGGCGTCGACTGACTGGGGACAGAGGTGCATGGGGGCAGTTCGTTCGTGGCCACCCCTTCGGGGATCACGGCGTCAGGCAATAGATAGATAGATAGATACAGTAGATAAAGCCAGCAATAATTATAGCTTCACATGTAAGAAATTTTATCTTGAAAACATGAAAAAAGAATTAGGCATTAAAGGTAACATATTACTGTACGTAAAAATATTTGCGGTAATTCTGTTTATGAAATTCAAAATAATCTGAATATTGATAACTTAATCGATGAACATACCAAGAAAAATATAACATTTGATATTAAACTTTCTGATAAGAACAAGTGCATTGCAAAATTATACATGTTACCTAAATTTCATAAAAGACCTTATAAATATCGCTTTATTGCCGGAGCAAAATTTGCTACCACTAAAACTCTATCAGAACAAGTCGTAAATTGCTTAAAATACATTAAAAGTACTCATAAAAGATATTGTAATACCATCATGAGAAGAACTGGCATTAACTATTATTGGAGTGTTGACAATTCGTTAGAAGTTATTGATAAAATAAATACCATGCCGAAAGTTACCTCGGTACATAGCTTCGACTTTTCAACTTTGTATACCAATTTGCCTTTAGATTTAGTATATTCAGAGCTTTGCTTTATTATAGATTTGCACTTTGACAGGTTCGTTATGAATGGTAATTATTTCATAAATGTTTATACATATTTTAATAATGCATCACTTAGCTCTACTCCCACTAGTTCTGTATATTTTGATAGAACTAAACTTAAAGATGCCCTTAAATTCCTCCTTTTCAATACTTATGTTAGATTTGGGCCGTACATTTTCAAACAAATATTAGGAATTCCTATGGGTGGAAATGCTAGCCCTTTAATTGCAGACTTATTCTTGCTTGCTTTAGAATTTAAATATATAAAAGACTTAGTTGACAGTAGCAAGAAAAATAAATTCCCAGAAAAATTAGCACTTGCTAAATTGTTAAGTAATAATAGTAGATATATTGATGATATTCTCGTTTGCAATTTGTTATATTTTAATCAAGTTGCTAAACTTATTTACCCTAATTCTATTCCCCTCACACAATGTAACGTAAATTATAAAGTTGAAAATTTTCTTGATATAAATATAGAGATTGTTAACCCGGGAACTGCGGGGAGACTCTTAAGAATTCCCCCGGCGGACTGCGGGGAGACTCTTATGAGTGAGTGAGAAAAAATTCAACTTTTGACATCGGAAAAAAAATATATATATATTTTTATTTTGTTTTGGCCCCTGGGCCATGCAAAATCTCAGTCCTCTACCTCCCCTCCTTCCCCACTTTCCTCCTCTCCTTCAGTTATCACCTATTTTCCCTGTTATTCCCTTATTCTGAGGTATATTTTCGTGCTAACATTAGCGAGTTGCAAGCAGGGTGTTGTCATCACTGATGGCAAGCGAGTGCAAGAGAGAGAGAGAGTATCGATCGACTGTGTCTCAGTGGCCTTGGGGGAAATTGGCGGGAAAGCAGTTTGCCTCACCCATACATTATACAACTCGCGGGCTATATCTCCGATTTTGACCATCCAAACGCTGTTTTCACTCGTTTTATTGTTGTTTCAGGTTAATACCTTTATAATCAACCCATAATAGGTGCATATGGATTAGTATTAATGCTATTAATGGCACAATGAATATTTTAGTGACGGAAACACCTCAAATACGTCAGCACAGGGGGACGTTTCCAATTACCCCCATGCGCACTTCAGAGGTTAATGAACAGTGCATACTTAAAGTATATCACAAAGTTGATGATTTTAATTTTAACGTAATAAACTTTCCTTTCCCTAGTAGTAATATCGATAGTAAAATAACTTATAATTTTTTTTATTCCCAGTTAATAAGATTTTGTAAAATCTGCACAAAAGTAGATGACTTTTGGGCTAGAGCTAGGTTACTATACAGACTCTTAGTGGACAGAGGTTTTGAGGCAAGTAAATTGTTCCATAAATTTAATCTTTTTAGGGTCAATTATTGTGACTATTCTAAAATTTGACATCAATAATTTTAATCAAGCATTTTTAACTTGAAGTTTCTTGTATAACCTCTGCTTACTTTTTGTCTGTATTTATTGTTTTTTGTCTGTATTTATTGTTTATCTTTTTCTTTTTCTATTATTAATATTAATATTGATGATTTTTTAAATTGATTGTTCTTGTTAAAAGAGTACTCTTTGTTTAAATCTGTTGTTACTTCATATTTTGCAATTATTTTTCTTTATATTATATGTATTCATTGTCGATAGTATCAATTGCTTACTTTTGCGATTTCCTTAGTTTATTTGTGCTATAAATGTAGGTTATTTGTAGGGTAGTTCACTTGAGGCATGCTATGCTTACAGGTACCTACCCGATAGCACTATCGTTAGTGAGTGCTGTACTGTATTTTATATATTATTTTGCAATATAATAGTATAGATATCTTATCAATATTTGTATTTTGTACTATTGTTAATGTCTTGTCATGTTGCAAATTTGATTTTAAATAATATTTTGACATTTAATATGTAGTTTCTTTATTCATGCAGAGTTTAGTAAAATTTGCCAGAACGTCCCGGACTTCCCAAACTTGATTACTTCCTTTAACGTGACGACAGTGCGTTGTTATATGTGCGATTAGTTTGCTTGGGAAACAGATTAACTTGCTCATGTAGTAATGTACACCCTATGTGGTGGATTGTGTTCTTTTATTTAATAATTTTAATTTTAGTAAGCGTTGTTTCCACATAGCGATTTTGATAATTTAATTTGACATTATATTGTCCTTGTCCCAATTTTGGTTTGTTTAGTTTGCAAGTTTTAAATTTTAATTTACAATATAGAGCATTATTTGTTTTCGGTATGCTTTTATTTTACATATATGATGTATATATGAACCTTCAAGAGTGCTAAAATAAGTTGGAAAAGCATTTAGGTGGTGAAAAACGAAGATATTGGCCACCCGGTCATAATCTCAGGCGAGAGAGAGCCACAGGCAACCCTCCCTTCTCCCTGTCTGTGAGTCAACTGAGGCGAGCGGGCGGTGTGTGCCGGTGTCTGGGTGTTATATAACGATCTTTTATGCAACCCACTTGTGCTACATTATCGCGGGAGAGAAAAATAACCGATAAATGATGAAAATAAGAGGAAAAATAGGTGATAATTGGGGGGGGGTGAGAAACACATGGATGAGTACTAGAGGGGAATTATCTCACCTAGAGACAAATTACTTTGTTTTGATAACCCCTGGGATGTTTTGGAAGGCTTTTTTTTATGGTCTTGCTTCCGTGAGGCGTATCGCGTTCCCTATAGGAAGCCTTCCGTGAGGCCTATCGCGCTTGCCGGGTTAAAGAATGGCAGCCTCATGAGCTGAAAATACACATTTTACAATTTAGTGGATGAACATGAGATGTACAGATATGAAAATGGTAAGCTCAGTTTACAATGTGTGAGTAGAATATACTTTACATTAAAAACATAAATTAATACAATAATTATACTAGTGCAAAGTACAAATTATCATAAATTAACCATGAGAGTAAGTGATATACAGTGCATAATACAGTACACATATATTTTACTTATATATATATACAGAACATACATATATACACATACGTACACACATACATACGCATATTATACATACATATATAAGAACATAAGAACATGCAGTAAGTGTGCACATGCCCGTATACATAAACGCTCACGTATGCAAACAAACATACATACATACAAAAACTGTTCTGGTAGGGTCAGGTGAGGCTAATAATGGGAGTTAAATCCTTGGGAGAGATTAAATGAGGGAATTGGAAAAGGGTTAATGGGGCAACGGACTGTAGGTCAGGTAAAGCCAATTAGAATGGAATGTCAAACGTCGGAAGAGATCAAATCCTATGGTATGTGTATAGCAGACCCTCAAGTTCTTGCCCAAGCTCATTCTTAGTATAGTAAGATTTTATTAGTCTGTAAATTAATTTTCCTTTCAATTATAGGTTATATTAGAATAGTTTACATTAATTAGGGTAAAAAAAAAAAAAAAAAAAAAAAAATCTATGTGATTGAGGGAGGCAAAAGGCAGAACTGCCTATAGCGAGTGCCTCCCCCATAGTTGAAAGAGTGACACGGCCAAAATCAAGGGACGTTCGAGCCAAAATGCCTGGACACACAGAGTTTGAAACAATTTAAGTCATAGGCCAGTTTTATTAATGTTTTTATTTATGTTCACTTAGCTTTCTTTAGGAAAATTTAATTTAGTTAGTCATCTAAAAATAGCTTTCTTTAAACCACCATTGAAAGAAACATGAAGAGGGTAGGGGTAACTAAATAAAAAGAATTATATGTACATCTTGGGTATTTCAAGGTTTAACCCTTGTCTAGCGGGGGTGGACTTAAGTCGGGCTAGAGAACCAAGGACTATGTGGCGGGGCCCGACTTAAGTCTGTGTGCAATTTTGGAGCAATAATGGCTCTGAGAGAGAGAGAGACGAGCGGGTGGAGGAGCGTAGGTCGGCTCATGACCGCTCGGCACGGGTCCCGCGCGACTACTGACGTTTACTCCACACACACCCACACCCACACTCACTGCCTCGCTACACAGGGAATTACAGTATGTAAGGAAATTACCGTATTTTAGGGAATTTGCACTCGTCTTGCACGATCGTTGCAAGAGAACGCGTGGTCGTAGAAGGATGGTTCTGGTGTCATTGGAAAGCTCAATTTATGCCCTTTCAGGGATACATAATTGTATTATGCTCTGGCTCTTGTTTATGCATGAAAAAGAGCACGGAAACTAGGTCGTTTAGGGTAAAACCACCCGCTTGCCAGGTAGTAGAAGTTACTGACGGGCCCGCTCGTAAGGCGTTAAAATATTATGCTACAAATCCTGTGAATCGCGTTCTGCACCTCAGAAGGTTTAGTTAACATGTAATCAAAGAAGATATTCTCGGTGAATATGATTTTAGTAATGGTCAGTTAATTCAACCCTTAGCAATTCTAGGTTAAATTCTGTTAAGTGGGTAAGGATAAGTTGGCTTAGAACAAGTTTTTAAGGATCTTTTTTTACTTTGTGATAATGTTTTTAATATTGCAGTAATCGACAGCAATTTTAATTCTTATTTCCATTGAAATAAATATTATAAGGACTGTAACTAGTTTAGACAGTACAGTACCTTAACCACTTCAGCCCATTAACTCGCAAATATTGTGACGGAAGTTTTGATTAAAAGATGAATTATATAGTCATGCCCATTGCCCGATGATGCCCGTTCCTTAACACCTAAAGAGCAGCCTAGGCGGTATATAATATGTAGCCACCAGCGGGGTGTTTTTACCCAAAATAGGGCTGTATACGTGATCATTTTCATGCCTAAATAAGACCCAGAGCGTAAAACAAGTATCTATCCCTGAAAGGGCATAAACAGAGCTTTCCAATGACACCACAACGATCCTTGTATGACCGCTAGTTTTCTTGCAACAACCGCGCAACACGAGTGCAAAAACCATGTAATTCGGTACTTTCCCCATACATTTCACTATGTAGCGAGTGTGAGAGGGTGGAGGAGGGTGGGATTCATGTCAGTAGGCCCGCCGCGGTGGTCTGGAGCAGTCATACGCTTGCTACTCTCCTGCCACCACTTGTCTCTCTCTCTCAGCAACAATACGTGCTGAAATTGCCACACGACTTATGGTGTGAGCCGCCACATAGTCCAAACTTATTTAACTCGACTTATGTTGTGGGCCGCCAGTAAAGGGTTAAACAATGGTAGGTGTGTTCATCTACTGCTCAAATAGTTGGTACACTACTCTATAATAAACTTGAGGCAATACAAATTTATTGAAGGAAACCACTGATTCGGAATACAGGATATTAAAAATTTATGGTTCAAAATAATACATTACTATGACTGAATCGTTCAATATAATTTACCACTTAAACATCAGCAACACAGTTATTTTTCAGATTTGTTTTCACCAACCCACCAATTAATTTACAAATATACCCAACTAGTGAAATCAATTAAAGTAATGAATACATGTGGTACTCCAAGGACTCGAACCTAGGATACTCACACCGAGTATGAAAACCCAAAATGTATATATCTATGTCCATGTCCTAACCACATGACGACCTTCAGGCATTGTGTTGGGTGTGATCGGAGCCATTGTAGCAGTGGGGCTGGCGTTGCTGCTCATGTGGAAGGTGCTCACCACTATCCACGACCGCAGGGAGTTTGCACGCTTTGAGAAGGAACGCATGATGGCACGCTGGGATACGGTAAGTCAACCTCACTGTTTGGTTTCCTTATATATTTGTTCACATAATAAAAGTTTTTCATTATTTATCATCACTCCACACACCACTGTTTGTTGTTATGTAGAGCAGATTAACCAGACCACTGAGCTCCATACGGAACTCTCATAGGTCTGGCTCCACACACCACTGTCAATCAATCAACTTCATTCATAATTATACCTATAGGGTATTTAAACAGTCAATAGTTTTTCATCAATCTCGCTCATATATTTGTAATTTAAATGCATTTTTCCACATTAGTTTTTGTTTAGTGTGTTGTCATTTCGATATTTATAATTTTAATCTATCTATTGCCCGACGCCGTGATCCCCGAAGGGGTGGCCACGAACGAACCGCCCCCATGCACCTTTAATGAGTTCGTTATATAAATTTGAGTATTATCTTTTGAGTTCGTTTTCAATTAAAATTTAAAACTTGCAAACTAAACAAACCAAAATTGGGACAAGGACAATATAAAGTCAAATTAAATTATCAAAATCGCTATGTGAAAACAACGCTTACTAAAATGAAAATTATTAAATAAAAGAACACAATCCACCACATAGGGTGTACATTACTACATGAGCAAGTTAATCTGTTTCCCAAGCAAACTAATCGCACATACTGTATAACAACGCACAATCGTCACGTTAAAGGAATTAGTCAAGTTTGGGAAGTCAGGGACGTTCTGGTAAATTTTACTAAACTCTGCATGAATAAAGAAACTACATGTTAAATGTCAAAATATTATTTAAACTCAAACTTGCAACATGACAAGACATTAACAATAGTACAAAATACAAATATTGATAAGATAACTATACTATTACAAAATAATATATAAAATACAGTACAGCACTCACTAACGATAGTGCTATCGGGTAGGTACCTGTAAGCATAGCATGCCTCAAGTGACCCCTATCAATAACTACCCTACAAATAACCTACATTTATCGCACAAATAAACTAAGGAAATCGCAAAAGCAAGCAATTGATACTATCGACAATGAATACATATAATATAGACAAATAATTGCAAAATATGAAGTAACAACAGATTTAAACAAAGAGTACTCTTTTAACAAGAACACTCAACCCGGGCGTTTACGCACCCTCTCAGCTCCCCGCCATGGAGTGGCTTCGGTCACCCAGGCTTTATTGTGGTCGGCAGGGAGGGTTCTGTGGGGGCGCTCGTTTATGGCCTTGGCCTTACTCGGGGCCTTGGGGCTGTTCGGCCAGGCAGCTTGGGGAACAACAACAACAACAACAACAACAAACAATCAATTTAAAACAAATCATCAATATTAATAATAGAAAAAGAAAAAGAAAAAGATAAACAATAAATACAGACAAAAAGTAAGCAGAGGTTATACAAGAAACTTCAAGTTAAAAATGCTTGATTAAAATTATTGATGTCAAATTTTAGAATACAGTCACAATAATTGACCCTAAAAAGATTATATTTTTGGAACAGTGCAGATTTTACAAAATCTTATTAACTGGGAATAAAAACAATTATAAGTTATTTTACTATCGATATTACTACTAGGAAAAGGAAAGTTTATTACGTTAAAATTAAAAACATCAACTTTGTGATATACTTTAAGTATGCACTGTTCATTAACAATCTATATTTATATCAAGAAAATTTTCAACTTTATAATTTACGTTACATTGTGTGAGGGGAATAGAATTAGGGTAAATAAGTTTAGCAACGTGATTAAAATTTAACAAATTGCAAACGAGAATATCATCAATATATCTACTATTATTACTTAACAATTTAGCAAGTGCTAATTTTTCTGGGATTTTATTTTTCTTGCTACTGTCAACTAAGTCTTTTATATATTTAAATTCTAAAGCAAGCAAGAATAAGTCTGCAATTAAAGGGCTAGCATTTCCACCCATAGGAATTCCTAATATTTGTTTGAAAATGTAGGGCCCGAATCTAACATAAGTATTGAAAAGGAGGAATTTAAGGGCATCTTTAAGTTTAGTTCTATCAAAATATACAGAACTAGTGGGAGTAGAGCTAAGTGATGCATTATTAAAATATGTATAAACATTTATGAAATAATTACCATTCCTAACGAACCTGTCAAAGTGCAAATCTATAATAAAGCAAAGCTCTGAATATACTAAATCTTTTCATTGACAATTCTCTAGTAGCTTATGACTATTTATTTCTTGTTGTAAAAGTGTTGAATTAACGTCCGTTTAAGATTTACATAAATATATCAAGGTCTTTTGAGAACTATTGTGTTAACTGTAGCCTATCATGTTAATTAGTCTCCAGCTATACCATAAGTTACTCTTCTCTACTTCTCTTAACAGGGAGAGAACCCCATCTACAAACAAGCCACCTCTACCTTCAAGAACCCAATGTACGGCGGGAAGTAAACAAACGGCGGGAAGTAAACAAACCCACGTAGACAAAAAAACTACCACCACTTCCAGCCCAGCACAAATATAAAACACAAATTAAGATCTGATTGTAATCTTTATGTATTTATAATTTTGTACAGGTGATATTGTATTTTCTTTTATTCTGTTTATTTTAATTGTCTCAGTGGTACGGATTCAATGGGTTCCATTCTGCTGGGATACGACAGTAGTTTGTGGTGCTAACAAATAATATAGCGGTACAGGTCTCCCTCGCTTTACGATTGAGTTACATTTCTGAAAACCCGATCTTAAATAGAAAAATCATATAGCTAACCCTAAAATTAATGAGGTAAATGGGGATGCGTTCTCGGACCAGCGAAATCCCAAACCCAAACACCTAAAAACCTATAATAATATCATAAATTGGGGCATCGGATAGTGAGGGAGACCTGTAGTTCACTCAATCCGCTACACTCGGGAACTAGAAACATAAGCAGATATGTTGAATAAGGTCGAACAAAAAACTTATTTCCAAGTTATTCTCAGTAATGTTATGTGAACAAATGCTGGAGGTGTATCGTTATAATTTTAATGAGGGTTTGGGTTCTGCATAGCACAGTAGTTATGGTTTTTAGTTCAGTCAATTTTTTAAACCTATGTTCCTTTTTTCATCTTTACTATTTAGTGTGTGTATAATGCAATTGGGATTAATACTTTGTGAGTATTTCTAGAATGTTCAGTAACAGAAGTTGATTTTTGAAGAGCTGTCAAAGTATTCTGGTACAGTACGTACATACAGTACTGTATATACTTTTTTGCATTCAATTTAATTTAAAGTTAATGCTTATAAAATATTAACCATGCTTGTACACAACTATAAGGTCTCAGCCTTTCAATTTTTTAGTTTTATACTTTTTAGTTTTTTTAGTTATATACATTTTCCTTGTACTGTAGTTATATATTCTTCTAACAATGAACAAGGAGTCTCAATCTCATGTTCTCACAATTGTTCTTAAGTACCCGTTTACAATATATACTCTACTTTATTTGTACAGTTGGCCACATGAATTTGTATACCATCTGATTTTCTGTATGAAAGGGGTTAATGAATAAAAAAAAATTTACTGCCATATACAAAATCACAAAGTGTGTGAATTCATGCAGCCAACTGGACGCATAGTTACTCTACAGTATTCCCTCAATTTGTTTTGAATAATTTTAGTCTGCTAATTATTGCTCTTAAAATTCCATCTTAATTTTTTATGTGTAGCCTACACACTCTTCCTCCAACTATCATTCATATTTCATAAAAACACTTTCTGCTATTGCAGTACAGTATATCATCTTGATTTTCCCCATTTCTAAGCTGTCTCTTTTATATTCTATCCCTCATTCTCCATATTGCAATAATTAGCATTTTAATTTAATCGCATTTCTAGATTCTTTCTTGCTCTAAATACTGTACTTTTCTGCATTTATATTTCATGTTTTTTCTCTGCTGTTTCTTCCTCTAAATACTTTCTATCCTCCACACAGTACACTTCTATTATTCTCTTTACCATGATATGATCCAAATTTCTCCTGACCCTGACAATCCTCTGCCGTCTCTTGTTTCTACTTAACGTTTGTATAACATTTACATAAGAACTCTGATGTGTTCATAGTGACGTAGGTAATGTTTCTAGCCTCTTAATGCTTACCCTGGCCCGGTCCAGTAAGTTATGTGCCAAGTCGTAGGTGTATAAAGGCCGATTAACACAAGCACTTTTCCCTTCAACTTATTTGGCAGCTTATTCATTAATCTTGTTAGAATTTTGAACCCCAAAATATAATTGTTTGTCATTGTAGCTTTTGAATTACTTTTATTAGAATTTGATTACCTAAAATAATCTGCCTTCAGTCTAGTTGAAATTAGTAGCGCAACATAGCGGACTGCAGTTATTGATCAAAAGTTGGCAAGAAAAGCACTCGTGTGAATCCGTCTGTTAGGTGCGAGTGTGCGAGATATCCTTCAGAACACACCGGACAGCTTCTAGCCATGACTGTACTCAGGGACACTTGGCACATTAGCCAATGCCAGAATGAAAATTAAATTAAATTAAATCTGAAACTGACTAGTTCATATCTTTGCACGGATTATTGTAGTTCAACGATTGAATAGATTCATAGTATAAGTAATTAAGTGTTTTATCTAGTACACTTCTTCACAAACATGGATAATAATTCCCTTAGGGTTCTAACTCCTTGGGAATGAAGAAGATAGCTAATACAAAAATCAATAAAAGCTAATAATCAGAATATTGGCAGTTTTAATTAATTAATCAGTAAATCTAAAATCTGGTACTGCGCCGGAGTTGGCCACAGTGTTTACATGGTGGAGCAGCATTGTGGCTAAAGTTTATTGTTCTATAGTCCAAGGTGCCTAATGGCGGCACACTGGCACTGAATGCCCCCCCCCCCCCCCCCACCCCAGTATTATATGACTGGCACTTCCCGCTTAATAGTATAGGGGCCCGAACCGAACTAATACAATGATACCTGTACTGATACTATCTATAGCAGGAAATTCAAGTTATCTAAGGCATTGTATAAAATAATTTCATATGCTCTAGTTCTCAATATAGCTTCTTGGCAAAAAGTTATCCGATCTGTGTGAAAAGTAACTCTAGTGTGATTGTCATTGTACATAGCTCATAGGTGCTTAGAGTAATAATTTTTACTAGCATTTAAGTTTTTATTAAGGTATGGCAGATATTTTAACCTAATTTAGAGATAACCATGATTTTTTTATATGGATAGTTAATTTATTTACATTGTGAAAAAGCTTTACTAATTATATATTAAAATTTTATGCCATCATTGTTTTATCTGAAGTTATTGTCTATACTGTAATGTAGAAAATGGTGTTTTATAAAGGTCAATAGAATGCACTACAATATTTTAAAACTACCGCTGTGCCTTCAAGGGTCCAAATCAGATTATAAAGAAAGTTTTATTGGTCTCTTCAATTCTAACTGCAATTGGTAGCCTACTAGTCACAGATTTCTATTATGATTGTTTAAATTAATTATTAATTTATTGAAAGGCCTGCAAAAATAATAATCAAGCAAGAATCTTAGCTTTGGAGAATTTATAGATGGTTGTTTCAATGCCAACTTAAGGGGGTAGTGCTTGATTTTTTGGTTTATATATTTATATATTAATATATTTTGAGTTTCCTCCCTAGACCTCCATCAAGTTTAAAGAGTACACCCCCTAGACCCCTTTCAAGATAAATTTGTACATTTTTTATAGAAACATTTCATTGCTGAAGGCCGGTTCCTTCTATAATTACAGACTTGCTATTGCTCGCCAGGAAAAAATTGACATCTGAATGGCACAAAAGGTTTAATATTGACAAAGAAATGGGGCGAAAGGTTTCAAAATCGCCAAACTAATGGAACGAACGTCTTAAAATCTCAAAAACAAATTACTAAACGTGAGGGAGAAAGGGGTCCAGAAAAAGCGTCTACCTCCCTCTTAAACCCCCCCCCCCCAAAAAAAATAAAAAATGGTATCGATAGAGGCCAGTTTTCTTTATTTTCTAGAGACCAGGTAATGAAAGTGGCTTACTGAGTGCCTCGTTAACCCTTTGAGTACCAGCGACGTGCGTTATACATTATTCTAGCTATATTTAGACGATATGAAAATTAGGAAGGATCTGCGGTAGTTAAATGTTTTGGTGGAGGTAGTTTGAAGCCTTTAATATTGCTATAGAGGTTCTTCCTAATCTGAATAAAACTGTCTAATAGTTGCCACAATATAATGAAAAGGACGTCACCGGTACTGTATGGGTTAAGATGATCTTAACAGTGGCTTGAGAAACTATTTTGTATTTTATGTTTTTTTGTTTTTTATTGGCACCTTTACTCAGATCACATATTTCAAGCTGAAGATAAGGATGGTTGTAACTCGTCCTTTTTGAATGATGGTCTATATAAGTGATTGTTACTCTGTGGACAAAGGCTAGGGAAATAATGTTGTTCTATCAGTCAATTTAATTACTAATTGTGGCATTTGATTTCCTTTAGTTTGATTATATACACACTCAGCGACCCATCTTTAAAAAAACTGGCTATTAATCTATAAACGGCGAGGGGGGGTATTGAACTCGATGACCATGGGCGAGCATATAGGCTCCATTTAGGCCTATAATCGCCATTTTACGATGAATATCGTTATTACTTATTCATATGAGCTATGAAGATAGTAACCTGTAACAACAATAAAAGAAGTGAAAATATAATTTTTCTGGTCAAAATTGCAAATATACATGAAGCAGCCCATTCATGAATTATGGAGCAAATTGAGGCAACCCCTCCCTCCACGAGGCCTCAAGCCACACTGAGCCTACTCATCCACATTCTCGGTTGTGTAACACACCTGCTAGGCACATAAGCACATCCTCCACACATTTTGCTAATGTTAGCACAAAAATATACCAACGAATTAGGGAATAACAGGGGATAATTGAAGGGGGAGGGGAAGGAGGGGATGTGGAGGAGTGATATGAGGTATAGGGAAAAAAACCCACAAAAAGTGTGCTACTGGGGCCGTTTAAATGTTTTTTTTAGGCCTCCCTCTTAAGAGCTTTCTAGCCGTTGCCGGGTTAATTTTAACATTTTCTAACGTATTGTACTTTCAATATAAATTTTATGGAATAGTTCAGCGATCTCATAAAATGCAGATTAATTTGAAATTATAGATAGCGGTTAAATTTGCCTGAATATGCAATGGCAAAATCTTTTCCTAGCCAGCCCCAAGTATTATAGAACCTAGATGTGTTATATCAAATTTAGTCAAGAATCTCACCAATGTTCTTTAGACAATCTAAGTATATTATTTCACACAATATATGGTCACACAACAGATTAACATTTAAAAAAAAAAAAAAAAAAAAAAAAAAAAAAACTACCGTACGTATTCCTTCCAGGCAGCAACTTTTTGAGAGGAACGAACAATGTAGAAATCTATTAAGAAATTGTCAATATTAACAGTAAAATACTTAATCATTATTTTGTGTATTCTTTCTTCATAACCCCAGGGAACCTTCTCCCCCCTACTACTACGCCCCATTTCGCGTTTGGGGGGCTTCGGGGCCGGCGGCTGGAGCTTGATGGGGGAGGGTTCTGGATGTTTCCCTTTCCTCTCCCCTCGAGCTTTTGTCGGCTGGACTAATTTTGCATAGTTTTTCATTCCTCATTCTATGTTTTCCCTTTCTATTCTGTCTCATTCGGTTGTCCTTCGGGCAGCCTATATCACATGCCTCCCTGGCCTGGCTAGGTTGTAGGCTGCTGACATGATTTGTCTCTTCGGTCACTGCTGCGGCCGAGCTGACTCGATTCCCCTCAATAGTGCATTTTTTTGCATCTCGCAGTGATTTTTTTTTACCTTAGACACAATCTCTCATTATTCATGTGGAGCATATGGGAAGCGAGAGAATGACTATGAGAGTTTACGAGAGTGAGGTGGAAGGACAGCTAGGAAGAGGCAGACCGAGAGCGAGGCACATGAGTGAAAGCGGTGTTGGATGGGAAGAGGGGCATCGGCTGACAGAAGACAGGTGCATGGGGGCGATTCATTCATAGCCACCCCTTCGGAGATCATGGTGTCTGTCTTGATAGCGTAATGCATAAGTGCGCGGAATTTCGGTGCGAGTATCCTAGGTTCGAGTCCTTGGAGTGCCACATGTATTTGTTGAGTTTAGAAGTGAAGTTGGTTGGTGAAAAAATACAATAATGGACAGATAAATTATGTGTATCTATTGTCATTAATTTTGTTTAGGAAAGACGTCTAATTATCAACAGATTTTAAAACTATTAATTCTAGATATGAGAGATCTTTTGTACATTCTCAAGACATAAATCCTGGCTCAATATAAACTCAATCAGCAAAATGAACCACCAAATAGTATTAGATAACTAATTAATGAAAAGATTTGATTAACATAACCCCTTCAGACAGTTTGCACGCGATCACGTATATAAGTGGTTTGAACCAAACACCGATTTACAAGTGGATTGCTTATATATATTGGGAAACTTAGTGTTAACATAAGTTATTATATACGCGATCGCGTATATAATCGCGTGTAATTTAACATGTGCTCGGTGAAGGGCAACACTAAATGTGGAGCAAGTTGGCAACTTCCTACTGAGCCAGGCAGTACCACAAATAACAGGTCACCCAAATAGTGTGGCTACTGTCAACAGATAAATAAGTTTCATTAATCTGTCAGAGGGGGTTAAAGATAACTTTGAAAACTTAAGGACACGATATGTCCTTAGAGTGTAAATAAATATATCCCTAAATCAGAGCAATAGTTTAACATAGTCTTCAGAAATGATCTGAAGGTACGGTAGCTAGAGTCAAAAGTAAATGCGTTATCTGGGAAGGTTCTTATAATTTACTCTCAACATATTAGTCTAACTTATAACATCTACGGCACATCTAAGGTTCCACTGAATTTGTACTTGGTTAACCCCTTCTGAACCGGTGATGCCTTTTTAGATTTATTCCAGCTATATTTAGACGATTTTGTGCTGTTTAAGAATGATCTGTGGTAGTAAGGTTAAGTGAGGAGATAGTTTGAAACCTGTCTTGATAGCGTAATGCATAAATGCGCGGAATTTCGGTGTGAGCATCCTAGGTTCGATTCCTTGGAGTGCCACATGTATTCATTGATTTCATTAATCGAATTTAGAAGTGGAGTTGGTTGGTGAAAAAATATGAATTTTAGACAATAAAATCGCCTAATAGTAGCCAGAATATAACAAAAGACATCGTCGGTACAGAAGGGGTTAACCATTACAAATAGAGTTTGATACAAAATGTCTTAATATTAATCTGACAAATCTCAACAAGGCAAGTACAGTCGCAGTCAAAAGTCATGTCCTACCTTTACAATTTCAACTCTGGCTATTTATCTCTTTAGTTACCGTAAATAGTAGTGAAAAAATATCCTTAAGGTTTTTTTATTATTTTTAGGCTACATTTTTCGGTAGAAAAATGTCCCGGCCGAATGCCAGTTCCTTCTAAATTACAGGCTCACTATAGTTTGCCAGGAAAAAAAAGAAAGGCCGCAATCAACACCTAAATGGCACAAAATGTAGTATTAGGAAATGGAGCAAAGTAATGGGGAGAATTTTAATAAACCTCAAAACTATCACCCCCCCCCCCATTTATTTATTTTTTTAAGGTTTGTTAACCCTCTCACATCCTGACGCAATTTTTGAGCCTATTAGGGATACTTTAAAGCATTTGTTACCGTCCGGGGTATTTATAAACCTTTAGTTTATTTACTTCAACCTCTGCAGTTGTCTTTGAGTTAGCTGTGGGCAGAAAACTAATTTTGGAGAGGTAATTATAAGTGAGAGTAATCTATTTCTTATTGCTAATCTGGCAACCTCTGCGTCATAAGGATGTGAGAGGGTTAAACTTGCTCAGGAACGTTTTTGTATCAAACCAAGAAAGGAAAACTATTACAAATTATGTCGAAGGGCCAACACTTTTGTCCATGGATCTACAATATAGTTGGCCAAATAATTAGGTCACAATGTCATAGGCCTATCTTAATCTTTCAAAATAATAAATATCTATAAATTTCTTAGCAGATTCTAGTTAGGCATTGCGAGGAAGTTTTTCAGATAGCCTACATTTACACATAGTATTTATTTAGCCAACTAAACAGAGCAATATATGTATATTGAAGAGACCAATATACCAAAAAATTAAGTTACATTACTACTGTTTAAATGGCATATTTAATCTGATCTATAATTCTAATTATATTATCAGTAACAGAAAATAATAATAATAATAAAGAGTGAGCTACGGAGAATGAAACAATATTTAAACATCTTGTAAAAATTATCAAACTATTACATTGGCATCTGAAATTGTCCAACAAACTGGTGCAGATACTTATATTATTAAGCTACTCACTTTCTTAAGACACTATCAATACACTTTGAAAGGCACATTAAGGAAGGCATTGGTTGATAATACGAGGGAAAGGAGATTCTAAATAAACCAGTATATATATGATCATTTGTAAACTGTGACAATACAATATTCTAATGAAGTGTAGTCCAATTCAATATCCCTGGATTATTGTTTGGAAGCCTATCCAAATGTAAGCATGATGCAGCAATGCCTTAGCGAGGTTCCGAGGCTTCAGAGACCTTTAACTTAGTTTACAATGAATCTTGAATTGGATGACATCTCTACGAATACTTTAACCCTTTCTCTGCGGGCATATTTGGGCTATTTAGGGCATATTCAGGCACTCCTGAATGATTAATCAAGTGTCTGCATAAAATTAAATGTATTCTGCCGAAGCGTAGACTATAATAGCTTCAAAATTACACTAGAATGAGCTTCACAGCTCGCGGGGTTCACCCGCAGCGCTACCATAGACATTGGGGAAAACTCGCTATTTATTAGCAATGTAGCACTTTTTTTGCCTTTGGCAGTACTACTGGGACCCAGGTCTGGTACCTCAGTGCATGGACGGTCGGATGTGGGCCCCTCGCGGTCCCGTCCACTGACACTCGATTTCTACAGCTTTTACAGGCTTTTAAAGCCTGTAAATTGCTGTAACTTGCCAAAACGTAGTACAGTACTACGTTTCCCGCAGCCAATGAGTTAATAATATTTCATCCGTCAGATATTTTTTCTCAGCAGAAATGGAGCTATCTGATAGAAAGAGTAAAATACAGTGTCCAGGGAATAATTACCTAAACATTAATAACATTACATAACTCGATCCCTAAATGCCACTGGCAGATCCTTCCAAAATGTTTTGGGAAGCACTTTTACAGTATATGGCAATATAATTATAAACTACTATAAAATTCACTTAAAAAGTGCAAATACTATACTATAAAATACTGTAAGCCACAAACAACTTGATACTGTCAGACAAGGCACTGGGTACACATACATACATAAGAGTCTTTAAGGGGAGATGGTTCACTTTTTGGGCAATTTTTGCATGTATTCATTATTTTTCTAGTTTCCTCCCTAGACCTCCATCAAATATAAAAAAAAAAAAACATCCATTAGATCTCTTTTCTAGATTAATTTGTAAATTTCCCGGCCGAAAGCGGTTCTTCCAACATTACAGGCTCACTATCGTTCGCCAGGGAAAAAATTTACACTTAAATAGCATGAAAGGTCTAAATATTGATGAAGAAATGAGGCTAAAGGTCTTAAAATCAACTAACTAATGGGGCAAACATCTTAACATCTGAAAACTAATGGGGCTAAACATGAGGGAGAAAGTGGTCCAGAAAACTGGCCCATGTCCCCTGTATGTATGTAAACAACTTGATTATGTCAAGACAAGGCACTGGGTACACAATAAACTGTCAAAATACCTAAAGTTACAAAACTCTCAAAATGTGTGAACATGTACCAATAATGGTATAATTCACTGTATACAAACTAAACCTCCTTTGAGGTACTTCAGGGAAGGCACTCGTTACTTACTTATAATGTAAAACTTGCAAAATAAACAAACTAAAGCTGGGACGACACCAGATAAATGCAAAAGAACTGATCAAAATCACTATGTGGAAACTACTTAAAACTTTGAAAATAATGTATATATTTAAATAACCAGTATTAAAATGTAAATTACCTGTAAGCATAATATTAATAAAGCCACTATCAACTTCATCTTATAAATACTGTATACAGAGTATGGTACAGGAAGGCACTGCTTGCTTCACAAAATATCAGCAAAATCTCTACAAAAATATCACAGATTTACTTGCTCATGTAGTGATGTACACCCTATGTGGTGGCTTTGTGTTCATTAATTCATAAATTATATTTTATTAAAGCGTTATTTCCACATAGCGATTTGATGAGTTCTTTTGCTTTTATACTGTGTCGTCCCAGTTTTGATTTGTATATTTTGCAAGTTTTACATTATAATTACTACTGTACTTTTGTATATACTTGTATGCATATTTATAAACTCTTACTATCAAGTCTATCTTACAAAGTACACCAGAAAAAGGCATTGGTCAACACTGGAGAAACATCTGTTAACAAACCACAAGCATATTTTATGAAATTATAATATCGCTTACCATTTCAATTCTCTGTATACTTACCTATAAAACCAACATCAGTACGCTACCCTTACAGTAATATATAGTATGTAGAGGAACGCTGGAAGAGGAAATGGCCTGATGAAACTATAAGTAACACCCCGTTCTTAACATTACTCATTAATTACAAACCCCAATGTACTTGAATAAACTAATAAAAGCATATGGTCGTCCCGGGATTCGAACTCGGGACACCACACCCAGAACATAAGCACCTAAACCATTACACCACCAACACAGTTGGAAATACGTTATGGTAAGTTAGATTATGATATGTGATGTTAGATTAGGTAATGTTGGGCAGATTAAGGTTAGGAATTGTGAATCTACCTTGAATGCAGGCGGCAAACCAAATGTGGATTAAATTACTTTAAACAAATTATCTACACACCAAATATTAAAAACAGAAACCACCTGTTCTTACACTCAAAACATTGCATAAATTGTCTCTACAAACTTCAAAGATACTTTAACCTCAAACACTTAACCAGGTAATGTCTTATGTCAATAAGCAACAATTTATGATGTAACAATTATTTCATTACAGGTACATAGGGTTATAACTCAAACCATATTGCATTCCTAATCAACAGGTTAATCTCATCCAGTTATTCTAATAATAATAATAATAATGTATATCACGAGCCGTGACATAGTCAGTAAAGCATCAGCTGCTGATCAAAGGGTTGGGAGGTTAAACCCGCTCTGTCAAAATGTTATTGGTAGATGTCAAGCCCGGGCAATTTGACCTACCAATTTGTGACAACGCCTAATGTTCATGGCCACCCCTTCACGGGAATTACGGCGTCTAGGGGAAAAAAAAAAAATATATTATGTACTCAGGCTGACTCGAGATAGAGCCCGAACAGGGATAAGCTGGATAGCACAACATAACATAAAAAGCAAAATCTATATTCACACACTTCTAGGTCACCCATGAGAAGATCCGAAGACCAAGGATCACTAAGGGCCTCCAGCACTCCCCCGGCCCCAGACCTCCTGGAGAGGTTACAGTCTCAGCAGGCAGACGACAATGCCAGCCCACCTCTCATCCTTCATATAAACTGGCTCCCCAGACCAGGCGCCTGACGGACTATTTTCTAGTCCAACTGGCACCCAATGACCGCCTTATCACTCATCTATTCACAAGCATTCTCCATTCATTTCTATCTATTACCACTTCTCTTGTCTGCGCATCACATTACACTCCTAATACAGTACTCAGATGCCTACTTAATTTCTCGCTCGATACCCCATCTTTGAGGTTAACCCCACATATCCATCTCACCATTCTCTTCTCATTCCGTTCCATTCTATTGATATCCTCTGCTTTAACCGGCCAGGTCTCCGAGGCATAGGTCATTGCACTCCTAGTACACAAGGTATACACCTTCCCTTTGAGGTGAAGTCGGAATCCTCTCATGGTCAGGAGTAGCAACAGCTCTCTAAACTTCGCCCAGCCACTTCTGACTCTAGATGTACACTCGACCAAAAAACAATCTTTACACTAACGCTCTAAACATTATGGAAGTGGGTCGAAATCTTATGATAATATTTCACAGACGTATGTTTCACCAGATTCATTCCGTTCACACTAGATTATTTACAGCTCACCAGTGTAAAGATTGTTTCTTGGTCGAGTGTACTTGCTAAAATACACAAGTAATACACAATGGTAAATGTCATATTAAATACTACACTATAAAAAGCACAACTACTGTACTACACAAGGCATAGTATTCCAGCACCATAATGGTTAACAATCAACATTACTTCAAATATATCTTAGTTATCTAACAATATTCCTTATAATAATATTACTTTTAAAACTACAGTAACTTGGTAATCAAAATCAACAGTCATTATTTATATAAATTATCTTAGTAATCCTTTAGGGAATCAAAATTTATATAAATTATTGCTAAAAATATCTTGGAAATCCTTTAGGGAAGACAGAGTTGAACAATACTGGATAACAATGATCCCAGGTAAAGGCACTTCAATTTGCATAAATGTTAAGGTTTACATGATATTAATCCAGCCTCTTAAGGACTTTGGCCCAGGAGGTTGTTGTTAAATGTGTTTTGTTCATTCGTTCAGGATTTCAAGATTCAGTGTTTCTTATTAAGCAATTGCATAGCTACTGGTATATTTTGTCAAGGTTTTCCAGTTTTGCTGCAGTGTTTTTTTTATTTTTTATCCTCATATACGAAGGTAAAAGCAAGCAGTTAATTATTATTATAACTATCGTAATTTAGTGGCTTTCTGCTGCATTAAGGGTATTGTTTAAAATCATAAATAAATGTTCTTGAATGGTTGGGATTATGTTTTGTACTGTATTTTCAATCAAAGATTTGCATCTGGATAAATTTTCAATCCCATTACTGTACGTTAGTTTTCTGGTGGGTCTGGAATTGTTGTGTTTGCTACCACTGTGTTTGTTGCTTCCTCATTCACAGTGTCAACGTTTATGAAGGGAATGCCTGGACGCTTCTTCTGGGCCCCTTCCTCCTTAACATCCCCAGGATTGTTGAGGTCATCAGTTGTGGTTGATGATGACTTGGTGGACTTTTTACCCCGACTTCCTCCCCGTCTACATTTGGGTGCAGTTCCAGCCAAGTGTTTCAAGATGTGCTTCTCCAGGGAGGACTTGAGGTTGGTGCTGTAGTTGCAGATGTCACAGTTGAAACTGCGTTCGCCCGTATGCTGTTTTTGGTGGATGTACAGCTGGGATTGGTATTGAAAGACTTTGTCACACTGCTGGCAGGTGGGCAGTTTGACTGGGCCCACTGAGAAGGGTTTACCGTTGCGGAGGACAAGTTCCTCGATATCCATGTCCCGGTGCTCTGTGGTGCAGTGGATGATTATACTGGCACGGGCCCATTCATGGTGGTCACACTCGACACAGGAGAATGGTGCAGCTTCAATGTGAGCCTTTTTCTTGTGCAGTTTCATGTGGTAGTTGTCCTCAAAAACAGCGTCACAGACGTCACATTTGAATTCCTTGTGTGGCATATTAATCTCAACGTGGTCCACCGTACCATCGATGGCCACAGTACGTAGGAGGATCTTGGGGTTCTCAGCTGTCTTGTGCTTGCGGTGAATGTGATCTCGCACGGTCATCTTGGTGGAGGCATAGAAAGCGCACAGATTACACCCGAAAGGCTTGACACCCGTATGTGATCGCATATGCACCTTGTACTTCCAGGTGTCGTGGAAGACTTTGGAACACTCAGTGCAGGTGATCACCATCCGCCGCGAGACATTCTGCTTCTTGGACATGGTCACGACCAAGTGGACCTTGGAGCCATCGCCGTTATCCAGGGATTCAATGTGAGCATTGGGGTGTTTCTCCCGGATGTGGTTGACCAGATCCGTCTTGTGGGTGGCCTTCATCCCGCAAGCAGCACACTCGAAGCGCTTGCGAAGGATGTTTCGCCGCTTCTTCCCGCCGTCCGAGTTGCTGGTCGCATCAGAATTAGTAGGACTGGTGGTGACGCTCCCCTCACTCACATTATCAGCCAAACCCAAGATGGTGGTCTCGGGCGTGTCTGGGTCCTGGTCCTGGTCTTGGTCCTCAGTTTGAACGTTCTTTTCCTCTTTGCGACAGTTCTTGGGATTGTACTTAATCTTGGGTTCGTCTGAGTGGACTATGAGATGCACGCTGGTCATGTGGCGTTGCATGTGCTCACGGTAACTGGTGGAGAAGTTGCAGACATCACAGACGTAAGGTTTTTCTCCTGTGTGGCAGCGAACGTGGCGCTCAAGGGAATATTTGCTGGTGTAAACCCGATCGCAGACAGCACAGATGAACCTCATCTTATTGCTGGCATCACGTCCCAGCGCCACGCCATCTTCCATGATCACCTTCCGTGGCGTATGTTTAGTAATCAGTTCATCTAGATCTACTTTAACGTCGTCAATGGAGACCTGAGACTGCTCATTGCGCTCCTTCTTGATGACGTGTTGCTTAATAATATGGCTCTTCAACTTCTCGGGATTGACAGAGTTGAAGGAGCAGACCCGACACTCGTACAGCTGGTTCTCGTGTTCCATCAACATGTGCTTGCGTTGGAAGTACCGGTTAGGGAACCATTGGTCACACACTTTGCACTTGAAGCTCGCTGCCTTCTCCTGGGAATCAGAAAACATTACTCTTCTTACTTGGTGTGGATTAATAAGCATTATTGTATAGTTTAGGTTAGCTAATACAGTAGAGAAGGTGCAGTACATATTATAATTATACAATGGTTTAACTACCATTTTCCATCACATTGTAATGGCTAAGTGTGGGTTGACTTTCAGTACAATCAAGTGATGCCATATCACTGCCCGAGGTCATCATGCTATCACTATGGCAGATACAGTATTGGTATAATGCTAACCGTGCCTGCAGCATCTGTACCTGCGGTATATGTAACCACTTCAGCCTAACCAATCCTATAACAAGACTTAAGTATACAGTACAGTGTTCCATCCAAGTTTACAGGTTCTAAGTTCACAGTTCTCCCAATTTCACGAGGTCCACTTTGGAGAATTTTTGCTCAATCTGAATCAATATTTGTCTATTTTATGACTCCCTAACCCTTAATTCTACAACTGCCTCTACGATGTAACATGCAACTGGACAAAAAAAAAAAAAAAAAACGTATCTTTACTTGGACAAAAACAAGATCGGACTGGTGATTCAGTCACGTGTGTTTGTTGTTGTCGTTCCCTTGGCTGCCTGGCCGAACAGCCCCGAGTCCCTAAGGAAGGCCATGGCCGAGACCGGGCTTTCCCACAGGGCTTTCAAGGAGTGTAGATTATGTTGTTGGCGTAAGTGATTGTGTGGAATGCAGTCTTCTATGATATATTTAATAGTATAGGGTGCTGCATTACATCCTGGACAGGCGTCGCTGATGGATTCATCCAGTCTCTTCTGATAGCTCAGAAGAGCTGGATGGTGCCCACATCTCAGCCTGGCCAGGTGGACTCTGTCCTCACGAGGAAGGGAGGACTCAGCAGGATTAATTTTGGGAGGTCGTGCATGCAGCTGCGTGTGACTGCGTGTTCCAGTGCTTCTGGAAGCTGGTTTGGGGTGGGCAGGGAGAGAGAGATGACAGTATTTGTGTGTGATATCGTGTGCTGGGTGTTGTTTTGATGTTCTGACCATGAAAAGAATGCCTCTCTCCCTGAAGGGAAAGGTGTATGCCTCATGTGTTAGAAATGCAATGACGTATGCCTAAAAAACATGGGCCGTTAAAAGTAGAGGATGTCAACAAAATGGAATGTAATGAGATGAGAATGGTGAGATGGAGGTATGGGGCCAAACTGCAGGATATTATTATTATTATTATATGAGATGCCGAAGTCTCCAACCAGGGTGCAGAAACACCATCAAGATCAATCCACACAAAACACCCGGAGGCACTGGAGAGAGACTACGGCAACTTAGGGAAAAAAATATATATATACTGTATACTGTACTGTACATATACACATATTAACCTAAGAAGTGCGCATGGGGGTAATTAGAAACGACCCCCTGTGCTGACGTATTTGAGCTGTTTCCATCACTAAAATATTCATTTTACCATAAATAGCATTAATACTTATCCATACACGCCTATTATGGGTTGATTATAAAGGTATTAACCTGAAACAACAATAAAACGAGTGAAAACAGCGTTTGGATGGTCAAAATCGGAGATACAGGCCGCGAGTTATATAATGTATGGGTGAGGCAACCTGCTTTCCCACCAATTTCCCCCAAGGCCACTGAGACACAGTCGATCGATACTCTCTCTCTCTCTCTTGCACTCGCTTGCTAACAGAGATGACAATGCCCTGCTTGCAACTTGCTAATGTTAGCACGAAAATAGACCTCAGAATAAGGGAATAACAGGGAAAATAGGCGATAACTGAAGGAGGGGAGGAAAGTGGGGAGGTAGAGGAGTGATATTTTGCATGGCCCAGGGGCAAAAAAAAAAAAAAAAAAAAAAAAAATCTATGTTTAAAGTTGATTTTTTTTTTCTCTGACTCTTAAGAGTCTTCCCGCAGTCCGCCGGGGGAACTCTTAAGAGTCTTCCCGCAGTTCCCGGGTTAAACACAGATAACATATTATGCAGTGGAGGATATCAAGCATAAATATAATACAATAAAATAGAATAAAATAAGTTTAAAAATTAGAATTAATGCTGCAAAAAAGCATTAACTCTAGACTTAAAAATGGAGATATTAGCTGAATTGACTAGCTCATTTGGCAACTTATTCCACAAGTCAACCATGGCCGGCACAAAACACCGTGAAAACTGTGTAGTAGAAAAATTAACACGGCTCATGGCAAGATCATTAAGATTGCTTGTGAATCTAGTTGCACGAGCCCGGACATAGGGCCCAGGCAGAACCCCATGTAAAGGATGCTGAGGGTTGTTAAAAACTTTAAATAAAAGACTAAGGGCACCAACTTTACGTCGATGACACAGATCAAGAGACAAATGAGGTAGAATAAAACTGATGGAATTTAGCGACCTGTCAAGCAACTTGAGATGGCAGTCAGCTGCTGACAACCAGACAGGTCTTCTATATTGGAATAAAATACATAACAACTTGTAGCAAGTTGTCTGTGAGGACCGGGATTAACTTATATATCACCGGACAAAAGTAGAAACAAAAACAGAAAAAGTTGAAAGCAATCCATATACAAATAGAATAACTAATGATGAGCTGAGGAGACGCTTAGGTATAAAGAGTATTAGCGAGATGTGTATAAGTAGACAGGGATGGTATGGGCATGTGGAGAGAATGGATGAACAAAATTGGGTGAAAAGATGCAGGTCTGTGATTGTGGAGGGAGCTGCAACAAGGGGTGGACCGAGGAAGACCTGGGATCGGACTATACGTGCCGATCTCGAATTAAAAAGCTTTACAAGTGAAGCAGCCCTTAACAGGGTTGCCTGGAATGCCACCATTAGGACAAGAGACTGAAACTGCATGTGTGGAGCACTTAGTCTTAACATTTTATGTATCTTCCTTGGTGTCTGTGGGTGTTCTGCCATGTAGTGTAGTGGATGGTGTTGGTTTGTGGAGGCTGGAGCCAGGAATTGAGTGCCTCTCATGTCCAGGTGGTCTTTGACTTTGAGGACTTTCGTCTCTTGATATAGGTGATCTGCAGGTATAGTAGCTGTGCAGCCTGTGATGATTTTGGGGGCTTTGTTTTGAATGGTGTGTAAGGTCTTGTGACACCAGCCTTGGTCAGCTCTGCTATAGCAGCAATCTCTTAGTCTGTCAGCTTTCTTTCGCCAGGTATTATGGTGCACAAGGCTAATATGTGGCGGTAACTCTAGGGGAGAAAGGCCCACCCGGCCACTAACCAGCGTAACACAACCGGCGCGTTGTCTCAGGAGCTGCCACGCTGCCAGACGTATGATTTGTGAAATTGAAGCATATTTGCATGGGAAAAAATGGCCAGACCGATTTTTGTCACGGCGCTTTGCGCAGACCTTTTCGTGCAAAGCGCTGTGACTCCAACTACAGTATATATATGTAGTATACTGTACATATATACATACTGTATATATTTACAGGGTTTATATGTATACTGTGTCCAAACCAACCAAGTCGGCTCGTGCGCATCACTTCACTGACACTCCTAATGCCCAGACGCCTTCTTAATTCCTCGCTCGATACTCCGTCCCTGAGATTAACCCTACACATCCATCTCACCATTCTCTTCTCATTCCGTTCCATACTATTGATATCCTCCGCTTGAACCGGCCACGTCTCCGAGGCATAGGTCCAGTCCTAACACAAGAGATATACAATATATATATATATATATATATATAATAACAATAAAGGTAGCATTCAGCTAACAAACCTTAGTCTCTGGGGGTTGCTGAACAAGGATTCTAGCCTCCTGAGACTTGTCAGTGTGAGGGGCAGGGGAAGGAGCCACAAACACAGAAGAGTCGTCATCTGGTGCCACAAACTCATTACCGTCGTTCTCATCATAATCATCATCATCATCATCATCGTCGTCTTCCACGTGGCCGTGGGGTAAGATTTCGTCTGGCTCCTAAAATTAAATAAACAGAAAATAATAAATTTTAAAATATCACATACCCCTATTGATCTTCACTAATCTCATACATAATAAGGCTGTTTTTTATAACAGGGAAAACTGTCCAGCCAGGCTAGTAGTAACTACGGCAAAACAAAATATGTTGCAGATTCTTTTAGGATTCAAACCCCAGATTTTTAAAAGAGAACCCAGGCCATTGCAAAGGTAAAGGGCTGGACAAACTGGAAATTGCTGCTCTGCATGTATAAAACAATATTGTGAGTAGATATTGGATAATTTCAGTACCTTCACCAAGTTTGCTGCAGCTATAAATATCTACACCTTTATAATCATTCATTATGTTTATAAATATACAAATTATTTACAGTAAATTATATACAAAGTTCTTGAGCAGAATCACATACCATGGGCTCTGTTGTCTCAGAAACGAGGTCCGTTTGTCCGATGATATCCCCCGGAACTATGGCCCGCTCACTCTCAGAAGTCTCAGTGGCTAGCACTCGTTCGCCATTCTCGAACACGAGGATATGCGAGGTGTTCTCTCCATTCTCTGGGACAAGGATATCCGCGCTCTCGTCCGGAAGGTGGATCAACAGGTTGTTTTCCCCATCATCGAAATCCTCCTCCCGTGACTCAGTCTTCATCTCGAGGGGGGTGCGAGTCTTTTTCTTCTCCTTGGTAGGTGCTTTCTTAGATGTCTTTTTGTCAATTTTCTTGTGGTCTTTCTTAGGCTTGACATCTGATTTTGACTTGGAATTTTTCAACTTCTTGTGTGGGGATGACTCTTTCTTGCTTGAAGTCAGATCTTTCTTACTTTCAGATGTTTCTTTCTTTTTTGTGGACAAGTCCTTCTTCATGCTTGTTTCATTTTTCTTTGTAGATAATTCTTTCTTCTTCTTTGACAATTCTTTTTTGCTCTTTGGCAATTCTTTTTTGCTTTTTGGCAATTCTTTTTTGCTCTTTGGCAATTCTTTTTTGCTCTTTGGCAATTCTTTCTTCTGGGAAGATAAGGACTTGTCATTATTATTGTTGTTGTTGTTATTGTTATTGTTGTTGTTATTCGCTGAAGCGTCGTCTTTGGCCCGGCTCTTCTTGGCCTTCTTTCTGGGGCTCTCTTCACTCTTATTCTTGCTATCTTTACCGTCTTCCTCCCTGGCCCTCTTGGTGGTCTTGGGCAAGAGGAAACCCTTTATACTCATTTGAACCCCGCTTTCCTTCTTCTTCTTTGGCGTCATCTTATCTAAATTCCCTTCAACAGTAACTGAAACATAAGAATGGGAGTTAGTGCTTTCAAAATATCTGGTAGTTTCTCAGCTACTGTATTTAGTCTAGACTTACAGGGGCATCATACAAGACAAGAGCTTTTATCATAATTATTTCTGGGAAATTTTCACTGGTATCAGAAAATAGACTGAAGATTGATTACTTTAGGTAACAGAATTAATTGAAAAAGTTTGCCACATAAGCTGCCAGACCAGCACATACATACAATGGTTTAACATTGTTTTCCATTACATACTATATAATAGCTCAGACATGGTTGCCTTTCCGCAGTTTGAATATACTGTACTACAATAAAGTCCCGCCACAACACAGCCCCATCATGCCATCACTTTGGCTGATGTTGGCACAGTGCTACTGCTAACTGTGCTGCAGCAAGACTCAACAAAGTCAAATTGCAGCACCTGCAGTATCTGCAAACCACACAAGCCTCAGCAGTGCCACAACAAGACATACCAAGACTCTACTTTATACAGTATTAGGAGACTTGGACTTTAAAACAACAATATCCTGACACAACACTGCCCCACTATATAAACACTGTGGCACCAAACAACGCCCAGGTGGGTGCACAACCCTGAAAGGAGTTGAAATAGGAGAGCCAAAGGTGGCTTTCTAGGGCCTTTCCTAGCTGATGCTGAGAGGATTGGGTTCTAGTCATACGGTGATGGGCTGGTCTATCAGAGTGAGAGCTGAGCGTTCTCTGCTATACCCATAGCTTACTCCGACTGTTCCTTTAACTTATATATTTTCTAGATCTCAAGTGACGGCGTCTCTTCCGTAGATTGACCTCCCTACTGAGATTGGGAGCCAAAGCGTCACATTTCTCCTTTTCCCCTCAACTTTCCCTTCATAATTGCTGAGGGGCACAGGGTCTTGGGTGGGGCTTTGGTTTCCCAGGTGTTTCCACACCCTCCTCAGCTTCTCGCCCTGGAGTGGCTTTGGTCACCTGGGCTTTATTAATGGTAAGCAGGGAGGGTTCTGTGGAGGCGCTCAGTTATGGCCTTGGCCATGTTCAGGAACTTGGTGCTGCTCGGTCAGACAACCTGGGGAACAACAACAATGCCCAGGTAAGAGTAGTAGAGTCCCCCGTGACACCTATCTGCGCTTCATCAGCCTCGGCATTGCTATACCAAGAAAGTGCCAATACTAATATTTGATAGGCTTTTGTCATAATATAGAAAGCATACTGAAACACTGCTTTTTTAGTTTCTGAAAACAAAAATAAACTCTCGAACGTGCTAAAGTATCCAACAATATTAATCTATCTATCTATCTATTGCCTGATGCCGTGATCCCCGAAAGGGTGGCCACGAACGAACCGCCCCCAGTCAGTCGACGCCCCTCCCCCCCAACCAGCACCGCCTTCGTTCATGTACTTCCTCACTCCATCCTTCCACCTCTCATTCGGTCTACCTCTCCCTCTGTCCCTCCACCTCGCTCTCGTACACCCTCTTAGTCATTCTCTCGCTTTCCATACGTTCCATATGGCCGAACCATCTCAAGTTGTTCCTTTTCACACTTTCCAGCACATCTACCTCCACACCACACCTCCTTCTTACTTCCTCATTAGTCTGTCTATCCCTCCATGTAACTCCGCACGCACTCCTTAAGTAATTCATTTCCACTGCTCTCTAATCTAATGTATTAATTTCACTCACAACACCAAATACCTCCCATTGAAATTAATGAAAGCATGTGTTCCACCCGGGATTCGAACCTGGGTTACCACAAACAAATCTTAAAAGGAGACTTACGCATATTCTAGGTGTTAGATTTTACATTTATTTTTTTTATTTTTTCTGAAATGATCCCAGGAAGGATGTAGTATACAGGAGAATCGCCCGCTTTGTTTACATTACTCGTGATTACGTTCCTATCTATTTTTATTTTTGTTTTTGTTATTTGCCCTCCTGCTGGCAATATACTGTATGTGATGATGACAATAAGTCATGGGGGGGGGTGAGGGCCATCATCCTATTATTGTATCCCGCGGCAGTCAAAATAGATGGAAACGTGATCGCGAGCATATGAGTAATGCAAACAAAGCGGGCGATATGCCCGAATACTACATCCTTACTATAGTCTATTTTTTTCCAGCTGAGGGTAAATTGCCATGTTACTATCTTTGTTACTCAGCTATAAGGTAGATTTTGTAGCGAAATATGTTATTAATTATGAAAACTTAGCATTAATACGACACACAGCCATGGTAATTTCATATTTTTCCATTAAGTATCGAGAAATCAGCTACTAAGGGATTCAATTTACCATCAGCTACATACACATACATAAAATTTTAAGACTGAGTGTTCCACACACACGTGCAGTTTCAGTCTCTTGTCCTAATGGCGGCGTTCCAGGCAACCCTGTTAACCCGGGAACTGCGGGAAGACTCTTAAGAGTTCCCCCGGCGGACTGCGGGAAGACTCTTAAGAGTCAGAGAAAAAAACCAAAACAAAAACAAAACAAATTGGGCCCCTGGGCCATGCAAAATATCACTCTTCTACCTCCCCTCCTTCCCCACTTTCCTCCCCTCCTTCAGTTATCACCTATTTTCCCTGTTATTCCCTTATTCTGAGGTATATTTTCGTGCTAACATTAGCGAGTTGCAAGCAGGGCATTGTCATCAGTGTTAGCAAGCGAGTGCAAGAGAGAGAGACAGAGAATATCGATCGACTGTGTCTCAGTGGCCTTGGGGGAAATTGGCGGGAAAGCAGGTTGCCTCACCCATACATTATATAACTCGCGGCCTGTATCTCCGATTTTGACCATCCAAACGCTGTTTTCACTCGTTTTATTGTTGTTTCAGGTTAATACCTTTATAATCAACTCATAATAGGCGCGTATGGATAAGTATTAATGCTATTTATGGTAAAATGAATATTTTAGTGATGGAAACAGCTCAAATACGTCAGCACAGGGGGACGTCTCTAATTACCCCAATGCGCACTTCTTAGGTTAAGGGCTGCTTCACTTGTCAAGTTCTTGGATTTGAAATCGGCACGTATAGTCCGATCCTAGGTCTTCCTCGGTCCACCCATTGGTGCAGCTCCCTCCACAATCACAGACCTGCATTTTTTCACCCAATTTTGTTCACCCATTCTCTCCACATGTCCATACCATCCCAGTCTACTTGTACGCATCACCTCGCTAATACTCTTTATATCTAAACGTCTCCTCAGCTCAACATTTGTTATTCTATCCTGTAGCATGGCCCCACACATCCATCTCACCATTCTCATCTCATTACGTTCCATTCTGTTGACATCCTCTACTAAGTTTAACGGCCCATGTTTCTGAGGCATACGTCATTGCACACATGAGGCATACACCTTTCCCTTCAGGGGGAGAGGCATTCTTTTTTCTTTTCATGGTCAGGATTGGCAGCAGTTCTCTGAACTTCCCCCAGCCACACCTAATTCTAGCAACAGTGGCAGCCTCGGCCCCACCACCGGCAGAAATGGTATCTTCTAGGTAACAAAACTTGTTCACCAGCTCCAATG
This sequence comes from Paralithodes platypus, assembly GCA_032716605.1. Lineage (NCBI taxonomy): Eukaryota > Metazoa > Arthropoda > Malacostraca > Decapoda > Lithodidae > Paralithodes > Paralithodes platypus. The sequence continues at coordinate 5,357,876 of CM064530.1, read as the reverse complement.
ACTCATTTCCAAAATTCACAGCCACAGGATCATCACTTATGACACTTAACACAAGCTTGCCTTTGCACACTACGCATTGGCGAGCTTGTGTTAAGTGATGGGTAAGATCCTGTGTAGCGGGAGGAACTGTTTTTCAGATGCCTATTTACTAAGAAACATTGAACAATATCTTTAACCTAACCTAACCAAAACCTAACCTAACCTAGTATATTAGTGCAGGGTGTCAAACGACGCTGGGTTTTTTAGTGATAACGCAAATTAACTTTTTGTATAATGATAACAGAAAGTCCCCCAACCCTTTTTTTTTGTTTTTTTAAGAAACAAAACAGGTAAATTGACATAGCCTAATTTTGGTCTCCATATTTTCCATCTTGATTGCTTTTAGATTGCAGGAAATACTGTTTTAGACACCTAAATTCTCAAAAAAATCACGGGGGGGCATGCCCCCGGACCCCCCTAGAGCTCGCGCCTTCGCCGCTCCGTCGCGCTATAATGATAACAAAATAATAAACCATAATGATAACACAATTCATATTTTGTGGATTGACACCCTGTTAATATAATTAGTGGACTATATATGAATGTAAAATGTAAAAATATATTGTAACATTACCAAAATATTAAGATATAAGTAGGCTACAGGTCCTCCCACTAGGCTACACAGGATTATACCAAGTGATGTAGTTACCGGTACACCCGGTAACTACATTCTTGCAAATTCCGGTTTTCACCTGGGACGATTTTTTGGTGATTTTACAAGTAGGCTACTTGTAAAAATTGTCCCCGGTGAAAAGTGGAATTGGCAAGAATGTAGATACCAGGTGTACCGCCGCCTTGTTTACACTATGCGGACACTCGCGATCATGTTCCCGTCTATTTTGACTGCCGAGAGATACATCACCCCCCCATGACTTATTGTCATCATCATAATATATAGCCTAATGCCAGCAGGGGGCAAATAACAGAAAAAATATAGTATAGCTATCAAAATAGACGGGAACCTAACCGCGAGCGATCGACCTATATAAACATGACGACCGTACACCCGGATACTACATCCTTCCCCTGCAATTTTACCGATAATGACAATAAGTCCTAGGGTGAGAGGGGGCGGGGGGGAGGAGGAAGAGGGGGGGCTTTGTCCCCTCTCAACCAAAAAAACGGTCAAATAAGAAGCGAACGCAGAGAGCGTGTGAACCACGGCGTTAGGCTCCTTGAATGAGCCGATATGCTTACTCCTTGATTTGTATCCAATGACACTAGCCTAGTAACTTAGGCTAATAAGCTATTAATAGGTTGGTTCGCCAAACTATATCAAAATTCAGGCAAGTCAAAGCAATCTAGGGGTTATATTCAACGACACTAGTGCAGCATTATGAAAAACAATTTATTAAGCTAGGGAAAATAGGCACCAATATATTCGCCATATTTTTCTCCATAGGCCTATAGGCCTAGTCCGCACAGGGTGTCAAACAACGCTGTTTTTTTTAGTGATAACGCAAATGAACTTTTTGTATAATGATAACAGAAACTCCCCCAACCCCCTTTTTTTTTAAGAAACAAAAAAGGTAAATTGACATCATTTTGGTCTCCATATTTTCCATCTGGAATGCTATTAGATTGCAGAAAATACTGTTTTAGACACCTAAATTCTCAAAAAAATCACGGGGGGGTATGCCCCCGGGGTCCAGACCCCCCTAGAGCTCGCGCCTTCGCCGCTCCGTCGCGCTATAATGATAACAAAATAATAAACCATAATGATAACACAATTCATATTTTGTGGATTGACACCCTGAGTCCGCATGGAGGATTTTCGTTATCAACAAATTGAAAAATACCCACTTCACAGACAAATATCCTACACCAAAAATCTAAGTCAAAGCGGGGGTGTGGGGGCAGCAGCCCCCACCTATAATACTAGGATAGGTTAGGCTAATGTCCTTTCAAAGGGGTATAGGCTATTAAACACTAGGATAGCCTAGGCCTATACCCGGTCAGAGGTAAGAAAAGAAAGTCCTGCAGTAGTCTCCTTGAATGCTACCAATTATATTCCAAACATAATCTTAAAGAAGCTCTAGGTCCTCTTATAATTTGAATCAAGGGAGATAGTAACCGAAGCCACGAAAAACAAAAACAGGGAGTGGCAGCCCCTTTGTCTTATTTAGAAGGTTTCTTCAGGCCCTTCCCGTCAACCTCCCTTGGCCACACATTCTATAACTTCTGCAAACAGGCCTATTAGGTGAATATTAGTAAGTGCCTAGCATTCTATACCTAATAAAGTCCACGGATACTCCACAAGTCACGATTAAAAATGGCTGTGCGAGCTACGTAGACTATGGCCACATCATTGTTCGTCCTATTACAGTTTATTTAAACCTTGAATACCCACCAATCATCAACCAAAACATCCATGGAAACTTAAATAAACGGATTATGTAAAGGAAACCTAGGAAATTAGTGGGTAAATGAGGCAAATAAGGAAATATTACCTGTATCGTCCACAATCAAACTCAAGAAAATTAAAATGGCTGAGCACTTTGCGTAGAGTGTAAGCAAGTACCTGCCTCCCACCAAAGTTCAAACTAGTTTTACGGCCATCTTATCCCATTTCTACCTATATTTTTGTTATATGAAACCATTAGGGGCCTTATTTAAGTGCTGCGCATCGAAAAATAACCTTAGAAATCTTGAATTGATAATTCTGTGCAACAACAAAATTTCCTCCAAATAATATTCTATTTACTAGTGATTAAACAGTAAAATTTTCACAAACAAACTGAATTAGTTGAGTTTCCTAGAGGTCTCTACATTTTAATACATATGATTTTTTTTTTGGTAATGTGAATGGTATTGTAACCCTGTACAATCTGAGCAATACAAAAGAAGCTTCGTCGTGACGTCACTCAATTTCAGTGTTGCAGCTGCTGCTAAGTGCTAATAGAGCGTTTATTGGTTTGCTAGACCAAATATTGCTTATTTCTATCTAGCGTCATATTTAATCTATGGTAGCATTCAAGGAGACGATAAATCTACAGTTAGACTACCCCTATTTTGTGGCTATTCTGTTCGTACTAATGGGTTAATATTATTATTAGGCCTAGTAGCCTAGACTTAGTATGGTTTGATGATGCGCGGAAATGTATATTTGACTTGAAATAGCCTAGATACATTGAAGTATTACAAACCTTCGCGAACCCATAAACAGGGAACGTGAGCTGGGTTTAGACCGTCGCGCACCCATAAACAGGGAACGTGAGCTGGGTTTAGACCGGTCACGAGACAGGTTAGTTTTCGGTTAGGTTAGGTTAGGCTAATGTTAAAAATACTAAAATGCGACGGTCCTCGGTATTAAACAACACTTTATATCAAATAAAAAATAAAAAATAAATTACCTGAAAAACTCGGAAATGTTTTATTTTAATAGGCCTACCACAAATTTTCAGAGTGTTTTTTATAAACAAAATTGTTTATTTGCATCAATATATAGTGTTTGTAATTAATTAGAAATCTCGGGAAAACCTATTTTCCCCATTAGGCCTATCGATCGATGTTGAGACACGTCCCTCCCCCCGATAGTGATTTGAAAAGACATTAGCCTAACCTAACAACCTTACCTAACCTAACCTAGTATTATGGGTGGGGACTGCCGCCCCCACACCGCCGCTGGTTGAGTACTAATCCCTTAGTTAGCCTAATAAAAAAAAAAAAAATGGCTGTCTAGGCCTATTATACGAAGGTAAAAGTCAATGAAGTCTACGGTGTTTACTGTGCAATCTTCAGCTTTGATTGTACATTGATAACGGGAAAGTACCGATTGACAACCTTGTTACGAAAATTAAATTTTAGTACCATACTTTTATATTAGGTTTTTCCGAGGGTTTAACACATTTTCATATGATCTTTAGAGCTATCGATAACTGGAAGTACCGTATTGACAACCTTGTTACGATTTTTTTTTTAGTACCATACTTTTTTATTAGGTTTTGCCGAGGGTTAAAACAAATTTTCTTATGATCTTTAGAGCATATAGATTCAATATTTATATTCAAATATATCACAAAAATTTGTGGTATTAAAATAACATTGAACCAAAAACTCTTATCTGGTTGATGATAAATTTATATCAAAATAGGCCTACGTTTTTTCCAGTTTCCGCATCTGCTGAACCATCCAAAATCACGCTAAAAGGCGTGTTTTGAAGGGGGGAGGTGGTGGGGTGTAGTGGGGGAGGGGTAGTATAACTGTAGATTTACCGTACATTGATAACGGGAAAGTACTGTATTGACAACCTTGTTACGAAAATTAAATTTTAGTAGCATACTTTTATATTAGGTTTTTCCGAGGGTTTAACACATTTTCATATGATCTTTAGAGCTGTCGATAACTGGAAGTACCGTATTAACATCCTTGTTACGAAAAAATAAATGTTTGTACAGTACCATACTTTTTTATTAGGTTTTGCCGAGGGTTAAAAAAAAAAATCTTATAATCTTTAGAGCATATAGATTCAATATTTATCTTCAAATATATCAACAAAATTTGTGGTATTAAAATAACATTGAACCAACTTTTGTCAGAGGGGGCGGAATGCCCTTATAATCCATTTCCGCATATTGCCACCTATACCACATCACTTACCTCGTCGTACTCTTCCTGTTAAATACAATAATATATTATTTAGCTCGTATAGGTGCAATTATAGAAATTTACCTTATTTCCTATGTTTCCTTTATAGAACTTGTTTATTTAAGTTGCCATGGATGTTTTTGATGAGTGGTGGTTCTCCTCTTCTGTGACAGCTTTCTGAGACTTCCTCCTGAAGACAGAGCGTTTGGTGAGTCCCCAGGAGGTGGATTCACTAACGGCTCCCTGCTAACGCTTCTGCCACCACGAAGGAGGGGCTGGTACACCATAGCGACGTGCTTGAATGGCCCCTGAACTACAACAGCAACAGGTTGACGGGAAGGGCCTGATTAAACCTAAATCAAAGGGGCTGCCACTCCCATGTTTATGTTTTTCTTTGTTTTATTACAGTACAACATCTGTTAGGCTTAGGCTAAGGCTACTAGACTATTTCGGTAAGAGTTGTGTTATCAGGCGTACCACTACCGATATACAGCATAACTCCCCTCTAAAACATTAACCTAACTAAAAAACCTGACCTGACCTAACCTAACCTAGTATTCATGTAGTAGGCTATTGAGATTACTAGGTTAGGTTAGGTTTTTTAGTTAGGTTAAGTATTTATAGACGATTTATGTTGTATTTCGGTAGTGGTACGCCCGATAACACAACTCTTACCTCTAGGTCTATTTCTGGTAAATTTTTACCGTGTGACAGCCAAGAGTTTCAGATTTTTGGGGGGGCAAGGATGTATTATTCGGGCTGCGGGTGTACTGCCCACCTTGTTTACGCGGACGCTCGCGATCATGCCAAGCGTCTGCCGCCGCTCCGAATAGTGTAAACAAGGCTGGCGGTATGCGGCGTGAAAGCCAAAGTGACAAGTACCATCTTAACAGAGTTTTATGACAACTTTAAAGAGACCCTTGAAAGTGTACCACCAGAGAACATAATATATTTTGACAAGACCAACCTCACAGAGTCGGACACAGACGATCCCGGTAAAAAAAAAAAAAAGTACTGTAATTGTAAGAAGGTTAGAAGCGGCACTAAGTACCCTGAGAGATTAATGAACTCTAGAAAGTCCTCAACATCTATTATGTTCTCTGGTTCTGCATCAGGGGAATTGTTGCCTTCATATATATGTCGTATACAAGGCTCTTCAATTATACGATATGTTGACTGAAGGGGGCCCCCAGGATGTAGATATGATAATAATAATAATAATAAGCATGTTACTTATTTCTCATAAGCGCCAATTTTTCCGAAGAATTCACTAGCGCTCGGAAAGAGAAAGAAAAAAAAAGAACAAAATCAATGCATCAAAATAAGGCTTATATACAACACACATTTAACAATCACTAGTAGTGGCAAAATAGCCTAAACTCTATAGCCATCTGTCATGACACCTCTCTCAAGATCATAGCTTCTCTCAAAGAGAAAAGTCTTAAGTTGTCTCTTGAAACATTCAACAGAACTCAGTTGTCTCATGGACAGCGGCAACCTGTTATACAACCTCGGAGCCATGTAGGAGAATGATAGGTACCGGTAACCCAGTGGATGGTTCGAATCATGTTCTTTTGAAGGCTGGTTCTTTAAAATCATCTTACCTTATGCAAAAATCAGAACCGGTAGAATAGTGATGTTAGGTGATAACCTTGCAAGCCATGTACGGTATCTCCAAGTGCGATTGAAGCTTGTGAAAATAATAATATCTCTTTTGTACTGTTACCACCAACTCAACCCACCTAACCCAACCACTCAATGTTACTGTATTTCGGGTGTTGTCTAAGATAATAGACTGCATTAAATTTTATGGAAATTTTGAACTTCCTTTACGTGGACATGATGAAACGGATGATTCGGTTAATCCAGGTTGTATTCAGAGGACTGATACATTTTGCATCAAAATTTGATCCAGACTTAAGAAACCATTTAGAAACTAATGCAGTCTTCAAAGGAGTTTCTAAGACTATTCAGAATGAAATTCTCAACTGTCTGCTACAAATATACTATGATCAGATCAAGAAAGAAATTAAAGATGTTTCTTTTGTAGCTGTCATGGCAGATGACACAACAGATGTTTCAGAAGACACTTAAATGGTTATTGTTCTAAGGTACATGCTAAATGAAGAGATTGTTGAGCACTTTTGGGGATTTTTCACTCCAGACAATCAAACAGCAGACGGCTTATCAAAGTGTATTCTTGATCAATTAGACATAATCCTTGAAGGGAATAGAGAAAAACTGATAGCTCAAACATTTGATGGTGCAAGTGTCATGCGAGGTAAAATAGGTGGCGTTCAGGCTAAAATAAAATTAGTTTATAATAAATGCTCATTTCATTCACTGCTATGCTGACCAACTGAATCTGATTATGAAAAATGCGGCAAGTATTACACAGGGTTCAAGAATATTCTTTTCTAACCTTTCAGGCATAGCAGCATTTTTCTCAAGGTCACCACTACGTTTATCCATTCTTAATAAACACATGACCATCTACATTCCGTGCCCATCCACTACAAGGTGGAACTTTCAGATATGCACTGTAAATAGCGTTTATGATAATTTTGAACCATTACAAAAATGCATCGAGGAACTGCAGAAAACATTAAATGCAAATACAACCATAGCAGAAGCAACAGGTATTTTGCACACCCTGCATGATAAGAATTTCAGGTTTTGGTTGGAACTTTTTCATCAGATTATGCCTCATGTAGAAGAAATTTACAACCAAATGAAATCTCGAGAAATTGACGTGTCAAAAGTACATGAGTATATAACAAACTTCAAAAGTGCCATTTTATCAATGAGAAATTCAAAGTACTGTGAAAATCCCACAAAAACGCTTGTGGCTGAAGCAAATGAAGTATGTGACTGTCTGTGTGTTGACATAACAGAGAGATATTCTTTCACTAAGCAATTAGTAGCTGCTAAACTGTTCAACAAAGAAAATGTTGTTAATTTTAAGAAGAAAATTCCTATGAAAGAGATTGAAGTAGCCACTGAGGCATATCCCATGATTGACAAAGAAAGACTTGAAACTGAACTTCAAGTATTCTATAGTAGAAGTGATATGCATAAATATTGCAAGATAATTGACCTATTAAAGTTTATAATTGAAAATAATTTAGCTGATGTTCTTAGTGAAATTACAAAACTTATACAAATTCTCTTGACAATTCCCATGCCTACATCAGAGCCTGAATGCTGTTTTTCAACATTGAAAAAGATAAACACTTTTTTAAAGAGCACTATGAATCAGGAAAGGTTAAATTTAAATGCACTTGCTATGATCTCAATAGAGAAAATATTTATCAACAATACTCCAGATATCAATGAAAAAGTTATTGATCTTTTTGCTCAAAACAAGAACAGAAGAATGGACTTTACTCTTAAATAAAACTTCAGTCATGATGAAGCCTTTTATTGTAAGACCGTGAGTATTGAATATTTGTGTTTATAGTATTTGTTTTATATATACTGTATATAATGATGTATTGATATAGCCTACAGTATGTGTGTGTGTGTGTGTTATACAATATCAAAGCATTTCATAAACATGTTATGTAATAGCACCCCCTTGACCCCCCTGATACTACTCTCCTTGCCGCGGTTGGGGGGCTTGGGGGCCGGCGACTGGGGCTTGATGGGGGATGGATGTGGTCATTTCCCTTCCTATCTCCCCTCGAGCTTTCGTCCTCAGCTTGACTAATTTCGAGTAGTTTTTCATTCCTCATTCTATGTTTTTCCCCTTCTATTCTTATTCTGTCCCATTTGGCTGTCCTCGGGCAGCCTCTCTCTTATGTCTCCCTGGCCTGGCTAGGTAATTGACTCCTGACCCGTTTTGTCTCTTCGGTTGCTGTTGTGGCCGGACTGACTTGATTCCCTTCGGTAATGCATTTTTTTGCTTCTCGATGTGATTTTCTACCTTCGACCTGATCTCTCATTCTTCGCCCTGATCACTTCTTGGTTGGTGTTGCGGTGTAGCAGTTCTTGCCTCATCCTTCGGCCCTGCCCTATAAGGGCTCTGATGTGGAGCTCATGTGGTCCGGCTGAACTGGTGAAATGGCGAGAAATGTCTGCGTGTCTTCACCTTCCTCGATTTGTTCCTCTACTGCCCTTCCCTATCTATCTTGACTCGTTTAGTTATATATCTTGATCGAATCCTTCGGGCCAGCCCTATGAGAATTCTTTTGTAGAGCTCAGTGATCTGGTTAAACTAATATTAAAAAAAAAAAAAAAAAAACACCCCCTTGAATGATAGTCACGAGCCGCCACTGTGTATATGTATGACATAAATAATCTAAATAACATTAACCTACCCCCCACCCCCAGCTAACGGGTTATTCAGCAGAGATTTGGGGGGGGGGTATTCTATCTATTGCCGGACGCTGTGAACCCCGAAGGGGTGGCCACGAACGAAGCACCCCCATGCACCTCTCCCAAGTCAGTCGACACCCCTCCTCCCATCCAGCACCGCTTTCATGCCATATAATTCTTAACTCCATCCTTCCACCTCTCGGTTTACATCTCCCTCTCCGTCCTTCCACCTCGCTCTCGTACACTCTCTTAAATTTTAGTAAGCGTTGTTTCCACATAGCGATTTTGATAATTTAATTTGACTTTATATTGTCCTTGTCCCAATTTTGGTTTGTTTAGTTTGCAAGTTTTACATTTTAATACTCTCGCTTCCCATGCATTTCACATGGCCGAACCATCGTAAGGTGTTCCTTTTCACACTTTCCAGCACATCTACATCCACACCACACCGCTCTCGTACTTCCTCATTCGTCTGTCTATCCCACCATGTAACTCCGCTCGTACTTCTCAAGTGACTCATTTCCACCCCTCTCACTCTTTGTTTTTGTCTCTCCAACAACGTCCATGCTTCACTCCCGTAAATCAATGTCGGGATTACCACACTGTCATGCAAGGACTTTTTTTACTTCCATGCTGACCACCCCATTTCTTGTTACTGCTTTCAGTATTCCTACAACCCTCTTCCCCTGTTGCACCCTCTCCCGCACTTCTTCATCCATACTGCCATCTTTACTTAATACACTAACACAATGCCCAAATACTTAAATTAGCTGACATCCTCCATAGCCTGAACATTCAACTATACTTCACACCCAGTGACTGCACACCTTTCAAGGACCATAACCTTACTCTTCCCCGCATTTACTTTCAGATTCCGTTTTTCATACACTGTTCCGAACATGTTTACCAGACCCTGTAACTCCTATTCATTATCGCTCATCAGAACTATATCGTCGGCAAACAGCAGTCCAGGCAAATTCCACTCGTTTCCTTCCCTTATCAGCGGTGCACCAACTTTTTTCAAATAGCCTAATTCTCTCACCTAAATTAATCCATATTCAGTCTAGTTTTCGATACCAGTGAAAATATCCCAGAAATATTGACTGTAAAAGTTCTTGTATGATACCCTGTCAAGTTGATGCTAAATAGGGTAGTTAACCCGGGAACTGCGGGAAGACTCTTAAGAGTTCCCCCGGCGGACTGCGGGAAGACTCTTAACCCGGGAGCTGCGGGGAGACTCTTAAGAGTCAGAGAAAACAAAAATCAACTTTTGACATCGAAAAAAAAAAAAAAAATTATATTTTTTTTTTTTTTTTTTTTTTTTTTTTTTTTTGGCCCCTGGGCCATGCAAAATCTCAGTCCTCTACCTCCCCTCCTTCCCCACTTTCCTCCTCTCCTTCAGTTATCACCTATTTTCCCTGTTATTCCCTTATTCTGAGGTATATTTTCGTGCTAACATTAGAAATCCGATTGGAGGGTGTGGTCATCACTGATAGCAAGCGAGTGCAAGAGAGAGAGAGAGTATCGATCGACTGTGTCTCAGTGGCCTTGGGGGAAATTGGCGGGGAAGCAGATTGCCTCACCCATACATTATACAACTCGCGGGCTATATCTCCGATTTTGACCATCCAAACGCTGTTTTCACTCGTTTTATTGTTGTTTCAGGTTAATACCTTTATAATCAACCCATAATAGGCGCATATGGATAAGTATTAATGCTATTAATGGCACAATGAATATTTTAGTGACGGAAACACCTCAAATACGTCAGCACAGGGGGACGTTTCCAATTACCCCCATGCGCACTTCAGAGGTTAAGAGTCAGAGAAAAAAAAATCAACTTTAAACATCGAAAAAAAAAAAAAAAAAAATATTTTTTTTTTTTTTGTGGGCCCCTGGGCCATGCAAAATATCACTCCTCTACCTCCCCTCCTTCCCCACTTTCCTCCCCTCCTTCAGTTATCACCTATTTTCCCTGTTATTCCCTTATTCTGAGGTATATTTTCGTGCTAACATTAGCGAGTTGCAAGCAGGGCATTGTCATCTCTGTTAGCAAGTGAGTGCAAGAGAGAGAGAGAGAGAGAGAGTATCGATCGACTGTGTCTCAGTGGCCTTGGGGGAAATTGGCGGGAAAGCAGGTTGCCTCACCCATACATTACTGTATATAACTTGCGGCCTGTTTCTCCGATTTTGACCATCCAAACGCTGTTTTCACTCGTTTTATTGTTGTTTCAGGTTAATACCTTTATAATCAACCCATAATAGGCGCGTATGGATAAGTATTAATGCTATTTATGGTAAAATGAATATTTTAGTGATGGAAACAGCTCAAATACGTCAGCACAGGGGGACGTTTCTAATTACCCCCATGCGCACTTCTTAGGTTAAGGAACTACCAGATATTTTGAAAGGACTAACTCCCATTCTTATGTTTCAGTTACTGTTGAAGGGAACTAAGATATGATGAGGCCAAAGAGGAAGAAGGCAGGTGAGGTTCAGATGACCATTAACCCGGGAGCTGCGGGGAGACTCTTAAGAGTTCCCCCGGCGCACTGCGGGAAGACTCTTAAGAGTCAGAGAAAATAAAAATCAACTTTTGACATCGAAAAAAAAATATTTTTTTATTTTTTTTTTTTTTTATTTTTTATTTTTTTTTGGCCCCTGGGCCATGCAAAATCTCAGTCCTCTACCTCCCCTCCTTCCCACCACTTTCCTCTCCTTCAGTTATCACCTATTTTCCCTGTTATTCCCTTATTCTGAGGTATATTTTCGTGCTAACATTAGAAATCCGATTGGAGGGTGTGGTCATCACTGATAGCAAGCGAGTGCAAGAGAGAGAGAGAGAGTATCGATCGACTGTGTCTCAGTGGCCTTGGGGGAAATTGGCGGGAAAGCAGATTGCCTCACCCATACATTATACAACTCGCGGGCTATATCTCCGATTTTGACCATCCAAACGCTGTTTTCACTCGTTTTATTGTTGTTTCAGGTTAATACCTTTATAATCAACCCATATTAGGCGCATATGGATAAATATTAATGCTATTAATGGCACAATGAATATTTTAGTGACGGAAACACCTCAAATACGTCAGCACAGGGGGACGTTTCCAATTACCCCCATGCGCACTTCAGAGGTTAAGAGTTTCCTCTCGCCCAAGACCACCAAGAGTCCCAGCAAGAGGGCCAGGGAGGAAGACGGTAAAGAGAGCAAGAATAAGAGTGAAGAGAGCCCCAGAAAGGCCAAGAAGAGCCGGGCCAAAGACGACGCTTCAGCGAATAACAAGAAGAAGAACGATGCTGCTGCTATCCACAACCATAATAATAATTATGACAATTTACTATCTTCCCAGAAGAAACAATCACCAAAGAGCAAAATGGAATTGCAAAAGATTAAGAAAGGATCTTCTACAAAGAAAAGAGAATTACGATCTACAAAGAAAAGAGAATTATCCACAAAACAAAAAGAACTATACATAAAGGAGAAGGACTTATCCACTAAAAAGAAAGAATCATCCATAAGTAAAAAAGATCTGACTCAAAGCAAGAAAGAGTCATCCCCAAGCAAGCAGCTGAAACAATCCAAGTCAAAATCAGATGTCAAGCCCAAGAAAGACCACAAGACCTCCAAGAGTGAATCGACCATTGAAAAGAAGACTCGAACCCCCCTTGAACTTCTTGAAGTGAAGATAGAGTCATGGGAGGAGGATTTTGATGATAGGGATAATAACCTGGTCCCAGAGAATAGAGAGAGCACCTCACAGGTCCTCGAGAATGGAGAGCGGATGGGATTAATTGTCTCTGAGAGTGAGCGGGCCATAGTTCCGGGGGATATCATCGAACAAAAGGAGCTCGTTTCTGAGACACCAGAACCCATGGTATGTGATTCTGCTGAAGAACTTTGTATATAATAAAGGTTGTTGGAAGGAACATAATAATTGATATTGGTTCAGGAGTAATTTATCGAGAGGACTTCCCTAAGTGGTTAAGGCCCCATTAATTGCTCTTTCCATTCACATATGCATAGCCTACGTGAGTTGCAGTTGGGATGTGTGTACATGCTTAGATTGATATGCAGGATTCGAAGTTGCATAATAAATCGTAGGCAGTGTCCACCAACCTTTAACTGTCTTTGTGGTGCGATGTATAAGGTGTTGATTTTCGGTGTGAGCATCCTGGGTTCGAGTCCACGGACTGCCACATGTGTTTGTAAATTTCATTAATCGATTTTAAGAGTATTGTTGGTTGTTGGAAGGAACATAATAATTGATATTGGTTCAGGAGTAATTTATCGAGAGGACTTCCCTAAGTGGTTAAGGCCCCATTAATTGCTCTTTCCATTCACATATGCATAGCCTACGTGAGTTGCAGTTGGGATGTGTGTACATGCTTAGATTGATATGCAGGATTCGAAGTTGCATAATAAATCGTAGGCAGTGTCCACCAACCTTTAACTGTCTTCGTGGTGCGATGTATAAGGTGTTGATTTTCGGTGTGAGCATCCTGGGTTCGAGTCCACGGACTGCCACATGTGTTTGTAAATTTCATTAATCGATTTTAGGAGTATTGTTGGTTGTTGGAAGGAACATAATAATATATATATATATATATATATATATATATATATATATATATATATATATATATATAACTTTATATTCATTCAGAAAAATGCATGTACTGTATTTACATATACTGTATATATATATATATGTATATAATTATATACCGGTATATATATATTTTTTTTTTAAGAAACAATGAATGGAAGAAGGAAAAACACAGATAAAACAAAAAGGTCCATGTGCCTAAAGGCATCTTCCATTAATAAAATGTTTGTAACAACTGGATTTAAACTTTTGTAGATGGTAAGTTTGTGGAAAGCAACTCGAGGGAAATTAATTCCAAAGAGTAGTAGTTCTAGGGATAAATGAATTTTGATAAGCAGAAGTTCTGCATTGTGGAGGAGAAAGTGTAAATTCATGGGCGCTCTCGGCTGCCCTAGTTCTACGGGAAAAGATGTGGAGAGGCGGCACAATTGAAGCAAGTTCCTCGGAACAATTACTGTGAAAATATCTGTAGAATAATGCAAGGGATGCAACGTTTCTTCGTATGAATAATGTAGGAAGGTCCTGTGTGATTGCAGGGTTATTGATTAATCTAATAGCTTTATTTTGAATTTTGTCCAACTGCCTCAATGCAACCACTCCACTTCCACTCCACAGAGGTGAACAGTAATCCATCTGAGAACGCACATGACTTTTATATATTACGGCCAACTGCTCGCCAGTGAAGAATTCTCGAACTCTGTACAGGAGTCCCAGTTTTTTAGAGGCATTCTTAGCAATGCTTCTAACATAATGTGTCCAGCTCAAGTTAGTAGTTAATGTTACACCGAGAATGTCAATACTAGGTGAAGTGGGACTATTTACATCATTAAAAAATATATGGGAGTCAGTGAGATTCTGTCGGTTAGAAAATTGAATGTACAGTACTTGGTTTTCTGTGCATTAAAGGAAACTAGATTCTTTTGTCCCCATTCATTAATTCTAGAAAGGTCCTGGTTCAGAGAAATTGCAGTGTTTATTTTTGAATTTATAAGATCGGGTTGGGTGAAAGAATTGGTAAATGTGAAGGAACTGTGGAGTGTTGAGTCATCTGCGTAGGAATGTATTGGATTATGAGTGGTAGATATGAGATCATTGATATGAATGAGGAACAGAGTTGGGGCCAAAACTGATCCCTGGGGAACACCAGCATTTATTGAGTGAAATTGAGAATAAAGGCCATCTACCATTACACATATTTTTCTGTTATGAAGATAAGAAGAAATTAGTGGAACTAATGATGCAAGGCCGTAGTGTAACATCTTCGACAATAAGGATTGATGCCAGACTCTATCAAATGCCTTTGATATATCCAGTGCTATTGTATGTGTTTCACCATGTTGGTCTGTAGCTTGGTTGATTTGATGCGTAAGAAGGCAAAGAATGTCTGCAGTTGATCGACATCGTCTAAAACCATATTGCCTATCACCGATTAATTTATTATTCTCAAGATGCTTAATTATGTGATTATTTAATATAATTTCAAAGACATTACCAAGAGTGGAAGTTATAGCTATTGGTCTGTAGTTTGATGGATCTGAAGAGGCACCTTTTTTAGGAACTGGATGGATGTTTGCTTCTTTCCAGGGTACTGGGAAGCATGAGGTATGAGTACAGAGACGGAGATTTTTTGCCAATACAGGAGCGAGCACCAAGGAGCAATTCTTAAGTACTATTGGAGGAATTTCATCTGGACCAGGAGCCTTATCTACTGAGAGATTCTGAAAAATAGTTTTGACATGTCTGGTGTGGATCTTAAGTGAGGGAATTTCAGGCGAATTAAAATTAAGTACAGGGACATCTTGATTTATTTCATCTAAGGTTGAGTTGGTGGAGAAAATATCCGCAAGAAGGTTAGCTTTACCTCGTGGGTCACTTACAAGATTGCCAGTCGGAGATTTTAATGGTGGAATGGATGAAGCAGTAGTGAAGTTGGATTTGAATGAGTTAAGAGTAGACCATTTGTATCATTTGGATTTATTTAGAAGTTTATTTGCCTGCTTGTGGAGAAAGTTGGATTTAGTTAGGTTTAATACAGTTTTGGCATGATTTCTGATGTTTCTAAAGTAATTAAAGGCTTCATGTGTTTTTGATCTTGTGTATGCATTGTAGGCTATTGCTTTTTGTTCAGTTACTCTAGCACAATTATGGTCAAACCATTTAGGTGAATTAGATCTTTTACTGTACTTTTGATGAGGAATAAAAGTTTCCATTCCAATTTTTACAAAATCTTGTATGTGGCTCAAGGTGGAGTGTGCATCATTAGAAAAGATATAGAGGTCCAGGGAATATCAATAAAGAAACCTTGAAGACCCTCCCAGTCTGCCCTATTGTAATGCCATTTAGTCACCAAAATGGGTTCAGAGTGGGAAGGTGTGGTAGGTGATAGACAGGTGGCCTGTATCAGACAGTGATCAGAAGATCCAAGCGGGGACCTCACTGTAACATCATAATTTTCTGAATTGGTTGTTAAAAATAAGTCCAGTAGGTGGGAATTATGATTAGGATTATCTGGTACACGGGTGGGTTGGTTGACGAGTTGAGTGAGATTAAATGAGTCTGCAAATAGCTCACATTCAAGACCAGCATCATCAGTCCTGGCTGAATGAGTGAGCCATTCAACATTATGGACATTAAAATCACCCAACACAGTGATTTCAGAAGAAGCACTGAGTTGTGAGGACAGAGAATCAAAAAGACTTTGCTTTGGAGGAGTATTTGGGGAACGGTAGATGCAACATATGTATTTAAATTTACCAGCAGAAATTAATTTGTATATAGAATAATCAAAATAGGGACAATTGAAACTAGTAACCTCCTCCAGGGCAATTTCAGATTTTGCGAAGCAACATACACCTCCTTTAGGTCTGAAATTTTGGAGCAGTTGATAACCTGGAAAATTAAATCTAGACGTGTGAGATGTGGATGTTACTTGAGTCTCTGTCAAAAAAAGGAGAGTAGGGGATTCTGCTTGAAGAAATTGATGTACAGAATTGATGTTAGAGTGAAGTCCCCTTATATTGCTAAAGAAAAAGCTGCACCGACGAGCAGCTTTGGGACGTTGCAATGCTCTTGACACAGTCGCATGATGACGACCGGGAGGGCCCTGTGTCAATGACCCAACCCTGCCGGGGGTGGATATCCGAGGGACCACCAGGTTTGCTCTTAACAATTGTACTGCCATATTTATTTGGTTGTTGTTGTTCCCTAAGCTGCCTGGCCGAACAGCCCCGAGTCCCTGAGGAAGGCCATGGCCACGATCGGGCTTTCCCACAGAGCTCTCATTGAGTGTAGATTGTGTTGTTGGCGTAAGTGGTTGTGTGAAATGCAGTCTTCTATGATGTGTTTAATGGTATGGGGTGCTGTGTTACATCCCGGGCAGGCGTCGACAACGGAGTCATCCAGTCTCTTCTGATAGCTCAGGAGAGCTGGATGGTGTTCGCATCTCAGCCTGGCCAGGTGGACTCTGTCCTCGCGAGGAAGGGAGGATTCGGAAGGATGGATTTCGGGAGGTCGTGCATGCAGCTGCGTGTTGTCTGTGAGTGAGTGGATGGATCGGCGAGAGATATGAGTATGGATGTGCTTCTGGAAGTTGGTTCGGGGTCGGCAGGGAGGGAGAGAGGACAATAATCGTGTGTGATACCGTGTGCTGGGTGTTGTTTTGATATTTCTTGGTGTCTGTGGGTGGTCTTGGTTCGTGGAGGCTGCTGCCAGGAATTGAGTGCCTCTCCTGTCCAGATGGTCTTTGACTTTGAGTATTTTGGTTTCTTGATGTAGGTGATCTGTGGGTGCAGTAGCTGTGCAGCCTGTAATGATCTTCAGGGCTTTGTTTTGAATAGTCTGTAAGGTCTTATGATGTGTTTCAGCTAGGTTAGAAACCCAGGCTGGGCTTGCGTAATTGCGTTATTTGGTAAAGGTGTATGGTGTTACATGTATGATATGTAGTGGGAAGAGTAGTGTTTTATGGATAGAGGATAGCGATGTAGGGCAATGTCGTGAAGTTGGATGTGTATGTTATATAAAGAGGGTTTTCCTGAAACCCCTGATGTGTGAGGCAGAAAGATATGTATCCAGCTACCAAGGCCTGGGAGAGAAAATGGAATTCAGGCTATTCCCCGAGTCTCCCGAAACCTTGGTGGTAGTACTTCCCTGGGCGGGGCTGCCTACCCCTACTACCTACTGTATATATATTTATATATACCGGGTATATATATATATATATATATATATATGTAAATACATGCATTTTTCTGAATGAATATAAAGTTATAAATGATTTTAACTGTAGCAAACTTGGTGAATGTACTGAAATTATCCAATATCTACTCACAATTGTTTTATGCATGCAAAGCAGCAATTTCCAGTCTCTACAGCCATTTATGGTGGCAATGGCCTGGGTTATCTTTTGAAAGTCTAGGGTTTGAATCCAAAAAGATATATATTTTTTTTTTCTATGTCTCAACCTTGAGACTGTAGGCTGTTCGGTAGCCTGTAACTCTTATGAGGCCCCGAGATTGTCGATTGAAACTGAGATATTGGGTGCTTCATATGTGTCGCACCAGATGTTCACAGTGGAACTTCAAGGTGTTGGTTGCTTCCTTTCTGTCACACTAGATGAAGACACCTTATTTTTCACGTCACTTAATAAACTTGTAAGAGAGAAAGAGAAGTTCTGGTTGAGGCGTGCCTGGATAAGTTTGGTGAGAGCGAAAGAATATTTCTGATTGGGGAAATGAATGGGAAGGTGGGTGATAGTAAAGTTGGAGTGGTGGGAGGGTGGGGTATACCATCTGAGGTAAATGGGAATGGCAGTGCACTTGTGGATGTATGTGTGGGGAGGAGGCTGTGGATAGCCAACACCTTCTTCCGACACAAAATGATACACAGGTACACATGGAAAGTGGAGTGGAGGAGGGAGAATGAGTCAGTGGAATGGAATGCACTAATTGATTATATGTGTGTGGATGAACGGATGAAGAATTCTGTGCTAGATACTTGGGTATATAGGGGTATTGGGGGGGTTTGTCTGACCATTATGTAGTAGTAGCTAAAACTAGGATACAGAAGAAGTGGGTGAAGAGAGCTGGAGGAAGGTGGAGTGGTGAAGAGGAGAGGTTACAGGAGGAGATCAGGGAAGAGTTCAAGAGAGCAGTAGAAAGACGTCTAGGTAGGTTTGCCTTGGAGGAAGTGGAAGAGGTGAGCAAAATGTTACAGGAAAAGATGTGTACAGCATGTGAGAAGGTATGTGGAGTTTGGAGAAGAGGGAGGGGAGTGAAGGGCACAGCATGGACAGAAGAGGTAAAACTAGCTGTTGAAGATAAGAAGAAAGTGTATAGAGTGGTTGAATAGTTGAGGGAATGAAGATTTGGAGAGACAAGAAAAGGGAGAGTAGTGAAGGAAAGTAAAAGAGGAGTAGATGAGGAATTTGGAAGGAATCTATGTAAAATGGAGGGAGTGTAAGAAACTGTTCTGAAAAGAGGTCAAGAAAGTTATGGAGGGTAACAAGGGAAGTAGTAAGGTTGTGAAAGATAAGAATGGGTGAGTTAGCCAAGAAGCAGGAGAGAGTCTAGAGATGAAGGGGGTACTTCAACTAATTGTTGAACGTAAGGAATGAAACGCCCGCAAATATAGTTGGATGGGGTATGGAAGGAAGAAGTGTGTGAAGATGGGGAAAACATCAGGAAAAGATGGAGTGTGTGGGGAAATGCCGAGGTATGGTGGTGAGATAGTGATTGAATGGGAATGGAAAATATGTAAACTAGCATGGGAATAAATAGATTGACTTGATTTAGAGAGAGCACCTATACGGTGATTCACAGCATCTTCGAATATGGTCGGGCATCTTCTATGCTATGAATTGGTGACAATATAAGGGGTGTTTGCTTGACGTGTCGGTGTAGCCAGGATGTTGTTGAACAGCAGGATCGATCAGATCACCTCGGAAAAAGCGCTAACGTTTGGTTTGGACTAGACATGAGGTCCTCTTGGTCTGCAGTCCACGACGCTATTCATTGTGCTATCACCTCCTACAACATATTTTGTTTTAGTACTGTAGTTACTACTAGACTGGATGGACAGTTTTCCCTGTTACAAAATACAGTCCTATTATTTATGAGATTAGCGAAAAAGAATATCGGTAGTTGATATTTGTTTATTCATTATTTTATTTTATTTTTTCATTTAATTTTAGGAGCCAGAGGAGATCTTACCCCACAGCCACAACCAGATGGAAGATTATGATGATTTTGATGAGAACGACGGGAATGAGTTTGTGGCACCACAGGGTGAATCTTCTGTGTTTGTGGCTCCTTCCCCTGCCCCTCACACTGACAAGTCTCAGGAGGCTAGAATCCTTGTTTATCAACCCCCAGAACCTACCTTGATACCTTTTGATGTGTTCACCACTCTTCTAGTGGCACCAAGGAGCGCGACGCCCCTCGTTATGGGTGGTGATTTGGTGCAGTAGACTGTTTGAAGCGACAGCTCGCTCCCTTGCGAGGATGGGCTCGTCTGGCACTTTTTGAAGTTCGACATCGAGGGCTCTCTTGAAGTTGTCTAACGAGACGTCCCTCATGTCTCTTACTCGCCGTGGGAGTTTGTTGAAGAGACGTGGGCCTCTGTGTGATAACCAGCCCTCTCGCAGAGAGCCCATAGCACCCCTGTTATTGATCCAGGGGATTTCGCATTCCCAGCCTCTCCTATCACTGAATTTCATGACTATCGGAGTATGTAGGTTTGGTACTAAACCCTCTGCGATTTTCCACGTGTATATTATTAGGTAACGTTCTCTTCTACGTTCCAGTGAGTACAGATTCAGTGCTCTTAAATGCTCCCAATAGTGTAGCTGTTTTATCGAACTTATATGCGAAGTGAAATTTCTTTGTACACTCTCTAAGTCATTTATTTCACCTGCTTTGTATGGGGATGTTAATACGCTACAGTATTCAAGCCGCGGTAGCACTAGAGATTTGAAGAGCGTTATCATAGATAATTCACCGCGTGTTTTAAATGTACGCAGAATCCAACCCGTTAGACGTTTCGCAGCCGTAACTTTGACCTGGTTATGTACTTTGAAACCCATATTTTCAGACATTAATACCACAAGGTCTTTCACACTGTCTTTCCGTTCTATTATGTGGTTATGTGTTGGCTGAATGTTACCTTTATAAATAAACAGAGAGCAAAGTTAAGAGAGTGACTTGTATTGAGTTCATGAGTGAGGTGATGCATCCTCACAGACTTTGGTTGTATTGTAGAGAGTAATGTCACTGAACGAAGCCTAGGATCAACCTTTTAACAGGTATCCAATCCATGCTTGCATATGTAGATATTTTACCTGATAGCAGCTCCGGTGTGTCATAATCCTCAGCCATCTCCCTAATCAGTCCCGTGTCATGGAGATTATTCTGCAGTACCTCCTCCAATTATCATTATTACTGTTGCATTCAGAGCCATGTCTCAGCCCCATACATCACTGATGGTGCTACTATCCCTTGATACATTGCACTTTTAGATTTCATTCCGAGATTTCTCACCTTCCACATACTTCCCATTGCTCCAAAAACTTTCTCTCCTTTACATACTCTCTGTTTACCTCCATTTCTACACCTGTGTCCTTGCTTATCACTCCTCCCAGATATTTATAACACTACTTGTTCCAGTATTTCCCCATCCAGCCGCACTTCTAGATCCACCCTACGAGCACCTCTATTGTTTTTTCTTTGTGAATGAGGGAGACAAAAGGCAGAACTGTCTGTGGCGAGTGCCTCCCCAGAGTTGAAAAAGTGACAGGGCAAAAAAACGGATCTGGGCAGTTCCGTAAATCGCCAATTTCGCCATGGCGGTTCAAGTGTCATTTTGGTGGTGAACTTGCATTGGCGACAAAATCGGCGCCAATCTGCAGGTTTGTAGGTCTAAAAGTACTTTCGCATCTTCCGCAAACTTTTACAAGGCGAAGCCCTACCACCACACTTCCAGGCGCACCCATCATATATAGGCCTACCAGCTCCACGGGCCAGGCGCCTGATAGACTATTCTCTAGTCTAACTGGCGCCCGACCCATTCTCCCAAATGACCGCGTTTTCACTCCTCTCCATTCTCCATTTATTCCTATTTATTACCACTTCCCTAGCCTGATCTATAGTCATTCCTCTATCTTTCAAAGATTCTCCTACACAGTCTCTATCTCAATGGGGGTTTTCCTACCCCTCTATCTCCCCTTGTATCTGATTCACATATTCTCTTTGTATGCCTTACATCTTCCATTCGTTCAACATGACCATACCGGCTCAGCACCCTTCTTTCCACTCTGGCCGACAAATGTTCCTGCTGCCCCACTCTCCTACATATCATTCACTTAACTCTTTTATATTCTAACACACTCTACTCTCTTCATAAAAACTCTTGACTGCTCTTAACAAATTTCCTAAAATTTTATAAATCCTTATCACCTTCCACATTGCTTCTCGATCTACACAATCATACGCTTTTTACAAATCCATAAAATTTATATCACCAACCCACCAATTAACTTACAAATAAACCTATTTTTTAAAATTAATGAAACCATGAATACATGTGGTACTCCATAGATTCTCTAAATACTTCTCGCATAGCTGTTTTACTACAAAAATCTGATCCACACACCCTCTTCCCCTCCTAAAACTGCACTGCTCTTCTCCTATTGCACCTTCTGTACCCTTTATTATCCTCCCTATCTGCACCCTGCCATACAGCTTTCCAAAAACTGATAAAATATACTAATTCAGTACCTCTATTATAACTTGAACACTCCTGTCGGTCTCCGTTCCCCTTTTACAACGGCACAATACATGCACTCATCCAGTTTAGTGATGCCATTGACACAACAAAACATATTGAATAGCCTCACCAGCCAGTCTATTATCACATCAACCTTCTAAATACACTCCACAGCTATACCATCCATACCTTCTGCTTTTCTCGCTCTCATTTGTCTCTGCTTCTTTCACCTCATCCCACCCAATCTTTTAATTCATTCCCTGCTACCTGGGTGGCCTGGGTAACCTATCTCCATCAACCACTGCCTTCCTTCCATCTCTTACATTTAGCAAAGATTCAAAATAATTAACATACCTTTTCCTCACTTGCACTCCATCCACTAGTAATTCTCCATTTGCATCTTTCACCGATTCTTCCCTCTTTTGATCTCCTTTCCTTTCTTAATGTTCCTCCTTCCAGAACATCTTTCATTACTCAAAATATCACCCAATCTTTGACCCCACCTTTCATTTACAATTTTCTTCGCTTCTTTAATCTTCCGTATCGCCCCTCTCCTTTTCTCCTTGTACCTCTCCCCTACCTCAACACTACTATCCTGTAAAACCCTCTCAAACCAATATCTCTTTTCCTCAACTGCCTTTTTCACCGTATTATTCCACCACACGCTTCCCTTTCTGATACCTCTGCCTTTTACCACATACTTCCTCCGCGCTTGCTTTCACTCCTTCCTTAAACTGTTTCCATTTATCCTCTACTTCTCTCTCTTCCATCTCTCTCACATCGATCCATTTTTATATAATGATTGTTAATCCACACCAAGTAAGAGAGTAAAGTTTTCTGATTCCCAGGAGAAGGTGAGCTTCAAGTGCAAAGTGTGTGACCAATATTTTCCTAACCGGTACTTCTTACGCAAGTACATGTTGATGGAACACGAGAACAAGCCGTACGAGTGTCAGGTCTGCTCCTTCAACTCTATCAATCCTAATAAGTTGAAGAACCATATTATTAAGCAGCATGTCATCAAGAAGGAGCGCAACGAGCAGCTTCAGGTCTCCATTGATGATGCTAAAGTAGATTTAGATAAACTGATTACTAAACATACACCACGCAAGGTGATCATGGAAGATGGCGTGTCGCTGGGACGCCACGTCCCAGCAACAAGATGAGGTTCATCTGTGCTTACTGCGATCGGGTCTTTACCAGCAAGTATAACCTGGAGTGCCACGTACGCTGCCACACTGGAGAGAAACCTTACGTCTGTGATATCTGCAACTTCTCCACCAGTTACTGTGAGCACATGCAGCACCACATGACCAGCGTGCATCTCATAGTCCACTCAGACGAACCCAAGATTAAGTACATTCCCAAGAGCCGTCGCAAGGAGGAAAAGAACGTTCAGAGTGAAAACCAAGACCAGGACCAGGATACATACATCTTGGGTCTGCCTGATAACGTAAGTGAGGGGAGCGTTACCACCAGTCCTACTAATTCTGAGGCGACCAGCAACTCGGACGGCAGAAAGAAGCGGCGGAACATCCTTCACAAGCGCTTCGAGTGTGCTGCTTGCGGGATCAAGGCCACCCATAAGACAGATCTGGTCAACCACATCCGGGAGAAACAACCCAATGCTCATATTGAATCATTAGATAACGGCGATGGCTCCAAGGTCCACTTGGTCGTGACCAATTCCAAGAAGCAGAATGTCTCGCGGCAAATGGTGATCACCTGCACTGAGTGTTCCAAAGTCTTCCATGACACCTGGAAGTACAACGTGCATATGCGATCACATACGGGTGTCAAGCCTTTCGGGTGTAATCTGTGCGCTTTCTATGCCACAATCAAAAATACTGTGCGAGATCACATTCACCGCAAGCACAAGAAAGCTGAGAACCCAACAATCCTCATGCGTACTGTGGCTATCGATGGTACGATGGACCACGTTGAGCTCAATATGCCGCACCAGGAATTCAAATGTGACGTCTGTAACGCTGTTTTTGAGGACAACTACCGCATGAAGCTGCACAAGAAAAAGGCTCACATTGAAGCTGCACCATTCTCCTGTGACGAGTGTGGCCACTGTGAATGGGCCCGTGCCAGTATAATCATCCACTGCATCACAGAGCACCGGGACATGGACATCGAGGAACTTGTCCTCCGGAACGGTAAATCCTTCTCGGTGGGCCCAGTCAAACTGCCCACCTGCCAGCAGTGTGACAAAGTCTTTCAATACCAATCCCAGCTGTACATCCATCAAAAACAGTATTCGGGCGAACGCAGTTTCAACTGTGACATCTGCAACTACAGCACCAACCTCAAGTCCTCCCTGGAGAAGCACATCTTGAAACACTTGGCTGGAACTGCACCCAAATGTAGACGGGGAGGAAGTCGAGGTAAAAAGTCCACCAAGTCATCATCAACCACAACTGATGACCTCAACAATCTTGGTGATGGGCTGGTCTATCAGAGTGAGAACTGAGCGATCTCTGCCATACCCATAGCTTACTCTGACTGTTCCTTTTACTCATATATTTTCTAGATCTCAAGTGACGGCGTCTCTTCCGTAGATTGACCTCCCAATCTACCAAGATTGGAAGCCAAAGCGTCACATTTTTCCTTTGCCCCTCAACTTTCTCTTCATAATTGCTGAGGGGCACAGGGCCCTGGGTGGGGCTTTGGTTTCCCGGGCGTTTCCGCACCCTCCTCAGCTCCCCGCCATGGAGTGGCTTCGGTCACCCAGGCTTTATTGTGGTCGGCAGGGAGGGTTCTGTGGGGGCGCTCGGTTACGGCCTTGGCCTTGCTTGGGGACTTGGGGCTGTTCGGCCAGGCAGCTTGGGGAACAACAACAATCTTGGGGATGTTAAGGAGGAAGGAGCCCAGAAGAAGCATCCAGCCATTCCCTTCATAAACATTGACACTGTGAATGAGGAAGCAACATACACAATGGTAGCAAACACAACAGTACCAGATGCACCGGTACCAGACTAACCAGAAAACTAACGTAATGGTATTGAAAATGTATTCAGTTGCAAATTTTTGATTGAAAATACAGTACAAAATATGTATGTACGTATAATTTACTCCGCACATACCCAATTGGTGGGGGTTACATAATCCTAATAATTAAAGATTTTTTTTTTATTTTAAACAATGCCCTTAATGCGGCAGAAAGCCACCAAACTACGGTAGTTATAATAATAATTAATACAGTAGCTGCTTGCTTTTACCTTACGTATATGAGGATAAGAAGGAAGAAACCACTGCTGCAAAACTGAAAAACCTTGATAATATTAACCAGTAGCTATGCAATTGCTGGATAAGAAACACTGAATCGTGAAATCCTGAACGAATGAACAAAACACATTTAACAACAACCTCCTGGGCCAAAGTCATGAGGCTGGATAAATATGTAAACCTTAACATCTATGCACATTGAAGTGCCTTTACGTGGGATCATTGTTACCCAGTATTGTTCAACTCTGTCTTCTCTAAAGGATTTCCAAGATAATTTTTAGCAAAATTGTATATCAATTTTGATTGTCTAAAGGATTACTAAGATATTTTTTATAAGTAATTACTGTTGATTTTGATTACCAAGTTACTGTAGTTTTAAAAGTATTATTATTAAATGGAGTATTGTTAGATAACTAAGATACAGTATATTTGGAGTTGTTGTTCCCCAGACTGCCTGGCCGAACAGCCCCGAGCAAGGCCAAGGCCATAACCGTGCGCCCCCACAGAACCCTCCCTGCCTACCAGAATAAAGCCTGGGTGACCGAAGCCACTCCATGGCGGGGAGCTGAGGAGGGTGCGGAAATGCCCGGGAAACCAAAGCCCCACCCAGGGCCCTGTGCCCTCAGCAATTATGAAGAGAAAGCTAGACCTATGAGAGTTCCGTATGGAGCTCAGTGATCTGGTTAATCTGCTCTACATAACTAACTATGAAGAGAAAGTTGAGGGGCAAAGGAAAAATGTGACGCTTTGACTTCCAATCTTGGTAGATTGGGAGGTCAATCCACGGAAGAGATGCCGTCACTTGAGATCTAGAAAATATACAGTATAAGTAAAAGGAACAGTCAGAGTAAGCTATGGGTATGGCAGAGATCCCTCAGTTCTCACTCTGATAGACCTGGTGCTGGAATAATATGCCTTGTATAGTACAGCAGTTGGACTTTTTATAGTGTAGTATTTAATATGGCATTTACCATTGTGTATTACTTGTGTATTTTAGTAAGTGCCGGTAGCCATACTGTCTGACTATCCATTAATTTGGACTTAAGGGGACAGTGGCTGTTTGTTTAGTCTATTAATTCATTTATTCATATATTTTTTTTATTTTCCTCCCTAGACCTCCATCAAGCTTAGAAAAACACCCCTAGAACCCCCTTCAAGATAGATTTGTAAATTTTTTTGGTAGAAAATGTCCCGGCGAAAGGCCGATTCCTCTTAAAATTGCAGGCTTGCTATCGCCCGCCAGGAAAAAATCTACACCTAAATGGCACGAAGGGTCCTAATATTGACAAAAATAGGGCGAAAGGTTAGAAAATCCCCAAACTAATGGAAGCAACATCTTAAAATCTCCAAACCAATGGAGGCTAAACATTAGGGAGAAGGGGGTCCATAAAAACGGTCTGTCTCTATGAGAGTTCCGTATGGAGCTCAGTGGTCTGGTTAATCTGCTCTATATAACTAACTAACTCTCCTTAATAATCAAATCAAGGGTGTAGGCAACATATTGTACATAGAAAGATTTATTAAAAAACTATTTTGATAACCCTTACTTTAACTTCCCCGTTAGAAACAGAAGACCTGGTAGACATGGTAATAGAAGACTAAATTTAATAAAAAGAAAAACAGGTCAAATATTAATCTGATTGTCAGTAATTTGTATTCATTACAGTACTGTATATGTAAATTTCGGAATTAGGAAATTACAAGATTCATTGAAAGGCCTACAGAAGAAAAGGTTGTTGTTGTTGTTGTTCCCTAAGCTGCCTGGCCGAACAGCCCCGAGTCCCTGAGAAAGGCCATGGCCACGATCGGGCTTTCCCACAGAGCTCTCATTGAGTGTAGATTGTGTTGTTGGCGTAAGTGGTTGTGTGAAATGCAGTCTTCTATGATGTGTTTAATGGTATGGGGTGCTGTGTTACATCCCGGGCAGGCGTCGACAACGGAGTCATCCAGTCTCTTCTGATAGCTCAGGAGAGCTGGATGGTGTACGCATCTCAGCCTGGCCAGGTGGACTCTGTCCTCGCGAGAAAGGGAGGATTCGGAAGGATGGATTTCGGGAGGTCGTGCATGCAGCTGCGTGTTGTCTGTGAGTGAGTGGATGGATCGGTGAGAGATATGAGTATGGATGTGCTTCTGGAAGTTGGTTCGGGGTGGGCAGGGAGGGAGAGAGGACAATAATTGTGTGTGATACCGTGTGCTGGGTGTTGTTTTAATATTTCTTGGTGTCTGGGTGTGTTTCCATGTAGTTTAGTGGGTGGTCTTGGTACGTGGAGGCTGCTGCCAGGAATTGAAAAGGTTTGCTCCTTTTATAGAAATAATTCTAAACAATGATAATAATTTCACTAATATATTTAAGAATATAGTTTTTGTGTTTATGAGCTATTAGAGCTAATTCTAAGAAATTCATAGATAATCCACTTTAAATTATTCATCTAAAATTTTAGACAATTAATGTTAATAGTCTTATTAACCCGGGAACTGCCGGGAGACTCTTAAGAGTTCCCCCGGCAGACTGCGGGAAGACTCTTAAGAGTTCCCCCGGCGGACTGCGGGAAGACTCTTAAGAGTAAGGCTTTTAAAAAATCCATTTAAAACACCCCAAAACAAAAACATGCCCCTGGGCCATGCCAAATATCACTCCTCCACCTCCCCTCCTTCCCCACTTTCCTCACCTCCTTCAGTTATCACCTATTTTCCCTGTTATTCCCTTATTCTGTGGTCTATTTTTGTGCTAGTTGCAAGCAGGGCATTGTCATCACTGTTACCAAGCGAGTGGAAGAGAGAGAGAGAGTATCGATTGACAGTCTCTCTCCAGACTTGGGAAAGAGTGGTGGGGAGGGAGGTTGCCTCAGCCATACATTATGTAACTCTCGGCCTGTATCGCCGATTTTGACCATCCAAACGCTGTTTCCATTTGTTTTATTGTTGTAACAGGTTAATACCTTTATAATCAACCTATAATAGGCACATATGGATAAGTATTAATGCTATTTATGGTAAAATAACGATGTTAGTGATGGGAACAGCTCAAATACGTCAGCACAGGAGTGTGGTGTCTCACCCCCCATGCGCACTTCTTAGGTTAATTCAAAGAAAGTTTAGTCCATATTACCAGATGGGTGTAAAGATTTCAAGCCATTAATAGTTTATTCGTATGAGAAGCCTGTTGGATTAATTATTTGTAATTATATCAAAATTTTAGAAAATCTTTCAGATAATATTTTAAATAATTATAATGTAAAACTTGCAAAATAACCCCCTTGTTACTACTCTCCTTGGCGCGGTTGGGGGCTTCGGGGCCGGCGACTGGGGCTTAACCCGGCAAGCGCGATAGGCCTCACGGAAGGCTTCCTATAGGGAACGCGATAGGCCTCACGGAAGCAAGACCATAAAAAAAGCCTTCCAAAAAAAAAAAGGGCCTATCAAAACAAAGGAATTTGTCTCTAGGTGAGATACAGTAGGGTCCCGCATAAAACGTGTTCGCATAAAACGAGTCTCGATTAAAACGACCGACCTAAAATTTGCTTTGTACGAAATATCGTCGCTTTGTATGAAATGTCGTTCGCTTTGTACGAAATATCGTCGCTTTGTATGAAATGTCGTTCGCTTTGTACGAAATATAGTTCGCTTTGTACGAAATATCGTTCGCTTTGTACGAAAATTTTCGCTTACAGTGAACATTGACGATATTGCGCCACCAAAATGCTGTGTTCACATAAAACGAAATCACATAAAACGCCCTCGTTTATCGACCATAAACTCGTTTTATGTGAGACCCTACTGTAATTCCCCTCCAGTACTTATCCATGTAAATCTCACCCACCCCCCTCCCCTCCTTTCCCACCTTATTCCCCCCTCCCTCCCCTCCTCAATTATCACCTATTTTTCCTCTTATCATCATTTATCGGTTATTTTTCTCTCCCGCGATAATGTAGCACAAGTGGGTTGCAGAAAAGATCGTTATGTAACACCCAGACACCGGCCCACACCGCCCCGCTCGTCTCAGTTACCTCACAGACAGCGAGAGAGGAAGGTTGCCTGTGGCTCTCTCTCGCCTGAGATTATGACCGGGTGGCCAATATCTTCGTTTTTCACCACCCAAATGCTTTTCCAACTTATTTTAGCACTCCTGAAGGTTCATATATACTTCATATATCTAAAATAAAAGCATACCGAAAACAAATAATGCTCTATATTGTAAATATAACGAATTCTGTCAGAATCCAAGGCTAGAAATGCACAAATAACTACCCTAGCCCCTAGGTCTATTTCGCGCTTGTCAGGTTAATGGGGGAAGGTTATGGTAATTACCCTTCCTCTCTCTCCTCGAGCTTTTGTCGTCAGCTTGACTAATTTTGAGTAGTTTTTCCATTTCTCTTTCTATGTTTTTCCCCTTCTATTCTTATTCTGTCCCATTCGGTAATGCATTTTTTGCATCTCTCTGTGATTTTTTTATACCTTAGTCCTGATATTTCATTCTTCGCCCTTGATCACTTCTTGGTTGGTGCTGCAGTGTAGCAGTTCTTGCCTCATCCTTCGGCCCTGCCCTATAAGAGCTCTGATGTGGAGCTCATGTGGTCCGACTGAACTGATGAAATGGCGAGAAATGTCTGCGTGTCTTCACCTTCCTAGATTTGTTCACCTCCTGCCCGATCTTCCCTTCCCTATCTATCTTGACTTGATTAGTTGTCCATCTTGATCAAATCCTTCGGGCCAGCACTATGAGAGTTCTTTTGTGGTGCTCTGGTGGAATTAATATAAAACAAATAAAAAATAAATAAACAAACAAAACTTGGACAAACACAGTAAAAAGACAAAAGAACATATCAAAATCAGCTTTGTCAGAGGAAGAAGTGATAGTTGTACCGTCAGATTGGAAAAGACGAGGAAGAAAAATTGTTGGAGAGGTTTTTGGCTAAATGCCAGAAAGCTTGGGAAGAGTTAGAGTTGGATAGTTCAGTGCATTTATTATTGATGAAAGTGTTTGGCGAGTTGAAGAACGTTACCCAGTATGGTTTATGCAACTCTGGGGCTGGTAATTCGTTGTTAGGTCGCAGATCAGCCACGAATGTTGCAAAAGTTGATAGTGAATTAGTGTCAGATCGCGGTCCAATTAAGACATTTTTGTGGGTCGTTGGCTGGGTGAGTGTCCAGCCTGTGTTGTCCCCCCCCCCCCCCCCCCCCAGGGACTCCAAGGCTGGGTCATGTGTAATTTTTTTTTTTGTAAATTTGGTGTATTGGAAAGAAGTATAGTGTGCTTGTGTGGTGTAGTTATTCTAGAGTGTTTTGTGAGAGCTAGCTGGATTACTCTGTAAGTGAGGCACAAAGAAAATCGGTAAGAAAGGCCAAGCATATTAAACAGAAGTTCCAGCGACTCCTTATCACATGCCCCTTTGCACAAAATATTTTTCTATTTACTTGTGATTTAACCATAGTTAAAGTCCGATTATAACAAGCATAACTAATAAGTTAAGATTCCTATAGCTCTACATTTAAAATGGAGAATATTATTGTGCTTGGTATTGTAACCCCGTAAAATCCGAGCAACACAAGAAGCTTGGCCGTGACGTCACACAGATGCAGTGTTGCTAATCGAGCGATTTTCTGCTAGATCGGATACAGTTTCGCACAGGTCCAGGTGAAGGCATTGAAGGGTAAGCCTTTACAACGGCACCTCGTAGCTACTTTCTACTTTTCCTATTTTCTGAAGCGTGTAGAGAGGGTAGAAGGGGTGTTGGAGTGGCTTTGTTATGTGTGTTATTAGTCTGTACTGGACCCCATAATGTCTTATAACCCAAAATGAATGCAGAGAATGGGAAGAGTCTACCAGGAAACAGGTGTGGAAATTTACAGCCAGTTTGTTCAAAGACTCTATAAGGCCTACATATACTTGCATGGATAATACATTCCAATAAAAAACATTGGACTCTGTTGTAAAACGAGAATTCCTCTTTTTAAGTCTTGTTCTTCGTTTAAATTCCTAGACCATTACCGACAAAACCCTATCCATTACCGGTGGAGCGGACGGACCACCACTTCGCACCTGTTTAATTGTTTCACAATCTCCCATTGTGTCGCCTGATCGATTGATTAAATTTAAAAGCCTCCAAGCTTCAATTCACTATTTCTACCCAGTCTCTTATTGATAAAGAATATAAGCGTAGGTCCAAGGCACACAGCTGGTTCTTGTCACAATTGACGTGATAGAGACACTGCCTCAGACACACTACATCGGGCACTTTGCTTAAATAAGACATTAAATTAGACACACTTACAACAAGAAGACAAGACAAATACACAGACAACAAATGCTATACAAAAACACAAACAACCTAGTAGACAGACAATTAAAGCATTAATTACCAAAACTGCACCAACATATTTGGGTACTCATTTTCCCCCGCAGCATCCAAGAGTGGAATCACCTTCCATCTCATATAGTTAAAAGTCCCATTCTTGATAGTTTTAAAGCTAGGATCCCCCCAAAAAATTTCTCCTAATCCTCATCCTTTTCATTAGTCCTAGCTCCCCGTACAACACCCGCATATCATGTTGCCCGTGTGCAGCCCTCTGCGGATCCCCAAGCTATAGCTAAAAAGCTAAAGATAAAAGCTAGGTCTTGTCTCGGCAGTTGGACGCGTCTCAAAAGCGTATCCAAGGCCTACAGGTCTACAGAGACATTTGGCAAGGATCCACAAAGTTTCAAATCCTTGCCATGTCTCTGCAGGCCTAATATATTCTGTTTTATTCATCATAGCCTATATACTGTACTTTGTATATTGGGCAATGTACTGAATACAATTTGAGAGTAATATGTCTGTAACATTAATTAATATAGAAATGAGTTATATTTTGATGACTTCAATCTATATATTTCGACTCACTGGATGGAAACTGATTACTATTTGGTGTATTAGAAAGAACAGCAGACGACATTTTACTGTCCCCCATTGAAAGTCTTTATGCTTCTGTGTTAATAAACCTAATTAGATATATACTTACGTGTTGTACTTGTTCTGCTACTTGCCTATAATATTGTGATAGCCCTTCTTTCATCATCTGCTAATGTTATCTTGCGATATGCGAGAAGTATTTAGAGAAGCATAAGGAGATATTTTGGGCTTTTATGGATTTGGAAAAAGCGTATGATCGTGTGGATCGTGAAGCAATGTGGAAGCAATGTCTTCCCGCAGTCCGCCGGGGGAACTCTTAGGAGTCTTCCCGCAGTTCCCGGGTTAAGGATTTATGAAATTGGAGGACATTTGTTGGAAGCAGTTAAGAGTTTTTATGAAGGGAGCAGAGCATGTAGGACTACTGTTAGAGTAGGAAATGGCGAGTTAAGTGAATGGTTTGAGGTAAAGGTAGGTTTGCGACATGGTTGTGTATTGTCACCATGGCTGTTTAATATATGTTTATGATCGATGGTGTGGTGAGGGAGGTGAAAATGAGAACCATGGGAAGAGGCTTTGGTTTAGTAGGAAAGAATGGTAGAGATTGGGAGTTGAATCAGTTGCTGTTCGCTGATGACACAGCATTGGTGGTGGATTCTGAGTAGAAATTGCAGCAGGTAGTCAAAGAGTTTGGATTGGTTTGTGGAAGGAAACTGAAGGTGAACGTCAATAAAAGTAAAGTAATGGTGTGTAATAGGGGTGATCATAGGGTGAATCTAGATGTGAGGCTGGATGGGGAAATATTGGAACAAGTAGAGTGTTTTGAATATCTAGGAGGATCGATAAGCAGGAGTGGAGTTATGGAAATGGAGGTAAAACAGAGAGTGTGTGAAGGAAGGAAGGTTTTCGGAGCAATGGGAAGTATGTGGAAGACGAGAAATCTCGGAATGAAAGTAAAAAGTGCAATGTATCCAGGAATTGTTGTGCCAACAGTGATGTATGGGGCTGAGACATGGGCTCTGAAGAAAAAGGAGAGAAGAAAACTGGATGTGATGGAGATGAGCTGCTTGAGGAGTAGGCCTATGTGTGGAGTTACCCGTAGAGATGGATTGAGGAATGAAGAGATACGTAGGAGAGGGACAGCAGGAACATTTGTCAGCCAGAGTGGACAGAAGGGTACGCTGAGCTGGTATGGTCATGTTGAACGAATGGGAGATGAAAGGCTTACAAAGAGAATATATGAGTCAGATACAAGGGGAGATAGAAGGGCAGGAAGACCCCCATTGAGATGGAGAGACTGTAAGACAAGGTTTGGATGATAGAGGAATATAGATCAGGCAAAGGAATTAGTGGTAATTGTAATGCCCTCGAAAATGTCCCACACCCACAATAATACTAACCCGAGTTGACGTCAGGTATAGCGTAAAATAGTCGTAGATGGTAAGTCCAATAAACTCATCACGTGATAACACCACGAGACTATCACCTGGTTCTTAAAAATCGGACTAAGGTTGCTATACTTTTAGTACGTCCGTGGTAGTACAGTGGGTTAGCGCGCGGGCCTGGTGGTGATGGTTGGGTCACTAACCAGGGTTCGAACCCCACCCAAGGCATCTCAAAACCTGCGGGTTTTTAGGGGGGTTAAATTCCCTTCAGAGGTTCGTACCCCGCGCCAGGTACCAGGAAAAGTTGATCCTAAAGGTAGCCTGGGGATATTTCAGGAGACCATGAATTCCCTTCACACCCAGCATTTCAGTAATAAACAGGAATGAATGGAGAATGCTTGTGAATTGTTGAGTGAACACGTCATTTGGGGGAAGAGGTCGGGCGCAAGTTGGACTAGATAATAGTCCATCAGGCGCCTGGCCCAGGGAGACGATTAACCCCTTCAGACTCATATGACGCAGAGGTTGCCAGATTAGCAATAAGAAATAGAGTTCTCTCACTTATAAATACCTCTCCAAAATTAGTTTTCTGCCCACAGCTAACTCAAAGACAACTGCAGAGGTTGAAGTAACTAAACTAAAGGTTTCTAAATACCCCTGATGGTAACAAAGGCTTTAAAGTATCCCTAATAGGCTCAAAATCGCGTCATATGTCGGAGAGTGTTAATATGAAAGGTGTGCCTGGAAGTGTGGTGGGCGGGCTTGTGGCTTTGGCTCCGCTGCATGTCTGCCTGCCGAGATCGGAGCCTCTCCGGGTGGTCGGGGGCCGGGGGAGTGCTGGAGCGACCTTGGTGACCCTGGTCTCTGGGTATTCTCCTGGGTGACTTAGATGTGTGTGAATTTTGTGTTTTGTCTGTGTTTGTTCATTGTTTTGTCTTGTGTTTTCCTGTTCTTACTCTGTCTTGAGTCGGCCACCCCCAAGAAAATACAAACAAAAAAATAATAAAATAGAGGAAAATAAAAATAAAAAATAGGAAAAGTGGGAATTGGGCCTAAGCATATAGATAGATAGATAGATAGATAGATCTAGCGATGTTGCAGCGGTTTTTAACCTAAGGAGAAATGTAGCGGTATTGTGATTTTGTGAGTTGGCAACTCTGTCAGGTCTTCATCACACCGCCACCATGTCCAAGAGAGGTGAGGCAGCTCCGCTATTTTAATCTTTATTTTTCTCGTGCATCCGTATATATAAATTAATTTCGTGGTGTCTATTTCTATTATGAAAGCATGGAGAAATAATATATGTGGACATTTATTATAATTTTTATTCAGTAACTGAAAAATAAATGGTATATGTACCTTGTTTTTACAGCCATGACCAGGATCCTATTTTGGACCTTGTACTGTAGTTTCATGTTGAGATATCGCTGTTCATTTGATTGTATAAGCGCGTTTATATGCCTAGGATTAATTTCTTCATTATTATCGCATTCCATGCGTTCACGTGAATAAGTTTACTATCTAGGCTAACTTTAGGCTAATAAACGGGTGACTGTGTGTTAGGATATGTCTGAGCAGTCTGACCATTCAGGCCAAGCCTGATGTTCGAGAACTTTTGAATTAGGCCTAGTGGGATAAATAACGGGTACTTAAAAGATGTGCTGAATATCAGTTATAGGCCTATCAGAAAAATTAGGAAGAAATTGTCAAATTGGATAGGCTAGGCTAAGGCTTGTTTCAGAAAAGATAAAGGCCTTGGGGGTAATCTACACCATGACTCGTCCTTGATTACTGGATTTCTTCCTTATGGATTTAATTTGGGTAGGCTATAGCCTAGTCTTTAAAATTATCTAAATTTGTTGGTAAGATCTAGGACCTGCAGACTTGAGTTGGGAAGGATGTAGTTACCGGGTGTACCACCACTACCGACATAGGCCTACAACATAAATCATCTATAAATACTTATAATAAAATAAATACTTAAATACCTAGAAAACAATGTATAAGCGCAGGGTGTCAAACGACGCTGTTTTTTTGAGTGATAACGCAAATGAACTTTTGGTTCAATGTTATTTTAATACCACAAATTTTATTGACATATTTGAAGATAAATATTGAATCTATATGCTCTAAAGATCATAAGAAAATTTGTTTTAACCCTCGGCAAAACCTAATAAAAAAGTATGGTACTAACATTTATTTTTCGTAACAAGGTTGTCAATACGGTACTTCCAGTTATCGACAGCTCTAAAGATCATATGAAAATGTGTTAAACCCTCTGAAAACCTAATATAAAAGTATGCTACTAAAATTTGATTTTCGTAACAAGGTTGTCCATACGGTACTTTCCCGTTATCAATGTACAATCAAAGCTGAACGTTGCAGAGTTAACACCGTAGACTTCATCGACTTTCTTTCACCTTCGTATAATCGACAGCCAATTTTTTTTTTTTTTTATTTACTAAGGGATTAGTACTCAACCAGCGGGGGTGTGGGGGCGGCAGCCCCCACCCATAATACTAGGTTAGGTTAGGTAAGGTTGTTAGGTTAGGCTAATGTCTTTTCAAATCACTATCGGGGAACAACATCGATCGATAGGCCTTATGGGGAAAATAGGTTTTCCCGATATTTCTAATTAATTACAAACACTATATATTGATGCAAATGAAAAAATTGTTTTTATAAAAAAACACTGAAAATTCGTGGTATTAAAATAACATTTTTCCGAACTTTTTGTATAGCCTAGGCCTAATGATAACAGAAACTCCGCCAACTTTTTTTTTTTTTTTTTTTTTTTTAGGCTAGAAACAAAAAAGGTAAATTGACACCATTTTGGTCTCCATATGTTCCATCTTGATTACTTTTAGATTGCAGGAAATGCTGTTTTAGACACCTAAATTCTCAAAAAAAAATAGAAATCTTGGTCAATATACAGGAGGCGCTACAATATAGGTAGCAAAATTATAATGGTAGTTTTGGGTTCCTATCATCATATGCTTCATTTCTATATACTTTTTATCTCCGGGAAAAAAGAAACAAAATCTTTGTTTTTTTATTTTTTTCTTGGATATTTTTTGTTTTATTAACCTAACCAAAAAACCTAACCTAACTTAACCTAAATGTATTTGGGGGCTATTAGGTTAGGTTAGGTTAATGACCAAAACCAAAAATCCTAAGAAAATAAATGAAAAATCCCAAGATTTTTTTTTTTTCCCCCGGAGATAAAAAGTATAGGCCTATAGAAATGAAGCATATGATGATAGGAACTCAAAACTACCATTAGAATTTTGCTACCTATATTGTAGCGCCTCCTGTATATTGACCGAAATCTTCCGTATGAAGAAAGGTTGAAGAAATTAGGCTTACATTCGTTCGAGAGACGCAGAGTTAGAGGTGACATGATAGAGGTATTCAAGTGGGTTAGTGGAATTAATAAAGGAGACATGAAAAATGTACTAAAGCTCGGTGATAGCGAAATAACTCGTACAAATGGTTTCAAATTAGATCAATTTAGTGTCAGAAAAGATATCACTTAAGAACATAAGAACATAAGAAAATGGGAGTCTGCAGAAAGCCGATTGGCCTAAGCAAGGCAGATCCCTGTCCCACACAACCCCAATTACAAAGCCCAATTATAGGCTCAACACTCTAATACCCTGAGGATCATCTTACCAAACCGGTTAGAGATTAACGCAGGATTACGGGGTCTGCAGAGCGCTGATTGGCCCAACCCGGCTGATCCCCCTTCACACCCAACCCTTCTCGTCCATATGCTTATCCAATTTTTTCTTAAAGCTCCATATCGTTCTTGATCCCACTATATCACTTGGTAGCCTATTCCACCCATCTACAACTCTGTTACCAAACCAATATTTGCCTATATCTTTTCTGAAACGAAATTTATCTAATTTGAAACCATTGGTACGAGTTCTTTCGCTATCACTGAGCTTTAGTACATTTGTCATGTCCCCTTTGTTAATCCCACTAACCCACTTGAACACCTCTATCATATCCCCTCTAACTCTGCGTCTCTCTAACGAATGTAAACTCTTCAACCTTTCTTCATACGGAAAATTTCTAATATTATGGATCATTTTTGTCATTCTACGCTGAATTCTCTCCAATGAATCTATGTCCATTCTGTAATAAGGACACCAAAATTGGACAGCATAATCCATATGGGGTCTCACTAATGACAAGTAAAGTTTTAAGATAACATCAGCAGTTCTGTTACTCACACTCCTAGAGATGAACCCGAGAATCCTGTTTGCCTTATTACGAACGCTTATACACTGTTTTCTAGGCTTCAAATCATTGCTAACAAACACACCTAGATCTTTCTCGCAGTCTGAATTTTCTAATTCTAAATTAGCTAGTTTATATTTAACATTTGTTTGCATCTTCCCTATCTTTAATACCTTGCATTTGTCAATGTTAAACTTCATCTGCCAATTTACTGACCATTCATGTAAGGTATCTAGATCCCTTTGGAGGCACTCTATATCGTTATCTGAATCAATTGATCTCCCCATTTTAGTATCGTCTGCGAATTTACTTATCCTACTAGTTATACCTAAATCTAGGTCATTTATGTATATAAGAAACAACAGGGGACCTAATACCGATCCCTGGGGGACACCACTTTTGACTGCTCCCCACTCTGACTTGGTACCATTTATGCTGACTCTCTGTTTCCAATTAGCCATGACCTAATCCATCCCAACAACGACCCTCCTATTCCATGTGCCTCAACCTTTCTCATCAATCTCTCATGAGGGACTCTGTCGAAAGCTTTACTGAAATCTAAATATATAATATCATATGACTTGTCACTATCTACTGCTTCATATACCTCTGAGAAAAAGCTAAGCAAATTAGTAAGGCACGAACGTCCCTGAGTGAATCCATGCTGAGAAGAATTTATTAAGTTAAATTTTACTAAGTGGCTTCTAATTTTCCTAGCAATAATAGACTCTAGCAACTTTCCTATGATTGATGTGAGACTAATGGGACGGTAATTGGATGCTATCGATTTATCACCTTTTTTGAAGATCGGAACTACATTTGCAAGCTTCCAAGCTTCTGGAACTAAACCTGTTTCTAATGACTTGTTAAATATAAATGCTAATGGACTACTTAACTCATCTCTGCATTCTTTTAATACTCTAGCATATACCTCGTCAGGACCAGGCGATTTTTGAGGTTTCAGTCTGTCAATTTCCTTAAGCACATCATTTCTACTTATACTAACTGTACTTAACATATTTTCTATACTATCACTATATACCATATTGACTTCTGGAATCTGTGCCAAATTTTCATTAGTGAAAACGGAAAGAAACTGACTATTTAATGTACTGCACATTTCTAAATCATTTTCTGTTATTTCTCCTATTGTAGTTTTTAGGGGGCCTATTACATCTCTAACTTTAGATTTATATAGTTGGTAAAAAGCTTTAGGGTTATTTTTTGAGTCGCTGGCTATCCTTATTTCATAATTTCTTTTTGCTTTCCTGATTTCCTTTTTGACCTGTCTTGATAGAGTCTGATAGTATATACGTAAATGATTGTCACCTTTCTTTATTTTTCGATATATTCCTTTCTTTTTTCCTATAAGATCTATTAGCTTATTAGTCATCCATTTTGGTTGGTTCTGCGTCGATCTAAATCTTCTTTTAGGGATATATTTATTTTGAGCATTGTGGAGTGAAGCAATAAACTGGTTATATGTAGGTGGCAAGTTTAACTCTGGCATATCCTGACTTAATCGCTTAACAATAGGGTCCACCCTTAAGTCTCTTCTTAGCCCACCATAATCGGCTTTTCTGAAATCTGGGATAAGTGTCGTATTCTCTTTAGCATTCCCTGTCCATTGTATATTAAAATAAATAGATTTATGATCGCTATTTCCTAGGTGGTCACCAATCTCTACATTATTTATCATATGTTCATTGTTACTGAAAACTAAATCAAGAATATTAATACCTCTAGTCGGCGTATCTATGAATTGAAATAAAAAACTATCTTGTACTACCTCTATAAACTCTACTGAATCGGAGTCGCCTATTTGGTGCTGCCAATCAATGTTCGGAAAATTAAAATCCCCCATAATGCACACATTGCTAAACCTTGATGCTATTTTAATTTCCTCCCATAACGATTTTCCGCCATTTCTACTCATATTAGGCGGTCTATATATAACTCCAATAACTATGGTCTCACTACCTTCGTTAACCTCTACCCAAACACTTTCATTATCATTATTTAGTCTAATACCTGATTTAATACAGCTTTTTAATGTACTCCTGACAAACACTGCTATACCCCCGCCCCTCCTACTTGTTCGGTCATATTTAAACAAACTATATCCTGGAATATCAAATTCTGCTAAAAAATGCCTAGATTCTGTATTAATCCACGTTTCAGTTAGCGCTATTATGTCTATATTTTCTGTGCTAACGAGTGCTCTAAGTTCGTTCATTTTGTTACATAAACTCCTACAATTTGTATAATATACCCTCAACCTATTACTTTTATTTGCAACTAATTTTCTATTGTGTTTAGCTAACTTATTATTTCCTGTTGAACTACTAGCTCTAGATGGAAATTCTACTCTATCAGTATTCTCATCTTTACTATCAGTTACATGTGTAGTGTTATCGATACTACTATTACACATCACTATATCCGCACTATCTTGACTGATTATTTCTATTTTACTCACTGGTTTGTCACATGAAGTACCTGCTCCATATGGAGACAGTATTTTACTTACACACCCAGGTTTTTTTAACGAAACCCCGCAACAATCTTGTCGAGTGAGCTGGCCAAGGTCGAAACTCCTAGTCGAGAGAGATGTACTCCATCCTGGGCATACAGTTCATCCTTACCATAAAAGAGGGACCAGTTATCCAGGAATGGAATAGTATTTGCCTTACAATACTTCTCCAGCCGGCTATTTACACCAATAGCCCTGGAGGACCATTCCTTCCTTACCCCTCTTCTAGGCAGGATACTGTTTACCACAGGAACTCCACCTTTTTCCTTGATCCTCTCCAACATTTCCTGATACTTGGAGAGCAACTCCTCAGTCCTGCATCTCCATATGTCGTTGCTCCCTGCGTTGAGGAAGATGATGGGGTCCTCCCCACTCACTTCCATGACAGCATCTATCTTCTCAGCCACCCTCCCGACTCCGGCACCAGGCACGCAGACAACTTTACCAACCTGAGTGTTTGTTGCCCTGCCAAGGTATCTAACCAATGAATCACCGACAATGAAAACAGACTTAGCTTTTTCCTTTTGTCGGCGTGTAGCAGCAGTTGTTGCAGCAACAGCAGCAGACTTCCCCCCCTCCCCTCTCACTGCCTCGATGATCGCCACTTCATCGCCATCACTCTCATCAGCCAAGGTGCTGAAGTTGTTGTGGGTCTTGACTGGCTGCCTTTTCAGCTTGCAGGCCGTTGCACTGGTCGACACCACTTTCCAAGGGGCTTCACGATCCCTGGGAACACTTCCGGTAGCCTCACACTTCTTCTCCGCCATAGCTAGTCTCAAGGCCAAATTTTCATCTTTGAGACACTGAATCTCCTGCTCCACACTCTCCAGTCTTTCTTGCAAAGCAAGACAAAGCTGGAGAGTATGGGAGGAGACAGCAGACTCATCAACAACAGCCATCACTATCACTTACACTTTGTTACACTTTGTTGTATTCCGTCCGTTAGTGACACAGTTGAGCTGGGGCTCCACTGCGACCAGGCAGCTCCCTTTCTTCCACTCTCCATTCTAGAAGTCGGTTGGAGTTGGTGCTGGGGTATCCTGGTGTTGGTGGCCGGTCCGGTATTTTGGCCAGCCACATGTCCAAGTGTTTCTTGAAGGTGTCTGGAGACACCCCGGTCATGTTCCTGAGAGGGGCTGGTATACAGTTGAACAGTCTGGTTCCATTGTATGTAAAGCTGTGATGGATCAGGGATTTGATTTTTTGTGTTGATCCCGGCGTAGTCCTCACATAGCACAGCCTCCCTCGCCTTTGGTGTTGAGTCTCTTGGATGTTTGGATTTGGTACCTTTTTTTCCAAAATCTTCCAGACGTAGATGATGATGATGTATCTCTCCCTACGTCTTTGAAATGAGTACAGCTGCTGCTCCTGGAGTCTCTCCCAGTAGTTAAAATGTTGAAACCCATGGATTTTACTGGTGAATGTCCTCTGGGTGGCTTCGATTTCTGTTATTTCTCCTACTTTTTGGGGAGACCAGAGCTGAGAGCAGTACTCCAGTCGTGGTAGGACCAGTGACTTCCACAGTGTTAACATACACCTCGCATTTCTTGTGTGGAAGGTTCTCAGGATCCAGCCTGCTATTTGTTTTGCTGTTGTTGTGGCTTTGGTAATATGCTGGGAAAAAGTGGCGTCACTGCTCATATTTACTCCCAAGTCCTTCACTGTGTCTTTGGCGGTAATTTTTTGCTGTCCACTTTTGTAGTTGGTGTCGTTTTGTAGTGCTCTCTTGTTCCCGTACCTTAGAAGCTCGAACTTGTCTCCGTTTAGGGCCATGTTGTTTTCTTCTGCCCACTTCAGGATTTTGTCCAAGTCTTGTTGTAGTAGCTGTGCATCATGTTGTGAGGTGATTTT
Organism: Paralithodes platypus; assembly: GCA_032716605.1. Lineage (NCBI taxonomy): Eukaryota > Metazoa > Arthropoda > Malacostraca > Decapoda > Lithodidae > Paralithodes > Paralithodes platypus. The sequence continues at coordinate 5,315,434 of CM064530.1, read as the reverse complement.
CTTCATGAGTCTGGTGTCGTCTGCAAACGATGAGGCTGTTGAGTGTTCCAGGTCCCTGTCGATGTCTCCTATCATGATGAGGAATAGGAGAGGTCCCAGTACTGATCCTTGTGGTACTCCGCTGATGACCCCACCTGCTTCTGATAGGCTTCCTTGAACCGTGACTCTTTGTTAGGCAAATATTGGTTTGGTAACAGAGTTGTAGATGGGTGGAATAGGCTACCAAGTGATATAGTGGGATCAAGAACGATAGGGAGCTTTAAGATAAAATAAGATAGGCATATGGACGAGATGGGTTGGGTGTGAGGGGGATCTACCAGGTGTGGGGCACTCGGCAGACCCCCGTAATCTTGTGTTAATCTCTGACCGTTTTGGTGGGGTCAGTACTCGAGGTATTAGTGAGATGGGTCTATAATTGGGCCTTGTAATTGGGGTTGGGTGTGACAGGGATCTGACTTGTATGGGCTGATCGGCTTTTTGCAGACTCCCATTTTCTTATGTTCTTATAGGCCTAGGCCTAAATCTATAATAGGCCTACTAGGTTAGGTTAGGTTAGGTTGTTTGGTTAGGGTAATTTATTTTTGTATCCAAAGGCAGTCAAAATAGATGGGAACATGATGGTGAGCGTCCGCGTAGTGTAAACAAGACGGGCGGTACACCCGGTAACTACATTCTTGCCCTTGAGTTTAAGTCATACAGATACTCACAGATGTTGGAGGGGTTTGTGGCCCTACCAGGAAGAGGCCTAGGCCTGTGGCTCAAGCTCAGTAGCCTAGTCACTATTTTGACCTTGGCTTCGCCTGTGTGTGGTGGTTACTTGCGGCGGTTTTGCGCCTTATGAATAGGCCTAGGCCTATTTAACATTTATCTAGGCCATAAGCCAGATTCAAACTTTACTACTGTCGGCAATAACTAGGCTACCCTCTCTGGCAACCCATTCTAGTTATCAACAATTATGTGAGGAGGAGTAGCCTATTTCTTGAGGTAGAGTCTTTAGGCCTAATATTTTCTTTGTATTACCTCTGGTAATGTCCTCTCATGTGAAAAATTAAAAATGTAGCCATAGCCTAATGACTAAAACCAATGAGTAGGCTATAACTAAATAACTTGGTCACCAATTATTTTGCAATATTTGAAAACAAATGTGGATTTTATATGCTCTAAACATCATATGAAAATGTGTTTTAAGCCTTGGCCAAACCTAATAAAAATATATGGTACTAGCCTAAAATGGAAATTTTTCGTAACATGGTTGTCAATACCTTCCTATAGACGGCACCAATTCGTACACACGCCATTTTCACCTGTCTCCCGCTGTTGCTGGCATGCAAGGGCTAGTTTAGTAGCCCACGTACTGGGTACTATGAATCCGCTGTTGCTGGCATGCAAGGGCTAGTTTAGTATCCCACGTACTGGGTCTAGGTTAGATTGGGTTGGGTTGTTTGGTTAGGTTAACCCGTACAGCCCCAGCGACGCGCCTGACGCGTCGGCGATGTATGTAACGCACAGCCCCAGAGACGCGCCTGGCGCATCACCCTAATTGCGCCGACCGTAACCTCAGGTGTAGCCACTCAAGAGGGCTCAGATTTGTATGGGAACTGTGTACGTATCCCACGCAACCGTGCCGATGGTTGAAAACTCAAAGTCCACGTGCGTGCGCGTGAGCGCGCAATAACCTGGTTTTTTGGGGTAATTGCCTTCAATTTTTTACTCTTGTAAAATACGTTTTCGGGGGCTCTGTAGGACCATTCTTTAAGCTTTTTGAGCGGTTTTTCGTGGTTTTTCCTTCATTCCTAACCCATTCGCTATTGTTTCTGGAATAAAACCATTTTTTGAAAACCGGCCGGGTTCTGGTAAACAAACATTACAAAACTAGCCGGGGCTGGACGGGTTAATATACTAGGTCTCAGAAACAAGATTCGTAGTTGCGGTAGTATTTACAGATACGCCCGAATACTAAATGGGCGGTGGCCCAACCGCCATGGCACCGGTAAGGGTTCGTGTTGTATCCCACGTAGGCCTACTAGGTACTACGGACACATTGTAGGCGTTAGGTGTAGATTAGGCTTGTATTCAATGTACTAGGTCTATGTTACTGGATATTTATGATTTAAATAAGTGCTACGTTTTCGATAAATCTGGTTATATGGCTTTGCAATTAGGGAAATCATGAGCCGATTTCCGACATTTCGTTCTTTTTCGATTCTCAAAATACGATCCAAGTTTTGCCAAAAATTGGCTCGGGTTTTCCAAAATTATGCTTTTTGGGGTTTGCAATTTAGGGAAACATGAGCCAAAATTCTAAATTAGGTTACTTTAATTTGTTTACTCTTAAAACTCGCAAAATCCGAGCCAAGTTTTGCCAAAACTTAAGAACTTAAGAAAATGGGAGTCTGCAGAAAGCCGATTGGCCTAAGCAAGGCAGATCCCTGTCCCACACAACCCCAATTACAAAGCCCAATTATAAGCTCGAACACTCTAATACCCTGAGTATCATCTTACCAAAACGGTTAGAGATTAACGCAGGATTACGGGAGTCTATGCCCAACCCGGCTGATCCCCCTTCACACCCAACCCTTCTCGTCCATATGCTTATCCAATTTTATTTTAAAGCTCCCTACCGTTTTTAATCCCACTATAGCACTTGGTAGTCCATTCCACCCATCTACAACTCTGTTACCAAACCAATATTTGCCTATATCTTTTCTGAAACGAAATTTATCTAATTTGAAACCATTGGTACGAGTTCTTTCGCTATCACTGAGCTTTAGTAAATTTGTCATGTCCCCTTTGTTAATCCCACTAACCCACTTGAACACCTCTATCATATCCCCTCTAACTCTGCATCTCTCTAACGAATGTAAACCTAATTTCTTCTACCTTTCTTCATACGGAAGATTTCTAATATTAGGCTATGGATCATTTTTGTCATTCTACGCTGAACTCTCTCCAATGAATCTATGTCCATTCTGTAATAAGGACACCACAATTGGACAGCATAATCCATATGGGGTCTCACTAATGACAAGTAAAGTTTTAAGGTAACATCAGCAGTTCTGTTACTCACACTCCTAGAGATGAACCCGAGAATCCTGTTTGCCTTATTACGAACGCTTATACACTGTTTTCTAGGCTTCAAATCATTGCTAACAAACACACCTAGATCTTTCTCGCAGTCTGAATTTTCTAATTCTAAATTAGCTAGTTTATATTTAACATTTGTTTGCATCTTCCCTATCTTTAATACCTTGCATTTGTCAATGTTAAACTTCATCTGCCAATTTACTGACCATTCATGTAAGGTATCTAGATCCCTTTGGAGGCACTCTATATCGCTATCTGAATCAATTGATCTCCCCATTTTAGTATCGTCTGCAAATTTACTTATCCTACTAGTTATACCTAAATCTAGGTCATTTATGTATATAAGAAACAACAGGGGGACCTAATACCGATCCCTGGGGGGACACCACTTTTGACTGCTCCCCTCTCTGACTTAAGAACATAAGAAAATGGGAGTCTGCAGAAAGCCGATTGGCCTAAGCAAGGCAGATCCCTGTCCCACACAACCCCAATTACAAAGCCCAATTATAGGCTCAACACTCTAATACCCTGAGGATCATCTTACCAAACCGGTTAGAGATTAACGCAGGATTACGGGGGTCTGCAGAGCGCTGATTGGCCCAACCCGGCTGATCCCCCTTCACACCCAACCCTTCTCGTCCATATGCTTATCCAATTTTTTCTTAAAGCTCCCTATCGTTCTTGATCCCACTATATCACTTGGTAGCCTATTCCACCCATCTACAACTCTGTTACCAAACCAATATTTGCCTATATCTTTTCTGAAACGAAATTTATCTAATTTGAAACCATTGGTACGAGTTCTTTCGCTATCACTGAGCTTTAGTACATTTGTCATGTCCCCTTTGTTAATCCCACTAACCCACTTGAACACCTCTATCATATCCCCTCTAACTCTGCGTCTCTCTAACGAATGTAAACCTAATTTCTTCAACCTTTCTTCATACGGAAAATTTCTAATATTATGGATAATTTTTGTCATTCTACGCTGAATTCTCTCCAATGAATCTATGTCCATTCTGTAATAAGGACACCAAAATATGGGGTCTCACTAATGACAAGTAAAGTTTTAAGATAACATCAGCAGTTCTGTTACTCACACTCCTAGAGATGAACCCGAGAATCCTGTTTGCCTTATTACGAACGCTTATACACTGTTTTCTAGGCTTCAAATCATTGCTAACAAACACACCTAGATCTTTCTCGCAGTCTGAATTTTCTAATTCTAAATTAGCTAGTTTATATTTAACATTTCTTTGCATCTTCCCTATCTTTAATACCTTGCATTTGTCAATGTTAAACTTCATCTGCCAATTTACTGACCATTCATGTAAGGTATCTAGATCCCTTTGGAGGCACTCTATATCGCTATCTGAATCAATTGATCTCCCCATTTTAGTATCGTCTGCGAATTTACTTATCCTACTAGTTATACCTAGGTGACTTGGTACCATTTATGCTGACTCTGTTTCCTACCAATTACCCATGACCTAATCCATCCCAACAACGACCCTCCTATTCCATGTGCCTCAACCTTTCTCATCAATCTCTCATGAGGGACTGTCGAAAGCTTTACTGAAATCTAAATATATAATATCATATGACTTGTCACTATCTACTGCTTCATATACCTCTGAGAAAAAGCTACGCAAATTAGTAAGGCAAGAACGTCCCTGAGTGAATCCATGCTGAGAAGAATTTATTAAGTTAAATTTTACTAAGTGGCTTCTAATTTTCCTAGCAATAATAGACTAGCAACTTTCCTATGATTGATGTGAAACTAATGGGACGGTAATTGGATGCTATCGATTTATCACCTTTTTTGAAGATCGGAACTACATTTGCAAGCTTCCAAGCTTCCAAGCTTCTGGAACTATACCTGTTTCTAATGACTTGTTAAATAAAAATGCTAATGGGCTACTTAACTCATCTCTGCATGCTTTTAATACTCTAGCATATACCTCGTCAGGACCAGGCGATAACTTGGCTCGGGTTTTCCAAAATTTGGGTTTTATGGCTTTGCAATTTTGGGAAACCTGAGCCAAATTTCTAAATGAGGTTACTGTAATTTTTTTGTCTACAAACTCGCAAAATCCGAGCCAGCTTTGTTGGCCAAAGCTGGTTCGGATTTTGCGAGTTTGTAGACAACTTGGCTCGGGTTTTCGAAATATTGGGTTTTTTTAGGCCTTTGAAATACCTTAACCCTTCCTCCCCGGGTGTCATTTTAATATGACACCACGAAATAAGGGCAGGTGCCCGGGTGTCCTTTCAGGAAATAGTAAGCTTGAAAGCCTATTCAGCTTGGTCTGAACGCTGTGCGTCCGACGCATGTAAACAAAGCCGATCGTTGCGTCACCGCACCTCCGAAAACAAGAAGGAGAAGACTCGTTTGTTATTGTATGTCTGTATGTCGTTGTTTCAGTAGTGAAAAGATCGTCGTATTGCTAACATCGCCTGAAAATGCTCTCCACTAAAATCGGCATCACAACTGAACCAGTTGACTTAGAGAGCTCTACTCAACGCCAGTCTACAGATTGGAAACCGCACTACATTTATAGATGCGTGGGAAATTTCTAGCAGTTAAAATTAACCAAAATACGGTAGCCTAGGCCTAGACGTTTTTCGGCCAGATCGCCCGGGTAGCCCACCCTGTCCTTTGGAGATACAGCCCGGGCCAGGAGGGTTAAAACCCGAGCCAAGTTTTGCTAAAATACGTTTTTATCGCCGTTTTACACATTTAACCCCTCATTTTCCCTGTACTTCATAGCCCTCCCCACTATCGGGCGGCGTGACTTAAGATCGTTGTATAATGGGGAAAACGGTTTCGCCGAGGGTTGTAATTATTTCCAAACACTATATATTGATGAAAACTAACAGGGAAAAATAAAAAAAATCCATGGGAAAATTAGTGACCATCTTATTTAGTTTTTCCAACCAATGTATCATAAGAAAATGGGAGTCTGCAGAAAGCCGATTGGCCTAAGCAAGGCAGATCCCTGTCCCACACAACCCAAATTACAAAGCCCAATTATAGGCTCAACACTAATACCCTGAGGATCATCTTACCAAAACGGTTAGAGATTAACGCAGGATTACGGGGTCTGCAGAGCGCTGATTGGCCCAACCCGGCTGATCCCCCTTCACACCCAACCCTTCTCGTCCATATGCTTATCCAATTTTTTCTAAAGCTCCCTACCGTTTTTAATCCCACTATAGCACTTGGTAGTCCATTCCACCCCTCTACAACTCTGTTACCAAACCAATATTTGCCTATATCTTTTCTGAAACGAAATTTATCTAATTTGAAACCATTGGTACGAGTTCTTCGCTATCACTGAGCTTTAGTACATTTGTCATGTCCCCTTTGTTAATCCCACTAACCCACTTGAACACCTCTATCATATCCCCTCTAACTCTGCGTCTCTCTAACGAATGTAAACCTAATTTCTTCAACCTTTCTTCATACGGAAGATTTCTAATATCATGGGCTACACCTTTCCTAATTATACCTTTGATATTGACATAATATGTGAAGGGGATCTGCCGGGTGTGTGCAGACTCCCGGTTTCTTATGTTGACCTCACCGTATTGGTGAGGTCGGTTCTCATGGTGTTAGTGAGTTAGGCCTATAATTATGTTCTTATGTTCTATAATTGGGGATGGGTGTGAGGAATCTGCCTTGTGTGGACCAGTCGACTTTCTGCAGACTCCCATTTCTTATGTTATTATAATGCTAAATACTGGTGACTGGACAACTCAAATAGTACCAAATCAACCACATGGTTAGGTTAGTACTATATTTTGGCACTGGTTTGGTTGGTCTTGGTTGATTTGGCACTGGTTGAGAGCTACTGGTTGAAATGGTCTATTAGTTGAGATATCCTGGAACCCTAAATTCTCAATAGGAGCCTAAATAGGGTAAAATGCTGATAAAAGTACCGTTGGTCAAGGAAAGTACCGATAGGAGCCTAAATAGGGTAAAATGCTGATAAAAGTACCGTTGGTCAAGGAAAGTACCGATTTTCATTTGCACATTACGCATATAAAAACTTTCTGTATACAACTTTCATTGGTAGGCATTTTCGTAAAGAGCACACACTAAACTATTCATGTCACTTAAAACACTAAAATTGGCTTACGGCAGCCATGTAATAACATGGTGAACGTTTGTGAAGTTGGCGTGAAACGGCAAATTTAGCGGTGGATAGGAATGAGTGCTTTCGTTCCGCTTCGCGGTACCACCCTTATAACGTTGGTAATTTAATTCATGTCTTTCCTAAACACCTACATATGATTCAGAAATCCTTCAGCTTTGCATAAATATGCATTTTTAGTACATATGACACATAATAATACGTAATTCGAATACTGTACTTACCAAAGTTACCAAGGTCGCTGTAAGGCCATCAGAATCGTCTCTATGTTTTCCTATTTTTGTCATTTTAAGCAGCTCCTCGTTGTCATATCAGACTCATAAGACTTTCAGTTATTCACAATTGTAAACCATGTGAGGAAATGAAGCTACATACTGAAGCTACATTCTTCATAATAGCCTGTAATATGACTAGACTGAAAGACTGCCATTTCTTAACCACTGTGTGATTGACTGAAGTTCTGAACACCTCCTTACAGGCCTCTATTGTTCGATTATATACGAAAACTACTAGCTTAAATGGTCAATCTACATAGAGCATGTCAATAAATAAATATAACTAATTTATTACACAATTAGTGTACAATTAATAGAATTTGAGCAATTTATAGCCATCATTTCCCAAGGTAACTACTAAAAATCATCACTAGACATCGTGACAGTGTCCATGGCTTTGGCTTCGACTTGATACACTTATGGTGACCATATCTTACTTTGAAATATATAAAATATAACTTATAAAAGGTAGATTTATGCCATAAAAGTAGCGTCAGGCCACCCAAAACAATGTCACTTTCATCGACGCGCCGCAAAAATCGCGCAAGTTTTTATAAATAATCCATTGTTCAGACAGCTGAACACTCCCCAGTACTGTTCCGGCAACCATCTTGAGACGAGGTAATGTAGTTTTATCAATATTTTGAAAGTTTGAGACCTTGATGAGATGGGTTGGGTGTGAGGGGGATCTGTCAGGTGTGGGACAATCGGCACTGCAGACCCTCGTTTTTCTGACCTGACTATTTCGGTGAGGTCAGTCCTAATGGTGTTAGTAAGCTGGGCTTATAATTAGGGTTGGGTGTGACAGGGATCTGCCTTGTGTAGGCCAATCGGCTTTCTGCAGACTCCCATTTTCTTATGTTCTTGTTCGCACCCACCGGCGAATCTTGTTCTGTCGCGCACACATATTCACTTAATAACTAGTAAGACCTATGGAAATGCTTAAATGATATATTTTACCTTTAAAGTGGAGTGTGAATGAGTGAGTCTGGCTGGTGTGTGTAAACAAACCGAAGAAGAAAGAAAGGAAGAATACCACTCGGCTGAAGTTTGCGGTACCTATTTACGGAAGAAAAGTACAGAGTACTCATTTCGGTGTTTTATCGTATAACAAAATATTTGACCACCTTACCAGGTTACTTACCAGGTAGGGCCACGCACTGTCCACAGAGCAGCTGTGTTCAGTGGGGGCCCAAGACATGAATACGGGCACTCTAACTAGATGCACGATTAGTAGCAGTTACTGGGAGTCCGGCAGAGATAGTTAGTTTATATTGTGCCCTCGTTGGAGACTAGCTTTTTAGTTGTGTTAGTTTGTTTGAGATGTATGTTTAGGTGTTTTGAGTGTTTTAGTGAAATTCGTGGAGGGAGTCTTGTATTTCTGCTTGGAGGCGTTGCTTGAAGAGTCTGAGATTTGGTGCAGTAACGGTGTCCTCTGAAAGTGAGTTCCACCTCTTGACGACTCTTTGGGTGAAAAATCTTCTTCTGGCTTCAGAGGAGCAGTGCTGTACTTGGATTTTGTAACTTTGGCCTCTGGTGCCAGTCCTAGGGGCCATGGTGAAAAGGTCGGTGGGGTTGATGGGTGAGAGGCCATGGAAGATCTTGTAGCAGTAGATTTGGTCGTACCTGATCAGTCTGCCCCTGACTGAGTGGAGTTTGAGTCTTTGTAGGCGCTCGTCGTATGGGTAGTCGCTAAGGCCGGAGATCTGCTTCGTCCATCTTCTCTGGACAGACTATGTGAGTCTGCTGTCAGTCAGGTAGTCTTGGTTCCAGAGTGGGGACGCAAAGTCGAGGATGGGTCTTAGGTCGACCTTTAGGAGGGATAACATGAATTGACACAAAACAATAGGAAAATATTTGTTAATGCTGGTACTTAAGAGTTACAAGAACGAACCATTTAAAAATCACTTTCAGGACTGGAATGGTACTAAATAATATGGAAATATGATCATCTTGACAAAAACAAAAAATTGGTAAAATACCAGGTTTAATCGGGGGCGATTTTTACAAGTATTTTATAATGTTTGAGTCAGGATGCTTGAACTCCCTCCTTTGACAATGACTGTCACACTCACTGACTGCACCCACACTGAAGTCCCCTTAATAGTGTGGGGGAAGTTCCCTTCCTACACTAACCAGTCTAGCCCTGAATGGCACAACCTAGGGTCCTAGACCCTCTTTCCCCAGATGTTCGAGTCAGGGTCCCTGAGTAGTTCGGGTGAATCCCCTCCTCCACTCTTCCCCTATAATATAATAGGGTTATCTCTGGTGTCAGTGCTCCCCTGTGATAGGGTTGTCTCTGCTGATGGCAGTCCCCCTGGTGTCTGAGGGTTGAACATACAGTATATGCCAATGATGTACTGTACATGATTACTGTTCACCTCTGTGGGGTGGAAGTGGAGTGGGTTGCATTGAGGCAGTTGGACAAAATTCAAAATAAAGCTATTAGATTAATCAATAACCCTGCAATCACACAGGACCTTCCTACATTATTCATACGAAGAAACGTTGCATCCCTTGCATTATTCTACAGATATTTTCGCAGCAATTGTTCCGAGGAACTTGCTTCAATTGTGCCGCCTCTCCACATCTTTCCCCGTAGAACTAGGGCAGCTGAGAGCGCCCATGAATTTACACTTTCTCCTCCACAATGCAGAACTTCTGCTTATCAGAATTCATTTATCCCCAGAGCTACTACTCTTTGGAATTCACTTCCCTCGAATTGCTTTCCACAAACTTTCAATCTACAAATGTTTAAATCCAGTTATTACAAACATTTTATGAATGGAGGATGCCTTTAGGCACATGGACCTTTTTGTTTTATCTGTGTTTTTCCTTCCTCCGTTCATTGTCTCTTTTAAAAAAAAAAAAAAAAAAAAAAAAAAAAAATATATATATATGACTAATATATAAACCTATATAATAGATCATAACTTCACCCGGTGTAAAACTAGAATAATACCAAAATATGAACATGCATAGAATGTTCATTTCTCTTCAACACACCACTGAGGAAGAAAGCCAATTATCCATGTGGGACTTGCGGCTTTGCATGTATGAAAGATGGGATACTTTGCTCACCTTGTAACAAGTGGATACACTGGTAAATATAGTTATCGTTTGTACTAGCGCTGTTAACCCCTTGAGGACCATGATGCATTTTGAGTTTATTCTGGTTACAAAATCAGCTTGGGGAGGAACTGTGAATGGAAAGGGTAAAACTATCTCAATTTTTTATATTCCAAAATATATGAGAAACTTGCATCATATTCTTAACTCCCAACCAGGGGGGGGGGGGGATCATGGTAACGCCTGGCGGGCATATTTACCGAAAATGCGCTTTATTCCATGCTCTTTTTCATGCATAAGCAAGAGCCAGAGCATAATACAATTATACAGTATATCCGTGAAAAGGCGAAAAACAAGCTTTTCAATGACATCTGAATCATCTATGTAAGACAACGGGTTCTCGTGCAATGATCATGCAACTGGAAGTGAAAATATCTTAAATGAGGTAATTTCCCCAGATTTATCCTTATTTTGAGAGCTACTTAAGTTAAGAATCGATACAGTAGGCCTTAGTGCCCTTCCTGCCGCTATCGCGAGCGGACCGAGCCCGCCTGTTGTCCTTGCAATGCTCGCTCTCTCTCATTGCTCAAAAAGGCAAGTGTCACATGACAGGCACTGCAGGGGTGGCCAATATTCTCTTTCCCGTCATATGACGGTCACCGTCGGTTAAGGGTTAATAGTTCTCACATGTCTTTGAATCCATCTGCCATCACCACAAGTCTACTTCATAAAATACAGACTATGAATTGGTTTTATGTCAATATCAAAGGTCTAATTAGGAAAGGTGTATATGATACTTTGGTTTTAGTAATTGTGGCTACATTTTGTTACTTTTTGTACTTTAGTGACACCCCTTCCCCATTATTCCAACAATCTTAAGATGTAGTTACCGGGTGTACCGTCCGCCTTGTTTACACTACGCGGACGCTCGCGATCATGTTCCGACTAGTACATTGGATAAAAGACTAACCCTTACCTACCAGCTAGTGCATGTCCCTAGTACCTAGTTTATCCCAGACCTACCATATATATATATATATATATATATATATATATATATATATATATATATATATATATATATATATATATATATACCAATACGTATTTATTTATGATTTTAACACCTAACGAGCGGCCTAGGCGGTAAATAATATGTAGCCACCAGCGGGGTGTTTTTACCCAAAATAGGGTTGTTTACGTGATAATTTTCATGCCTAAATAAGACCCAGAGTGTAAAACAAGTATCTATCCCTGAAAGGGCATAAACAGAGCTTTCCAATGACATCCCAACGATCCTTGTACGACCGCTAGTTTTCTTGCAACAATCGCGCAACACGAGTGCAAAAACCATGTGATTCGGTACTTTCCCTAAACAATTCACTGTGTAGCGAGTGTGAGAGGGTGGAGGAGGGTGGGATTCATGTCAGTTGGTCCACCGCGGTGGTCTGGAGCAGTCATACGCTCGCTACTCTCCTGCCACCACTTGTCTCTCTCTCTCTCAGCAACATTACGTGCTGAAAATGGCACACGACTTATGTTGTGAGCCGCCACATAGTCCAAATTTCTTTCACTCGACTTATGTTGCGCGCCGCCAGTTAAGGGTTAAAGAGAATTAGAGTAATAAATTATACCATGTAATTGGCATTAATTTTCATTTAATGTTGATAGGTCGTGGAGCGTCTTCTGGCGGAAAATTCCGCATCTCGCTGGGTCTCCCAGTCGGGGCGGTCATGAGCTGCGCTGATAACACAGGTACAGTATATGTGTGATAATTTTTGCAAAACAGAAATGAGAATATTTGTTGACTACTTGTAGGTCTTTCACCTTATGTAAATAGAGAGCAGCTGCGGTCAGTTCTTACCCCCACATTTTAAAACCACACTTAATGCTTCCCTAAACCTTCACTTGAGTGTGAATTTAGATTATAGGCTAGGGGTAACACCTAAATACAGTTACATAGACATAGGAATTCAATTAATCTATCATGCATTTCTCTTATCTATTATTATACTGATAATCATGTAATAATCAATCACAATGACATGTGAGGAAGTTAGTTTTATTATTTTCAAGCCTATTGAAGTTATATAACAATTAAATAATTCTATAATAGTAAGTATAGGTAGCACCAACGATCTTGACAATAATCTTGGCCTCTTAAATTCTCATAACTCAAAAGGGCCTTGAGCAAACTGGCTAAAAATTCCCACACCTATTCCCTGATGGGCTCTTCCCAAATGGTAGAAATGTCAGCTCGATTGCTTTAATTAATTTTGAGTTATGCAAAGTTAAGGAGTCAAGATTATTGTCAAGTTCATTGCTGCTACCTATACTATGGTTGAAAGTGTAAACCCTTCTTCCTTTCCCCCACAGGAGCCAAGAACCTGTACATAATTGCTGTGCAGGGTATCAAGGGTCGTCTCAACCGTCTACCGGCCGCTGCTGTGGGAGATATTGTGGCCGCCACTGTCAAGAAGGGAAAGCCAGAACTCAGGAAGAAGGGTGAGTATATCATTTTGGGCAGGTTAATAGTCCAGGAATTTAGGTTTGGGGAATTCAACGAGTTGCTGTAAATTGACTGATATGCAGAGGGACAGCGTGTTGATTGTTGGAAGCCTTTTTTTTAGAAAAAAAACCCTAGACCCCTCCAAGATAAATGTGTACATTTTTCAGTAGACAAATTTCCTGGCCAATGGCCGGTTCCACTTATAATTACAGGCTTGCTGTCGCTCACCAGGGAAAATCAACACCTAAATGGCACGATAGGTCTAAAATTGCCAACGAAAAGGACCTAAAGTTTTTAAAATCGCCGAACGTCTTAAAATGTCCAAGCTAATGAGGATAAAGACGAGGGAGAAAGGGGTCCATAAAAATGACCCATCTCCCCTTGAATTGAAGTATAGTTTCTTCATTTATACAGAATTTACCTGAACACGTCTTAATTTCCCATTTGATCAATTCCTTGAATATGAAGGGGTCCATAAAAATGACCCATCTCCCCTTGAATTGAAGTATAGTTTCTTCAGTTATACAGAATTTACCTGAACACGTCTTAATTTCCCATTTGATCAATTCCTTGAATATGAAGAGTACGTTATGTCATCTAGTTTGCCTGGGAAACAAATTCACTTGCTCAAAATTATAGTCATGTACAGTACATTCTATATAATTTTATTCCATAATACTATATTGTTTGCTCAATCTTCGAGTTACTTCCACAGAGTTCTTTCGTCTTTATTGTGCAGTTCCTGTTTTGGTGCGTTTGTTTTTCAAGTTTTAAATTTTAATTACAAGAAGGTATTAATATCCTTTATTTCAAGTATGTCTACTTAATATTGATATCTTTTCCAGTACATCCCGCGGTAGTGGTGCGTCAGAGGAAGCCGTACCGCAGGAAGGACGGCGTCTTTATCTACTTTGAAGACAACGCCGGTGTTATTGTTAACAATAAAGGAGAAATGAAAGGTTCGTCTGGTCATCATTGTGTTACTTTATGAACAGCCCCTATTTGTGGTAATTATCCTTGAAATGTTAAAAATTAGCACCTACAATAGGCTACTCTTATAATTCGCCATCTTTGGTAGTTAAGTGCTCCAATCTAGAGTTAATGTTTTTGTATTCTAAATGTTTGAATTCCCCTTACAGTAATATATAACAGGCATACAAATATTTCATAGGTTTTGATGCTGCCAGATATTTAAGCACAAGTTTTTGAAGTTCAATAGTATCATTAATTTATGGGGCATTCAGAGATTAAATCCCAATTATATTATTACTTGATGGTTATGTGGAGATTGTCCTAATTCCTCCGTATCTTTCCAGGATCTGCCATCACAGGACCGGTCGCCAAGGAGTGCGCCGACCTATGGCCCAGGATTGCCTCCAATGCCGGCTCCATTGCATAAGAAATAAAGGAAAGAAAAACAAATATTTGCATTGTCTCTACCACACTAACAGGTTTAAGGTTTTCTCATTTTAATTCTAAGGTTGAGGGTTAGAAAAGTATTCAATGAATAAACCTGTTGCACATACAGTAGTAATAGGATGGAGTAGTCGATTTCATAATATATGATATAGCCTACAGTATGTTTTCTTGTAAGAGTATGATCGTGTGGATCGAGAAGCAATGTGGAAGGTGCTAAGGATTTGTGAAATTGAAGGAATTTTGTTAAGCAGTCAAGAGTTTTTATGAAGGGAGTAGAGCATGTGTTAGAGTAGGATACGAGTTAAATGAATGGTTTGAGATAAATATAGGTCTGTGATAGAGTTGTGTAATGTCACCGTGGCTGTTTAATGTATATACAGTATGGATGGTGTGGTGAGGGAGGTGAAAATATAAACTATGGGTAGAGGATTGGGTTTAGTAGGAAAGAATGGTAGAGATTGGGAGTTGAACCAGTTGCTGTTTGCTGATGACACAGTGTTGGTTGCGGATTCTGAGGAGGAACTGCAGCGAGTAGTCGGTTTGGTGTGTTTCGTGCGAGGATGAACGTCAATAAAACTAAAGTGATGGTGTGTAATCTAGTAATATACTGTATGTGCGGCTGGATGGGGAAATATTGGAACAAGTAGAGTTAAATATCTAGGAGGAATGATTTAAAATGTAAAACTTGCAAACTAAACAAACCAAAATTGGGACAAGGACAATATAAAGTCAAATTAAATTATCAAAATCGCTATGTGGAAACAACGCTTACTAAAATGAAAATTATTAAATAAAAGAACACAATCCACCACATAGGGTGTACATTACTACATGAGCAAGTTAATCTGTTTCCCAAGCAAACTAATCGCACATATAACAACGCACTATCGTCACGTTAAAGGAAGTAGTCAAGTTTGGGAAGAGGTATGGAAATGGAGGTAAGACAGTACAGTCAGGACCCCCAATTCGCGAGAATAGGGGTCACAGGAGGCATCGCGTATTGTGAATTCGTGTATTGTGGAACTAACTTTAAATGGGAATAATTAGATTGGGTGACATCTCTCAATTATGGCCTATTTTCGACATTTTTGGCTCTACAGTACAGTCTATATCTATTATATAAGAAGAACAATGAATACAAATATGAAACCTTACCTTAAAATTAGTAGTAGATAGGCTAGGACTAGGACCGTAGGACTTCACGATTTTCTCCAACTTCTCCCTCCCTGACCAAATTGTACGAACAGTTTACTCTGACAAGCCTATTGCACAGTTTCCTTCCTTTTTTCTTGCGATCCAACACTTCCACCTTCATTTTGTGTGTTATCTTCTTATATTGGCGTGGCATGGCGAAAAAAGTGGCAGGCACTACAAACGTTTGGTCACTCCGCACGGCTATGAGCGGGACTGGGAGGGTAAGCGGGAGGGAAGGCAGGCGTATGCCCGTCTTCTCTTTTCGGAGCTACGCCTGGGCCTCGCGAAACGTAGACGTGCTCGTGTATCAAGCGGGAATAGCGGATTTGGCCCCTTCTTAGCTCTCGATTCGTGTATTGTGGTACCACCTCGCGTAATTAATGTTTAATTAATTAATGTTATTTTCGAGGGGTAACTCGTGTATCAGGGTTTTCGCGCATTGTGGAATCGTGTATTGGGGGTCCTGACTGTATGTGAAAGAAGGAAAGTTTTCAGAGCAATGTTAAGTATGTGAAAGGTGAGAAATTTTTGAATGAAAGCTAAAAGTTGAAGGTAAAGTTGTACTAACAGTTATGTATGGGGCTGAGAAAAGTGCTTTGAAGAAAGCTGGATGTGATGGAGATGAGCTGCTCGAGTATGTGTGGGGAGACAGATTGAGGAATGAAGAGATACGTAGGAGAGTGGACAGAAGGGTGCTGTGCTGGTATGGACATGTTGAACGAATTAAGATGAAAGGCTTTCAAAGAGAATATGAGTCTGGTAGAGGGGTAGGAAGACCTCCATTAAGATGGAGAAAATGTGTAGTACTGTACAAGCGTTGGAAGATAGAGGAATGACTTCTAGATCCGGCAAGAGAAGTGGATGGAGCATAGATGAGTGAAAATGCAGTCGTTTGGGAGAGGGGGTCAGACGCCTGGATACGTGGTGGACATGTTTGTGGTGGTAGCTTCGCTGCACGTTTCCAAGCTGAGACTGGAACCTCTCTGGGAGTTTTGGTACCTGGGAATCTTGCTGGAGACCCCAAATGAGCCTGGGTCTCTGGGTGACCCAGATGTGTGTAAATGCATCTTATTGTTTCACGTTGTCACTGTTCGGGCTCTTATCTCGAGTCGGCCACCCCCAGCTATGTGTATGTGCCCGAGTATATAGATAGATAAGATCTTGTAAGACAGAGTATGTGAATTAAAATGTAAAACTTGCAAACTAAACAAACCAAAATTGGGACAAGGACAATATAAAGTCAAATTAAATTATCAAAATCGCTATGTGGAAACAACGCTTACTAAAATGAAAATTATTAAATAAAAGAACACAATCCACCACATAGGGTGTACATTACTACATGAGCAAGTTAATCTGTTTCCCAAGCAAACTAATCGCACATATAACAACGCACTATCGTCACGTTAAAGGAAGTAGTCAAGTTTGGGAAGGAAAAGTAGGAAAGTTTTCGGAGCAATGGGAAGTATGTGGAAGGTGATAAATCTTGGAATGAACGCTAAAAGTGCAATGTATCGAGGGATAGTTGTACCAGCAGTGGTGTATGGGGCTAAGACATGGGCTTTGAAGGCACAAGAGAGAAGAAAGTTGGAGATTAACTACTTCAGTATGTGTAGAGTGGCGCATAGTGACAGATTGAGGAATGAAGAGGTACATCAGAGTGGGACAGCAGGAACCCTTGTCAGCCAGAGTGGACAGAAGGTTGCTGTGCTGGTTTGGACATGTTGAACGAAGCTCAGAAAGAGTACGAGTCTGATAAAAGTACTGCAGTAGTGATGATGGTGGTTATAGTACTGATGATGATAACCTATCGCAGAGTTCGGTGTGCCATTTTGATTTTTGGCAAAGTGGCAGTTGTACTTTAGTATCATTAGTATGTGTTCAGTTACTTTCATGCAAAATACAAACTATTAATGTGATAATGCACAAGAAAACACATAAGGCTAAAATTATGAATATTTTATTCAAACTGGTTTTGGGAGTGAAATGGATTACAGTAAAACCTAGCCCATCCAGACTAATTGAGGTGAGAACCCTGTCTGTATCTGCCAAAAGTCCGGACATATATTCAGCCATCCAGACAAATCCGGATGGCTGAAACATGAGACCGGATATCTAACTTAAACAACCAGACTTAGGTTTCAGCCATTCAGACAAATCCGGATGGCTGAAACAGGAGTCCAGATATCCAACACTGGTGGATGTAAATAATGTGTGGAAACTAGTATTTGTCTCGTTCGTTTCCGGATTGACTTCTAGTTTTCCCAAACCATCCAGACAAGTCTAGTTGGCTGAAACATGAGTCTGGATCGAAATGCCTGTCTGTATCTCTTGGGTTTCCGGATGGGAGTGGTTCTAATTTATAAAGTATGTAAAGTGGCCTTTTCTTACTGAAATGACATTTTACTATTTACTGTTACTGTACTGTACCTAATAGACTGGATATTAACTGATGGCCCTTGGAAATGTATTAAAAAATCATTATGTACAGTACCTTAACATAACTCCAAAGCTTAAGCTAATTTACCAAACTATACTGTATCTGACTCTAAACTTGGTCAGGTTTGTCTAGCTACAGTAGGTTAATATAGTAGCAGTTTTGTTTTTTATAATGGTGAACATATTCAGAGAGAATAAGGCCATAGTTATAACATTAAAATTGGTTTACCCCTAAACTCTCAAAAATAAAAATTACTTATTGATTATCTTTTCTCACTATATTTGTGACTCGTGGATATTACAGCATGTACAGTAACTACCTAATTTTGAACAGTTTATGATTGTTAGGCAAGGTTAAAGGGGATATTATCCTAAGAGTTTAGTACGAATATCCACTGCCTCCGCCAATTAGGCAACTACAGTACAGTATTTCAGTTTGAACGAGGAGTTGCCAACTCGACCAGTACAAATCCTGTCAGATAGCCGAAGATAATAGCCCACTCGTTTTTACTATTGTGTTGTGATTAGTGTCTGGAAAGCAACCGAAACCCACCAATTTTTTAAATTATTCAATAGCTGGCTCTAAAAACTAGCCTAATTGTGCTTTAAAAACTTTAGCAACTCTGGAACATGAAACACGTGTGTGGTTTACTTTTCCTACCGACTACCTAGGAGTTATTTAAACCATTGGCCAATCACCTCTCACAGTTAGGTCATGTGACACATGCAGCAGAATAATATTCAAATTTGAAAGATTGTGTCATCGATGATAAATGCAACATTTAATTTTTTACAATATATCAGTAATTTACTGATAAAAAATGCCCATTACATAGTAATGTACTGAAGCAATAATATTTTTGCTAGTTGTAGCATTCCTAATTCGTTCACAAGTTCGCCCGTTTTCATAGTTAGGAGATACCCTGTGAATTATAAATGACTCCGAGATCTCGCTCTTAACTGTGAATGATTTGGGGAGATGGGAAGCTATTTTTGTGAAATTCCACATGGGTTATGGTAATTGACCACTTGCGAGTTTCAGGCTATAAGGTAGTTGGAGCCGTAAACATATATATAAAACAGAAATGCAGGTTTCTGATGGATAGAAAGCATAGTGAATTAGATTGTACTGTATGAATTTATAGATGCACTACAATCGTATGTAACCTCGTAACTCTGTTAAATATCGATGCCTACAGCTCCAACTTCCTTTGGCCTGAAACTTTCAAGTGGTTAATTACAGGCCCAGGCCTATCCATAAAGAGCTGATGACAGTCGCAGGTGCCTCATATCACGTATCTTAATACCCGTACTGTACTTTCAACTTTATTAAATACATTTCCCTCTACCAGTCCCTGTTAGCCACGATGGTGCGATAAACAGCGCTGACTTGAACAAGCAGTACGGCAATAACAATAACGTCGTCCACGAGTCCCACCAGCCCCAGGAAGGCCTCAGGCAGTAGGTCCAACGGAGAGACAGCATACAGTACGGCTGTTATGAGACACACCATCACCCGGAACCTGGACATCATCTCCAGACCACGCCATGTAAACAACTCATGCCACATGTGACGCAGGATAATTGGCAGGTCTTGTAGTTGGCTGTAATACTGGTGGGAGAAACAAAAGAAGGCATAAACTTAAAAAGAATTGTGACAGGAGGTACATTAGAAAAAGAAGACAGTCAGGATTGTAAATAATACTAAAAAGCCTACATCAGGATTGCTTGAATAAGAACAGAGTTGTTCCTTCAACTGAGACTTCTTTATGTAAGATTCATAATGACTTCGTGGAGAACACATGTAATGGGAAGGAGTCTCTTGGTGTTGTTGGATCTTTCTGCGGCGTTTGACACGAGCTACTGTTAAAAGATTTGCACTCCTACGGTGTTTGTGATAGAGCACTCTTGCTCCTCAAATCGTATTTATTGGATAGATTTCAGTGTGTGGTGATTGGTCATGCCATCTCTGACCCAGCCCCCCTGTTGTTTGGAGTTCCTCAGGGATCAGTCTTGGGACCGGTGTGAGGTGCTAGAGTGACACAGTGACAGGTTAAAACAGCCCATATGCCTTATATATAACCAAAATCAGTTAAATCACGATCGTATTTCGATATATTTTACTTAATGTTATTGTATTCGGTTAGGTTGGTTAGGGTTAAGTTAGTAAATGCAATAACATTAACCCTCCTCTAGCGGGTGCTCTGTGGCCGTTTTGGGCCTTTCCGGGCCGTTCTGACTGCTATATCAACCATCAGTATGAAAGGAACTGTATTGCGCCGAAAACTAGGTGGAAATCGCTACACAATGACGCCACATACAGCTACGTAGCACTCGTGGAGCACTGACAGTGTTACCTCGAAGATGGAAGTTTAGCTGATTTTGCTACCTTGCTCACTTTTAGCGAACTATTGGTTACACTGTCATCCTCACGCGCGGTGGGGGAACTGGAGTTAGTGTGGGCCGGGAGGCCACAGATGTCGGACGTATGGATCATTACTATCCCACCCATTTTCACTCGATTTCAACCCTTTTTTCACCCGTTTTTTGCCAGTTTTTTCAACTCGACTTATGTTGCGAGCCGCTCTTTAAGGGTTAAGTAAAAATGAACCGAAATAGAATCGTGGTTAGCGCCCCGGGAGCCGTTGCCTTCTGTAAGTAGATTCTATACTTTATCCCACCAAATTACTGTATAGTTATTTTCTGCATTAGTATTATTGTAAGTAGTGGTAGATTATGCTCGCTAACGATATATCAAAATACAGTCGTGATTTAACTGATTTTGGTTATATATAAGGCATATGAGCTGTTTTAACCTGTCACTCTAGCACCTCACACCGATCCTCTTTGTAGTCTACACTAGCAGCTTGTCATCCTTGCTTGATGCTCATAGTGTTGCCTATCATTTTTACGCTGATGACACTCAATTGTATGTGCCTGGAGTATCAGTGATAAGATGCATACTAGCAGGCTTGGATGGTTTGGACATGTGGAGAGGGTGGATGAACAAAGCTGGGTGAAAAGATGCAAGTCCTTGAACATGGAGGGAGCTGCACCAAGGGGCAGACCAAGAAAGACGTGGGATTGGACTTTGCAGTCTGATCTTAAATCAAAGAACCTGACAAGTGAGGCAGCTCTTAGCAGGGTTGCCTGGAACGCCGCCATTAGGACGTGATACCGGAACTGCGCTTTGTGTGGAGCACTGTCTTTAAATTTGTTTATGTATGTATGTATCCATGTCACATTCATCACAAGGTGTATTTACAATGACTACCACCACTTTCAATTTTGCAAACTTAAACTTTACAAACATGCGATGAGGTCGCCACATCCCCACGCCACTATCTATATTTTGTTTAATAATTTATCACTAAGAGAGAAAGGTAAGCAGAATTCCTAAATTTGTTCATCTTCCTATGACTAACATGTCTTCAATTTCCAGGTTTCCATGTATTTTTTTTTTAATATACATTATATTGTATTTGACTCCCTACCTCTCAACTCAAAGGGACACTACCAGTAGCTAATTACAGACAGCCACCCACTCTTTCTGGTTTTAGGTACTGGTAGATATCTTTTCAACTTCTACCCCAATAAAAATAACCAAGAAATACATACAGTAATTCCCCACTTCTGTTCCACACAAACAAAACCACCAACACAAAATACTGTATAATAATAATAATAATAATAATAATAATAATAATAATAATAATACTATACAAATATAAGGTCTCCTATGACTTACAGATCTGGGATGGTCCGAGTGCATGCGGTTGTATTGTCCCACTTCCCCCATGACTCGGTCTCTCTCCTCCATTTCTTCTGCCTCCGTTGTATTCCGCTCATTGTTACTCAGACACGGGATCAGTAACGTCACCTGCAAGTTTTAAGCTGTGGTCAGGAATATCCTCACAATATTTGGATACAAAATTATGACAACACTGCCATTGGCATGTGTAAGTGAAACCCCATCCTGTGTGGACCATTCGGACTTTAAAAGTATCCTACAGTATAACTATATCAAGAGTGAGAGGGGTAGAAATGAGTTATCTGAGAAGTGTGTGTGGAGTCATATCATAACAACTCACATGGAGAGATAGACAGTCCAAGGAGGAAGTATGAGAGAGTTGTGGTGTGAAGGCGGTTCGATCATATGGAGCGAATGGTGAATGATAAAATCGCTAAAAGAGTAGCGTATATGGAATTGGGGTGGAAGGGCAGAGAGGGAGAAGCAGACCGAGAATGAGGTGGAGGGATGGAGTTGAGATGGTGTTGGGTAGGAGGTGGGGTGCTGGCTGATAGATGACAGACGTACATGGAGGCGTTTCATTCGTGGCCACTCCCTCAAGGATCATGGTATATGGCAATAGATAGATAGATTGTATTATGTATGTACAGTCGGCCTAATAAGTAACGTCTCGGCACCAAGTATGTTTTGATCAATAATTGGTTTCAGCAATATCTAAGCTTCATTTCTTCATATCGAGTGAAATATACAAACATGTTCCTACACTTATCCACCCTATTCAACATCTGACAGACATAAATACAGCACAGAGCAAGCCAAACGTAATGACAGCTGGGACATGACTTATTAGCGCGACTGTACATACTAATAATGAAACCTGAACAATTATTGATTCACATAAACTGAACTACTGTACTGTAGTGGGGTTCTCCAGTCATGCTAACTATCTTGTTTACCGGTACAGGTTTTCCTCAATTTACGATTGGGTTACGTTCCTGAAAACCCGATCATAAATAGAAAAATCATATAGCAAACCTTAAAATTAATGGGGTAAATAGGGATGCGTTCTTGGATCAGCCAAAATCCAAACCCAAACACTTAAAAACCTATAATTATATCGTAAATTGGGGCATCGGATAGTGAGGGATACCTGTATATCCTAAGGAAATGTCCTATGTATTCATGACCGAAACAGTACAGATGAGAATAGTTTTTTTGTAGAATTAAAATGTAAAACTTGCAAACTAAACAAACCAAAATTGGGACAAGGACAATATAAAGTCAAATTAAATTATCAAAATTGCTATGTGGAAACAACGCATACTAAAAATGAAAATTATTAAATAAAAGAACACAATCCACCACATAGGGTGTACATTACTACATGAGCAAGTTAATCTGTTTCCCAAGCAAACTAATCGCACATATAACAACGCACTGTCGTCACGTTAAAGGAATTAGTCAAGTTTGGGAAGTCCGGGACGTTCTGGTAAATTTTACTAAACTCTGCATGAATAAAGAAACTACATGTTAAATGTCAAAATATAATTTAAAATCAAATTTGCAACATGACAAGACATTAACAATAGTACAAAATAAAAATATTGATAAGATATATACAGTAATATTACAAAAATATATATATATATATAGCACTCGCTAACGATAGTGCTATCGGGTAGGTACCTGTAAGCATAGCAAGTCTCAAGTGACCCCTATCAATAACTACCCTACAAATAATCTACATTTATCGCACAAATAAACTAAGGAAATCGCAAAAGCAAGCAATTGATACTATCGACAATGAATACATAATTATAATATAAAGACAAATAATTGCAAAATATGAAGTAACAACAGATTTAAACAAAGTACTCTTTTAACAAGAACAATCAATTTAAAAAATCATCAATATTAATATTAATAATAGAAAAATATAAACAATAAATACAGACAAAAAATAATAAATACAGACAAAAAGTAAGCAGGTTATACAAGAAGCTTCAAGTTAAAAATGCTTGATTATAATTATTGGATGTCAAATTTTAGAATACAGTCACAATAATTGACTCTAAAAAGATTAAATTTATGGAACAATTTACTTGCCTCAAAACCTCTGTCTACTAAGAGTCTGTATAGTAACCTAGCTCTAGCCCAAAAGTCATCTACTTTAGTGTACCGGTACTGTACATGTAGGATCTAAGCTCATGGAGTGCTTGACAATATCATTCAAATCCCTCAGAGTAGCAGGGCTCAATTGAAATTTGAAATGAAGTAGGCCTATAAAAAGTTTGATTTAGGTATATTTACACACCATATTCAGAACTATATAGTCTCCAGTAATTCCCATTTATTACAAATATTAACTTGCTCAAATCACCACAACTGACACCTGATAGATATAACCCTAGTGTGGTAGGTGGGTGCCCAACCCCGAAAAGGGTTGAAATAGGGGAGCTATCCCCCCCGCCAAAGGCGGCTTTCTAGGGCCTTTCCTAGCTGTTGCCGAGAGGATTGGGTTCTAGTCATGTGGTGATGGGCTGGTCTATCAGAGTGAGAACTGAGCGATCTCTGCCATACCCATAGCTTAATCTGACGGTTCCTTTTACTTATATATTTTCTAGAGTTGTTGTTGTTGTTGTTGTTCCCCAAGCTGCCTGGCCGAACAGCCCCAAGGCCCCGAGTAAGGCCAAGGCCATAAACGAGCGCCCCCACAGAACCCTCCCTGCCGACCACAATAAAGCCTGGGTGACCGAAGCCACTCCATGGCGGGGAGCTGAGAGGGTGCGTAAACGCCCAGGAAACCAAAGCCCCACCCAGGGCCCTGTGCCCCTCAGCAATTATGAAGAGAAAGTTGAGGGGCAAAGGAATAATGTGACGCTTTAGCTTCCAATCTTGGTAGATTGGGAGGTCAATCCACGGAAGAGACGCCGTCACTTGAGATTTAGAAAATATATAAGTAAAAGGAACAGTCAGAGTAAGCTATGGGTATGGCAGAGATCGCTCAGGTCTCACTCTGATAGACCAGCCCATCGCCATTTTCTAGAGTTAATTAAGATAGCTTTGCACCCCTTTAAATCCTAGAGAAACTTTCAAAGTTGACTATAATTGTTTTATATTAGCCATAAATAATTAAAAATTCTGTCATCGTACTGAAAGGGTTAAATTACTGTATTATCAATCCATACATACACAGTCATGATTTCCATAAAATACTGGGTATCATCCCTAAGTGTTCACCAACCTCTTGTCGACAGAAGGGACAGAGCATCGGCTGCGTGGTGAAGTTTGCCTGCCAGTTCTGGACGAAACAACTGGCTGGAAAGACATATTGGATAATTAATTCTCTGTGACAAACACAATACAGCATGAGGTTTATTGTTGTACTGTTCTGGAGTTTTACTAAGGCATCTTACTTCCTCTTGAGAAGACTCCGCTTTTCATCATTACCAACATCTCTGATACTACTACTACTACTACTACTACTAGATAGTCTGTAGCCATCTACAGTAATTGCTTGATGTCCTTCCTAAGCTGAATAAAATCTAAAAATTGCTAGAATTAAGAAAAAAACAAAAAATTATGTGAATGAGGGAGACAAAAGGCATAACTGCCTGCATCGAGTGCCTCACCCAGTTTTGAAAGAGTGACAGGGCCAAATTCAAGGGACGTTCGAGCTACAAAGATGTCACCGGTGCTGAAGGGGTTAATGGTGATACCAGTTGTTATAGGTAATCAAGAGGTAAATACAGATAATGAACTCACCGCAGAAGATGTGCCCACAGTTGGTCTCCACGGCAAACTTGGGGGGGTCGATACATATGGGGCATTCTGTTTGTGAGCTGTTACTGCGACGTGACCCAGACATGGTAGGCTCTGGAAGTTCATGAAGTTACATTAGTACAGGATGTGGATAATGGGAAGAAAAAGAGAGAAAAACAAATATAAACCAATTTTAGCACACAAAAAAATGAAAATAAAAATAAATAACTAAAACAAAGGATACAATACAGTAAAACCTCGCCCATCCAGACTAATTGGGGGAGAACCCTGTCCGGATCTGCCAAAAGTCCGGACATATATTCAGCCATCCAGACAAATCCGGATGGCTGAAACCTGAGTCCGGATATCTAACTTAAACAACCACTTGGGTTTCAGCCATCCAGACAAATCCGGTTGGCTGACATACAAGTCTGGATATCTAACGCTGGATGTAAATAATATGTGTGGAAACTTGTATTCGTCTCGTTTGTTTCCAAGAGAGGATCCTTAACTGGACTCCTGGTAGAGTACTTGCCTTGTATGAGGGGGGACCTGAATTCAAATCCCAGCCCGGTATATCGCCTAAAAAATATTTTCAGGAGACAATTTTGGCATCTAAAATAGTTTAACTGCTATGGTAAAATTGTAATAGTACTTGAGTCCTAAACCACTCCCCCTATTTACATTTGGGAGGTGGGGATAAATCCTAACCGGAAACTACAAATTTGCATTAGTGTGAAACACCTTTGTCTTTGTGATTTTTATCTTGTTCTTTTGGTCAAAGTCTACCTCAATGTTTTGGAAAAGAACGGTAACGCCAGACCAGACTTCTAGTCCGAAAGTTACAGGTTTCTGGAAGCCTCGAGTTTGAAAGAGGTACAGTATACAAGAGAAATCAGCCAAATGCAATGTCGACCACTATAAGATATCAGTCGAACACAAACTCAATCAAACTTGTTTAATGGTGCCTTACCTTACCTTGCTTAACCTGAACCCCCGTGGTAATTTCACTTTGAAGCCCAGTTCTCTTTATCCAACTTCTCAAATAGGTTCTGATACCCCTAAAGAGACGGGTTTTGCTGTATAAATCTAGTAAGTGCATAGTCAGGTAGGTAGTATCCAATATTTACCAGTATTGTCAGAAGAGTCTTGTTGTGTAGTGCGGGTTTGGGAGCGTGGCCAGAAGGTTGCCAGAAGGTATCTGCCAGGGTGGGAGGGTAAGCAGGGAGTTAGACAGGACTGAACATGCACAACTTAACAATTAACACAACATAACATTAGTATGGAGGATAAGAAAGCACATAGGCATATCAAAGCATTCCAATTCCTTTTGATATTTCCATAAAGTAAAGGTGTGAGCACTAATAGCTATGCACTCATTTTGCTTGTTATGACCCTGTCTTCAGAGTTGCAGGATTAATGTTAATATATTTGATAAAAGATAAAAAACAAAATATCACAGACTAAAGCAGTGTCTTACAATAATAAAAAAAACACAGAACATCAGTCTTCCACAGTTCAAGATATATTGATACAGCAACAACATCTATACAGTATATCAAAGTGAAGTAGGTGCTGACAGATAGATTACTTTACTCAGGCGATTTGATAATGCTATGCTATGAACATTATCTAACATTTTTGTTTGGGTCGAGTGATTGACGATGAACAACAAGGCATCATGACAATCCAAAATGTTTGCAAGATCCATCAGGGTCAACCAGAATTATAACAGTATTTGTACCTGTTGATATTGGATGGTCTCAATGGGCACCTGTGATGCATTTCAAGCCATTATAGATCTCATAAATGTGCCCCCGATTATAAGTACTGTATCCTTCTCTAGTACTTAGCTGCTAGTGTTTGTGTGCGAGGTGTATGTGTGTATTGCATCAAGCTACGTGACCACGAGTCGGAGCGGGTGGTGGTGGATGGAATCTGATTCCAAATGAAGCCACTACTTTTAAGCTCCTTTATGTAGATTTCTTCATCTTCCCATGACAATGAGTTGAATACAGTACACAGTTTTGTGCTAGTTTAAAATAATAATAGGAGGTGCCTGGTAAATGTAAAAGTAATGAGATAATGTTATGGCCAATCTACCTTAACTGGAGACAGATTCACACTAAAGCTATGTGCATGAGTCTCTTCCTTCCAGATACCACCCAAGAAAAAATTAGCCTTTGCAGGAATTCATGTCACCCAGCCGTGCAAAGTTAAAGCTAATGTTTAATCTTTCCACAAATAATACAATGTAACAGATGGCTATTAAGAGTCCTACCCTGCAAACACTGCTGCAATGATGGCCGTTGGTGATCCCAGCAACAGTAGTAACCTGGATAGAGTACCACTCTCGTTCCCGGTCTCTCCCGAGGATCCGGCTTCCATCACAACACCACCCACCCAACTGTAATATCCAGAAAGTTCAAAATATTTGTATAGCTCACCCCTTAATACCATGTTCTCAATACCAAATTATTTCAATTACCGGTAACTCTATGAATTCCACAGGTACAGTAGTGGTATAGTATATGGGTTTGACAACCCAGAGGGAAGGAACGAAAACTTAATAGCCTACAGTATCATATAATCTATGGCTCCTGGGTTTCAAACCCGGGTTTCATCTGATACAGCAGACTGAGAAATAATAACATCCTAAGTGATATCCTTATCCACTTCTTAAGGAGTGTCATAGGCATAAAAGATACTACCTAAAAAAGAAATGAAAGTTATAAAGAATAATGTAATTTGAATATAGCGCACTTGCCTTCCCGTTTTTTTCTTCCCTTGCCCATCCTTCTGTTCATGCGAGGGCTTTCTCTGGTTCTCTTATGTATGGGTTGTCAAACCCGATGTTGTTGTTGTTGTCGTTCCCTAGGCTGCCTGGCTGAATAGCCCCGAGTCCCCAAGGAAGACCATAGCCACGATCGGGCTTTCCCACTCCCGTAATTTGTTAGTGACTACTGCGTCAATGACACATAGCCTAGGAAAACAAGACCGAAGGTGGGTCATGCATCTACTCGGGGGGAGCAGCTCTCGCCGAGGTCAATGAAGGATGGCCGAAACAACACAAGGTAGAACCGTAGAACACAGAACTTACTCAAAAACCTCAAAACAAAGACAAAGCATAAGCTATGTAATATAATAAAGAATACAATAAAGCAAGGTAGTATCTTCAAAAAAGGACCCTGTGAAAAAAGAACAGTATACTGTATTGGTAAAAGAAAAAAATATAAAATAGTATTATTAATCTCATAACCTTGTATCAATAATTGTAATGTAATATCCGTATTTAATGAAGAAGTAAGAAGGAGGTGTGGTGTGGAGGTAGATGTGCTGGAAAGTGTGAAAAGGAACAACTTGAGATGGTTCGGCCATATGGAACGTATGGAAAGCGAAAGAATGACTAAGAGGGTGTACGAGAGCGAGGTGGAGGGAGAGGTAGAAGGATGGAGTGAGGAAGTATATGAACGAAGGTGGTGCTGGTTGGGGGGAGGGGCGTCGACTGACTGGGGACAGAGGTGCATGGGGGCGGTTCGTTCGTGGCCACCCCTTCGGGGATCACGGCGTCAGGTAATAGATAGAATGTTTTCTCTATGCATGTAAGGTGAGAACTGAGAGATCTTGTTTCACCCGAGTTCCTCCCTACCCCCTATTAAATAAATACAACAAAATTGAAACCAAGAGATACATAAAAGTTTCATGCAAAGTTAAAATATAATTTACAGAAACATTGTTGTTGTTGTTGTTCCCCAGGCTGTCTGGCCGAACAGCCCCAAGGTCTCGAGCAAGGCCAAGGCCATAAACGAGCGCCCCCACAAAATCCTCCCTGCTTACCACTAACAAAGCCCGGGTGACCGAAGCCACTCCAAGGCAGGGAGCTGAGGAAGGTGCGGAAACGCCCGGGAAACCAAAGCCCCACCCAAGGCCCTGTGCCCCTCAGCAATTATGAAGGGAAAGTTGTGGGGTAAGGGAAAAATGTGACGCTTTGGCTCCCAATCTGCCAACTTCTAGGTTGGCAGTAGGGAGGTCAATCCACGGAAAAGACGCCGCCACTTGAGATCTAGAAGATATATAAGTAAAAGGAACAGTCAGAGTAAGCTATGGGTATGGCAGAGATCGCTCAGTTCTCACTCGGATAGACCAGCCCATCACCACATGACTAGAATCCAATCCTCTCAGCATCAGCTAGGAAAGGCCCTAGAAAGCCGCCTTTGGCGGGGGGATAGCTCCCCTATTTCAACTCCTTTCGGGGTTGGGCACCCGCCCACAGAAACATTGTACAGTACCGTACTGTACATTAAAAGCCAACAGCTGTTTCCCAAACAATACAAATAAAAGAAGCATCTACATCATCTCTTTAACCATATGTGTAGGCCTACAGTATAGTAAAATCAAAATAAAAACTTAATTGATTAAGGAACCCTTTGTCGCAAGGCCACGCAAGGTAAATAAGGTTTACCAAGATGAACTGTCAGATAGCTAGAAAGAAAGGTGTGATGCAAAGACCCCAAGTTAAAGCCAAGTAGAAGCGCTGCTAAATTAAAGCTAATGGATAGATAGCCTAGATAGAATTGGGTGATACGCCAGGATACTACATCCTTACCGCTTCTTCGATTATGGGAAAATATTTATTTCCGGTGTAAATCACTAATAGAAAACAACAAAAAACATAAAAATACAATAATACAAAAAATAGAAATAACAAAACTTGTGTTGAGACTCATAGATATTGACCAACAAAGGTAACTAAAATTTATTCTAATGTTTTCAATGAAGTCTGTTGTCTTTAACATCACTGTCTGTAGCCTAGGCCTAGGCCTATAGCCTATAATTTAGGCCTAGCTATCTACAAATAGCCTAAAATGCACAAAATCGGACAGTTTAGAAGACTCAAACTTCTCGAAGAGGGTTGCCACAATGCCAAAAAGTAATTTATTTTCTCCTGTGAATAATTAATACTGTATACCAATACACACAGTAGCCTACTGGCGTAGTGTATTTGGCCTACTAGGCCTAGCCTAGGCCTATTAGATTCATATCGGCTGGCTAACATTCTAGGATATAGTTGCGGCAAACCTATGGTAGGCCTAGGCTAATACTTAGCCAACAATGATGGGGTTTGTCTGGGAATTTGGGGATAGCCTACCCCAAAGCTAAGGCCTAAGTGTCATTATTAGGCAAGAGTTGTGTTATCGGGTGTATCACTTACCTCTGACCTGGTAGGCCTATATCCTAGTGTTTACTATACCCCTTTGAAAGGACATTAGCCTAACCTAACCTATCCTAGCTGTTTGACATCAACTCACGTGTTTACACGACGTACACCCGGTAACACAACTCATTCCCAAATTTCGGAAAAACTCAATTTTTATGTCACAAATTTTCCCATGGATTTTTTTATTTTTCCCTGTTAGCTTTCATAAATATATATTGTTTGGAAATAATTACAACCCTCGGCGAAACCGTTTTCCCCATTATACAACGATCTTAAGACACGCCGCCCGATAGTGGGGAGGGCTATGAAGTACTGTACAGGGAAAATGAGGGGTTAAATGTGTAAAACGGCGATAAAAACGTATTTTAGCAAAACTTGGCTCGGATTTTGCGAGTTTGTAGACAAAAAAATTACAGTAACCTCATTTAGAAATTTGGCTCAGGTTTCCCGAAATTGCAAAGCCATAAAACCAGAATTTTGGAAAACCCGAGCCAAGTTTTGGCAAAACTTGGCTCGGATTTTGTGAGTTTTAAGAGTAGGCCTAAACAAATTACAGTAACCTAATTTAGAATTTGGCTCATGTTTCCCTAAATTGCAAACCCCAACAAGCATAATTTTGGTAAACCCGAGCCAATTTTTTGGCAAACTTGGATCGTATTTTGAGAATCTTAAAAGACTAGCCTAACGAAATGTCGGAAATCGGCTCATGATTTCCCTAATTGCAAAGCCAAATAATCCAAAATCCAAAGCCAAATTATCGAAAACGTAGCACTTATTTAAAGGTGAATTACATAAGCTGCATACCATCGAAGGTGTATATTTTGTATGCATCAAAACATATTAAGGATGCTCAGGTTTGTGTATAATAACGTACATTTAAGTCAGTAAAGAAAACAAATATTCAACAATTTTATATCTGGTGGCGTCTGATAGTTGACTGTCCTGCAAAATGCAAATTTCCCGCCTTCCAGTATTGTGATGACGTCATAGATTCTGATAGTTGTCAGGCAACAGAAATTTACCTTTAACTTAACCCAATTTATTTTATATGTTAAGGGCAAATTTAAGGATATTCCCAATAATGGTGTATTACTTCTAGAGCCTTTAACATTCTGCTGAATAACTTATCTCACTTTTTTTTCATCTTTGTGTAATTCACCTTTAAATCTTAAATATCCAGTAACATAGACCTAGTACTGTACAGTACATTGGATACAAGCCTAATCCACACCTAACGCCTAAAATGTGTCCGTAGTACCTAGTAGGCCTACGTGGGATACAACACGAACCCTTACCGCCGCCCATTTAGTATTCGGGCGTATCTGTAAATACTACCGCAACGGTAACATTCAAGGAGACTACTGCAGGACTCTTCTTCTTCTTCTTCTTCTTACCTCTGACCGGGTATAGGCTATCCTAGTGTTTACTAGCCTATACCCCTTTGAAAGGACATTAGCCTAACCTAACCTATCCTAGTATTATAGGTGGGGGCTGCCGCCCCCACACCCCCGCTTTGACTTAGATTTTTGGTGTATTTGTCTGTGAAGTGGGTATTTTTCAATATGTTGATAACGAAAATCCTCCATACGGACTATATGGAGAAAAATATGGCGAATCTATTGGTGCCTATTTTCCCTAATAAATTGTTTCTCATAACGTCGCACTAGTGTCCTTGAATATTATCGAGCGGATTCATAGTACTCAGTACGTGGCATACTAAACTAGCCCTTGCATGCCAGGTAGAGCGGATTCATAGTACCCAGTACGTGGCATACTAAACTAGCCCTTGCATGCCAGGTAGAGCGGATTCATAGTACTCAGTACGTGGCATACTAAACTAGCCCTTGCATGCCAGGTAGAGCGGATTCATAGTACCCAGTACGTGGCATACTAAGCTAGCCCTTGCATCATTGCATGCCAGGTAGAGCGGATTAGGGATGGATGTAGAGTTCGGGCGTACGGTCGTCATTGTTTACATAGGGCGATCGCCGCGGTCGCACTTACGTTCCCGTCTATTTCGACGCTATATTTTCTGCTAGGCCTATTTGCCCCCTGTTATTACTACATGAATACTAGGTTAGGTTAGGTTAGGTTATAATAGACGGGAAAATGATGGGAAAGGTCCGACGCCACTACGCGTAATGTAAACAAAGATGGCGGTACGCCCGCTCACTACATCCTACCCGCGGATTCTTAGTACTCAGTACGTGGCATACTAAACTAGCCCTTGCATGCCAGGTACAGCGGATTCATAGTACTCAGTATGTGGCATACTAAACTAGCCCTTGCATTCCAGGTAGAGCGGATTCATAGTACTCAGTACGTGGCATACTAAACTAGCCCTTGCATGCCAGGTACAGCGGATTCATAGTACTCAGTACGTGGTATTTATTACCCATTAATTTCCGGAAGTTTAAACCTAGGCTAGCCTATGCGTAAAAATCTTACCTCTTACACGTCACATCAGTAGTCAAGCACCCATGTTCTAAATGGCGTGTGTACGAATCGGTGCCGTCTATAGCCTAGGCTAGGAAGGTATTGACAACCATGTTACGAAAAAATTCCATTTTAGTAGGCTACCATATATTTTTAGCCTAGGCTAGGCCTATTAGGTTTTGCCGAGGGTTGAAACTAATTTTAATATGATGCTTAGAGCATATAGATTCCATATCGGTCTTCAAATGTCAAAATAATTGGTGACAAATAGCCTAAATGGAGTTAGACTAGCCTATAGCCTACTCAAATTTCTAATATTAGTTTTGTTCCTAGGGTTCCTAGGCTATCATCATATGCTTCATTGCTAGGCTATATATTGTTGCGTCTCCTGCATATTGACCTAAATAAGTATATCTATGTACAGTACTAATTAGCACATACCCAATAAACTAGGACGAACCGACAAAGCTCTGAGCAACAGATTTACAAACTCGAGCCACCCACGTCAAAAATAACTACAAGTCATTACGATGGAATGTCGCCTTTAACAAACCACCCTAAACTAACCATAAAGTTTGCACATTTAGCCTACATGTAGGCACTAATTATTCACTGCGGGTAATTTAAAAGGTTGTACTGGGCGAAAATAAAATTATAAAAGGAACTGAGCTCACGAATGGAAGAAGGGCGAACGCCGATCAGCTGATATGATGTAAACAATTGTCTATAGGAAGTTTGAAGCTCGTGAGGCCATCTTTATTTACTAGCCGCCATGTTGAATACCTCGTGCTGTTTTTGTCGTAAATATAAGTGGCCGAGAGTATAAAAACACATTTAAGAACTCACGCGTATTTGAGATATATATTTACTATTAATGACTCATGCTTGGTTGGGTTGGGTTTAGTAGGAAACAGGTGACTGGGTTGAACACTGAACACTAGCTATAAACCTATAGTAGCCTACTACAGGTAGGTGGAGTTCAGTGAAGTTGAATCAATTGCTGTCATGGATAGATAAAGAGATGCCTAAGCTGAGAAACCAGCCACATCACTCACACTCACAAATTGCAATACTACCATCTTCGAATTGGATCTGCTCTACTCTATGAGTCTATGGATCTGTGCAGGGAACTGGACACTAATGATTTATGGTTAGTTAAAATAAGTCTTCAGAGGCTATCAACCCTATTGGATTATTAAGCCAGCACACTGTAAGTCAAGCCGAACGTCAGGACTGGAATCTCTGCGAGAACCCCAGTCCTTTGACACACAAAATTAAATGAAGGCTAGAAGCGTTTATAAATAGCCTACATTGAAGAACACTGAAACAGTAAACAGGTAGCTGGTCAAAGTTCGAACTTTGAGTTGGATGCCACATCCTTATGATGTGTGCTAAAACCCGAGATAAAAATGTCCTGGAAATTCGCCACAAGCGAGGACAGCGACTCCATCAAAGAAGAAGAAGAATGGCTACCAGCTTGCCAGGGTGGTGTGTTGAAAGTTCATGGAATACATAGCCATTTCTCAGATTACATTACGTACTGCGCCTAGTGAACCATCTCCACTTCATCTACGTGGGCCTGTTGATATATTAAATACCCCGAAATTACCAGAAGTGACGTGCTCACCATGTACCGGTAAGTTATGTTTATGTATCTCTGGTTCGATCTCTCCAACAAGTTGACGACATGGACCGTGGGACGTAAACAGAGGCGAGATAGGCTAAACAACCTTTCTTAGCGTGTACAAGATATAATGAGGAGAGAGAGGAGTTGGAGAGGTACATGAGGAATAGAGTTGGGGAGAGGGGGTGGGAAGAGATTAAGCAGAGGGAAGATAGAGGGGTGGGGGCGCTATTGGGGTTAACACAGGAGATGGAAACACAAGACATGGAGATGATGAAGAGGATATTGGAGAAAATGTGGAGGAAGAGAAATGAGTGAGGGGGGGGGGGGGGAAGTGAGGGGGGGTTTATACAAACAAAACAAAAACTGTCTCTTAAACTATCCTTCTACTCTAAACTTTCCCTCCTACTAACGTTTCTGAGCCAGTACCGATACAAAGGTCAGCCCTGCGGATCTGCACGGTCTGCTGGCGGGTTCAAAAGAAGAAGAAGAAGAAGAAGTGTGGCCCTCATTCACCTTTTATTCTTTTAACACTCTTTAAATGTCTTCTTTGATGCCATTGCCTTTTCATGTAGCATCATATAGTTTGACTGGATTTGGGAAGGTATACAGTATTAATGTGACCAACTGTATAAATAATATATTTAGTTGGCTAGTAGGCTAAGTTAAATATAACTTAACTTACTTGTGTATGTGTTTAGGTGCAATCACCACGGCCAATCTGGGGATCCGCCGTTATTGAGCTCGTCCTGGAATCTTTACGACTCTGAATCTTACGATTCTATACAGGCACTAGCTCAGAGAAGAGTGTTGAGAGGGGAGAAGGGGTGTTGGAGAGAGAGGAAGGCGTTGGAGTGGCTTTGTTATGTGTGTTTATTCTGTATACGTCGTCAGAATGTCCCCTGACTGGGTGCAAGCATGTGAAACATGCTAGGACGTACTATCACACCCACTAAATTATGTAAAGGTATCGTGAAAAGGGAAAACAAACGGAGGGGGGGGGGGGGAACCAGGTTGTGGAGATCGAGAGAAGAGACTAGAGAGGATATGGGGGGGGGGGGGGGTAAAGATCCCCCTCCTCCCGCAGATCAGTAACGACATCGGTTTAATACTGTAGAGGTAGGCATGATCTGCGGCGTTTGTGCATGAAGGATTAACATAGAATTGGCCCCATAAAGGAACTTTGGTCAATGTGAATTTTAGGTC
Source organism: Paralithodes platypus (assembly GCA_032716605.1). Lineage (NCBI taxonomy): Eukaryota > Metazoa > Arthropoda > Malacostraca > Decapoda > Lithodidae > Paralithodes > Paralithodes platypus. The sequence goes on along the minus strand of CM064530.1, from coordinate 5,279,294 downwards.
ATGTAGGCCTATGTGTTTTTTACGATCCTTTTTTCGTCAGTTCTTTGATTGATTATTGTGTATAATTTTAAGGTGTTTTTCCTTCTGCAATTGCATTTGTACCCATTAGGCCTATATTGTAATATTAAGGCATGCCCCCTAAGACAATATTTTGTCATTAACCTAATCTAACAAGCTAACCTAGACTTCGCTGCTCTTACCATTGATATTGAGGATGACAAAATACGAAGAGTAGGCCTACAGTGTAAAAGTGAACAAAGTTAGTTCTCCACTGATTCAAGCTGGCCGGCCTTGTCTAGACAGACGACTGTAATAGTTATGTTGGCGGGCCGTTTATAGGGAAACTACTTTATCGTAATAGCCTACATAGGTCCCATATAATGCATTTGAAACGGTACGAACATGTAATATGTGATATGACAATTCCGTAGGTTACCGGTAGGCTACACAAAAGTCAGAGGTGATGGGCTGGTCTATCAGAGTGAGAACTGAGCGATCTCTGCCATACCCATAGCTTATCTTACTCTGTTCCTTTTACTTATATATTTTCTAGATCTCAAGTGACGGCGTCTCTTCCGTGGATTGACCTCCCAATCTACCAAGATTGGAAGCCAAAGCGTCACATTTTTCCTTTGCCCCTCAACTTTCTCTCCATAATTGCTGAGGGGCACAGGGCCCTGGGTGGGGCTTTGGTTTCCCGGGCGTTTCCTCGCCCTCCTCAGCTCCCCGCCATGGAGTGGCTTCGGTCACCCAGGCTTTATTGTGGTCGGCAGGGAGGGTTCTGTGGGGGCGCTCGGTTATGGCCTTGGCCTTGCTCGGGGCCTTGGGGCTGTTCGGCCAGGCAGCTTGGGGAACAGCAAGAACAACAACAACAAAAGTCAGTGGGTCTCGTGAGTCGTGACTGTCAGACCGTTGGATAAAACTTATGATTTTACTAAGTTTAGAAAGGACCTCTATCCAATTAAAAGGCAACACACTATCTTAATTAATCCTTTTAGTTACCAAAGCTGAATAAAATCGTCTAACTATTGCCAGAATATAACGAAAAGTATCGGTACAGAGTGGGTTAATAAATGCTATCCAACAAGAGCGGCAATTCCTTCTCCGAACTGTGATTTTCCCTTGCATTTTCCACATATATATTTTGTTTAGTGTGTTGTCGTTTTGATAGTTTTTAATTTTAATGAGTTAGTTATATTAATTTGAACAGTAACTTTTGAGTTCGTTTTCAAGTTATATATTTTAATTAATTCCCTTGAAAATATTGAGAGCGGTGGTCCCAGTTTGGTCCTCAGTCATTTTGTATCTTTGCAACAAATCCTTTCACTCGGGAATTTCGCCTGACGACCTCAAACTGGCCAAAGTGATATATATATTTAAATATATCTATAACCATCTATCTGTCTATCTATATCTATCTAACAATAAATCTATCAATCCACCTAATGATCTATTTATCTATGTACAGTATCTATCTATCTATTGAACATGGGTTTTGTACCCCATTACATTACACAGATACACAACTGGCCGTGATTACGTACTTAGAATACACTAGGATTATATCCAAGTCATATGTACGAGATATAGTGGAGCAGTTAGGTAGAATTATGTTTGCATTTCTTGATAAAAGTATCAAAATTGTCACACACAATCAAACACGCAATACTGTACAATCAAAATTATATATTGAGCCATCATAGGTTTAGCCTATGTTGGCTTTGGCAGCCCCCTTTTAATTGAATTCCATTGTTCGGAAACACTGATACCGGTATTTGCCCCAAACTGTAGGCTATACCGTGGTAGAGATGTCAAACTAGTCTCAAATAACTCGTCTGGGCATGGGATTTTTTTTTTTTGGGTTTTTTTTTTGGGGTTTTTTTTTTTTTGGGGGGGGGGGCTAATGTTTACCGTTTGACTTGTACTGGTCCCTGTAGTTTATCATCGTGCTACACATTGGTAAGACATGTTGCCAATTGCCACTAATTTGTTGAACTACAGGGACCAGTACAAGTCAAATGGTAAACTTGTTTCAAACATTGTCTGGATATTTATTGTTTCCCTTGTCCAGACGAGTCATTTGAAACTAGTTTGACATCTCTACCACGGTATACAGTTTGGGGTAAAAATCCGTGGTTCAGTACCGGTACTCTAATGGAGATTAATTGAAAAGGGGCTGCCAAAGCCAACATAGGCTAAACCTATGAGGGCTCCATATCTAATTTTACTTGTATTGCGTGTTTCATTGCATGTGACAATTTTGACACTGTTATCAAGAAACGCACAATTCCCACCAATTCTCCCACTTGGCTGCCCCACTAAGATGACAATTTACGTTTCTAATATTTTTGAAAGAATATCTTGATATATTAAATATTATACCCGGTATATTATTTTGTCCTTTCTTAAAGGTGGGGGCTCATGGGTTGAGATAAACATGGAATGATAATCGCCAAGCTGCACATAATTATCTTGCAAAATGCAATGGCACTGAAATAATTATTAACAATGGTATAAAGGATTTTGTGGATCGTCTATACCGGGCCTGTGACGTCACAAGAGTGTAAGTCCACCATCCAGTCTAGGCTAAGGATACTGGTGTGACGTCACTATGACGTCACAGGCCCGGTATAGACGATCCGCAAAATCCTATATACCATTGTTAATAATTATTTCAGTGACATTGCATTTTACAGGATAATTATATGCAGGTTGGCGATTATTTGTTCACGTTTACCTCAACCCATGCGCCCCCACCTTTAAAATGTTTTAAGGGGGTACCGGTAGTTTTTGTATTTAATTATATATTTTATAGTTTCCTCGCTAGACCTCCATCAAGCTTTAAAAAACACCCCCTAGACCCCCCCCCCCCCCTTCAAGATAACTTTGTACATTTTTTGGTAGAATTTTTTTTCGGCCGAAGGCCGAATCCTCCCAAAATTACAGGCTCGCTTTCGCTCGCCAGGAAACAAATCGACACCTAAATGACACGAAAGGTCTTGATATTGACAAAGGAATAGGGCGAAAGGTCTCAAAATAGCTAAACTAATGGAACGAACGTCTTAAAATGTCAAAAACTAATGAGCCTAAGCATGAGGGGGAAGGGGGTTCAGAACAAAATAACTACCACTCCCTTAATGGTGGACTTCTGAATTGTTGAAACTGTTTACATTCCATTCCAGAGAGAGAGAGAGAGAGAGAGAGAGAGAGAGAGAGAGAGAGAGCCATTATCAACACTCTGGGGCTCTTTTTCGTTGTTTGTTTGGTGTGAGCTGCATCGCTAGCGTTACCCCCACACACAACCACACACTTCACCTTCCGGTCTCTCTCTCCGCTCGTTTGCCGGTCTTCTAGTCCTCTTTGTTTATTTTGTGTGTGAGGCGTGTTAGATCAAAGCAAGTCTTCCCCCCTCCCCCCCCCCATATCTCTCTCTCTCTCTCGCTCTCCCTGTTTACCTGTCTCGGTTGTTTGCTCTCGGCTCTCTCTTTTCCCCTCTCGTTTATCTCTCTCACGCGGCGCGCTCCTTTCGCTCGCAGACACCCACACCCACTGTATATAGCCTAGGCCTACACGCATATACAAACATATAATACACGCACACACAGTACACTCCTACACACACACACACACACACACACACACACACTTAGGAAGGGTTACATGGGGACCTGAGGCTACATGGTACATTAGAGAGAGAGTGTGTGTGAGGGTGAGAGTGAGTGTGAATGAGGGCGAGACAGTGAGAGTGAGTGAGAGAGAGAGAAAATGAGGGCGATTATGTGTGATAATGAGTGAGAGTGAGTGCGAATGAGAGTGAGAGAGCGAGAGGGAGAGAGTGAGAGAGAGAACGAGGGGGTGAGGAGGAGAGAGAAAGATTGATTTGATGTTCAATATGCCCCAAGTAAAACATAACAAATGCAAATCGGCCCAGCAACTAGGCCTCTTGCTTGCTTTATATTAAACTCTGGCCAGGTTTTCTCACTTGACAAGATACAGTAGAGATAGAGGAAATCGATGAGAGAGCACGAGTGACAGTGGGTGTGTATTTGTGTGTGTGTGAGAGTGAGGGAGTGTGTGTGTGTGTGTGTGTGTGTGTCTGAGAGTGAGAGTGTGTGTATGTGAGTGTGAGAGAGAGAGAGAGAACGAGTGACAGTGGGTGTGTATTTGTGTGTGTGAGAATGAGGGAGTGTGTGTTTGTGTGTGTGTCTGAGAGTGAGAGTGTGTGTGTATGAGAGAGAGAGAGAGAGAGCGCGCACAAGTGGTGAGAATTTGGCCAACACACCACACCATCTATATGCTAATGCTATACCTTCTCTCTCTCTCTCTCTCTCTCTCTCTCTCTCTCTCTCTCTCTCTCTCTCTCTCTCTCTCTCTCTCTCTCTTCACTAAAAAGTTTCGATGTATCCTTTCCCATTCTCTCACTCTCCCTCTTCCCCTCTCTCACACACACACACACACACACACACACACACACACACACACACACACACACACACACACACACACACACACACACACACACACACACACATATGATTCTTTCCTAATTGCTAAACAACTTGTCTATCGGTACACAAGGGTTACTCAAGTAAATAAAATAATAAAACCACTTTCATATTCCAATCCCCCCTCATGGCTAGCGCCATAATGGTTAAGAAGGTTTTGGAGTACTTGGGTTCTGTCCGCATTATTTTGTTCCGATTTTAAGACTTTTCGCCCCAATTTTTTGTCAATTTGAAGACCTTTTGTGACACTTAAGTGTCGACCTTTTCCTGCCGAGCGAGAGTGAGCCTGTAATTTAGATATAGATAGATGATGGATAGATGGTTGGATGGATGGATGGATGGATGGCTGATGGATGGATAGATGGTTGATGGATGGATGGATAGATCTCGTGGCCTGCAACCCTTCATGGATGCTGGATGAATAGACTGGTTGACTGGATGCTCGATGCTGGATGGCTTGATTGATGGATGGATGGGTATGGATGGCTGTCTGGATAGGATCGCTGGACGGATTGATCTATGGCTGGATTGCAATTCTGATGTCTGGATCAATAGTTGGACTGGCTTACTAGGACGATGATGGATGGCTTGTACGGTGTCGCTGGCTGGATATATCGCTGGCTTCTGAAGGAGGGTCTAGGATAGACGTTTGTGAGATATCCGTAGGTCTTCATAGACCTGAAGGAAGCTGTGCCCCCCCCCCGCCCCGCCCCCCCGTCTCTCTCTCTCTCAGACACACTCTTCTTCTCTTCCTACCCCTCCTCCACACCTTCTTCTCTCTTCCTTTCCCCCCCCCTGTCTCCCCCCCCCCTGCTCTCTCTCTCTCTTCAGAACACACAACACACTTCGCTCCTGCTCAATCACACACTTTACCACCCCCGCCCCCCACACAAAACAATCCCCCCTCCCTCCCACACCAATCTATTACCCCCCCTCCTCCCCAAACTTCATCTTTTCAGCAACTCATAATTCCCCTCGATTCGCCCTCATTACCAACTTCAAACAACAACACAAAAAGGGGCCGTATTAAGTGGAGCCCCAAAAC